>JAAALK010000082.1:101113598-101717086 GCA_019279435.1 Zizania palustris | reverse complement strand
TGCTCCTGGTTCTCGAAAGCAGAAGACTGCAGCGCCACCACCTTGGACGGGAGCGTGGCGAGCTGTTCTGTCACCCGCGCAAGGGGCGCCAGTTGTCGATGGAAGTCTTCAAGTCGTCGATCTTGGCGGCGAGTTTCTCGATCAGCTCCTTCATGCCGTCGCCGCTACCCATGGACACGGAACAAGGCTTATCTGATACCAATTTGTTATGGGCAGGGGGTTGGGACAGATTAGAACTAGGAATTTGCCGCAGATTGTATTCAAAGGAGGTCACAAAGCCGTGGCCCTGGACCCCGCCGGCGCGCCGGAGTCACAATGGCTGCGACGGCGCACCAGGAGGGCAGGACTCGGCTGGGGAAATATACAATCTTGGCTGCCTTTTCCCTCTCTACTGGTTCAGCTTATATAGTGCTGAACTACAACTGATTCCTAACAAACACTATAACAGAATTTATCTCTAACAGAATTGATCAAACACTATAACAGAATTTATCTCTAACAGAATTTATGACTAGTCCTGGGCCTTCTGGTGTTTCTAGCGCCGGCCATAGGGAATCTCATACATCACAGCAACTGTTCTTGATGCAATACAGAATTGCAAATTATATTTTACTGTTCTATTGCCTGAAATACTACAGAGATTACTGCTGTTGGGGGAAAATATCTCATCTTCGGGGTTATTGCTAAAGCAGCATGAAGACAGTCAACCAGTTCGAAGATTGTCCGAAGACCATCTTCGAAGATGCCCAGAACCTGGTTCGAAGCCCGATGACAGACACTGGTTCGAAGTATGCCTTCGAACCGAAGCCCTTCAAGATCTTTTCTGCCAGCTAAGATGGAAGACTTATCTTCTATCCTATTAGATTAGTCTTTTACCATTTTAGCCCTATTAAGGAAACTGAATAGTTTCCTTAATGTCGGTTGTAATAGAGGGGTAAATAGGTCTTTTCCTTAATGTTTAGGCCTATAAATACCCCCCATTTCACCCTGTAATAGGGACCGATTACAAGTGAATCAATACACACTTTCGAACTATTCTAAGTTATTATCCTTTCGGAGGCTTAGAACAGTTTGCTTCGCAAACACTTCGTTTGTTAGTTTCTTTTCTACAGAAACCTGTTAGCGTAATCTTTTACGCCAACAGTTGGCGCCGTCCGTGGGGAACCTAGTCCAAAAAACTTCGTTCTCTACCAACCTCTTGCATCATGCCTCCTAAGCGGAGCGCACCTCGCAATCCCACTCGGAGGTCCTCTCGGATCTCCGGAGAGATACCCTTCGACACAGTCGAAGTCGGAGGGTCTTCGACTATCCCTCCACCTCAAACTCCGCAAGGGGCTTTTATCCCTCGAGGATACGAAGCCTCTCCACCAACCCCTTCCACACTCCGACCACCCGGAGCCACTCTGCCACCCTCCATTCCGATTCAAACTGATCATACCAGCTCTCAAGACCCGGAAGGTCCTTCCGGAGGAGATGAAGATAGCCTTGGAGACATGGCCACTCAAATGGCCAATCTTCAAGCCGAAGTAGCGAGGGTGGCGGCAAGAGGCTGCGAACAGGCTTCGTCCTCAAGCCACCCCAGCTATCCCCGAAGTGCACGAAGACGACGATCTTGATTATCCCGAAGCCCCGGAGAACGCCTCTTACGACAATGAATCTCCGTTGCATCCCGAGCTTCAGAAGGTTCGCTTCGATCCGAGGTTCAAAGCTTCAAAGCTTTGCAAGTATGCCGGAGACGAAGATCCTAGTGAGTTTGCGCGTTCTTATGCCCTAGCAATCGAGGCTAGTGGCGGAGACAGAGAAACTATGGCGAAGTGCTTCCCGTTAGCCCTTCAAGGAGTGGCGTTGAGATGGTTCTGGTCTTTAAAACCAGGATCAATCGCTTCATGGTCACAGTTGAAGAAGAAGTTCATAAGTAACTTTCAGGGCACCTTCGTGCCCCCCATGTCGACAGGGAGCCTTTTCCAAGTGAAGCAGCTCCCCGGAGAAACATTGAGACAGTACTTCAAGCGCTTCGCTCACACGAAGTCGCAAATCCGGGGGCTGTCTACATCTTCAGTGGTTGATGCGGCTCGGGAAGGCGTCAGTCATAAAGGCCTTCTGGATAAATTGCATCGAAAGAGCATCACTACGGTATCACAGCTGATGTCGTACTTCGAGGAGTACTCGAAGTCAGAAGAAGGTTGGCTTCGGAGGACTACTGCTACTTCGACAGTGTTGACAGAAGTTAAAGCAGAGGTGAAGACTTCGGCTCAGCCGCAAGAACCAGTCCCCGAAGTGCAACATGATAGAAGAAGAGGGCAAAAGCACCCTCGCTCTGAGGTCTTAAACATTGCACCCCCGCAGAAGTTTGCGCCAAGAGCTCCACAATCTGCGGGGAACAAGTCCAGCGGCTGGAGGCCGCCAGGGAAAACGGCTGGCAAGGGCCAGACCCTTTTTTGCTGTATTCATGGAGAGAATCGAAGCCATGCAACTGACACCTGCAAGGCTATTCTTACCCTTCGGGGAGAATACTTGGAGAGAACTTCGGGTCGAGGTAGTACCGACCGAAGTCCGGCAGCAGCAGTGCGCTCGGAGCCGGTCCAGGCTGTGGCGCGGATAGAAAATCTTGATGCTGCAAGGCATCCTCCGGTGGCCAATGTTATGCCACCTCCGAAGCAAGAAGAAGGGCAAGATAGAGGGAAGAGAGTAGTTCTCCCTATCTCCGGAGGAGGTACCCTCGGAAGCATGTCCAAGAGACAGCGAAGAGAGTACGTTCGAGAAGTAGGCCACATTGGGACTTCGTCATCTGCAGCTACAATGCCGGAGTGGTCTCATGTTCCAATATCTTTCTCTGCGGAGGATGCAGCTGGTATCAAGTTCCCGCATGCAGATCCATTGGTTATTACTGCTGATATTGCAGGAACAGAAGTTCGAAGGGTGCTAATTGACGGAGGTAGCTCGGCAGATATTATATTTGTACAAGCCTTTGATCAGTTATGCATTTCCCGGAAGCATCTCCTCCCAGCGGCTCGTCCTCTGCAAGGCTTTGCAGGACCTCCGCTAGATGCACTTGGCCAAATAGGCCTGGAAGTAACCTTCGGAGAAGGTTTACTAGCCCGAACTGAAGAAGTTATCTTTGATGTGGTGGACGCCTCGTATGCTTATAATGTCATCTTTGGGCGAGGCATGTTGAATCAGTTCGGAGCTGTGGCGCATCACAACTACTTGTGCATGAAGATGCCCACACAATCAGGAGTTCTGACAATCTTCGGAGATCAAGCCATAGCTCGGAGGGCAGAATATGGTCATGGTCCTCCTCTTGATCCGAGGCAAGTAAACAGTGTCCAAGATAATGGAGAAATTTTTTCAGCCTCCTCCGAAGCTTCGAAGAAGTCATTTCCAAGACCAGGTCCCGAAGGAGAAATTGCAACGAAGGTCATTGTCAAAGATGGTAAAGAATACACTTTTCAATTTGGTAAAGATTTACCTCCCGAAGTTGCAACTTCCTTGGAAAAGGTCGTAGAAGAAAATTTGGATGTCTTCGCTTGGTCTGACGAAGATATCACCGGAGTCGATCGGGATATTATTGAACATAGTTTGCTTGTAAACCCGAAGGCCCGGCCTGTTCGACAAGGGCTCCGGAAGATGTCCGCAGAGAGAGCTGCTTTAGCTAAGGACGAAGTTGAAAAACTGCTGAAGGCTGGGATTATCAGAGAAGTGGCCCATACAGAATGGTTAGCCAACCCAGTCTTCGTCAGGAAGAAGTCCTCCGGAAAGTGGCGCATGTGCATTGATTTCACATCTCTGAATAAAGCGTGCCCATGTGACCCCTACCCCATGCCCCGAATTGACCAGCTAGTTGACTCCACTGCAGGTTCGGAGTTACTAAGCTTCCTCGACGCGTATTCAGGTTATCATCAAATATGGTTGAAGCGCGAAGATGAAATCAAGACGAGCTTTGTAACTCCTTCGGGAGTCTTCTGCTATGTAAGAATGCCCTTCGGCTTAAGAAATGCCGGGGCTACTTTTTCAAGATTAGTTGCTAAGGCTCTAGGTCATCAACTAGGTCGCAATGTGGAGGCCTATATGGATGATATTGTAATAAAGAGTGCTTTAAAGCACCAACATAGCCTAGACTTAGCAGAAACATTCAATAGCCTTCGGGCATGTGGGATCCGCCTTAACCCCGAAAAATGTATATTCGGAGCTAAGGCTGGAAAGTTGTTAGGGTACTTAGTTTCAAGCAGGGGAATTGAAGCTAGCCCTACTCAAATAACTGCGCTGCAGAAGATGGCTCCTCCCGAGAATTTAAAGCAAGTGCAAAAGCTGACTGGACGTCTTGCCGCACTTAGCAGGTTTTTATCAAGGTCTGCAGAGAGGAGTTTGCCAATCTTTAAAGCTTTGAAAGGGTCCGAAGATTTTGCATGGACACCGGAGTGTCAGAGAAGCTTCGAAGACATTAAAAATTATCTCAGCAATCTTGCTACACTTACGGTGCCTATTGCGGACGAAACCCTACTTCTGTATCTTGCAGCTACAGGCTCAGCTGTCAGCGCAGTCCTTGTCAGAGAAGCCGATATCAATGGGAAGTTGGTCCAAAATCCTGTCTATTTTGTATCCGAAGCATTGTCAGGAGCAAAGACAAGATACTCCGAACTTGAAAAGTTCGTTTATGCTCTGATAATGGCTTCGAGGAAGTTAAGGCATTATTTTTTGGCTCATAATGTAATTGTACCAACTTCATATCCTTTAGGAGATATGCTCCGAAGCAAAGATTCCACTGGAAGGATTGGAAAGTGGGCAGTAGAACTAGCACCCTTCGGCATATCTTTCCTGGCAAGGACAGCTATCAAATCTCAAGTCCTAGCAGACTTCGTAGCAGAGTGGACTCCACCTGCGAAGTTGACTCCGGAAAAATCAGATGACGGAGTTTGGATTATTTACTCCGACGGGGCTTTTCAAGCATCCGGAGCAGGCATTGGGGCAGTATTAATTTCACCATCAGGACAAAGAGCAATGTACTCCGCAAGACTCAACTTTAAGTCTACCAATAATATAGCGGAGTACGAAGGAATATTATTGGGACTCCGGAAAGCACGTGCTCTAGGGGCTACAAGAATAATTATAAAAACAGATTCTCAGATAGTAGCAGGGCACGTAGACAAAAGTTTTCAAGTCCGACATCCACAGCTTGCAAAGTACTTGGAAGAAATTCGCAAGATCGAAGCACATTTCAAGGGTATTTCCATTCGGAGTATACCAAGAGCTGAAAACGTGCAAGCGGACATTTTAGCGAAGGCTGCTGCCGGAGCTGTGGATGTGCCTGACGAAGCTTTCTATGAGGAGCTCAATGTACCTTCGGTGCCACAAGTTGCTTCTGCAGAGATTCTCTGCATTCCTAGTGCAGATTGGAAAGATTCGATTATAGAACTCTTGCAAGGAGGAACAAATTTGCCCGAAGAGCCCCAATTGTCAAGATTAAAGCTCAGAGCAAGAAACTATCAGTTAATCAACGGTATATTATACAAGGCCGGAGTATGTTCCCCTCTACTCCGATGTATATCTCAAGCCGAAGGCCAAGAAATTCTTCGAGAAATTCACGAAGGCCTTTGTGGAAGTCATTTAGCCCCTAGAGCTCTGGCAGGAAAAACACTTCGCCAGGGGCTTTATTGGCCCACAATAACAGCTGATGCGGAGAGCTTGGTCCGCACTTGTCAAGGATGCCAGTGGATGGGTCGACGGAGTCATCGCCCACCAACAGCTCTTCAAGTCATTGCTCCGGTATGGCCTATGGCCAGATGGGGTATGGATCTAATTGGTCCCTTTCCGTTAGCAAAGGGAAATCTGAAGTTCGGAGTGGTAGCTATCGAATATTTTTCTAAGTGGGTGGAAGCAGAGCCCTTAACAGCTATCACTTCGAATAATGTACAGAAATTCTTCTGGAAGAACATTATTTGCCGGTTCGGAGTGCCTAGATATCTCACGGTTGATAATGGAACACAGTTCGACGCAGAACCCTTCAAGAAGTTTTGCGAAGACCTAGGCATTCAACTATGTTTTGCTGCAGTGAGACATCCTCAGTCGAATGGAGCCGTTGAGCGAGCCAATGGAAATATCTTATCAGGGCTAAATCGAAGAATAGTAGGGTTGTCAAAGGGACTGTGGACCGAAGAGCTTCCAAAGATTCTATGGTCCATTCGGACTACGCAAACAAGGTCCACAGGTTTTACTCCGTTCAGACTACTATTCGGAGATGAAGCAATGACTCCAACGGAGCTCAAAGGGGGCTCATTTCGCAGCACCGAACCAGACATCGAAGAAGAAAGGCAAGCTTCGTTAGATTTGTCAGAAGAAACAAGACTTCGAGCTGTAGCTAATTTATCAAAGTATCATCAGCAGACGAAGACTTGGTATGACCCGAAGGTTAAGCTCAGCGAGTTAAGGCCGGGTCATCTTGTTCTACGAAGCATTATAGCACCAGGGAAGTTAGGCAATAAATGGGAAGGTCCATATTTAATTGTCCGCTCAGGGCGCCCTGGTTCATTCAAATTAGCTAATTTAGAAGGTGAAGAGTTAGCACATACTTGGCATGCGGAGCACCTAAAGCGATACTTCGCATAAGGGCTCCTTGTAATTCGCTTGTAATCACCTCTAAATTAATAAAGCATACACCCTGATGGTTGCCTTCCCCTTGACACTCCTAGTTTCCCGAGCGGACGCGCTGGGACAGAAGTCGATCGAGAGGGAAGTGTCATTAAGCTGGGTTGTATTTCCGGACTTCGTACCCATAAAGTCGAAGCCTCCGGTGTGGTGGCTGAAATCCATCCGGAGCCCAAGCTGATACCTTGTAGGCATCCGTAAAAGAGCCAATACCACATTCTACGGAGTCCAAGCTTCGGCTGGTAGACTTCCGTAAAAAGAGCCGAAGGTGGCCAAAATCTGCGGAGTCCAAGCTGCAGCTTGTCAGACTTCCGTAAAAGAGCCGAAGGTGGCCAAATTCTGCGAAGTCCAAGCTCCGGCTGGTAGACTTCTGCAAAAAAGAGCCCAAGTGGCCAAATTCTGCGAAGTCCAAGCTCCGGCTGGTAGACTTCTGCAAAAAAGAGCCCAAGTGGCCAAATTCTGCGAAGTCCAAGCTCCGGCTGGTAGACTTCTGCAAAAAAGAGCCCAAGTGGCCAAATTCTGCGAAGTCCAAGCTCCGGCTGGTAGACTTCTGCAAAAATAGCCGAAGATGGCTACAATTTCTGCGAAATCCAAGCTCCGGCTGGTAGATTTCTGCAAAAAACAGCCGAAGGTGGCTAAAGCAAAACAGCATTTAAGCCATGAGCTTCGAATGTTTGTTCATATAAGTCCAAAGTGACAAATTTCTTAAGACACTAAAGTGTCCTCGAAGTTATCTTAATTGATTTCTTTCGTAAAACAAACAAAGGTACCAAGTTACCATTCTTCTGACTACAAAGGTCAAAGACATTTCATAAGATTTCAAAAGATCTTTAAAAATGACAGAGGGGCTCCGAACCCCCAAAAAATTGTACTCCGAAGTTTTTTCTTTGCGCATAACCATCTTTGAATGCAGTTCGAAGTTGCTTATACCCAAAGAGGGGCTAGTGAATATGGAGACAATTTTAAATCGGCATTCATTATTGAAACAAATGTGTTTACAGATTACATTATGAAAAATTGGTATCTATACCAAGAAGGAATCGGAGACCTCTTCGGTCCCGAGAGCTAGGGGTGGAACGACTAGTTCCAACATCGGAAGTTCTAAGAACTTTGCGTTTAACTCTCTTTCTCCCCTTCGAAGCTCTAAAATCCTTCTGTTCTTGTTGAAGCTCGGCCCAAGTTCGAAGCCGCTCAGGACTTCTCTCCCAGCTTCTAAGACCTTCAGATCTTTTATTTTGGGCTTCACCTTCGTCTTCGGACCAGTTAGTGTCTTCAGAAGACGAGGTGTTTGCGTCGATTTCTTTATCTTCCTCTTTAATATAAGACAATACGTCTTTGATTACTTCGGGCGCAATAACGCCGGAGTCATCTCGAGGGATAAGAAATCGAGGACGCTTATAACTCTTTAGAAGTTCGAAGGTGTTCCACAGTGAGCGAAGTTCGCTGTTAAGCTCTAACACTTCGATATCTTCGATAAGAGGCAAAGCCTAAAAATATGACAAACAAGATTTTCATTGATAAATGTTTACAAGCACAAAGCTTTACATGGTTAAAAATCCTAAAACATTCCTAAACCTGTGGGTTTGAAGGAGGTTGGCTGCTCGAAGCTTGGTTCCGAACATGCTTCTGGCGTTGACCTTCATCAATCCAAGCCTTGATCGCAGATCGACCTTCGGCTCTCCACGAAGTTTGGAAGGCCCGCCAAGCAGCAGCTACACCTTCGGAAGGTTTGAGAAGTCGGTCGTCGTCGAAGGTGATTGGACCTCTTCCTGCGTCCGGAGTTATTGATCGGCCCAAATCCTCGTAATAGCGAAGTAGACCAACAGCAGACACATGTCCGGAGAGTTCTCCGTATCTAATGCCCGCCGTCTTCATCTGCTTCGCCACCCCTTGGATCCTTTTCAACCGGCGCAGAAGGCTGATGTTATCATCAGAAGGAAGAATTCCGGTAGTACCGAAGTATTCCAGGACTTCTAACAACTGATTCATAACTTCCGCAGCCACCTTCTCAGACTTCAACTTATCTTCGTTCAGCGCATCCTTCGCCGAAGTAACTTCGTCCAAAACCCCAGAAAGCCTAGCATTCTCAGTGGTCAAAGTATTTTTCTGTGTCAACAATTGGCTAGCTTCCTCTTCAAGCCGGACGAGCCTAGACCCTGCAGTAGCATGCTCCATCCGTAGTTTGTCAACTTCTGCTCGAAGCACAATCCTTTCCGCTTCGAGCTCTTTCTTTACAACCTCCAAGCTTTGCCTGGCCCTTCGCTCTGTTAATATTATATTGTCCATTTGAGTCACTCGACTTTCAGAGATGTTAAAATTCCTTCGAAGAGTGCTATTTTCTTCCCGAAGCCGAGCGATTTCTTCGTCATTGCATAGACTTGCAGCTCGGGCCAAGACAGTTTGCTGCCAAAGTAAAAATCAAAGTAAATATTCATTCGAAGATAAATTCTATAATAATTTGCAGTTGTTTCATACCTGATAAGCTGTACGTTCAATAATGGCATTAAGCTCCGTCCTGTCAGCCTTGCGCAGGATGGCCACTAATTCGGTCTCCCCTATCTCACGACTAGCTCGATCCAAAGGTTCGAGCAAAGTCCGAAGACCAGTTGTTTGCCCTAAGAAAGGAGCCAGCAAGGGGAGCATGCTTATTGCCTCTTGGTCATCTTCGTTCAATGAAGGACCGGAGCTTTGGCCTGCGGACTTCGGAGCCACTGGAGTTCGAACCTCCCTGGAAGATTGGCTCTCGTCTGTTGAATCAGACGGAGTTGATTCGGAGCTTATAGCAGGCAGGGGCTCTATTTGTCTTTTGCCTCTTCCAGGCCCCTTTTGAGTAACTCTTGGGGCTGGCTCCGAAGTCGTCGAAGGTTCAGGAATTATTTCCTCCTGACGGACTTCTTCCATAGGAGTGGGTTCTGCAAAACAATCAAAAGTATTATACATAGTATAAAAATTCAAATAAATACAAAAGTTCTTCGAATTCTACCTTCGGCAGTCCGTGGAGGAGTTGTTGTCGGACTAATTGGTGGATCGAAAGCTAATTCTTCATCTGAATCAGCCGTTGAATCATGGACTACAGGAGCATCGTCCTGGGTAGTCCTCGCTGTTTCTTCGGGAATCGAAGCCATAGTCACTTCAACCCCACTTTCATCCACAGGAACTTCGTCCTGAGCTACATCTTCTTGAACTACCGAAGTCCTTGGTTGATCAACATTTTCTCCGGACTCCGGTACGTTCACAGGCACTCCGGTTTGTGCGGCCCTTTGAGTTTCATTCTCTTCCATTAGGCGCACAAGTAACCTTTCCACTTCTTCTTGGGAATCGGAGACCGAAGCTCTGGAGCTCGAAGGTATAGGATCTAAAGGTGCGAGGTTCTTCAGCTTCCGAGCCACCCTCTTCACCGGAGTTTTTGCTGAACTTGAAGTTCCAGCTTCGGCTTTTCTTTTTTGAAGCCCTTTCTCCAAAGGTGCCCAATCCATCAGAGGGGGAGGAGTGAGTTTCAGCATTCCCCATACTCTGTTAAATCTTTCCCAACTCCCAACCAGTTTAATTCGCCACTCTCTTTCGGTCGGAGTTGGAGCACCCAAGATTTTTTCCGAAGCCTTTATAATCTGTTCTGAAGTAACAGGGGCTGAAGATTCTACAAAATAAATAATTCAAGTCAGTTTCTTCTTCGAAGTAAATATGTTTAATGCATGTTGTTTTCGAAGTTACCTGTAGGACTTGAAGTCAAGTTAATTCTACGAAGACCACCTTCGGAATCATCTTCGAAGATAATAGGCCAGTCAGCCATCAACGGAGGAATTTGAAGACCGATGAACTCTTCGGCCAAATCCCGCATACTGAGTCTTCGGCTAACTTTCTCAAGCAAGTTCAGACGGGCTTCGAATTGACCTTCGTCAGGACGCACCAAAGCTTCTTTTCGGAACTGGATTTCTTTAAGAGGTCCGGCCAGAGGATTGCTTGCCCCGACTTCGGCATAGAACCATTTCAGCACCCAATCAGTATACCATCTAGCATTGATGGCCTTAGCAGGGAATCGCAGAGCGTATTCATCTCGAAGCCTGAAATTGATGCTTCCGAAGGCAACCACTACTTTTTCACCTCCGGAGCCTACGAAGGTCTTCGGCTGACAAGTTGCTCTATGCAATGCTGCGAAGATTTCAGCCCTCCCCTCACAACCTTCGGCTCTTAGAGCCCACTCGAAGATAGCTAATCTAGCTACAGCATTCGGAGACAGCTGGGGGAGGGTTACATGAAACAAGTCAAGGACTTCAGCCAAGAAATCTACAGCAGGGAGGCCCAAGCCTGCTTCGAAAAAAGCTTCGAACACTACGACTTCTCCGGGTCTTGGTGATGGGATTGCTTCTTTCCCTGGTTTTCGAATCATAACTCCTGCACCTATATTTCCTCCTACTGCCATTGCCAGGGACTCTCTTTTGCAGGTTGAATGTCCTAATTCAAAGGATTGGTCCAGATATTTGGTCGATGGAGGGCACAGACCTTGATCATCGGCGATTTGGGGATTTTTTCCCTTTGCCGCCATGGAAGTTGTCGCCTGCATCGAAGGCGTCGCCGCCACTGTTGCCGCTGCCGCTGCCGCAGCCGCTTGTTGACGAGCCAAGGTTGAAGGAGGTGCAGAGCCTTTGGTCTTCGCCATCGCAATCGCTGGATCGATCTGAGAGAATGGAGACTAGGGCTCAAGAACTCGAAGGCTAGGGCTCAAGAACTCAAAGGGCTCAAAAAAGCTTTTGACTGAGAAGAAGCGGTGAAAAGGTAATCGGGTAAGTTTTGGGGCTCTTTATTTATAGCCTAATCTTTCCGTTTGTTACCGTTTGGGTTCTGCCCTTTCGCATTCCCGCCTGTTATTCTCCTCCGAAAATAACGTCTCATATAACTTCCGTTAGAAACAGAAACTAACGGTTATTTTTTCTAAGTCTAAAAAGACTTTCGAACTTCCTGAGTCAGTTCTAAGATAGTTCGAAAAGTAATTACCTTATAATTGATTCGAAGTTCATATCTTCATGCATTTCGAAGATAAAATAAAAACCAATAACCCCTATGATTGGTTATCTTTTCTTTCCGTATACTGCTCTCCTAACGTTACAGGTCAAACGGAGAAGCGTATTCGAGGGGCTACTGTTGGGGGAAAATATCTCATCTTCGGGGTTATTGCTAAAGCAGCATGAAGACAGTCAACCAGTTCGAAGATTGTCCGAAGACCATCTTCGAAGATGCCCAGAACCTGGTTCGAAGCCCGATGACAGACACTGGTTCGAAGTATGCCTTCGAACCGAAGCCCTTCAAGATCTTTTCTGCCAGCTAAGATGGAAGACTTATCTTCTATCCTATTAGATTAGTCTTTTACCATTTTAGCCCTATTAAGGAAACTGAATAGTTTCCTTAATGTCGGTTGTAATAGAGGGGTAAATAGGTCTTTTCCTTAATGTTTAGGCCTATAAATACCCCCCATTTCACCCTGTAATAGGGACCGATTACAAGTGAATCAATACACACTTTCGAACTATTCTAAGTTATTATCCTTTCGGAGGCTTAGAACAGTTTGCTTCGCAAACACTTCGTTTGTTAGTTTCTTTTCTACAGAAACCTGTTAGCGTAATCTTTTACGCCAACAACTGCTACTGTGAATAAATCCTTGATGTGTTGGTTGCTGTTGTTGCTACTAATTGCATAGCACTGTTTATCATCATATTTTCTGCCATTTGAGTATATTCAGTTTTCTCACTTCATGCTGATTATTCTTGGACTACATTGCTGAAACTATTAAACCAGTGATTGTTAGTTCACATTGTTAACTGAATTTCAGTTTTGATGCTCCTGAAGAAATCCTTGATGCTTTTATTAGTACTCATGTTTGCCTCATTTTCATCAGATGTCTTCTCGATTCAGGCATTCTGCACACACAAAATCATTGTCATAGCTTGATGACATCTCTGCTCATCAATTCATGGTGCCGGCTATAGCAGTTTTTTGCCTGTTTTTATGAAAAAATCAGAGTGCTGATTCCTGCAGAGTTTCACATTTTAGTTTGGTTGTTAACATAGACTGAAATAGTATTGATGTGTAAATTCTTGCATTAGATCAAATAAAGGAGTAAATATTACAGCATGTGTTTTTATTGATGATTAAGAAATCACTATTGTTATTTTCTCTAGTGTTAAGGATGTCTTGGCCATTTGAGTTGTGCCATTATATTGGCTACTTTTGTTCTGACTAAGTAGAAGACTTGCTTCTTTGACTTCACTAGTAAACCTTGATTACTCTCTTGATTCTTTCTGAATTGAAACTAGTAATTGAATGCTGCAAATCTTACTTTTGATCTGAATTCTGAAACTCTGAATCTTGTCGAACTTTCAACAGTCGACAGACTTCTGTCGGTTCGTCACATGCCGATATAGAGTCAATAGATCGACTAATCAACTACTAACAAAATAGATCGGCGTCTCATACTCTGATTTAGACAGAAACTTGAATTTGGTTTGATTGCTATTCTGAATTTGAATTGTTAGTCTCAATTTGGTTTCTGTAATTTTTAGAGGAGCGTTGGGGTAATTTGAAAATACCATCACATTGGCGAGAATTTATCATGTCGCCTATTCACCTCCCTCTATTCGCAATTCCGATCCCACACCTGATGACTCTGAAGTCTAGGTACACAGAGAAGGTTGATGAGAGAGACACTTTGGCCACTGAGATTGAAAGCGCTCAGCTGGAGCTAAAAAATGCTCATGCCTCAGTCGTCGTCCCCTGTAGTGACTGCCCATCCCACTTATATGATTTTGATGAGCTGAGAGCAAAGAGTGATGAGCAGTTGGGCGAGCTAGAGAGAGTTTGCACTGTGTTAGAGAAGACTAAGTTGAGCTTGAGACATTGTCAGTTCCACCCACTGTCTGTGAGAACTGCTTGTCTCTGAGGTTGGAGCTGATCAAGCTGAAAGCTAGAAAGTATGTTCAAGTTGATAGAGAGTGTGAGATCTGCTTGTCTCAGGTGGGGGTGCTAGCTTGCTTGAGAGAAGAGTTAGCTGATGCTCAAAATGAGAACTATTACCTCCGTCAGATCTTGAGTTGTGTGAGTGCCAGAGAGCCTCAGCTCGGCATGATGATCCAGCAATTCAAGAGGCGGAATGGGTTTGGAGTGGGTTACACCTACACTAAGGCTGACTTTGAGAGTGTCGAGAGTCGTGCAGTGGAGCAGAGTAAGATGACTCTAGAGTAGAGATATCCCAAGACTCAGTCCACTGAGTCTTTTCACACCAATCAACCTAAGGATGGAGTGTTCCAAGAACAACCTAAAGCTCCACCCAAGAAGCCTATCTAGATCCCGAAGCCCAAGCATCTTCACACTTCTCTTGGCTCTCTACCAGAACCCTCTCATACCAAAGAGCCAACACCCAACACCACCAAGCCCAAAAAACCGAAGCCTCAACCACATCCCAAGAAGCCTACCTATCACTGTGAGTTCTGTAAGAGAGAAGGGCATCTTGCAGAGTTATGCTTTAGGAGGAAGCGGGTTGAGAGAGCAGAGAGAGCTCTAGATGGGCAGGAGCAGTTCTACTAGCAGGGTGGTAGACTGAGAGTCCCTTGATGTGGAGAGATGCTAGAGACCAGGGCGTGTCATGTAGGTGGTAGTAAAGGAGACGACTTTTATGCTTGTGCTCCGGAGGGTAGTTTTCGTTTCAGCAAAGCTCCTAGTCGTTCTGGATATGACTTTGGACCTCATCGCCGTGACACTAGGCAGAACATAGGACCGTGCTTTGAGCCGTGTTTTGGTCTAGACTCTTACGATTCTTTTTGCTTTCCGTCTTTTGAGCAGATGGCTCGACACTGGTTTAGCTCTTTTGCTAAACCTTGTGTCGGACCATTTGCTCCCCCTTATGACCATTAATATTGCTAGGTCGAGGCCTAGAGGACATATGGATCATGAATTCGGGATGCTCTCGCCACATGATGGGATATCGCCTCACTTCCTCGAGCTCAGAGGAATATATCACATTCGGGAACAATGGTTAAGGGAAGGTACACGGTTTTGGCTCAATTTGAATTTCTGAGCATTTCTCCTTGAAGAATGTTGCTATGGTTGGAAAATTGGGCTTTAATTTGGTTTCTGCTTCGCAACTTCTTGAGGAGGGCTTAGAGGTTCGTTTTAAGAAGGGCATGTCTTCTGTTGTTGATTCTATAGGATCTTTGGTTGGTCATATCTTATCTGTTGGTAAGGTTTTTCGTATTGATTTCTCTAGTTCTTTTGGCCCTTCTCGATGTTTGATCGTTGGATCCTCCTTTGAGCTCTGGAGGTGTCATAGGAGGTTAAGTCATTTGAGCTTTGATCTGCTAGTCAGATTGAGTTCTATGGACCTCATCCGAGGATTGTCCAAGCTTAAGATGGAGAAAGATACGAAGAGATTCTTCATGAGGAACATAGTGAGCCGTGTCACTATTGTTCAAAGGAATGATGAGTGATTGACTGGTTGGATTCACGAGTTGAGTCAGGATGTGTTGGAGTTGGGGTGTGTGTGTCTGTGTGTCTCATGTGTGCAGGCTGGAGTTACTCGTCAACTGTCGATGGCACGGGATCAGGGTTAAACGGGGAGTCTAATGCCGGATGGTCAAGGGTGTCAGTCGAAGTCGAGAGTGTACTCAGAAGTAAGCATGGAGGTTGAACAAGACGTCGAGTTGGAGATTGATCGAGACGAAGCGTCATTCGAGTCAGCGAAAGGGAAGCCAGTGCAAGTGACAAGGCGGCTCGAGGGATCGAGAGTGGGAGAGACTTGCTTGTGGTCGATATCGTGGACTGACGACGGGCGTCGACGATCGGGAGAGGCTTTGTCGGTTTTCGCTAAAAACCGTCAAAACTTTTATCGTTTTTACTTTTCAATAAAATAGTGTCAAATTGTTAGTCTATAATTTTAGTGTCATAAGTGTGTATTTTTAGTGTATTTTTTGGAATGTATATTCTGAAAATATACTAAAAAAGAGTCAAATGTATTTTTTCTTTTTAGTATAGGGTATTTTCAAGTTTTAGTTTTCAGATTTGTAAATTGGACATTCCTAGGGGGCTGATTGCAAATTAGTCTTCTAGAAGATGGAGTAGGTGGATAAATATCCCCTCTCTCCCATGGCCGGCTGGGCTTTTCGATCCAGAACTTTCATTTTGAAGTAGAATCAAATTGGTTTTTGGCTTCCTCGAGCATATGTGTTCATCAGGAATTTTCTCTGCTCCAGCGATGTGAGATTAACCAGGAACAGTGCGCAGTTCCCTTGCCGGACCGACTACAGCAAACAGCGCCAGCGCCAGAGGTAAAGTCTTCCGGATGCATTTTTGATAGCCTTTTTCTTGCGATTTTGCTACAGAAGTATATGTGAATGTCTATACACTTTTTGTAGTACACATTGTGAATGATCCATTTTCGGAATTTTCTTCAAATTTCTGCATGTCTGAGTATTTCTTCTGCTGATCCCAAGTGAGATATCTGGATCTGTTTTTTCTGGCAGAACTGTTTTTATCTGTTTGTGCTGAAATTTGTTTACAATGTGTTTGATCTAATGTCTAGTTGATACATGTGAGTGTTTTGATTTGTGTGGATGAAAGAGGGATTCAAAACTTTCATTTGAGAGCATCTAGATCATTCGATCAAAGAAAAACAAATTTGATTTTGTCTTCTGCAATGGTTTTGGCTCAACTGAGAGAGCTTCTCCTGCGTTGAGGATTTTCTTGAACAACACTATTACTTTTGCCGTTTATGCTACAGATGTGCTGATAAAAATTATTCATCCTCAAGCATGGCTGATTTGCAAAGCAATTGATCCTGTACGTTTTCTCTTTCAAATCTTTGTGAAGCTTTTTGTTGATTCTAATGAAATTACATGTGAGTTGCTGTCTAGAAATGTATGTGATTGATATGTGAAAATTTCTAGTTTTCTTGTGAGTTCCTTGCTGGTTTTGCTACAGTCAGGTTTTGTTTTTTCCGTATCATCTACAGCGATTTGCCAGCTAGAACAATTGATCAAAATAGAATCCAATCTGTTTTTGCTTGCAAGTTTTGATCAGGATCTGTTCTGTTCATTATCAAAAGTCTGTCAGGATTCAGTTTGTGAACAGGTCCTTGTTTCTGTTCGGTTTGATTGAATTTCTCTGAAACATTCATGTGATCTGAGTTAAACTTTGAAGGTTGAAGTTGTTTTGTAATTCAGCTAAGAAGTTCAGGTTCTATCCTGAATGCTAATTTCCTGACTTGTGTATGGTTTAAAATTGCTAGAACTTTTTTGTTTCAGATTCTAATGTTCTGAATGCAATACTTAGCTGAATACAAATTGATATCTGAACATCTGTTTTAATCTGAAATCAGTTGCTGTTAGATTGTGTGTTCATTCAATGTTCTAAAGTCAATTATAAGTTTGCTAGCCTGAATTTGTTGAGTAGTTTTGCTGAGAAGGAATGGTACTGGTTTGAGAGCTTTTCCCTGTTCTGTCTTGAGGTTCAGATTCAGATTTCCTGGATTCAAATTTGAGTAAAGAACTAAGTGAGTTCTGAAATCAGCTTGTTAGTTCTCAACCAGAAGTTTTTTTTTGCTGTGTATTTAGTGAGTAAATTGAGTTTGGACTCTATTTCCTGCTAGTAATGCTGCAATGGTTGATAAGCTAGATTGTGAATTGAGAATTATTTTGAGTATTGAAGTACATGTTCTGGATGATATCTGTTGTCTATTGTCAAATGAGATTCAGAGTGTACTGTTTCTGATTTATTTGTGTCTATCATAATCTGGTTGACATATTCTGAAGTTATTCTGTTTAGCAACTTTATTCAAGTGTATTCACATCAGAATCTGACTCCTAGTGTGAGTTCTGAAGGAGATTAAACCTGATTTAATACTTGCAGTTTCTACTGTTTATATCATCAAGAAGTGATGTGTTTCAGTTACCGTTTTGAATACAAATGAATGTGTGTTGATTTGGCAGATTACTGATTTGTTGACAAAGGTTGTTAGATAATCTGCTGTTCTGTTTGTTGGTTGAAATTATCAATTGCTCACTGAATAGTAATTAGCCTAATACATCTTGTTGAAACTTCATTTACTACTCATCATCCAACAATTATGTTTTGTCACAAATAATCTGAATTCAAAACTGCTGTGAGTGTTAAATCTGTGTTCCTGTTTTTCAGATTGAATGTGTAATTGAATTGGTTTGTTGAAAAGTAATTCAGGGTCTGAAATTAATTGGTTGTGTCGGATAGTGAATAGTGTCCAGAGTTTGAGTTTTTGAATACTGATCTGAAAATGTGTTGAAATCAAAATTTGTTATCTGGTTCAGTTTTTGACAAATGCTCTTTACTGGAAGTACTATTACTATTCACCGTCTGGAAAATTCAGAAGTGATTGAATCTCGATTGTGAGTATTTTGAATTGAGCTGATTCATTTCTATAAAGTTGAATTGATCATTTGTATGAGTGATTTGATATAGGTGTTGTCTAGGAACTCGAATCAAAGCTGTTTTTGAGTATTTGACTCTGTTTGAGCTTCACATTCATACTGTTTGAATTAAGTCGTGATTTTGTGTTTTTAGAGGAGCGTTGGGTGATTTGATTAGGCCATCACTTCGAAAGAAAGTGTTGAGGTGCCTATTCACCCCCTCTAGTCGCCGTTCCGATCCCACAATTGGTATCAGAGCTGGTTTGATCACGAGTTGACCTTTACCGGTTGTGATTCTTTTTGGCGACATGGAGCGAAACACAAAAATCCCAATGTTTGATGGTCATGATTTTTCATATTGGAAGGTGCGCATGGAGGCTTACCTTCTGAGCCAAGGAAGTGCGATTTGGGATATCGTTGATTCCCAATATGAGATTCCTGAAACTCGAACCTTAGAGACTGATAAATCAAAGTATGAGTGCAACAACAAAGCGAGAAACATACTTTTTGTCAGCTTGAGTGGCAAAGAGTTTGTTGGACCGGAAATGGCGACCAGAGGGGGGTGAATGGGAGCTTTTAAAATTTCGGGCTAAAAACTGGCCTTCGGTTTTAGTTTTGTCTTCTGCGGAACAGGCTTCGAACACTACCTTCGAAGGTCTGGTTCGGAGGTGTTTTGTCAGCTCCGAACACAGGCTTCGCAGGAACAAAAGTTCGAAGCCAAGAAGACTTCGCTCCACTTACAACCCTCGAAAATCTACTCTGCTAAGTCAGTGCAGGCTCCGCACACAGGGTGCTTCGAGCAGGCTTCGCACTTCACCCTTCGCAAGAGTGGACACCCCACTGAGGACTTCGACCAAGTACTTGGCAGCAGCAACTGGTGCTGGGCTTCGTACACGAAGGTCTAAAACGCACTCTAACAGACTTCGCTAAGGGTCAAAGACACGATAAAAGCACGAGCTTCGATCAGGGCTTCGCTAGTAGGCAACGAGGTCTCGCCTCTTGTTACACAGAGCGAAAGCGCACTGAAAAACACACTTCACACAAAACACCCTTCGCCTAGACAGGCTTCGGTGCACTACAACTAGCGAGGTATGTAAAGCGAGCTCAAGCAAAAAGCACACAGAAGCAGGGCTTCACCGCTTGAACAAGGAACACAATAAAATTGAACTCTGGATGAATACAACGAAGTGTGTGGCTAGTACAGGAGCTCAACAGTAAATGCTCAAAGTGTTAAATGTTACCTACCGAGCCCCCATATTTATAGCCCACAGTTCACCCAAAGGAATTGACTACTTTACCCCTAGGGTTACATTGGTTTTGTCTCTACAGAACTGAGGGATACAAAAGGTAGTCAACTTTATTGGAGGCTTCTCTGTCAGCCTTTGCAGAGGGGACAGCGCCAGCTTTTTGCAGAGCAGACACTGTCAGACTTGCAGCCTTTGACCTTTCTGAAGCCCCCTTCGCACGCGAGGGGTGCGATAGCTTCAGTGAGAAGCCTTGAGCCAGATGGCCTTCGCTTCACCGAAGTCAACCTTCGATACAGTGACGGTTTTGAGACGAAGCCATCAAAGCCCTTGGGCCTTCGCACCAACACCTCCGGAGTGGACCACCATGGCTTCGCAGCTTCCGCCCAGCTCGAACTCCGTCAGTCCGTGTACCGAAGCCATGCAGGCCGAAGTACCTCAAGACACCACACTCCGAAGCCCCACCTTCGGAGTACCACCCTTCGAAGTCCCTCCTTCGTCCAAGGCCTCCGCACGAAGCATTCCATGAGCACTCCGTCTCAGTGTCTCTCCCCGAGCACACTCCTCGATGAGCCTCACCCGGACCATGCCTTCGATGCGCCTCGACTTCTGAGACCTTCGTCGGGCACCTTCGAATGTCTCCCTCCGAAGCACACTTCGAACGCCTTGCCTTCGCAGAGGACTTGATCCGCCAACTCCGAAGTCACTCCATTCGGAGTACCTTCGAAGTGCCTCACCTCCGAGGACTTTGTCTCGGAGTACCTTCACTCGGAGCCACGCTCCGCACTCTCTGCCTTCACCTGGCGCACCTCGACCCGAGGACCGACCCAGACCCCTTCGCAGCCACCGTGACGGAGCTCCCCGCTCCCCTGGCATCAAGCCTCCTGCTTGACCCAGGTTCACCTGCTACGAACCTGTCCGTCGCCTCCGAAGTCCCTGCGCACCACAGACAAGCAGACAAGTGTATCCAGTACTCCGGAGACTTCTCCGGGTTAGCAACCTCCGGTACACACTCCGGTGTACCGCCCAAAGTACCGAAGCCTTCGGTACACACCTAGTCATCGTGTACTGTCGGACCCCTCCGACACGCACACTCCGCTGCAACAGCTGCAGCAACCAAACCACCGAAGACCCTTCGGTGAAACCACCTCCGAACACCCTTCGGAGGTCCAACCTCCGAACCCCCTTCGGAGGTACCCCTTCGAACCAGAGGTTAACAGCCTGTCAATCACTCATCACAAACACCGAAACCAACACTTGGTTTCACAATCTCCCCCTTGATGAGTGCATTGACAACCAACTTTAAGTCAAAGAAAATTTAGAAATTTCAGCACACAAGTGACCATAAAAACTCAGAAACGAGCCAAATAATGTCACTTGACAAAAGAATTTTCCTCCCCCTTTTCAAAAGAGTAAAAGCCCCTTCGGCAAATCTCAAGATAAAAACTCCCCCTGAGTTAAGTTTTCCCTTTTGGCAACAAAGAACCTTCTCCCCCTTTATGTCAAATTTTCTCCCCCTTTTGGAAATTATACCCCCGTGCGGCAGAGAACGTAGCAAGTCTCTCCCCCTTTGGCAATGCAAGCATCAAGGAGCATGAAAAGGATGCATAGCTTGGAAATGAGCAGAATTGCAAAGACATATAAAGCAAAAATATGCCAATAATAACACCAATGATCATGGGCTCAACTCAAATTAACATTCTCTAAAAACATGATGAAGCATGTGATTTGATCATTTTTGAAAGAAAAGCATCACCACTTAGTCAAGGAAACTAGATAAGTAAGAGCAGGGACTGCGCAAAGCTAGTCAAATTCTACTATAGACAGACAAGCCCAGTTAAATGGAGCATGAAAAGCAAACTTGATGATTAATGAATTTTGTTGTTCTTTTCTTAGTGCCAGGGGTTATTTGTTTGTCCACCTTATACTTTCAAATCAGGCCAAGCCTAGGCATAAAAGCCATTAGAAGCTTAAAGCAATGATTTTGGCATACACTACACTGTTCCAGTTCAGACCAATGTGCAATGGAAAGCAGTCTAGAATAGAGTAGTGCGACAAACAAATCCACTTGGATCTTTTCACTTAAAGCATACAAATCATGGAGTTTTTGATTTTAAGTAAGTGAATCAATTTGTTTAACACTTGATGAATATCCATGAGGATGTAGAACAATTTTTCAAGTTGCAATTTTTAGCATCCAATGAACAGTGGCTTGCTATCAAGCAGATAAAAGATAGCTAAAGCAGTCCTGCCTAAGCATGCTAAATTCAAGACTAAGAAGTGAGCATGATTTGATTTTGGAAAGAAAACATCATGCACATAAATGTTCCAGATATATCAAATAGAGCTGAGCTATCATGATTTCATGAATTAAAAGCAGGCATATAAGTGCAAAAGATGTAAATGCAATTTCAACACACAATCAGCAAATGCACATCCATCTAAATCTGCTCCCCCTCACAAAATGCCGTAAGGGTGACAAATACCAAGTTCCCCACGCAAGTAAGCAAATCGAGAAGCATCGAGGGGTTTCGTGAAAATATCGGCTAGCTGGTGTTGGGTATCAACATATTGAAGTTCAATATCACCCTTCTCATTATGATCTCTGAGAAAATGATATCGTACATCAATGTGTTTGGTTCTTGAGTGCTGAACCGGGTTATTTGCAATACAAATGGCACTAGTGTTATCACAGAAAAGTGGAACACTCTTATAATCTAACCCGAAATCCCGCAAAGTGGAAACCATCCACAAGATCTGAGAGCAACAGCTAGCTGCAACAACATATTCAGCCTCAGCCGTCGATTGTGCAACACTAGACTGTTTGCGGGAAGACCAGCAAACCAAGGAAGTACCCAGAAAATGACAAGTACCAGAGGTACTCTTCCTATCAATCCTACACCCAGCAAAGTCCACATCGGAATAACCTCGAAGACATAAAGATGAAGACGCTGAATACCATATGCCAAATTCGAGGGTATGTTTGAGATACCTTAGGATGCGCTTAACCGCTTGGCGGTGCGAAGCTCGTGGTGAAGCCTGAAAACAAGCGCACAAACACACTGCGAAATGTATGTCCGGCCTCGTAGCAGTCAAGTAGAGGAGGGAGCCGATCATGCTTCGGAACTCCTTCTGATCTACGGCCTCTCCATCTTCGTCAGGGTCCAATGCTACAGATGTAGCCATTGGAGTGGCGAGGGGCTTCGCATCAGCCATGTCAAACTTCTTGAGCAGGTCCTTGGTGTACTTCGTCTGGTGGACGAAAGTACCTTGTTTGCTTTGCTTGATTTGCAATCCAAGGAAAAAGGTGAGTTCACCCATCATGGACATTTCAAATTCCCTGCTCATGGTATTTGCAAACTCGGCAACCAAAGCATGAGAAGAGCCACCAAAGATGATATCATCCACATAAATCTGAACTAGGAGGAAATCTTTGCCATGCTTGAGAGTAAACAGTGTTTTATCAACAGAGCCCATCAAATACCCTCGCTCAAGCAGAAAAGACTTAAGTCTGTCATACCACGCTCGAGGGGCCTGCTTGAGTCCATAAAGAGCCTTATGAAGTTTAAGGACTTTATGTGGGTACTCGGGGTTTTCAAAACCCGGGGGTTGTTTTACATAAACATCTTCACCTATGAAACCATTAAGAAAAGCACTTTTGACATCCATTTGATAGAGTTTGAATCCCCGGGATGTCGCAAAGGCAAGCAAAATCCTAACGGCCTCAAGGCGAGCAACAGGTGCAAAAGTTTCAGTAAAATCAATCCCTTCTAGTTGAGAAAAACCCTGAGCTACAAGTCTAGCCTTGTTTCTAACTATAGTCCCATCCTCCTCTTGTTTGTTTTTGAAAATCCATTTTGTTCCAATGAAATGAACATTAGGTGGAGGATCAACTAATGACCAGACTTGGTTTCTCTCAAAATTTTCAAGCTCTTCATGCATGGCATTGATCCAACTAGAATCAGAAAGTGCATGACTAACATCTAAGGGCTCGAAAGAAGCAACAAACGCGGAATCAATGAAATGAGCATGAGAACGAGTTACCCTTAGATCAAGCTCACCAATGATCTGATCGGGAGGGTGCATCCTTTGAACATGATGTGGAGCCTCGCGGCGGGATGCAGTCTCCCCCTCAACTTGTGCGTTGGAGTGGTCCAAGATGACCGATGTTGAGGTAGTCGCTTCGGGACGTCGTGCCGAAGTGGTTGAAGCGGGGTCAGCTTCGGGGGTTGATGTCGAGGGTAGTAGGGGATCATCCTCGAATTCTCCGGGATCTTCTTCTTCGAAGATGGTCTGTTCCATGTTGTGTTCATTTGCCTGTTCAAATGCAGAACTAACAGAGGGGGTTGATTCATCAAAAGTCACATCACATGACTCGATGACAGTGTTAGTCTCTAAATTATAAACACGATAAGAATGACCATGTGTTGTGTAACCCAAAAAGATCCCGTCAGAAGATCGCGACTCAAATTTATCCAAATTACCACGTTTTAGGATAAAGCAACGACAACCAAAAACTCGAAGATGAGTAACCTTGGGCTGTCTCCCAAAACGTAGCTCATAAGATGTCAAATTTAAAATTGAGCGCAAGAATATACGGTTTGAGATGTAACATGCAGTGTTCATGGCCTCAGCCCAGAATTTTCTAGGAGTCCTATGCTCATCAAGCATCGTCCTAGCCATCTCAACCAAAGTGCGGTTCTTCCTCTCAACAACACCGTTCTGTTGAGGAACCCGCGGAGCGGAGAATTGATGTTCTATGTCATGCTCCATGCAAAAGTCAACAAAGAGACTATTTTTGAACTCAGTGCCATTATCGCTTCGAATGAATTTCAATGCACCAGGGAGTTCAGTAAAAAGTCTCAAAGCCAAGCTCCGAAAGTGTGAAAACACTTCATCCTTGCTGGCAAGAAAGAAGACCCAAGAGTAGCGAGAGAAATCATCGACAATAACTAATACATACCACTTGCCGCCTAAATAACTGACCCGAGAAGGACCTACAGTGTCCATATGAAGAAGTTCTCCGGGTTGTTCAGTCATCATTGTGGTGACTGGCGAATGCGAAGCGGCAATCATTTTTTCATGTCGACGAGGAGCGCAAACTAAATTATTCTCAAACTTGAGCTTGGGCAATCCTCGGATCAGACCTAGGGCGCTCAGACGAGCGAGCAACTCAAAACTCATATGCCCTAGTCTCCTATGCCACTTCCAAAGCTCAGAAGTTGAATGTGCAACAAGGCAGTGAGAAGAACCAGATGACTCTGAAAAATCAGCTCCAAAAACTCTCCCAACTCTAAAGATCTTACACACCACAATGCCATCAGAATTGAGCACTTGCGAAGTGTCGCGATGGAATTGCACTTCGAAGCCCTCATCAAGCAACTGAGATACAGACAGCAAATTGTATCCCAGGTTTTCAACCAAAGCAACATCTTTGAGAGTGAAATTCGAGTTAATTCTTACCACACCTTTACCTTTCACTCTACTCCTTCGATTGTTTCCGAAGGTGATATGTTCCCTTTGCTTGGTTGTGGTGAGGCTGAAGAACCATGCTGCTTCTCCGGTCATATGGCGCGAACAACCGGAGTCCATGATCCACGTGCCCTCCAAGCCTCGAACTGTCGCCTACACATGATAAGAATATCTCGATCGCTCAGTGCTGGGGTGAGTGAAAAAATGACGAGGCATCCAGCACTGAGTAACACGAGTAGTAGACGCAGTAAAAGTAGACGGTCTACGCACAAGATAATCAGAATGATGCAAAGTGCGAGGTCTACCAACATGCTGTGATCGGAAAGCATGACGAGGTCTCCTACTCTGACGAGGTACAAAGCTACTCGCCCGAGGTCTAACACCATATGGAACATGGTGAACACCTCGAGGAGCAAAACCTCTCCGAGAAGCACGAGGAGCCTCAAAAGCAGGACGATAGTAAAACTCAGACTCATGCATACCTAAAGATGGGTAATGCATGTCCTGGTAACTCATCGCCTGAGCACGTCGCTCATCCTTGATGCGACGAAAACAGAACCCAACCAAATGACCCGCCCGCTGACAGTAATAACAGTGAAACACTCTCCTAGGGGCACTCTCATGGGTCACAGGAGCAACTCTCACAGGCTCCTTGGGCTTCTGCTGAGTGGTTTTCTTGGGAGGGATTTTCTTGGCAGGAGGTGTGGTTTTCTTTGATGGTTGGGTAGGCTTTTTGGCTGAAGGGGTGTCTAACAGAGCTCTCTCTTTCTCTAGGGTAGTGGGAGAGGTAAAAACAGTTTTGATCTTACTGTCTGAAGAAATTCTCTCAAAACCCAAACCTAGAGCTACCCCTGCTCTATCAGCACACATCTTGGTCTTGGCCAAGAGCAAATCCATCCTACCCTTTCCCTCAGTGCATTTATTAACCACAGAAAGAAGGTATTCATTTTCAGTCATGAGGTTCTCAGCCCGCTCTCTAACAGTGCCTAGCTGGTCCTTAAGGGTAATGCAAGTGTCAAAAACAGGTTGCACATCCTTAGAACTACCGGCCCTCTCCAATCTAGCCTCTAAATCATGAACATGCTTATCACGTAAATTAATGCTTTCGCGTAATAAAGAACAGTTCATGCATTCAATAATATCATGAGGTCTAGAATCCACCACTAAAAGCTGCTTCTGTGCAGTCTCAAGCTCAGATAGAGTTTGAGCATGAACAGAACGCAACTGAGCAAGCTCACCCATGACAGTGGTACAAGAATCATATTCAGCATCATTCACTTTAGACTTAAGCATGACATATTCAGTAGAAACAGATTCTAGCCTAAGTCTAAGGTCTTTTCTTTCTCTAGCGGCTTGCACAAGCAATCTATCCTGACCAAGAACTACTTCATTCAGCTCATCTAGTTTTATTGAAAGCTGGTCATAGGATAGAGGTACCTCAGATGAGTCAAGCTCATCGCCGCTGTGCTCGCTGTCGGCCATGAAGCAAAGGCCGGTGAAATCTCGTCCCTTCTTGTCCTTCTTGTCCTCCTTCTTTGGGGACTCCTCCTCCTCAGAGCTCGACTCCTCAGTTGAGGAAGTGTCGATGTCGCTGAGAGCAACAACAAAGGCTCTGGAAGCGGCTTTGGCTACTTTCTGAGCCATCTTGCCGCACTTTCCCTTCACAAAAGGCTTCCTCTCCTTTTGTGGTATTTGAGGCGCTCACTCTCATCTCTCTTCTTGAGCTTGGGGCAATTAGCCTTGATGTGAGAAGTGTCGCTACACTCAAAACAACCACTAAAACCACTTCTCCTCTGATCCTGTCTTTCATGATGAAAACGGGTGAACCTCCGGGCAATGAGAGCAAGCTCATCATCATCTAGAATGTCCACCTGCTCCTTTGTGACGGAGACCAGGGAGGACAGAGCAAAACCATCTGCAAGAACACAAGTACCAGATGTGCTTGGTTCTGCAGCGGTGCCACGGCTAGTGCTAGAAACCAATGCCAATGGCTGTGGCAAAGAGCTTCTGTGCACTGCAAGAGATGCCTTGGCAATCTCTGTGGACTTCAGCTTGCTGAAGAGCTCATCACAGGTCAATGTGTCATAACCTGTGGACTCCTCAATGCTGGATATCTTCACTTCCCATATGCTACGGTCAAGAGCATAGAGAAGCTTGATAGCCCTATCATGATCATTGTAAGCAAGCGTCTCGTTGGACCGCAAGTTACTCACTATAGCATCAAAGCGTGAAAACATGGCATCTATGGATTCACCAGGTGCCTGCACAAACAGCTGATACTGTTGGTTGTATGTGCTTTGGCGCCTGGCCTTGATCTGAGTAGAGCCCTCATGAAAAATAGTGAGAGTGGTCCAAATTTCCCTAGCAGTCCTAAGGTGCTGCACCCTATCAAACTCACTCCGGCTCAAACCAATGAACAGTATATTCCTAGCCTTGGAGTTGGCATTATACTGATCTTTTTCTGTTTGAATGATGCGAGTATCAGGGATGGAGTATTGTGAGTCCACAATCTCCCAAATTGCATTTCCTTGGCTTAACAAGTAAGCCTCCATGGGCACCTTCCAGTATGCAAAATCTGTCCCATCGAACAGAGGAATTTTACTGCCTCTATCCATGTCGCCAACAGATCACAAAACCGGTTAAGGTCAACTGGTGATCTTAACCTGCTCTGATACCAATTGTTGGACCGGAAATGGCGACCAGAGGGGGGGGGGTGAATGGGAGCTTTTAAAATTTCGGGCTAAAAACTGGCCTTCGGTTTTAGTTCTGTCTTCTGCGGAACAGGCTTCGAACACTACCTTCGAAGGTCTGGTTCGGAGTTGTTTTGTCAGCTCCGAACACAGGCTTCGCAGGAACAAAAGTTCGAAGCCAAGAAGACTTCGCTCCACTTACAACCCTCGAAAATCTACTCTGCTAAGTCAGTGCAGGCTCCGCACACAGGGTGCTTCGAGCAGGCTTCGCACTTCACCCTTCGCAAGAGTGGACACCCCACTGAGGACTTCGACCAAGTACTTGGCAGCAGCAACTGGTGCTGGGCTTCGTACACGAAGGTCTAAAAAGCACTCTAACAGACTTCGCTAAGGGTCACAAACACGATAAAAGCACGAGCTTCGATCAGGGCTTCGCTAGTAGGCAACGAGGTCTCGCCTCTTGTTACACAGAGCGAAAGCGCACTGAAAAACACACTTCACACAAAACACCCTTCGCCTAGACAGGCTTCGGTGCACTACAACTAGCGAGGTATGTAAAGCGAGCTCAAGCAAAAAGCACACAGAAGCAGGGCTTCGCCGCTTGAACAAGGAACACAATAAAATTGAACTCTGGATGAATACAACGAAGTGTGTGGCTAGTACAGGAGCTCAACAGTAAATGCTCAAAGTGTTAAATGTTACCTACCGAGCCCCCATATTTATAGCCCACAGTTCACCCAAAGGAATTGACTACTTTACCCCTAGGGTTTACATTGGTTTTGTCTCTACAGAACTGAGGGATACAAAAGGTAGTCAACTTTATTGGAGGCTTCTCTGTCAGCCTTTGCAGAGGGGACATCGCCAGCTTTTTGTAGAGCAGACACTGTCAGACTTGCAGCCTTTGACCTTTCTGAAGCCCCCTTCGCACGCGAGGGGTGCGATAGCTTTGGTGAGAAGCCTTGAGCCAGATGGCCTTCGCTTCACCGAAGTCAACCTTCGATACAGTGACGGTTTTGAGCCGAAGCCGTCAAAGCCCTTGGGCCTTCGCACCAACACCTCCGGAGTGGACCACCACGGCTTCGCAGCTTCCGCCCAGCTTGAACTCCGTCAGTCCGTGTACCGAAGCCATGCAGGCCGAAGTACCTCAAGACACCACACTCCGAAGCCCCACCTTCGGAGTACCACCCTTCGAAGTCCCTCCTTCGTCCAAGGCCTCCGCACGAAGCATTCCATGAGCACTCCGTCTCAGTGTCTCTCCCCGAGCACACTCCTCGATGAGCCTCACCCGGACTATGCCTTCGATGCGCCTCGACTTCCGAGACCTTCGTCGGGCACCTTCGAATGTCTCCCTCCGGAGCACACTTCGAACGCCTTGCCTCCGCAGAGGACTTGATCCGCTAACTCCGAAGTCACTCCATTCGGAGTACCTTCGAAGTGCCTCACCTCCGAGGACTTTGTCTCGGAGTACCTTCACCCGGAGCCACGCTCCGCACTCTCTGCCTTCACCTGGCGCACCTCGACCCGAGGACCGACCCAGACCCCTTCGCAGCCACCGTGACGGAGCTCCCCACTCCCCTGGCATCAAGCCTCCCGCTTGACCCAGGTTCACCTGCTACGAACCAGTCAGTCGCCTCCGAAGTCCCTGCGCACCACAGACAAGCAGACAAGTGTATCCAGTACTCCGGAGACCTCTCCGGGTTAGCAACCTCCGGTACACACTCCGGTGTACCGCCCAAAGTACCAAAGCCTTCGGTACACACCTAGTCATTGTGTACTGTCGGACCCCTCCGACACGCACACTCCGCTGCAACAGCTGCAGCAACCAAACCACCGAAGACCCTTCGGTGAAACCACCTCCGAACACCCTTCGGAGGTCCAACCTCCGAACCCCCTTCGGAGGTACCCCTTCGAACTAGAGGTTAACAGGCTGTCAATCACTCATCACAAACACCGAAACCAACACTTGGTTTCACAGAGTTTGACAGAGTCCAGCACCTATGAACTACGCGTGAAATTTGGACCACTTTGAAAACTTTTCATGAGGGCACTACCCAGATCAAGGCTAGGAGGCAAAGCACATATAATCAAGAGTACCAAATGTTTGTGCAAGGCTCTGGTGAATCGGTAGATACCATGTTTGCCTGCTTTGATGGCATTGTGAGTAACTTGCGATCCACTAGGACGCTAGTTTACTCAGATCATGATCGAGCAATCCAACTTCTCTATGCTTTGGACCATAGCATATGGGAAGTTAAGATCTTGAGTACTGAGGAATCTACAAGCTTTGATACTTTGACATGCGATGAACTTTTTAGCAAGCTTAAGTCCACCGAGATCGCCAAGGCATCTCATTCTGGGATTGGGAGCTCTATGCCACAATCCATGGCACTAGTTTTCGGTTCCAGCAGTGGCGTTTCATCTGGAGAGAGCATGTTTGGGAACTTGTCTGGTGTTTGTTCTTTTACTGGGGGATTTGCCTTGTCTTCTTTGGTATCTATCACAAAGGAGCAAGTGGACACTTTAGACGATGAAGAGCTTACTCTCATAGTCAAAAAGTTCACTTGATTCTATAACGATAGGAGAGATCAGAGGAGAGGAGGCTCTCGAGGGTGTTTCGAGTGTGGTGATTTAAATCATATTAAAGCGAACTACCCAAAACTAACAACCAAAAATGAACGCGAAAAAAATATCAGAAAAAAGATAAAAAGCCATTCTACTGAGGTAAAAGAGGAAAGGTGGCGAAGAGAATGGCTTGGGCGTTCGTGGCAGCACTTAGCGACATCGACAACACCTCGAGCGAAGATCCCAGTTTTGATGAAGATGAACCAGACAAGAATGATGAGAAAAAAGAAAAGATGAAAGACTTCAACGGTCTCTGCTTCATGACCAACGCAAGCAAAGCAGCAATGAACCCGACACATCTGAGGTCAGTCTATCTTTTGATGAATTTGTTGGACCGGAAACGGTGACCAGAGGGGGGGGTGAATGTGAGCTTTTAAAATTTTAGACTAAAAATATCCTTTTGTTTTAATTCCATCTTATGCGGAACAGGCTTCGAACACACCCTTCGAAGTTCTGGTTCGGAGGTATTTCATAAATCTGAAATCAGGCTTCACAAGGAGCAAAACTTCGAAGCCAAGAAGACTTCGCTCCATCCAAAACACCCCAAAACTCAACTCTGCTAAGTCAGTGCAGGCTCCGCACACTGGGTGCCTTCGAGCAGGCTTCGCACTTCACCCTTCGCAAGAGCAGACTTCCCTCTAAGGACTTCGACCAAACACTCAACGCTAGCAACTGGTACTAGGCTTCGTACTTCAGAGGTCGAGACACACGCCGATCACACTGCAAAGAGGACTTCGACAAGGAAAGAAAACGGGCTTCGATTTAACCCTGACAGTGCTTCACTAGTAATCAGAGAGGTCTAGCCTCCAGCTTACACAGTGAATAGACACTGAAAAATACACTTCACTCGGGCAGACCTCTCGCACACCTCTCTGGAAGAGATTCAGAACACAAACTCAAGAAGAAGGTGTATAGAAGAATCAAAACATTCAGTGCAAGGTAGGCATACAAGTTCAAATAATAAATGACAACAGAATCAAAGTTTCATTGCTTGAACAGTGAACACAAAATGAACTCATAGACTGAATACACGAGTGTTGTGGCTAGCAAAGAAGCTCAAAAATGACTGCTCAAAGTGTTGATGTGACCTAGCTAGCCTCCACTATTTATAGGCACCATTCAGCCCTGTGAATAGACTACTTTACCCCTAGGGTTTACACTGGTTTTGTCTCATCAGAACAGGGGGGTACAGTTGGTAGTCTACTTTATTTGGAGGCTTCTTTTGTCAGCTTCATAGAGGAGACATCATAAGCTTTTACAGAGCAGACATGGTCAGCCTTTGCAGTCTTGTATTCTTCTGAAGCCCCCCTTCGTACGCGAGGGGTGCGGTAGCTTCGGTGAGAAGCCTTGAGACTCACGGCCTTCGCTTCACCGAAGTCAGCCTTCGATACAGTGACGGTTTTGAGCCAAAGCCGTCAAAGCCCTTGAGCCTTCGTGCCATCACCTCCAGAGTGGACCACCACGGCTTTGCAGCTTCTCCCAGCTCGAACTCCGTCAGCCCGTGTACCGAAGTCATGCATGGCTGAAGTACCTCAAGTCAGCCACACTCCGAAGCCCCACCTTCGAAGTACCACCCTTCGAAGTCCCTCCCTTGTCCAAGGCCTTCGCATGAAGCATTCAATGAGCACTTCGTCGCAGTGTCTCTCCCTGAGCACACTCCTCGATGAACCTCACCCGTACCATGCCTTCGATGCACCTTGACATCTGAGACCTCCGTCGGGTATACTGTGGCACCCCGATTTACCGAAATTGGAACATTATTGAATTTCCATAGAAAAAAATAATACAAGAGGTTCATCATGCGACAATCGTACATACGACAATATTCATGGTACGCAGACCATATTTATTACATCAGAGTTTTAATAAAAACAGTAATAAAGATAATTAAAATGCATGACAAACGCCTTCTTCAAGATCTTTTCACTTGACTGGGTCGCTACTCCAGACCATCTTCATAGTAGGCATCCTCTGTGGGGTTCAACGGGTATGAGTACAAAAAGTACTCAACAAGCCACCGCAAATGCAAGTAATAATGCAAGGTAATAACAAAGGAAGGATAATTGTCTAAAAGTGCGGAAAAGTACATTTTTAGTTATTGCAGTTAATGTAGTCAAATTTTATCATGCGGAAAGTAAACATGAACAACAATAACATCATCTTACTCGAGGAGTACGTTTTACCTCCTCGCACAATAGTCCTTACATGTCAAACCAACATGCACATCCATATTCAAGATAATCTAACTGTGGGATATCACGCAACCCGCCCTTGACCATGGGCTCGGCTTTTCGAAAAGATTAATGACTCTGATCAAAGATGTACTACTGTACCCACAAGGCACGCACTCATCCCGAACGAGATGACCCATACATGGGAACTCGTGCCAAAACCTCGACATGAAATGCTCCAAGCGATAACCACCCGCTCTAGGTTTCGCCGGTGCGCCGGGCCGCATCCCGGCTAACGTCGCACCCCCTTTTGCGCCACATTGGTACAAGCCACCCGCAGGTGCTGCTTGACCCATCTCCAAATGGTGGCCTCGGTTTGGAACACCCCATACCTTAGTTAGGACTTACCCATTAGACTTGTGGTTAGTACGGAAGTGTGTTGCAATAGATCCTGTAGACCGATCCTTATAGTGCCCCGGGTGCTACCGACCAATGCCCTAGCTTGCACCCGGAACCCACCATGCATACACTCACAACCAAAACTCTATCACCAACATAATTCCAAAGATAAGGATAACGGGGGATCATATAGTAGAACCAAGTTGCTACGACTCATTTTTAATCCTATAGCAATTGTGTCGATACATTGGACACTAGCTAATAATACTAATCATATGGTGACAAGGAGTTTAGGATAGATAGCATGGCTTGGGTTGCACTTCAAGGTCGGGGGATCCTAAATAAATATATTGTAAGGGTTCCATTTGACTAATGCATGTATACCCTATGTGTTTTAGCAATAATTTAATAAAACATGGGTTCAATATGCTCAAGAGTGTTGTTTGGTGACTTGCCTTGTTCAGCGAGGGGAGAGGGAGGAACTTTCGAGAAATATTCCGGCTCCTCGACGGCGTCGTAGTCTTTCCAATATGAATAAAGTAAAATAAAATAAATACAACATTCAATTTAAACAATATAAAATCACACAACAAGCACATAGGTTTAAATTGGTTTAATTTAAAGGAAATAAAGTTGTTAAGTTTCTGAATTTTATTTCATAAATAATTTAAATGGAATTATAGTGAAGTGTTGTCCTTTGAAAAAGGGTTTTAAATGTGGGTAACCTCATTTAAACTTTCTAATCAATTTAAGATGAAAGGTTCATAGGCAATGTAGTGGTTTTCAGTATATGGACAAAAATAAAATAAATATAAACTTTACTGAAATTTAAATAATTGAATTTACATTTTTACCCTAAGGGCATTTGAATACCTATTTAAATAATCATGAAAAATCCAAAGTAAACATACTGTTTTTATTGAACTAATGTGTAGAGAATAAAATTATAAAATTTTTAGAATTGAAATGACAATTTTTAGAGTTCAAATGCGTCAGATATGAATTTTACAAGTTTAAAACCGTTTCTGGAATTTATTTTCAAATTTAAAACGCCTCGGGTCCACGGTGAGCCAGGTCCACGGTGAACCCGCGCACTGTGCACGTGGTCCGACCCAATCTGGACCGTTGGATCTAGATCCAACGCACGAGGGCGAGGCGGGGAGTTAAAATAACGTGAACGACTGAGATTAAAACAACGAACCAGTACGCGATGAACGGCTCAGATCGAGTGCGGGTTTTAAATACCGATGGATGCGCGAGATTAAAACATACCGCTTCGATTAGATCTGATGGTGCGGATTAGATCGCACACGTGGTGAAGCTGGCGCCGCTCGATCGCGATCGCACGGTCGGGATCGAATCCGACACGGCACGAGTACTCGACCCGTGCCGGTCGTCTTCTCCGGCGACGGCGAGCGGTACAGCGGCCACGGCGGGCTACGACGGTCGGTTCTAAGGGCTAAAATGGAACCAGTACACTACGGGGGTCAAGAGGGTACCGTTGGAGGGACTTGGGGTCGTCGGAGCGTGGCTGGCGAAGGTGTTTGGGTCTTCGTCGGCGATGGTGTTCCGGCGGGGTTCATCGGCGATGGAGCGGTGGCCGAGGTCGGGGTGGTTGCTATGGTCACGGCAGTGCGGTCATCAAGGACGGAGGGGGGCTCTGGCGACGGTGAGCGGTGACTGGAGTGAAGGTGGCAGTGGTGCGCTAAAAGTCGAAATGCGAGCGTTCTGTTCGTTCTCGTAGCGAATTGTTGTGGGGGTCGAACGCGGTGGAGGCCAGGGGGTTAAATAGGGGTGCCGGAGGAGCTCGCATGCAAGGAAAGCCGAGGAAGGGCTTTAACTCGCCGGCGAGGGCTCGGCCATGCACGCGCAGTGTGCTCCCGGTGCGTAATCGTGAGGTATAACGAGGGGAAACAGTCGGCCGAGCGCGGGGGACCGTTTAATGGCGTCGAATTAAAGGGGGAGGGCCCAGCGAGGCGGATCCGAGGCAGGGGTCGTCGGCCGGTGCAATTTGGGGGCGGAGGCGGGAGGTAGACGACGGTACTGACAGGCGGGGGCCACTGGCCAGCGGGCGTGAGCGCGCGAGTGAGGGGACTGACGGGTGGGACCGAGCGGTCGGGCGCGAGGGGTTTGGTTGGCGCCGACAGGTGGGGCCGGGTACGCATGCGGAGAGGAGGTCACTGACGGGCGGGGTCCACTGGTCAGATGGTGCGCACAGGGAGGTGTGGGCTGGGCCGGCTGGGAGAGAGAGAAAGGGAGGGGAGGCCCATTACTGTTTTAAAAGGTTTTCTGATTTAAAATAATTGCAGAAAATAGATTAAATCCTTTGGGGCATTTCCAGGGTGGATAAAAATTTGTAAACATTCTCAAAAATATATCTTGGCTTTGGGATCATATACAAAAATTTTCAGCTCATGGTTTGGCCATTTCATCTAGGTTGTAGTTCAAAAGGGGTAAAGGAGGGTATTGAAGGTATTTGCAAAATAATAAATTCCAGGAAATTGAATTAAATAATATTTTTATTTCCTTGAAAATTTGGGGTGTTACATATACCTTCGAGTGCCTCCCTCAGGAGCACACTTCGAATGCCCTGCCTCATTGCTGAGGACTTTGTCCACCATACTTCGAAGTCACTCCATTCGGATTACCCTTCGAAGTGCCTCACCTCCGAGGACTTCGTCCTAGGGTACCTTCACCTGGAGCCATGCTCCGCACTCTCTGCCTTTATCTGGCGCACCTCAACCCGAGGTCCGACCTTGACCCCACACAGCCTTCATGACGGAGCTCCCCGCTCGTCTGGCATCAAGCTTCCCGCTTGACCCAGGTTCACTTGCTGCGAACCGTCCATCGCCTCCGAAGTCACCTGCGCACCATAGACAAACAGACAAGTGTATCCAGTAGCCCGGAGACCTCTCTGGGTAAGCCACCTTCGGCACACACTCCGATGTACCATCCAAAGTACCGAGACCTTCGGTACGACCCAGTCATTGTGTACTGTTGATACCCTCCGACAGGCACACTCCGCTACAACAGCCGCAACAAAACAGACCCACCGAACCCTTCGGTGAAACAACCTTCGAACCCCTTCGGAGGGACCCCTTCGAATTAGAGGATAAAATCTGTCAATCACTCATCACAGACTCCGAAACCAACCCTTGATTTCTCAATCTCCCCCTTGATGAGTGCATTGACAATCAAATTCAAGTTAAAGAAAATTTGAAAAATTTCAGCACACAAGTGACCATAAAACTCAGAAACAAGCCAAACCATGGCACTTGACAAAAGAATTTTCCTCCCCCTTTTCAAAAGAGTAAAAGCCCCTTCGGCAAATCTTTCCCTTTGCAAGATAAAACCCCCTGAGTTAATTTACCCCTTGCTACAGAGAACTCAAAAATTTCTCCTCCTTTGGCAATGCAAGAATCAAGGAGCATTCAAAAGATGCAAAGCTGCGAAATGGGTAGAATTGCAAAGACATATAAAGCAAAAATATGCCAACATCAATACCAATTATCATGTGCTCAGCTCCATTTAACATTCTCTAAAAAACATGATGACATCATGCGATTTTATCATTTTGAAATAAAAAGCATCACCACTCAATCAAGGTAACTAGACAAGTAAAAGCAGAGACTGCGCAAAGCTAGTCAATTTCTACTCTAGACAGACAAGTCCAGTTCAAGTGGAGCTTTGAAAGCAATCTTGATGATCAATGAATTTGTTGTTCTTTTCATAATGCTAGGGGTTATTTGTTTGTCTACCTTATACTTTCCAATCAAGACAAGCCTAGGCATGAAAACCATCAGAAGCTTAAGGCGGCGATTTTGGCATACACTACACTATCTCAATTCAGACCAATGTGCAATGGTAAGCAGTCGAGAATAGAGTAATGCGACAACAAAGTAGAACAATTTTTCAAGTTGCAATGTTTAGCATCCAGAGAAAAGGAGTCTTGCTATCAAGCATATAAAAGATAGCTAAAGCAGTCCTGCTAAACATGCTAGATTCAAGACTAAGCAGTGAGTATGATTTGATTTTGGAAAGAAGAATCATGCACATAATGGTTCAGACATATTAAATAGAGTTGAGCTGACATGATTTAATAAATTAAAATCAGGCATATAAGTGCAAAAGATGTAAATGCAATTTCACACACAATGAGCATATGCAAGACAATCAAAATCTGCTCCCCCTCACAAAATACCATAAGGGTGACAAACACCAAGTTCCCCACACAAGTAGGCAAAACGAGAAGCATTGAGGGGTTTTATGAAAATATCGGCTAGCTGGTGTTGGGTATCAACATATTGAAGGTCAATATCACCCTTCTCATTATGATCTCCGAGAAAATGATACCGCACATCAATGTGTTTGGTTCTGGAATGTTGAACTAGGTTGTTTGCAATACAAATAGCACTAGTGTTATCATAGAAAAGTGGAACACTCTTATAATCTAACCCAAAATCCCGCAAAGTGGAAACCATCCATAAAATCTGAGAGCAACAGCTAGCTGCAGCAACATATTCGGCCTCAGCCATCGATTGTGCAACACTAGACTGTTTGTAGGAAGATCAGCAAACCGGTGAAGTACCCAGAAAATGACAAGTATCAGAGGTACTTTTCCTATCAATCCTACACCCAGCAAAGTACGCATCGGAATAACCTCGAAGACACAAAGAGGAAGACGCAAAATACCAAATGCCAAATTCGAGGGTATGTTTGAGATACTTGAGAATGCGCTTTATCGCTTGGCGGTGCGAAGCACGAGGTGAAGCCTATAAACGAGCACACAGACACACTGCGAAGTGTATGTCTGGCCTCGTAGCAGTCAAGTAGAGGAGGGAGCCGATCATGCTTCGGAACTCCTTCTGATCTACGGCTTCTCCTTCCTCGTCAGGATCCAATGCTATCGAAGTAGCCATCGGAGTAGTAAGGGGCTTCACATCAGCCATGTCGAACTTCTTGAGCAGGTCCTTGGTATACTTCGTCTGGTGAACGAAGGTACCTTGTTTGCTTTACTTGATTTGCAAATCAAGGAAAAACGTGAGTTCCCATCATGGACATCTCGAACTCGCTGCTCATGGTATCTGCAAACTCGGCAACCAAAGCATGAGAAGATCCACCGAAGATGATATCATCCACATAAATCTGGACTAGGAGGAAATCTTTGCCATGCTTGAGAGTGAACAGGGTTTTATCAACAGATTCCATCAAATACCCCCGCTCAAGTAGAAAAGACTTATGTCTATTATACCATGCCCGAGGGGTCTGCTTGAGTCCATAAAGAGCCTTATGAAGTTTAAGGACTTTATGTGGGTATTTGGGGTTTTCAAAGCCAGGGGGTTGTTTTACATAAACAACTTCGCCTATGAAGCCATTAAGAAATGCACTTTTGACATCCATTTGATAGAGTTTGAATCCCCGGGATGTCACAAAGGCAAGCAAAATCCTAATGGCCTCAAGACGAGCAACAGGTGCAAAAGTTTTAGTAAAATCAATCCCTTCTAATTGAGAATAACCTTGAGATACAAGTCTAGCCTTGTTTCTAACTACAGTCCCATCCTCCCCTTGTTTGTTTTTGAAAATCCATTTTGTTCCAATGAAATGAACATTTTGTGGAGGATCAACTAAAGTCCAGACTTGGTTTCTCTCAAAATTTTTAAGTTCTTCATGCATGCGTTGATCCAACTAGAATCAGAAAGTGCATGACTAACATCTAAGGGCTTAAAAGAAGCAACAAAAGCTAAATCAATGAAATGAGCATGAGAACGTGTTACCCTTTGATCAAGCTCACCAATGATCTACTCTGGAGGATGCATCCTTTGAGCATGATATGGAGCCTCGCGGCGGGATGCAATCTCCCCCTCAACTTGTGCGTTGGAGTGGTCCAAGATGACCGATGTCGAGGTAGTTTCTTCGGGACCTTGTGCCGAAGTGGGCGAAGTGGGGTCAGCTTCGGGGGTTGATGTCGAGGGTAGTAGAGGTTCGTCCTCGAAATCTCTGGGATCTTCTTATTCGAAGATGGTCTGCTCCATGTCGTGTTCATTTGCCTGTTCAAAAGTAGAACTAACAGAGGGGGTTGATTCATCAAAAGTCACATCACATCACTCGATGACAGTGTTAGTCTCCAAATTATAAACACGATAAGAATGACCATGTGTAATGTAACCCAAAAAGATCCCGTCAGAAGAGCGCGACTCAAATTTATCCAAATTTCCACGTTTTAGGATAAAGCAACGACAACCAAAAACTCGAAGATGAGTAACTTTGGGTTGTCTCCCAAAATGCAGCTCATAAGATGTCAAGTTCAAAATTGAGCGCAAGAAGATTCGGTTTGAGATATAACAAGCAGTATTCATGGCCTCAGCCTCAAATTTCCTAGGAGTCCTGTGCTCATCGAGCATCGTCCTAGCCATCTCAACCAAAGTGCGGTTCTTTCTCTCAACAACACCATTCTGTTGAGGAACCCGCGGAGCAGAGAATTGATGTTCTATGCCATGCTCCATGCAAAAGTCAACACAAAGATTATTCTTGAACATAGTGCCATTATCACTACGAATGAATTTTAATACACCCGGGAGTTTAGTGAAAAGTCTCAAAGCCAATCTCCGAAAGTGTGAAAACACATCATCCTTGCTGGCATGAAAGAAGATCCAAGAGTAGCGAGAGAAATTGTCGACAATGACTAACACATACCACTTGCCGCCTAAAGATCTAACCCGAGAAGGACCTATAGTGTCTATGTGGAGAAGTTCTCCGGGTTGCTCAGTCATCACCGTGGTGACCGGCGAGTGCGAAGCGGTAATCATTTTTCCATGTCGACATGGAGCGCAAACTAAATTCTTCTCAAACTTGAGCTTGGGCAATCCTCGGATCAGACCTAGGGCACTCAAACGAGCAAGTAACTCAAAGCTCATATTCCCTAGTCTCCTATGCCACTTCCAAAGTTCAGAAGTCGAATGGGCAACAAGACAATGAGAAGAACCAGATGACTCAGAAAAATCAGCTCCAAAAACTCTCCCAACTCTAAAGATCTTACAGACCACAACACCATCAGAATTGATTACTTGTGAAGTATCGCGATGGAATCGTGCTTCGAAGCCCTCATCAAGCAATTGAGATATAGAAAGCAAATTGTATCCCAAATTTTCAACCAAAGCAACATCTTTGAGAGTGAAATTCGAGTTAATTCTTACCACACCTTTACCTTTCACTCTACTTCTTCGATTGTTGCCGAAGGTGATATGTTCCTTTTGCTTGGTTATGGTGAGGCTGGTGAACCATGCTGCATCTCCAGTCATGTGGCATGAACAACCGGAGTCCATGATCCATGTTCCCTCCAAGCCTCGGTCTGGTGCCTACACATGATAAGAAAATCTCGATCGCTCAGTGCTGGGGTGAGCGAATACATGACGAGGCATCCAGCACTGAGTGATACAAGTAGTAGGCACAATAAAAATAGACTATCTACGCACAGGATAATCAGAATGATGCAAAGTGCGAGGTCTACCTACATGCTATGACCCAAATGCATGACGAGGTCTCCTACTCTGACGAGGTACAAAGCTACTCGCTCGGGGTCTACCACCATATGGAATATGGTGAACACCTCGAGGAGCAACACCTCTCTGAAAGGTACGAGGAGCCTCGAAAATAGGATGAGAGTAAAACACAGACTCATGCATACCTAAAGATGGGTAGTGCATGTTCTGAAACCTCATCGTCTGAGAGCGTCGCTCATTCTTGATGTGACAAAAGCAGAACTCAACCAAATGACCCGCCCGCTGACAGTAGGAACAATGAAAAACTCTCATAGGGACACTCTCATGGGTCATAGGAGCAATCCTCATAGTCTCCTTGGGCTTCTGCTGAGTGGTTTTCTTGGGAGGAATTTTCTTTGCAGGAGGTGTGGTTTTCTTTGGGGTTTGGGTAGGCTTTTTGGCTGATGGTGTGTCTAACAGGGCTCTTTCTTTCTCTAAGGTAGTGAGTGAGGTAAATGTGAATGGGCGCCTTAAAAATTCTTTCGAATCAATGGCCTGCTCCCAATACCCAACGCACCTCAACAGACTACGCAGCAGAAAATAAACAGAAGGCCTAAGTCTAAAAGTTTCTAACCTAGAAGCAACTGATGATAAACAGTGTAAAACTAAAGTAGTGCAACTAGGCAGATAAACAAGGTGTAACAGGCCTAAACTTCTCAATGAAATGATCTACGAATGAGTAAGATGAAAAGAGAAGTTACTGTCCAAATTTGTCTCCTGTTCGGAACTTGACGAAGCCCCCCCCCTCGCACGTCGAGGTCTGCTTCGGAGGTTGGTGATGGAGCCTGTCCGAGATGCCGAAGGTGTCACGATCTAGCCTAGTTCGAAGTGGCAAGTTGCGAAGTGTACTTCGGAACGAAGTATGACAATGCCGGAGGCTGGTTCGAAGTATGTACTTCGAAGACAAAACTTCGAACACAGCTTCGAACCGAATGCTTCGAAGCAAAAACTTCGAACAGAAAGCTTCGGACACAACACACAAACGGACAACCTTCGAATAAAGAAGCGAAGCTTGTCACACGACAGAAAACCAAGTCCGAAGCCTATACTCACCCTCCGGAACGAGTTAGCTTCGAAAAGAGAAGCGAAGGGTGACACACCACACAAAAGCCAGTGCGAGGTCTGGCGAAGCTACAAGCTTCGAACCCAACTTTGAAACCTGTCGAAGTATTGACTTCGAACAGATAGAGCCAAAGCTCCTTCGCACTATCGTTCGAAGTATGCGATACTGACGTTCAGAAAAGTGCTTCGAAACTTAGCAACACAGAACGCAAACCAAAAACCGAAGATCGAACGAAGCCTTCGAAGGAGATAGATCGAAGCCTGCCTCACGATACTGAGGGGCTTCGAACAGAGAGTGGCTTCGCTCGAAACACAGCCAAAAAGGTGACAGAGCCTGTCAGCCTCGATCTAAAAGCAGAGCAGTAGAAGGTGAAAAGCTGCACAGCACACTGTAGCTACAGGAAAGTAGTACTACTTGCACCAGCAAGAACTAGTACTCGGTTTGTGAAGAACAGAAGCAAAAAGAGAAGCTTCCTCTCACAAAATAAATTCAGGCAGCCTGTAGCCGAAGCAATAACTCCCCAAACCAAACAATGTGCACCAAGTTAAATCAACAGGGACCAAGGCTTTAATGCATCCAAGAGATTAGAGCAAATGCAAGGCAAAAACAGGAACGAGCAAGAGCCTGGCGGCGCACACAGGAGAGAGAAGGAGAGACAAAATGACCCAATAGAGTGGATGTGATTTGAGCCAAAAGGGTAGTCCAAACCCTAGGGATTGGGGTCCTATTTATAGGCTCCCAACACTAGGAATATTCTACCAGCCCCTTAGGGTTTTTACAGACTCAAAAATAAAGGAAAAGACTCTACTGCCCTTAGGAATTTTTACAGACACGACAGACTGACTGTGGGCCTAGAGTTACAGATGACTTATCCGGAAGCTAAGTTTTCGTAGCGACTACGGCTTCTCTCCTGGACAGTCGGATACAAGATCAACGGTTGTCAGTTTTGCGCCGAAACTGACAAAGCCTCCACCGGCTTTGCACCAGGTACCCGGATTGGGCCGGCCCGACTCCGCAGCTCTCTCAGCCCGGCAATCGCTCACCGCCCGTGTACCTGAGTTAGTCCTGGTCAACAGCCCAGTGGGTCTTCTACTGTTTCTGGCCCATGTACCCGGATTGGGCCAGCCCGACTTCGCAGCCTCCTCTGCCCGACAGTCGCTCGCTGCCCGTGTACCTGAGTCACACGCGGCCCATGAAACAGCAGATCTCCTCTCTTCTTCAGTCCTCTTTGACTATCGTTGACAATGACTCATCACTTCTGGAGCCATGAGGCCCACGCTATTCAGCATGGCTCCTCAGGGGTCTATCACCATATGGAATATGGTGAACACCTCGAGGAGCAACACCTCTCTGAAAGGTACGAGGAGCCTCGAAAATAGGATGAGAGTAAAACACAGACTCATGCATACCTAAAGATGGGTAGTGCATGTTCTGAAACCTCATCGTCTGAGAGCGTCGCTCATTCTTGATGTGACAAAAGCAGAACTCAACCAAATGACCCGCCCGCTGACAGTAGGAACAATGAAAAACTCTCATAGGGACACTCTCATGGGTCATAGGAGCAATCCTCACAGTCTCCTTGGGCTTCTGCTGAGTGGTTTTCTTGGGAGGAATTTTCTTTGCAGGAGGTGTGGTTTTCTTTGGGGTTTGGGTAGGCTTTTTGGCTGATGGTGTGTCTAACAGGGCTCTTTCTTTCTCTAAGGTAGTGAGTGAGGTAAATATAGTTTTGTTCTCTCTGTCTTAAGGAATTCTCTCAAAACCCAATCCTAGAGCTAACCCTGCTCTATTAGCACATATCTTGGTTTTAGCTAAGAGCAAATCCATCCTACCCTTTTCCTCAGTGCATTTGTTAACCACAGAAAGAAGGTATTCATTTTCAGTCATGAGGTTCTCAACTCGCTCTCTAACAGTGCCTAGCTGGTCCTTATGGGTTATGCAAGTGTCACACACAGGTTGCACACCGTTAGAACTACTGGCCCTCTCCAATCTAGCCTCTAAATCATGAACATGCTTATCACGTAAATCAATGTTCTCACATAATAAAGAGCAATTCATGTATTCATTTCTATCATGAGAACTAGAATCAACCATCAAAAGCTGCTTCTGTGTAGTCTCAAGCTCAGAAAGAGTTTGAGCATGCACAGAATGCAACTGAGCAAGCTCACCCATGACAACAGTGCAAGATTCACATTCAGCATCATTAACCCTAGACTTAAGCGTGGCATAATTAGTAGAAACAGATTCTAGCCTAAGTCTAAGGTCTTTTCTATCTCTAGCGGCTTGCACAAGTAATCTATCCTGACCAAGAACTACTTCATTTAGTTCATCTAATTTAATTGAAAGCTAGTCATAGGACAGAGGTACCTCAGATGAGTCAAGCTCATCGCCGCTGTGATTGCTGTCGGCCATGAAGCAAAGGCCGGTGAATTCTCGTCCCTTCTTGTCCTTCTTTGGGGACTCCTCCTCCTCATCGGAGCTTGACTCCTCAGTTGAGGAAGTGTCGATGTCGCTGAGAGCAGCAACAAAGCTCTGGAAGCGGCTTTGGCTACCCTCTTAGCCATCTTGCCGCACTTGCCCTTCACAAAGGGTTTCCTCTCTTTTTTGTGGTATTTGGGGCGCTCACTCTCATCTCTCTTCTTGAGTTTAGGACAATTTGCCTTGATGTGAGAAGTGTCGCCACACTCAAAACAACCACTAAAACCACCTCTCCTCTGATCCCGTCTCTTATGGTGAAAACAGGTGAACCTTCTGGCAATGAGAGCAAGCTCATCATCATCCAGAGTATCCACCTGCTCCATAGTGACGGAGACCAGGGAGGACAAAGCAAAACCATCTGCAAGAACACAAGTGCTTGATGTGCTTGGTTCTGTAGTGGTGCAATGGCTAGTGCTAGAAACTAGTGCCAATGGTTGTGGCAAAGAGTTCCTATGCACTGCAAGAGATGCCTTGGCAATCTCTATGGACTTCAGCTTGCTGAAGAGCTCATCACAGGTCAATGTGTCATAACCTGCGGACTCCTCGATGCTGGATATCTTCACTTCCCATATGCTACGATCAAGAGCATAGAGAAGCTTGATAGCCCTATCATGATCATTGTAATCAAGCGTCCCGTTGGACCGCAAGTTACTCACTATCGCATCAAAGCAAGAAAACATGGCATCTATAGATTCACTAGGTGCCTGCACAAACAGCTGATACTGTTGATTGTATGTGCTTTGGCGCCTGACCTTAATCTATGTAGAGCCCTCATGAAAAATAGTGAGTGTAGTCCAAATCTCTCTAGCTGTCCTAAGGTGCTGCACCCTATCAAACTCACTTCTACTCAAACTAATGAACAATATATTTCTTGCCTTGGAGTTGGCATTATACCGATCCTTCTCTGTTTGAGAGGTGCGAGTTTCAGGGATGGAGTATTGTGAGTCCACAATCTCCCAAATTGCATTTCCTTGGTTTAGCAAGTAATCCTCCATGCGCACCTTCTAGTATGCAAAGTCTGTCCCATCGAACAGAGGTATTTTACTAACTCTGTCCATGTCGCCAACAGATCACAAAACCGGTTAAGGTCAACTGGTGATCTTAACCTGATCTGATACCAATTGTTGGTCCGGAAAACAGCGACCAGAGGGGGGTGAATGGGAGCTTTTAAAATTTTAGACTAAAAATAGCCTTCTATTTTAATTCTGTCTTCTGCGGAACAGGCTTCGAACAACCCTTCGAAGTTCTGGTTCGGAGGTATTTCACAGCTCCGAAATCAGGCTTCACAAGGAGCAAAAGTTCGAAGCCAAGAAGACTTCGCTCCACCCAAAACACTCAAAAACTCAACTCTGCTAATTCAGTGCAGGCTCCGCACACTGGGTGCCTTCGAGCAGGCTTCACACTTCACCCTTCACAAGAGCAGACTTCCCTCTAAGGACTTCAACCAAACACTCAGCGCTAGCAACTGGTACTAGGCTTCGTACTTCGGAGGTCGATACGCACGCCGAGCACACTGCAAAGAGGACTTAGACAAGGAAAGAAAATGGGCTTCGATTTAACCCTGATAGTGCTTCGCTAGTAATCAGAGAGGTCTAGCCTCTAGTTTACATAGAGCGAACAGACACTGAAAAACACACTTCACTTGGACAGACCTCTCGCACACCTCTTCGGAAGAGATTCAGAACACAAACTCAGGAAGAAGAAGGTGTACAGAGGAATCAAAACATGCAGTGCAAAGTAGGCATACAAGTTCAAACAATAAATGAAAACAAAATCAAAGTTTCATTGCTTGAACAGGGAACACAAAATGAACTCACAGACTGAATACACGAGTGTGGTGGCTAGCACAGGAGCTCAAAAATGACTGCTCAAAGTGTTGATGTGACCTAGCTAGCCTCCACTATTTATAGGAACTATTCAGCCCTATGAATAGACTACTTTACCCCTAGGGTTTACACTGGTTTTGTCTCATCAGAACAGGGGGTATAGTTGGTAGTCTACTTTATTTAGAGTCTTCTTTTGTCAGCTTCGCAGAGGAGACAACATCAGCTTTTGTAGAGCAGACACGGTCAGCCTTTGCAGTCTTGGATTCTTCTGAAGCCCCCTTCGCACGCGAGGGGTGTGGTAGCTTCAGTGAGAAGCCTTGAGCCTGATGGCCTTCGCTTCACCGAAGTCAGCCTTCGATACAGTGACGGTTTTGAGTCGAAGCCATCAAAGCCCTTGAGCCTTCGCGCCATCACCTTCGGAGTGGACCACCATGGCTTCGTAGCTTCTCCTAGCTCGAACTCCGTCAGCCCGTGTACCGAAGCCATGCATGGCCGAAGTACCTCATGTCAGCCACACTCCGAAGCCCCACCTTCGAAGTACCACCCTTCGAAGTCCCTCCCTTGTCCAAGGCCTTCGCATGAAGCATTCCATGAGCACTTCATCGCAGTGTCTCTCCCCGAGCACACTCCTCGATGAACCTCACCCGTACCATGCCTTCGATGCACCTTGACTTCTGAGACCTCTGTCCGGTATACCTTCGAGTGCCTCCCTCAGGAGCACACTTCGAATGCCCTGTCTCATTGCTGAGGACTTTGTCCACCATACTCCAAAGTCACTCCATTAGGAGTACCCTTCGAAGTGCCTCGCCTTTGAGGACTTCGTCTCGGGGTACCTTTACCCAGAGTCATGCTCCGCACTCTCTGCCTTCGTCTGGCGCACCTCGACCCGAGGTCCGACCTCGACCTCATGTAGCCTTCGTGATGGAGCTCCCCGCTCGCCTGGCATCAAGCCTCCCGCTTGACCCAGGTTCACTTGCTGCGAACTGTTCGTCGCCTCCAAAGTCACCTGTGCACCACAAACAAACATACAAGTGTATCCAGTACCCCGGAGACCTCTCCGGGTAAGCAACATTCGGCACACACTCCAGTGTACCGCCCAAAGTACCGAGACCTTCTGTACGACCCAGTCATTGTGTACTGTCGGACCCCTCCGACAGGCACACTCCACTGCAACAGCCGCAGCAAAACAGACCCACCGAACCCTTCGGTGAAACAACCTCCGAACCCCTTCAGAGGGACCCCTTCGAATCAGAGGATAAAATATGTCAATCACTCATCACAGACTCCGAAACCAACCCTTGGTTTCTCAGAATTACTTGTGCAAAATGATGAACTGCATGATGCGATAATTTCACATGATAGATTGCTCAAACTTGCTGTAAAAGAATGTAAAGAACTAAAAATAAGACTTGAAGTTATTTCCACTAAACTTGCTGTATTGAAATTTAAGTCTGATGATGTCGATTGTGAGTCTTGTCTTATTGTCATGAATGAACTTGCTCAACTGCGATTTATACATGCTCAAACTATTGAAAAACTGGAATTAACTGAAAAGCAGCTCTTGTTGGTGGAGTCTAGTCCTACAGTCATTAACGAATGCCTGAACTGTCCTTTGCTTGTTGAGAGCATAGAGTTGAGAGATAGGCATGTTGATGAACTCAAGGCTAGATTGGAGAGTGCTGAGTGTTCGAAGGATGTGCAGCCGACGTGTCCGACCTGCGTCACCCTGAAGGACCAACTCAGCTTTGCTAGAGAGCAAGGAGAAAAGCTGATGTGTGAGAATGATTATCTGCTTTCCATGGTAGATAAATGCACAGAGGGGAAAGGGAAGATGGATATGCTTTTAGATAAAACTAAAATGTGTGCTGACCGGGCAGGGCTAGCTCTTGGGTTAGGGTATGAGAGAACTTCACCTAGCGCACCGAGCCAAACAGTGTTCACTTTACCTACAACCCTTGAGAAAGAGAGAGCCCAGTTAGACACTCCACAAAAAGCCAAAGATCCTCCCCGACCCAAAAAAACAATCATTTCTTCACTTAAGACAGACTCAAAGTAGAAACCAAGAAAAACTGTGAGGTTCGCACTAGAAACCCACAAACCTACACCAAAGAAAGTTTTCCATTGCACTTATTGCCATCATGTAGGACACTTGGTTGGTTTTTGCTATAGACGCATGAAACATGAACGTCGTGCTTATGCTTTACATTCTCATTCTTCATTTGATATGCATGACTATGATTATAATACTTACACTGATTATGAGGCTCCTTACAACTATATGAGTGACTTTGCCCATCATGGTGTATATCGTCGTACATCGTATGATGATAGACCACGTAGGCATTTTGGTCATAACTATCTTAGGAGAACTCAGAGAATTGCGAGGAGACCCCATGTTCAGTATGGTTCTTATCGCACACCGTTTCCTACTTTACATACTCCTCGAGTTGTTCAGCGTTGGATACCTAAGCATCTTATCTCCGAACCCAGCGCTAAGTACTCGAGATCTTACTTCTCTGCTTAGGGGAGTTTTGGGAGGCTGGAGGGCAAGTGGATCATCGATTCTGGGTGTTCACGACACATGACTGGGAATTCTTCATGGTTCTCCAGTTTCACCTCAGCCAGGCAGCGCGAGAACATCACAAGAGATTTGCTTAAAATATTTGACATGTTTGATGCTAAACCACTTGCTACCCCAATGGGTACTTCTATTGCTCTTGATCTAGATGAAGATGGAGAGGAGGTGGACCAGAAGGAGTTACCGTAGCATGATCGGGTCCCTCCTGTACTTGATGGCTATGAGGCCGGACATACATTTTGTTGTGTGTTTGTGCACTCGTTTTCAGACTTCTCCAAGAGCATCTCATCGTCAAGCTGTCAAACGCATCTTAAGGTACCTCAAGCATACACTTGAATTCAGCATTTGGTATTCTGCATCATCTTCGTTATGCTTGAGAGGTTTTTCTGTCGTTGACTTTGCTGGTTGCCAGATTGATCATAAGACTACATCTGAGACGTGTCATTTTCTTGGATCTTCTCTTGTGTGTTGGTCTTCACGCAAACAGTCTAGCGTTGCACAGTCTACAGCTGAAGCTGAATATGTAGCTGCCGCTAGCTGTTGCACACAGTTTTTGTGGATGGTCTCTACTTTGCGGGATTTTGGGTTGGAGTTTTCATGTGTTCCACTCTTTTGTGATAATACAAGTGCAATCAGTTTAAAAAGCAACGCAGCACAACATTCTAGGACCAAACACATTGATGTGTGTTATCACTTTTTGAGAGATCACAATGAAAAGGGTGATATTGATTTGCAGTTTGTTGACACTCAAAACCAGCTTGCATATATTTTCACCAAGCCTCTCGATGCTTCTCGCTTTGCATTTTTGAGGGGAGAACTTGGCATTTGTCATCCCTATGGCATCATGCGAGGGGGAGTTGTGTACATATGCATATGCTTCTATAATATGATTAATTGCTTTTACATGTACATGACTTACTTGTGCACTTTACAATACTATCCTGCTTTCACTGTGTGATTGTGCTTAGAATGAAATCATCTATGTATATGTGTTGAGCATGGCTTTTCATTTTGAAAAATTGAAAATGGTCACTACCAAGTCTGGTTGCTAGCATGAATAGGCTAGGGTGCTTTTGCTATTCATTTCTTACTTGATAGCTTTGTCCTTGTCACTTGCATGCTCATATGCAACTTGATCATGTTTGCTATATATATAAAAAAATGCCAAATTGAAAAATGAAAAATGAAAAAAATGAAAATGTTGAAAATGGATCAAAAGTGCTTAAGTATTGATAAAAATGAAAAGATCCAGGTGGGTTTGCATAGTCGCACTACTTTGTTCTGGACTGCACTCCATTGCACTTTGGTTTGAACCAGACGGGTGAGTGTCTATTGGAATAAAAAAACCAGACGGGTGAGTGTCTATTGGAATCAAAACCTAGTTTTGTAAGTTCTACAAAAGAAGTAAAAAAGGGGAAGCAGTAAGAAAAAGAGAAATGTTAGGCAAATTGAGAAGGATCAAGCAAAAGAAAAGCCAAAGAACTCACCTCGGGGATCATGTCAATGGTGGCCATTCTAGCATCACCGGAACACGGAACGAGTGGGAAGGACAACAAATGGTGGCGGTCACAAGAAGGGCTAGAAGCAGGCGACGGTGAGCTCAGGGGACAATGGTGAAACAGTGGGCAGAAAGCGTGAAGGAAAAAGGAAAAATGAAAGCGGCTGTAGATACTTATAAAGCAAGAGGTGACTCCTCAGCAGGCAGGTCAAGTCGATCCCACCGGATTTGGTGGGGACCACCTACAATGTTTAACAAAAGGTAATCATGGGAGCGATTTTTGAAAGGCCAAAATCTTTGCAGGTTCGGGAATAGAGGAACTGAATCTTCGGTTTGAAGAACACCAATGTAAAACTCTATGGGATGAAGCCTGGTCTGACGCCACCACAAAGAGAAAAGTAAATGCGTCAGACCAGGCGACACCCATAGAAGTTGTGAATGGCCGAAGGAGAAGAAGAGGCAAAGTGGAAAGCAAAAATAATGCAGAGTCGAAACACTGGGCATAATTTTAAAGTACTAGAAAATGAAAGGTTTCGATTGACAATTAATGAATGTGAAAGGATCGTGCAGATAGATGTTCGAGAAGACATGGTGGCAGGAGGCTGGTAATTTTGAAACATCAGAGGCCATTTAATGCTCTGAAACTGGGGGCATGTGTTGATGCCAAGATTTGGTAAAGCCCAGGGCCCACTAGGGATGTCGTACGATCAAAATAAGTCAAAGAGGTTTGGTCAAAGATGGTCAAAGAAGCCAGTCCATGACGTGTAACATGATTGGATATGAAGAAGCCGATTGAGATAAAAGTGAGAAGATAAAGATTATTCGGAATCGGTTAGGATAGATTGCTTGGACGGCAAATCTTTGGACTATAAATATGTATCCTGTACGTAGGTCAAGAACAACAACAAACCCTACAAACAACTCTTCGGCACATCGCCACCCCTAGCTTCCCAAGGTTAATTCTGGTGGGATTTGACACTCGGAGTTGGCTGCATCATTCTGATCTCCAGCGAAGAGGTGAGTCCCACCAACCAGATGATCGTATCGACTAGGCCAATGTCCTCACGACTGTATCAATTTGATCTCTTGAGGCATCAACTGAAATAGTACGATCGTCGGTTTATCTCAGTATATTGGCTAAGTCTAAGGCTGCATCATTTTGATCTCTTAGATTGATGTGATTTAAGTGTGGTAATCTGAGGCTTCATCGGTTAAGTCTGACATCTCTTTCTATTGTATCTTCTTCATGTTGTATACCGTTCATCTAAATAAAGCATGCCCGATACTTTGAAGTATTGTTAAGTTCATTGTGACTAGCTACTATCTTGGTTAGGTCCAATCTTGTTATTGTGATGATTTTGATGATACAGACATGTTATCTGGTATATTTTATTTATTTTTGTTGGAGTACAAGTCGATAGGTTATCTTCAATTCAATGTTATATTCTATCTACCATCGGTAAATGCTCATCGGCCCATATGCGTAAATTGTCCATCTCATCGGCTGATGACGCATCTGCCTCGGTCGCTCTGCCTTTGTCATCGGCCTTATGGACGTTGGCGTTATTCACTCACGATTGTTTTATCCTCACCGTAGTCATCGGCTTGGCAGCTGATTGGCTATGCTACTAATATCATTTTCTCTGTTTCCTTATCAGTTGTAGGATCAAACTGATTGGCATGCCTTCAACCTTTTTTCTAAGACTGTAGGACCTACACTGGATCTAAGCAGATCTCTCAAGACACATGTGTGTTAAAATATGACCAAAAAGACACCAACAATGTTGCCAAGAGGAAACACAGTAATCACTTCCACTGAGTGAGCTTGAAAATAATACTTAAGCTTCCGAGATGAGATGAGGATGACATACATGGGCTTCTGCACCTAGTGATATCGGATATTCAAAGGCCCCAGGACCTCTGATATGAAATATACCGTTCGTTGGACCAGATAGGCGAGTCCTTTTTTAGGTCATTTGACGACCAAGGCGGTGTTGACCACGTGAGTGGTGGCGATGATGTAGAGAAGGAGTACTTCTCCACTTGTCGGTGCGGCGAGAATCGGCTGAGAGGTTAGAAACTTCTTGAGGTCGAAGAATGCCTAATCAACTTCGGGCGTCTAGATGAAGTCTTCTTTCTTCAGCAGTTTAAAGAATGGCATTCCATACTCTCCCAGCCATGAAATAAACTGGTCGAGGAAGGTCATGCAACCCATCAAATGTTGAACACGTTTGAAGTCATTAGGCCTTGCCATATTCAATATCGTTGAGATCTTCTCTAGGTTTGCCTCAATGTCTCGATAGCTGATGATGAATCCAAGCAATTTCTGCGATCTGTAGGGAACTCATAAGAGCTTTGGTCAGTAAGAGAAGGTGAGGTTGTGGGAGCTACTAAATTTTTATAATCCACAAATACCTATTGTTCGTATTTGAGATAACCTTACACAGGAAGATGAAAGATATTGAGGGAGAAAATTGTGTTACTATAGCACAATTAAATGAACTCGGGCAAATCATAGAAGAGAGGCAAGCCCTATTGACTCAAGAAAATAGTGATGAAGGCCATGCTACTAGAAGAGAACAAGAAAGAAGGAACCGAGGTGCGACGCATGGTAGAGGAAGAGAACGAGGTTGAAGAAATAATGACAATGATGAATCTGAATATACAGATGGAGATAATCATTCCCAAAACTGTTTTGGTCGCTGACGTCATAGAGGAGGCAACCATGAGGAGAGGTTTGGCAAACTGAAATTTACCATGCCAAAATTTGAAGGAGGATCTGATCCTGAAGCTTACTTCACTTGGGAGTTGAAGATGGATAATTTATTTCGCTTGCATAATTATTTAGAGGAAAATAAAATAGCCATGGCATCTCTTGAGTTTGATGGATATGTCCTGATTTGGTGGGAACAATTCCTCCATGATCGAGAAGAAGATGGACAAAATTATATTGCAACATGGGATGAGATGAAGCGAGAAATGAGAACTCATTTTGTGCCGAAGCACTATCAACGAGATCTTTTTGACAAATTGTAGAATCTGAAGCAGGGAAGTTTCTTTGTTGAGGAGTATTATAAAGAGATGGAGAAGACTATGATTAGAGCCAATGTGTATGAAGATGAAGAGCAAACTATTGCACGTTCTATGGCTGGATTACATCATAATATCTAGCATATTATTGAGTTTCAACCATACCGTCATCTTATTGATTTGGTACATCAAGCAACCAAAGTTGAATGACAGTGACAACAAGATGCTAATAATAGCAAGCCCTTGTCATATGGCATGAGGACTATGGCAGGAGGAGGCAAATCAATCTCGAGGTTTATTGCTACACCCTCATCGGCAAAAAACTCAATTGAAGATGTACGTTCTAACATGAAAGATGTTAAGGGGAAGAATGCTGCCCCAAGAATGAGCTCTAAACCATATGCATCGACCACTACTTTAGTGGGTTCTACCATCAAGAGTAGTGGGATTCAATGCTTCAAGTGTGGAGGTCGTGGGCATGTAAACACGAATTGTCTAAATAATCGTGTGATTATTGTGAAGGACAAAGGAGAATATGAATTAGCTAGTGAAGAGGAAGTTGAAGAAGAATGTGAAAATGAAGCCCATGAAGATGAAAAACATGCTAGATGTGAATTTGAGAAAGATACTGCTCTTGTGGTGACTCAAATTTTGAGTGTTCAATAGAAGGAAGCTGAAAATGGACAGTGACATAATCTTTTTCAGACCAGAGCTAGAGTACAAGATAAAGTAGTCAAGGTGATCATTGATGGCTGGAGCTGCCATAATCTTTCTAGTCATGAGATGGTTGAGAAGCTTGGTTTGAAACTACAACGACACCCTCATCCATATCATGTCCAATGGTTAAACGATTCAGGAGATATTAAGATTGGATATAAAGTAAAGGTTCCATTCAAAATTGGTTAATGTGTTGACACAGTGGAGTGTGATGTGGCACCGATGTCAGTGTGTCACATGTTGCTTGGAAGACCTTGACAATATGATCAAAATACTCAACATTGTGGGAGAACAAACTAGTATACACTAGATTTAAAAGGGAAAATGTTTTTACTCAAGCCTATGACACCTCAAGAAATCATGGCTGAGTACTTATAAAAGAAATCTGAAATTAGTTCAACATGTAAAGAAGGAGAAGAGCAAAAGAAATTGAGTGCCATCTACAATTCGGTGAGTGAGTGCCACAAGCCAAATTTGAGAGATAAAAGGAAAGGAGAGGGAGATCATCTAGTTATAATAGCCACAAAATCTGAGCTAAGAGAATTAACGAATAACCCAAGAGAATTAACGAATAACCCAGATCAAGTGCTCTTTGTACTTATGTGCAAAGACATTGTAATTTCACTTAACAATATCACCTCTCTTCCTAGTGTTGTGTCTCAACTTTTACAGGACTATAAAGTCATTTTTCTGGAAGAAACACCGGTTGGAATACCTCTCATTCATGGAATTGAACATCAAATTGATCTCATTCCAGTGGCTACACTTCCTAACTAGCCACAATACCACACCCATCCTGAATAAACAAAAGAAATACAAAGGCAAGTACAAGAACTTCTTGATAAAGGTTTTGTTCATGAAAGCTTAAGTCCTTGTGTTGTACATGTGTTATTAGTGCCTAAAAAGGATGGCTCTTGGAGGATGTGTTGATTTTAGGGCTATAAACAACATCACATTATTTCACGACTAGATGATATGCTTGATGAATTAAGTGGTTCCATAATATTTACGAAAATTGACTTGAGAAGTGATTACCATCAAATTATAATGAAAGAAGGAGATGAATGGAAAATTGCACTCAAAATTAAATTAGGTTTGTATGAATGGTTAGTTATGCCTTTTGGTTCGACTAATACTCCTAGTACTTTCATGATATTAATGAACCATGTCTTTCGAGCTTTCATTGGAAAATTTGTTGTTGTCTACTTTGATGATATTCTAATTTACAACAAGTCTTTTGAAGAGCATGTGAAACACATTCGACAAGTTTTGGATGAGCTTAGAAAGGAGAAATTATTTGCTAATCTTGAGAAGTGTAATTTTTGCACAGACCATGTTGTATTTCTTGACTTTGTTGTTTCCGAAAAAGGAATAGAAGTGGATGAATCAAAGGTGATAGCCATCAAAGATTGGCCTACTCGTACGAATAAGAAAACTTATGAACTACTAAGTGATCATTTCTATTGGCCCAAGATGAGGAGAGATGTCATCAGTTTTATGGAGCAATGCATCACCTGTCACAAAGCTAAGTAAAAACTAAAACCTCATGGCTTATACACTCCCTTACCTTCTTCTAACATTCATTGGGAAGACATAAGCATGGATTTTATTTTTGGATTACCAAGAACTTAGAAAGGAAAGGATTCTATATTTGTTGTGGATGATAGATTCTCAAGGATGCTTCATATGTTGCTAATTTATTTTTTAGGGAAATTGTGAGGCTACATGGGATGCCTAGGACCATTGTGTCAGATCATGATGTCAAGTTCGTGAGCTAATTTATTTTTCATGGAAATTATGAGGTTACATGGGATGCCATGGACCGTTGTGTCAGATCGTGATGTTAAGTTCATGAATTATTTTTGGAAAACAGTTGGCGTAAAAGATTACGTCAACAGGTTTGAGGAAACTAGGTTGAGATGGAGAGATTCACCAAAAAGTTTTATTCTTGGATCATGAGCGAGATGATCCTTGTCCAATACGGGCGGAAGGTATTTATAAGGGGGGAGTCCTCAGCTAGGCACATACCTTCCTACCCCCAGTCTTACATATGTCATTACAGACTCCATATCCCTAATCGGTAGGGGTACAACGGTACAAACCCTGTTTATCACTAAGACTTAGGATACATTAGGTAGGAGTGACGATGCGCACATGCTGTCCCAACGTACTCCTAGTCACGATGTGACTGATACCGACCCGCTCGTCGCACTCTATAGGAGCTTCTCGACGTCACGGTTGTTGTGTCTTCACTTTAGTGGTTGGCACCTAGGGACCACTAAAACCTGGAGGGATTCGCTCTGGGCCTCCATCTCGGCCTTCCTTGGGACCGCCTACTGGCGGACCCTGACTTTTGGAGGGCTCATTCCGAACCCCATGGCGGCCTACTGGGGAGCAGCCCTTCGAAGGCCTCATGGTCTAGAAGGCTTCGCACCGAGCCCCGTTGCGGCCTGCTGGGGAGTACCCCATCGGAAGCCTCCTACTCTAGAGGGATTCACACCGAGCCTTGATCAGGGTGCGAGAGCATGAGCCGCTGTGGAGCCCATCCTTGACCTCGGGAGCCGCCCGACATGACTTGGCCGACTGGCTTGCGGCTCCCCGCCTGGTCGTTTGGTCCTCGTAGCTGTAGATCCCGAAGACCGCATGGCGACCTTCAATCTCACCTTGATCACTACTGGGATTATTTCCCCAAACAGTAGCCCCTCGCATGCGCCCGTTTGGCTGACCTACAAGTGAGAAAGGGAGGATGCACCAAAAATCCAGATCCAGATCCAGATCTAGATCCAGATTGGCCATTGGATCAAGATCTGGCGGCCAAAGAACATGCGGTCATTTTAAATGAATTTCAACGGCTAAGATTAAAATGCTGAAATGGTACACGATGGATTGCCTAGATTGAAAGTGGGTTTTAAATAAAATTGGACGACTGTGATTAAAAGGTACCACTTCGATCAGATCAGACAAACCAGATTAGATCAACTAGCGATCTAATTGTGACCGTCCATCACGAATCGTGCGACCGAGGATGAATCCGACATGGCACGGGTACTTTAACCATGCCAGTCATCTTCTCTGGTGACGGCCGAAGGGTGGCGACAGGCTAGCGGCGACGGCGATGGCCGGTGGCCCTATCTAAAGGCGGAAATGGAATTAGTAAGACATGGCGAGTCCGGGGGTACTGAAGATGGGGTCCAGGGTCATCGGAGCGTGACCGGCGATGAGCGGGGATGGCGCTCCAGTGGGCTTCGACGGCGAGGGAGGGGTGGACGGGGCCGAGGATGTCCCGAGGAAGATGATGGAGTCGACGACTTGGGGAATGGGGGTCGCCGGTGATGGCGAGTGATGGCTGGACGAGGAGCAGAGGGACGGTGCAAATAACGGGAGTGCGGGCGCTCTGATCACGTGAGGCAAAATCCGTAGCAGGGACTGAACGTGGGGTGGCTTGGGTCTTTATAGGGGCAGCTAGAGGGGAGTATAGTAGGCGTATACAAGGAAATCCGAGGGGGTTTCCATTTTCTCCGGCGAGCTCTTTCCTCGCAAGTGCACGGTTATCTTGGGGCGATTACGCGTCGGTGTTAAGGGGGAAACGGTCAGCGAATCATGGGGGAGTGGGGTAGTGGACGCTAATGGGCGGGGCCCGCATGGCAGTGAGGGGCGCAGGGATGGAGTGGGCTGGGCCGACCTGTGGAGGGAGAAAGGGAGAGTGCGGCCCAAGACTGTTTAAAATGAATTTCTGAATAAAAATAATTACTGAAATTGATTTCAAATATTAGGGCTGCTTGCAAAGGTGATAAAAATTTGTAAAAATAAAAAAGTCCTGGTCTTATGACCATATCAAAATTTTCTCAAACCCTTGTTTGGATTATTTCTCTAGATTCCTATTTATTTGGGCATTTTCAGCTTTAAGAAAAATTAAAAATAATCCTTTTCTAGAAAGTATATTTAAAAATTCTAATTTTTACCTTTAGAAATTTGGGTTGTTGCAAGCGCCGCTGGAGACGTGCTCCGGCCCGCTCGGTACATTCCAGTCCTTCGCCCCTACAATGATTAGCACTATTCCTTATGCGGTTAGACATAGTACTAAGCGTACCTTCGCTTCTGCATGGTCGCGCGTGGTTAAGACTCCCGAATAGGTGATTCAGGTGGTCGAAAAGATCTTCAGGGCCCCCACTACGGTGGAGAAGAAGCGGAGAATGGAGCAGGTGGAGTCCAGGGAGCGATTCAACCGCATATGGAATGCCCTGTGGATTAAGTCCTCATCACTCCCACACATCGACCTTTTGGACTTGGCTCTGAAGAGGAGGAAGGCGGATGCCGGCCTGGTCGGTCCTTCAAAGCGCCCTTCGAAGAAGACCACGAGCAGGCCTAAGCACCTCTCTGCCTCCTATTCCTTCTTCGACAAATTGAGAGAGGAGGCACCGAGCGTGGGGCTAGCGACCGAACCCGAGGCCTTCGCACCGAACCTCGTAGTTCCCGTGTCGAACCCTATCCCGGGTGACGACACTGCCGATGGCGCGGTGGGCGGCAAAGTGTCTTCCACGCTTTCGATGGAGGTGGTCGTGGAAGAGGGAGCCGGAGGGGTCCCCACGTCCCCGCAGATTGCTACGCCTCCAGGCGAGGCGGTTGAAGAGGCTTTGGCCAACTCCCGTGGGAGCCTAGAGGGGGACAGCGTGGCCTGTGGGGGGCTAGTCGACCCCTTAGCGGAAGTGATCGGGAGCACCAGTGTCGCGGCCAAGCTGACCGCCGCACTACGCATATCTCTGGTGAACTCGATAGGGGAGTTCTTCCATACAGTACAGTCCTCGGTGGCCGCACGGTCTCTGGAATCCTTGTCGGAGGGGCCCAGAGTGGTAAGTAGCTCCGTTTGAGCCAACGTCCTTGCACCTTACCGTCTTCATTTTACCTACGTTATTTACAGATACCCATTCATAAACAGGTACCTTGGATGGAGATGCCTCCTCACGTCTCCTGCTCCCTCAAGGGCACCGAGGAAAGGTCGTAGGCCGGCATCGAGGTAGTTGAGGTGTCGGAGTCCGATGAGGTGGCCTTGGGAAGGGCTCAGTGGGAGGCCTCTCCGCACTCTAAGGTTCCTCCGGAGGTTGGACCGGTCACACGCGTAGAGGCATCCCCCTACTGGCTCCATTCATAAACCCTGAGCCAGACCTCGCCACGAGGACGGAGCATCTGCACCAGGCTTATCTAGGTTTGAGGCACACTGGCCTGGTCTCGGAGTTCGGTCAATTTGATGGGACTGACCTGAACTTTTCCATAGAATGCGCGGCTTGCCAACTACACCCTTCTGAGCACCTCCGGACATGTTTCCCTTTCTTCTTCTGTCTAACTCACCTGCTTCTTTTATGCGCATCTCGTCGTTTTTGCCTAGGGTTCCTCGACGTCTCTCTTTGTAGAAGAAGCCATCATGACCGTGAAGTCGCAGGGCTCCGTGAGTGCGTCAAAGCAGTCGATGGAGGGGCGCGAGACCTTCGAGCTGAACGAGAAGCTCTAGCCACTGAAGCCATAAAGCTTCACGAGCAGGCTACCGAGGTCAAAGGGCTTTAGACCCTAGTGGTGGATGTTGACAGCCTTCGAGCGCAAGTAACCGAGATCGGCGAACTTTGGGCTCAGGTTGCTGAGGTCATCGAACTCCGAGCATGGGCGGCCAAGGTTGATGAACTCCGGGTTAGAGTGACTGAGGTCGATGGGCTATGGGCACAAATAGCCGAAGCCGAGGCCCTTAAGGTTCATAGAATCAAGCTGGACAAGACGATCTCTAACCTCTTAGCTTCGAACGAGGAGTTGAAGGTGTCGCTGGCGAAAGGCAAGGAGGTAGTGGTCGATGCCTCAAGGACTCTCCGGGACATCTTGGAGCGGTTCGTGACGTCTTGTGCGCTCTTCGACGTTGCTCGTGAGCACTTGAGCCATCAGCTAACGTTCATCCAGGCTACTGCCAAGAATATGGACGCCACTACGGCCAGGTATGCGGAGGTCTCAGGGTGAGTGGCCACCCTTGGCGTCCTCCATAACCTCGAAGCCATCGGAGGTGCCATCCCAACGACGATGGGGACAACCCTGGTCGTCTTTGGGGAGAACCATCTTCTCTCCCTGACTCCGCTGGTGCCGAAGACTTGAAAGGTCTTCCAAGTGCCTTGGAAAGCCGAGGGTCCAGCCATGGTGAAAACCTAGATGGACGAAACCCATCGCTCAAACCTATCACGAACGGAGCCCCCTCCGAGGCCTGTCTATGACATTTCCCCTTTGGGTCCGAAGGTGTAGTCTCCTTAGGGCTTCCTTTTGTAAAGTTAATCCTATAAGCAAATATTTGTGATTTTATAAGTAAAAACCTATTTTGGAAATTGTTCAGGGTTCGGTCGGTGTCTCGAACTCCGAGGTCGAGGTGCTCGATGTAACTGAAGTTTTTCGCCATCAGTGGGCTGTTTTCGAGGCCCTTAGGACTAGTGAACACACTCTATTTATTGTACCTCGTGATAATCAGGGGTGCGTTCTCCCTAAAATTTTGCATGAAGTATTTGCTTTTATAAAAGAAGAGAGAGGGAGGTGAGGGCTTTGTCTTCATCGCTCGAGCCTGTGGACTGGTCTGACGTGGAGCTAGACCTTGATGAGTCAGAGCTCGGAGGCCAACCCCTTCGGACTTAGGCGTAGCTCCAGGAGGATTAGAGGTCCTAGAGAGCTTCAAAAAAAATGAAGAAGAAGTGAGCCGGGTCTACAGGGGTGGCCCTAACAGCCCCTAGGGCTCCGAGGGCACTGGTCAGAGAGGGTTCTTAGAACCTGGCCAGTCTGCAGGATCAGAAGGGTTTTCGGTTCCTTCTTGGGTTAGACACCGATTTTTCATAGGGTCTTGAGCGTCGCTCGAATTTTTAGCCATGTTGTATTTGTAACTTATTATTTAAATAAGATTGGATTGCTTATTATGTTTTGGTGCTTATCATTGCCTTTTGTGAAATTGGGTCGCTCATTTTTGCTTTGGCGCTCTGAACTTATTCCTCATGCCGCCCTTGCGGGTAGGCGGCTTGCTGGATTTGCGCAATAATCACTGTCGATATTCGGAGTGTATTTTATGTTGGCTTAAGTCATCGGGTTGTGACATAAAGCGTGGAGGTCCCGTATTGATCATTTGGGAGCCTTTGGCGGGGAGCTCTGACCCGATGGCTTGAGGTTCGAACTTTGGGTGTTGAGGATTCTTAGTGTGGATGCTTCGAGCTGGTGGCTCAGAATCCTTACTACAGATGCTTCGAGCCGGGGGCTCGACATCCTTAGTTGGGATGCTTCGAGCCGATGAATCGGAATCCTTAGTTGGGATGCTTCGAGCCGGTGGCTCAGAATCCTTAGTTGGGATGCTTTGAGCTGGCGGCTTGGAATCCTTAGTTGGGATGCTTTGAGCTGGTGGCTCGGAATCCTTAGTTGGGATGCTTCGTTTTAGTCCAAAACAAGTCTTGTACCTTAGTGTGTCCACTTTGGCAAAGTTTGTTTCACAGAAGCATCGCTAAAAGGCGAGGGGATGGATTTTATTATAGAATAGTACATTGGTTAGGATTACATTTGTATCATGTGTAGTACCGCTTAAAGTGCTCCACATGCCAAGCATGTTTTAGCTCTTCTCCTTTTAAGGTAGCCAACTTGAATCAACCAGGTCGACCAAAGCTAAGAATGATGAATGGTCCTTCCCATTTGTTGCCAAGTTTTCTTGGGGCGAGCACGCTTTAGAGGATGAGGTGACCTGGCTTTAACTCATTTAGCTTTACCTTGGGGTCGTACCATGATTTCATCTGGTCGTGATACTTGGTGATGTTGGCGACGGCTCGGAGTCTCATTTCTTCGGAGAGGTCGAGGGAGATGCTTCACTCTTGCTTTTCTCCATGCTTTATTTCCCGCAGAGAGCCGCCTTTGAGCTCCGTCGGGGTCATCGCTTCATCTTTGAATAGCAATCAGAATGGTGTGAACCCGGTCGCCCGGGTCTGAGTGGTTCGTATGGACCACAAAATCTTTGGCAGCTCATCCGTCCATAGCCCCTTAGCGAGGCCCACAATTCATCGGTTGAGGCTGGAGAGTATGTTTCTGTTGGCCCTCTCAACGGATCCGTTGGACTACGGGTGCCGGACAGCGGTGAAGCACAGCTGGACTCCCAACTCCTCACAGAACTTCCTGAAGGCTTCAGCATCGAACAGGGTACCGTTGTCGATGGTGAGCTGCCTAGGCACTTAGAACCGACAGATGATGTTTTGCCAAAAGAACTTCTAGACGTTCTTCGAGGTAATGGCGTTTAATGGTTCTGCCTCGACCCATTTGGAGAAGTATTTGATAATGACCACGACGAACCTGAAGTTCCCCTTAGCTCTTGGGAACAGACCTATGAGATCCATTCCTCATCGGGACAAGGGCCCTATCCATTGGCATCCTTGCAAGTGCGTACCAAGGTTTCGGCATCGGCCATGAAAGTGGGCCAGTATAGGCCTTGGTGAAGTGTCTTTCTGGCTAAGGCCCGAAGTGCTAGGTGGCTACCGCATAGGCCTTTGTGGATGTCCTGCAACACTTGTTGCCCTTTGGGCTAGGAGATGCACCGGAGAAATGGCGAGCATACGCCGAACTTGTATAATGCTCCGTTGATGACGCGGTAGCGCCGTGCTCTGTGCCGAAGTCTTGAAAGCTTGGGGCCTGTGGGGAGCTCACCATCACCTCGCAGTAAATTCAATATCTGGTCTCGCCAGTCTCTAGTGGCAGTGCAAATGACCGGGGCTGACTCCGAGGATGACAACGAGGGTTTGGATAGCTCTTCGAAAAAATCCCCTGGGGGTACGTCTTGGTCTCCGGCTGTTTCTTTGGCGAGGGTGTCCTCTTGCTGGTTATTGGCTCACGGGATGCTTTGGATGGAGATCCCTTCGAATGCTACTTCGGTCTTGTAGATTGCTTCTAGATAAGTAGCGAGATCTGGGTGTCGTACCTGAAAACTCTTATCTACGTGCCCTGCTACAATCTGGGAATCTATTGTTACAACCACTTGAGCAGAACCTAGCACACGTGCTTTTCGAAGGCCTAACAACACGCCTTCGTACTCAGCTATATTGTATGTGGCTTTAAAATTTAGTCTTATAGAGTACAATGCTTTTTGCCCTGATGGTGAGATGATGACCGCTCCGGCGGCCGCTATGGAGGCCTAGTACGCTCCATCAGAGAAGATCGTCCATACTCCTTCATCGGCTTCTTCTAGAGTCCATCTTGCTGACGGGGTCCATTCTATGACGAAGTCGGCGAGGACCTGTGACTTGATGGCAGTCCTGGCAATGAACGTGATGTCAAAGGGGGCGAGCACCACCGCCCACTTCCCTATCCTTCTGGTAGCATCCCAGTTCCTGAACATGTCTCTGAGAGGATATGAAGTGGGGATGTCAATACTTTGGGCCAGGAAGTAGTGGCGCAACTTTTGGGAAGCCATTACAAGAGCTTAGGCCACATTCTCGAGCTTGGTATATCTTGTCTTGGCTCCTAAAAGGGCTTCAGATACAAAGTATACCGGCCTCAAGATTAGCTTGCCTTCAAGCTCTTCTTCTTGAACTAATATGACACTTGTTGCGAAGCCCGTACCAGTGAGGTAGACAAAGAGGGTTTCTCCGTTGCGAGGGGTAGTGAGAGTCACTAGATTAGCGAGTTACTCCTTGATCTCATCAAAGCTTTTTTGGCACTCGGGGGTCCAACCGAAGTCCGCTGACCCTCTTAGTGCCTTGAAGATTGGGAGGCTTCACTCGATAGATCTAGTGAGGAAGTGACTGAGGGCGGCGAGATTCCTAGCCATCTTTTGGGCCTACATTAAATTCTCCGGAGGGGCCATGGTTTGTAGTACACTTATCTAGGTTGGGTTGGCTTCAATACCTCTGTTCGATACCAGGTACCCTAATAACTTGTTGGCCTGGGCCCCAAAGACACATTTGTCGGGGTTCAAGCGGATCCCATAGGCCCGGAGGCTATCAAATGTTTCTGCTATGTCTAGGCTATGTTGGTGCTTATGTGCACTTTTGATTACATTATCGTCCATGTATGCTTCAATGTTACGACCTATCTGATGGCATAAAGCCTTGGTAATTAGCCCAAAAAAGGTGGTCCTTACATAGCAGAATACTCCGGAGGGAGTTATAAAACTAGTCTTGGCCTGGTCTTCGTGCTTTAGCCATATATGATGGTAGCCAGAATATGCATCAAGAAAATTGTGGAGCTTCGAGCCGGCTGTGGATTCAACTAATTGGTCGATGCGAGGCATGGGGTACGGGTCACGAGGGCATGCTTTATTTAAGGATGTGAAATCGATACACATGCACCATTTGCTGGAGTTTTCTTTTTAACAAAGACGGGGTTCGACAGCCACTCCGTATGGCTGATTTCCCTAATGACCCCAGCTCGGAGCAGCTTTTCAACCTCTGCTTTGGTGAGCTCGGCTCTTTCTGTGGACAATTTGCGGATCCCCTAATGAACTCGACGTGCCTTCGGGTTCACCGATAGGGAGTGCTCGATGATGCTGCGGTCCACCCCCGGGATGTCCTCATCAGACCAGGCGAAGATGTCCAGGTTGTCCTAGACCACTTCTTCCAGCATGGCCATGACATCAGGTTCTAGTCCTCTGTCGAACTAGATAGGGTACTCTCCCCCTCCTTGACGATGACCTTGGTGATCACCTCTCCTTCGGGGTGGGGTTTAGCAAATGATCCCCTAGGGGGCTCAGAGGGAGGCTCGGGGTCTTGATCATCTGGGTTCTCCCAGACGTTATTGACTTGTCGAGGTTCTAGTAGGGCGGAGTGGCCGTATTCCGCTCTTCGGGCCATGGACTAGTCGCCGAGGATAGAGAGTAGTCCACCTGGAGTCAGCATCTTCATGCAAAGGTAGATGTGATGCACGATGGCTCCAAACTGGTTCAGCATGCCCTTCCGAAGATGGCGTTGTAGGCGTAGGGGGCGTCGACGATGTCGAAGATGACTTCCTTGGTTCGCGCGATCGGCCCTCTCCGAAGGTCACTTCGAGACCTATTTGACCGAGGGCATCGAGCGGTGGGCTCGCAAAACCTTGGAGCGGCCTAGTGGCTAGGAGCAGGTGCTTTCTAGATATGCAGAGCTGGTCGAAGGCCTGCATAAAAATGATATCAGCTGATCTTCCCCTGTCAATAAGCACCCGACGGACCTCAAAGCCAACGATGTCGGTGGTGATGACGAGGGGGTCGGCGTGTGGAAATTTGACGCCAGCTACATCGCTGGCAGTGAAGGAGATGGGCACATGTGACCATTCGGGCATTGCGGCTGAGGTCGAGGTCCCGATGTGCCCTACTTCCCGAACATACTCTCACCATTGTTTCTTCGACATACCACCCATGGATCCCCCTCCGGAGATAGGTAGTACTATGCGCTTCCCCCGATCCGAACCTTCTTCAACCTTCTGAGTCGAGAACTTGTTCGTATCCGGGAAGAGCCTCGGAGCTCCGTGCTCCTCAATCCATCCCACCACTTGGACGGGCTCGGCGCGAGCGGTGGGTGGTGCTCTGTCAGAAGACCCTCATCTAGATCTCCGCTCGAGGTAGTTGTTTTGGAGGGCAAGGATGGTTTTGCAGGAATCAGTGTCGTGGCTCCGATTCTCTCCATGAACGCTGTAGTGTAAGACCACGTTCTTGGTCGGGGTCTTCGCTGGTGGCTTCGAGCTGGTAGAGCGCCCCTGCCTTGGGTGTGATGAAACTTTGAGGACTTGGAGGCTATGGCGATGATGCTAAGTACCCCCCTATAATGCTTCCACCCCCACCACGAGTTGCAGTGATGGGGCACCGCTGGGGAGGTGCATGGGAGTTGTGGCTTCTTGCTTCGTAGACTTTGGCCTCCAGAGCTCGCACAGGGGCGATCATCGCCTTCCTGCGAAGCTGCCCTTCCTTGGACCTAGTGTACTCCTCGAAGTACATCATCACTGGGCCATCGATGAAATCAGCCTCCGATGAAGCTTGTCGAGGAAGTCGTGGTTGGTGGTCCCTTTGCGGGCCGCGTCGATGATGGAGGAGGCCGACAACCCCTTGATCTGGGCCTTGGTGTGGGCGAAGCACTGCGAATACTAGCGCAGCATCTCGCCGGGTTGCTGCTTCACCTAGAAGAGGCTTCCGGTGGACACGAGGGCCACGAAGTTCCCTTGGAAGTTGTTGACGAACTTCTTTTTCACCTGGTCCAACGATCTAATGGATCCTGGTCTCAGTGACCAAAACCATCAAAGGGTGATTCCTTCGAGGGCGAGGGGGAAGCACTTCACCATTGTGTCTCGGCCCCCTCCACCGGCTTCTATTGCTAGGGCATAGGACTGAGAAAACTCCCCTCCACTCATCATACAGACAGAAACCACCCTTGGTTTCACAATCTCCCCCTTGATGAGTGCATTGACAACCTCAAACAGAGACATGATGAAATATTCAAGTTAAGTGCACAAGTGACCATAAAACTCAGAAAAGAGCCAAAACATGTCACTTGGTAAAAGATCTCCCTCTTGGGCAAAAACTCATGCAAAACAAAGCATTTTGGCAAAAGCATCTCAATGCATCATGAAAGAAACAAAAGCATCTCAATGCATCATGAAAGCCATTACAAGCCATTACTCCCCCTTAACCAAGCAATCATCCAAAAGCCTCCAAAAGCATCGTGTAAACCAATTCTCCCCCTTTGGCAATGCAGGCATCAAGATGATAAAAAGATGCAAAGAGGGGTGTGAGGATAGAGTAAAGAAGCAAGCTTTTGAAACATGAGTAACTCCAATTATAGTACAAACACACATTTGCTTTGAAAATTGTCTAAAAGTACTATATGACACACTCAAATGGATATCATCTAAACAAAAGGCATGAGCAAGCATTTTCAGTTTTTAGCAAATAAAGCATCACTACTCAGACTAGCATACTAGACATAGCAAGACATAAGATGCAAAAGCTAATCAAATACTAACCAGATAAGCATATCCCACTACAAGGAGCTTCAACAAACTTGATATGCAAATGATTCAAGCTTTTGATTTTTTTTATTGTAATGCCAGGGGTTATTTTCAAGTCAACCTTATGCTAACCGACCATGCTAAGCCTAGGCTGAAACCAACAGAAGCTTAAAGCTATGGTCTCGGCATACACTTCAATGTCCCAGTTCATACCATAGTGCTATGGTAAGTAGTCCAGAACAAGGTAGTGCGACAAAGCAAACCCACCTGGATCTTTTCAATTTTAGCACACAACAGCATGAATATCATTCATTTTTCATTCATTTTCATTTTCAGCACAATATTTTTGTAAAATGACCAAGTTGCATATTAGCATCCAAGTGAAAAGGACCTAGCTATCAGGTATGTAAAAGATAGAAAAAGAACTCAACCTATTCATGCTAGTTTCGAGACTAAGGAGTGATCATTTTCAAATTTTCACAAATAAAAGCCATGCTCATGACAATTATTAGATGTATCCAAGTCAAGTATAATCAGCAGTATTAAAGACAATACGTCAAAGGCATAGCAAAGCATGTATATGTAAAAGCAATTAATCATATAACAGAAGCTCATGCAGTGCTACATAACTCCCCCTCAAAACATGCTAGCAGATCTCGAATGCTCAGTGTTGGGGTGAGTGAAAAACTGTTTTGGAATCCAGTATTGTAAAACTCGAGAACCAGGCAAAGTAGTAGACTGATCATGCACAGGATATGAACCATGATAAAAAGTGCGTGGTCTACCTACAAAGCGCGAACCTGGGAAACTACGAGGTCTCCCAACCTGTCGAGAATCAAAGCCTCTTACACTTGATCTAGAACCATATGAAGCATGGTGTACACCACGAGGGGCATAATCTCTCATAAAACCATGTGGAGCCTCAAAATAAGGATAAGAGTGAAGAGCAGACTCATGCATACCTAAAGATGGGTAATGCATGTCCTGAAATTTCATCGCAAAAGAACATCGTTCATCTTTGATATGACGAAAGCAAAACCCAGCCAAGTGACCCACCCGATGACAATAGGAGCAGTGATACACTCTCTTGGGTATGTGAGCATGGGTCTCAGGCACAAATCTCACAATCTTCTTTGGTTTTTGCTAAGGAGGTTCATCTGGTGAACGAAGAGCTTTCTTTGTAGGTTGAGTATGATTCTTGGCTTTTTGATCGGTGTCTAACTGGGCTCTCTCTTTCTCAAGGGTAGTGGGAGGAGTGAACACAGTTTCGCTCGAAGTGTTTGGAGTAGTTCTCTCATAGCCCAACCCGAGAGCTAACCCTGCCCTGTCAGCACACAATTTTGTTTTAGCTAAAAGCAAATCCATCCTACCCTTGCCTTCAGTGCATTTCTAAACCACAGAGAGAAGGTAATCATTTTCACATTTCAGTTTTTCGACTTCCTCTCTAGCAAAGTTGAGTTGGTCCTTAAGAGTGATGCAGGTGGGACATGCTGGTTGCACATCCTTAGAACACTCAGCACTCTCCAATCTAGCCTTAAGTTCATCGACATGCCTATCTCGCAAATTAATGCTTTCAACAAGTAAAGGACAGTTCATGCATTCATTGATGACCGCGGGGCTAGACTCCACCACCAAAAGCTGCTTTTCAGTCAATTCAAGTTTTTCTATAGTTTGAGAATGTGTAAAATGCAGCTAAGCAAGTTCATTCATGACAATAAGACATGACTCATATTCGGCATCATCAGACTTAGATTTCAAAATTGCAAGTTCAGTAGAAATAGTTTCAACACTGAATTTTAGTTCTTTTCGTTCTTTAGCTGCAAGTTTAAGAAATCTATCCTGAGAACAAATAGCATCATGCAATTCATCATTTTGAACAAGAAGCTGATCACGGGATAGATATACCTCAGAAGTGTCAAGCTCGTCGCTGCTATTGTTGCCGTCGACCACGAAGCAATGGTCGATGAGGTCCATTGTCTTCTTCTCCTTCTTGGGAGGCTCCTCTTCCTCCGAGCTTGGCTCCTCGCCTGATGTATCGTCGATGTTGCTGAGGGCGGCCACAAAAGCTCTAGCTACTCTTTTAGCCACTTTTCCGCGCTTCCCTTTGAAGTAATGTTTCTTGTTCCATTTTTGGTGCTTGTGCTCATTTTCATTTTTCATTTTTAACATAGGGAAATTCGCTTTTATGTGAGAAAGATCTCCACATTCAAAACAACCCTATGATCCTCCTCTCATTTGGTCTCGTCTATCATTGTAAAAGCGAGTGAACTTCTTGACAATGAGAGCTAGCTCCTCATCATCTAGAGTGTCCACTTGTTCTTTTGTGACAGAGACAAGGGAGGACAAGACAAAACCATCAGAATAAGCACAAACTCCAGAAACACCAGAAAAGTTTCCTCCAGATGAGGTACCACTGCCAGGACTGGAACCAAGGCAATAGAAGGAAACAACGATTTTCCAACTCCGGGTCGAGACGCCTTGGCAATCTCGGTGGACTTAAGCTTACTAAAGAGTTCGTCGCCAATCAGAGTGTCAAAGCTCGCCGACTCTTCAATACTAGAGATCTTCACCTCCCATATTCTATGATCAAGAGCATTGAGAAGTTTGATTTCTCTATCATGGTCAGAGTAAGCCAAAGTCCTAGTGGAGCGCAAATTACTCACAATTCCATCAAAACATGCAAACATGGCATCTACAGATTCGCCGGGGCCTTGCACAAACATTTGGTATTCTCGATTATAAGTGCTTTGCCTCCTAGCCTTAATCTGAGTAGTGCCCTGATGGAAAGTTTTCAAAGTGGTCCAGATTTCACGCGCAGTTCGTAGGTGCTGGACCTTGTCAAACTCTTTGCGACTCAGACTGATGAACAATATGTTTCTTGCTTTGCTATTACATTCGTACTGTAATTTCTCAGTCTCTGAAGTGCGAGTTTCAGGGATCACATATTGGGTATCAATAATGTCCCAAATAGCACTTCCTTGGCTTAGTACATAAGCCTCCATGCAAACCTTCCAATAAGCAAAATCATGACCGTCAAAAATCAGAATCTTAGAGTTTCTCTCCATGTCGCCAAAAAGAGGATCACAAACCGGTTAAGGTCAATTTCACATCTAACCGGCTCTGATACCAATTGTGAGATCGGAATGGCGACTAGAGGGGGGGTGAATAGGCGCCTCGACAAATTCTCGTGTATAAGATGGCCTATTCAAATCACCCAACGCTCCTCCAAAAGTTCAGATTCAAATTTAAACCAACCAATACGAATTAGAGCAACACTATCTTTACCAATTCGGAAAACTTGGTTAACACATGAACTTGACACTTGAGCTGAAACTAGACACCAAAAATCAATCAAATTAACCAAACCCTCTTCAGATCAAATGATTCCTACAAACAACCAACCTACAAAGCTATTTCATATCTATGTCAGATTTTGAACTCAGAAGTAAACAAACTCAATCATCTAAACAAATTTGCAATGTATTCAAGGATGAACTCAAACTGAAAATAAACTTCTGAAAATGAACAGTGATTTCAGAGGTAATTATGAACTGAAACAAAATTGTGATTTCAGAAATCAGACCTGGACTGAACCAATTTAATTTGAACCTGAAAACAAATTTTAGTTTAATAGTTCACCTCAAAACAGAAAGTTCAGACATTCATAATCAGAACAAGATTTGATATATTTGCACAAACTAGATGTGAAACAGTAATGAAACTATAGATAGAATGTTTGTTCAGCACTAGAATTAGTACAACTCTTGAACAACTACTGTAAAATTGACAGAACACACAAAAACTTACTCTCTGAATCTAAAAACAATTTAATTCAATTCTGAACCAAACAACTATTCAGATCAAGTAATCATTCTAGTTCAGATTTTAGAACAATTTTGATTGAAACAAATTACTGAAGAAGAAACTGAAATCAAGTAATATCACAAGTTTGAATTCACTTGTTCAATTGAAGATTTCTTAGTTAACAGCAACACTTTAAAAACTTCCTGCAGACTGAAACTGAACAGTATAGACAGTGGTAATCACAAAATTGACAAAATCTGGACAACAAATAGTTTATTCACTAAATCAATTCTGTGTTCATCAAAAGAATTACCAGATGACAAAAGGTTTAAAAATAGTTCAAGAGTTCAGAATTGAATCCTGAAACAATTCACAAATGCTGAAACTCTAAATAGATTGCTGATAACAAACAACTTGGATTGATACTCTTAGTTCTAAGGAACAAAACTGATTCACAACATAACAAACAGACCAGTCCTAGGAAATTGATATCCTCAAATAGGTTTAGAAAACTTTAAATGTGTTGATTGATTTAGTAACAAACATTCAAACTTTATATTGTATAATCTTGACACAAATCTGAAAACTAAAACCTGATACAGACAGAGAATCTAAAATTCTATACTCACAGTAAAACTCCGAACGGAACTGAAACTGACTCAAGGTTTGATTCAAACAAAGTTTGGAGCAATGAATAAAATTTTTAGAATCAATTTCAATACTTCTGAACCACTTCTGAAAACCCTTTCTAAAGATCACATTCATTCAGATAAAATTTACTCAATCAAAATCATGATTCATTTAAATTCAGTATATATAGATGACTCGACCATCTAACTCCCCAAACAACTAGAAAAGGAACTCGGCACTACTCAAACTAAAATAACTCTGCTCAAGAACAGAATATCACCTGAAGAAACTTCAGCACCTTTTTCTTGATCTTATAAAAATTATCTTGATCAGAACCTTCACTTCCTCAATTGAATCCTTGACTGAATGACTTGATGTTGAATCATACACAAAAACAGTACCACAATACAGGAGAAATCAGATCAAAAAGTTCTGCTGATTGATTTTCAGAGCAAAGTGTTTCTGGGTATGCAACAGCAATTCTCAGAAAAAACTATAGCTGGTGAACAGTGTTGTCGAAACAACACAGTAAATCACAAAAAACTCAAATCGAAGATGAACTTCAAAATCTCCAAAAACACTGTGCAGAAATCAGACTTCATGGAACAAAATTCATCAACAACAAGCCTTGCGGTGCAGCAGTAAATGCCTTGAAGAAAACTAGATAGGAAACAATTTTTCAGAATGGGAATAGTGATTGCAGAAAGGGTAATTCCAAGAAGAACAGCAAAATCACAGAATAGATTAGCTGAAGATGAAATTTCAGGAATCAAACATCACAAAATAATCAGACCTTTCATCTCAGAAAATTCTGGTTGTATTTCTTCAAAAGGTGCAGTTGAAAAGAAGAGAGTAAAACAGTTCAAAAGGCAGCTGATAAAAAGTAGCATGGGCAGAAAAAGAACTAGATGTTCATCACGAACTTTCTGTATTACATCAGTATGAGAAAAAGAAATTTTAGAAAGGTTCTGATGATGAACAAATTCTTTAAGAACAGCCCATAGATATGGTTTTAAACTTTCAGGCAGAGTTCTTTTTCAGTAATGAGATGTCACTTTTGAGCAGCAAAAGAATCAAGAAGAAATTGCAGAAACTAGTTGCAAACTTCAAAAATGGAACATTCAAATTATCCACAACAAAATTTGTATAAACTTCAACCTCATGTTCTGCAGTGAAATCACCAGAAAAAGCTTCACAAAAATCAATCCAGAACAAATTTGTTTCTGCGCTAGGAGACTTACACAAGCACTGTGCTATTTCGAATGGTGAACAGGGAAAGGAAATAAATCAGCAAATTGATAAAGTAGCTATGTTTTTCAGCCAAAAAAGAGAGGCCCCAGCCCATGGCTATGGACCACTATTTATTGGCCAGCCATGGGGAGAAAATTCTGAAAAGAACCCTCTAGAACCTCTATTTTACATCAAGGTCCTATTCCTTGTAATATAATTTCAGAATTCAAGAAATCCTGAAAAATATATTAAAGGAGTACATTTATTCTAGACTCTTAAACTTTTTATTACACAATGACTCAACACTTTTAATATTTTTTCAGAATTGGGAAATCCTGAAAAATACTAAAAGTTCACACATTACTCTAAATTACTCAAAACAAAAAGGACTCCTAATTATTAAAATTATCACATTTAGAGATGTGACGGTTTTCAACAAAAACCGACAAAGCCTCTCAACTCTTCGACTCATGACACCGCTTTGCGGCTCCGAGCACCAGCAAGCCTTTTCCGATGTCAATACCCTCGAGTTGCCTGATTACTTGTCCTGGCCTCCCTTTCACAGACTCGGTCATCACGCCATCACAACCATCGGTCCATCCAAGTCTTGCTCGATCTTTTGTGCACTCTTGAGATCTTCTCCAACTTCACCTGGCCTCCCATATCCTCTGGCATCGCGCTCCCCGCTTGACCCTCGATCACTCGTCGTTGACAGTGGGTCAGCATCTCTACCGTGCACATTCAAGACAAGCCAAAACAAGAACGTGACGCACTACCGAAATCCTTGGCACACAAACCTCATTCGTACATCGAACCCTTCGATGCACACAACCAAACACTCAACCAATCGCTCAACCTCTCATCCTTGTTAATCACTCATCATATAGACAGAAACTTCCCTTGGTTTCACATCCTGCTTACTCCAGAGTGGGTCTCTAGATCCTTTGAATGTACGAAATCTGTTCGGAGGGCCGTGGCGCGGCGGTCACCGGACGGACAGAGGCCCATGAGCCCCTCCCGGGCAGGGACCTGTATGTCCGTGGATGGGTTCGTGGATTCAGAGAGATCTCCGACCCTCGGCATTATATATGGATTCTGGCCCGAGGTGGCTTTAGTCACCGCACGGGGGTCAGCTTGGATGGGCTACTATCATGAAGTCTGAGCGTACCTTCGAAGGGGAACTATACTAGCGCTCTTCTTGGAAGGCATGTTTCTTCTTTTGTGGATGTAAGGTGGAGATGACGCTAGCTTTTGGACTAGGGTCCCCACGGACGGCGCCAACTGTTGGCGTAAAATATTACATCAACAGGTTTAAGGAAACTAGGTTGAGATGGAGAGATTCGCCAGAAAGATGTATTCTTGGATCTTGAGCGAGATGATCCTTGTACAATACGGGTGGAAGGTATTTATAAGGGGGGAGACCTCAGCTAGGTCCATACCTTCCTACCCCCAGTCTCACATACATCATTATAGACACCATATCCCTAATCGGTAGGGGTACAATGTGATGAGGAGAGGGGTGCCTGATCTTTCATCAGGTGGGGGATAAACAGCGATTTGTTGGGAACTCGATGTTAACGATTTGGCTTCCGATTCATGAGATTACCCCTTGCAATCGTTACACCACTGCTCTGTTGGTTATCAACCAAGCAGCCTGATTGACCTCACCAAGAAGGCTAATCCTTGCCTGTGAATCGAAGAACACAAGCAAGAACATAGAAAACACAATCGAACTAAAAATTCTATTGGAATCTGTGAATTGGGGTTCACTTACAAATACGACGAAGTGGCGGCTATCAAAGCAATGTGTAAACAAAACCCCAAAACCCTAGATGAATGTAGAAACACCTTATATAGTAGTTTGGGATGCACCCCTAATGGGCTCAACTGGATACACGGCCCAAAGGCCTAGTAACGCAGAAAACAGCATGCTGACAAATTTTGGACTCTATATTGTTTTGACGATTCCCGTTGATCTAGAAGGAATTTTGAGATTAAACCAGAAGCATTAGAAATTTTTTGAAGTTATCTTTCCGTGGAGGGGTGGAACGTCAAAAACGGAGTCCGAATGTGGCCTGGGCGATGATTTTAGTGCACGCTGCTCTTGGAATCCGAGTTGGATACGAATTGTAGTTGGACTGGACTCTCAAATTGGCTTGGACGTCCTTCCTAGTTCTTCTCCAACTCTTTGTTTATCTCCAAGTGATTTTCATCATCTCCATGGTTCCTAACAATAATAATAATATACTAAGATACTTAGAAATGAGTTGACATGGAGATTTAATCTTCATGCTCGAACTTTAATAATTGGATCTTGGTATTCATGTATGGTTGTATCATTGGTAGGGATGTTATCATCATCCTCCCCTTCTTGATTTGAAATCATCCTCGACTCAACGTCTATTGGTCCCCAATCAACTTCCATGATAATACAAGAGTTCCATATACATGCATCTCTTCTATTGATCCAAGAAAGTATTTCTGAAATTGAAAATGAACGGATCTCATGGTGTAGCATCTGAGGTTCAAATATATAAAAATTAAATCTAACATAAAAAGCATGCACCTTAACTTATTTTCTCACAATCATGATCCTATCCCAACGGGTGATGTTCTCATCATTCTCCCCCTCTTAAAATAGAGTCGTCCTCGACTCATACTCATCTTTTGCTCTCATGGTTGGTTTCAATTCTGCAACATTAAATGTGGAACTATCCTAACACTTGGGAGGCAAGACAAGTTTATAGTTATGTAACTCAACAGAAGATAAAAACTCGGGAGGCATATCAAATTTACATTTATGTAGCTCAATATGTGATAAATACTTAGTGATAACTGGAGGCAAAGTACAAACTATATTAGTAAGAGAATAATAAGCAGTTTTACAAATCACAACATAGCACACATCTTGACTATGAATTTTAGTTTGATCAGTTTTATGTGCAAGGATAGAAAATCTTTTAATTTGATTTCATGCTGAATTTCAGATCTAATATCAAGTTATTTGCTCTCATTAGTTGTCGTCTTGATATCATCTTTAACAATTTCATCGGAAGTTGAAAGTAACAAAGTAGATTTCACATCCTCATGCACAATAGTATAGTTATGAGTCCTATCATGGTGAAGTGCATCATTACCAAATTGCAAAGGTTGTTCTATTATTTAGGCTGATGAAGCAGCCTCAACGGGTACCTTTAATAACTTTTTACTTGACACCTCAACTCGTGTAGAGATGGAAGGCCATATGCTTGTTGATGTTGGTGCAGATACATGTGCAGATGCATGATGAACACTAGAAGAAGAGACAGGCTTCGTTAGTGTCGGTGTGCTCGTCACTCGTGGTGTATAGGAGTCTCTTGCCTTGTATTGTCGTTCCTGCAATTCTTTCTCTGCAATGATGGCAAGATGGAACAAACGACTAAGAGTACTAAATTCTTTATAATAAACAATATCTTGAATCTCATGCCTCAATCCATCATAGAAGCACTACATCGTGTCCTCCGAGTGCTCCACAACACCACAACGGGTCATGCTCTCTTGAAGCTCAGCATAATACTCTCTCACAGACATGTTACCTTGAACTACGCATTATAGTTTCATACACAATTCACGATGATAAGGAGAGACAAATTTCCTACGCATAGCTCTTTTTAAATGACCCCATGTATCAGGTTGTAATTGAAGTTCACTTATATCTTCCGATCAGATTAAAGCACGATTTTTAAATATACCAATTGCTTGTTTAACTCTATGTTGTTCAGGAACTAGATATAAGTTAAATTTATGCTCTACGGTCATCTCCCAATATAGGTATTCTTCAGCATCATATTCACCATAAAAAGATGGGATGGTAAACTTACTTTTGATAGAAGAAACATAGTTACCATGATTATGATTTGGCGTACCTCCCATACCTGCCACGGTTAGTAGAAAAAGAAAAACACTAGAAAAAAATATTAGCCCTATCAACTATTAGGTAGTGGAAGGTGCCCTCGCTCACACTCAAGCGTCTTACCACAATCTTACAAGGTTCTTACCATCATAGGGTAGTGGATGGCATAATCTTGGTCATGGCACAATTCTTCACTAGTTGGTGACTTCCAAAGAGAGTGTATACGATTGCAAAGACTGAAGCTGCACCGATCAGAAGTATACATGTGGAGTCTAGGCGGTTAAACAAGAGTATTCTACATGGTAGAACACGATTTAGAAACAGATAGTAATATTAAATAAGTGTCTAGAGTACTCGTACTAATTGCTGGTCTTAATATGATCCATATGACAACAAGGCTTATATGAGAGAGTGGTTGAGGCTCAAAGGATGACTTATGTATTGACAAAATCAGCACAAAACAGTACCAAAAATAGCACCACACAACACTAATATCTCCCAAGCTTATCCCTAAGTGCTCCTTTTTTTATATTCTTCTCTTTTCAATATTTTTTAACTTTTTTTGAACTCTTTTTTTAAACTTCTTTTTTTGTTGACTAGGAGATGTGATACAATTTTACTCCAAAGAAGTTGTATGTAGGTAAATAGAGATGAGCTGAAAAATCTGCTCAAGAAACTTTGGGGCTGGAAAACTTGATCTTTCCGGTCAAATTTGGAAAAACTAAAATCGGCCAACCTAGATTTCTAGGAATACTTAGATCTAACTTTTTCTGTAGATTTCAAAAATGTATTTATTTGCCTTATTCAGAGTCTGTATGCAGAAGATATGACTATTTTATCAGAGGCAATCTAAATCAGGGTTTTGAGGTTCTAGTTCGGACGCGAATTGTAAATCAAAGGGTATTTATGGGTGGTGGCAAGTATAACGGATTTAGAAAAAGGGATCACAATACTAACCAGCAACCGGACTTGACCAAGGACACAAACTCAATACTACGGACTCTGAAACCAAAACGTGCAAAGGCTAGGGATGGTCTTGGATTGGGGAAAACCTACGACTACAAATTTTTTGTTGGCTTTTTCGTGGACTATGGGATGAATATGAAATCAATCTAATCTAAGATACATAAACCTGACGGTAAACCAAGCTCTGATACCACTTGATGGAGGAGGGGGGCCTGATCTTTCGTCAGGTGGGAGATAAACAACGATTTGTGGAGAACTCGACGTTGACGATTGTAACATCCCAAGATTTAAAAATAAATAAAATAAAGGAAATACATTTTCAGGGAATTAAAGGAATTATGTAATTAAAGAAAACCCTAAAAGAGCCATACTAAAGCCAAACAGAAGGAAATACTTTATATTTTAACTTGGAAAATTTATGGTAGAATCTAGAGGCCAAGATAAAATTTTAGGAATTTTTACAAATTTTTATCAACAGTGATTCAACCCTTAATCAAATAAATTAATTACCGGAATTATTTTAATTCAGAAAAGCATTTTAAATCCTATTGGACCGCAAACCCCCAATCTACCTCAGCTCGAGCACATCCCAAGCCTTTGCGTCCTAGACATGTTGGACCCAGGTGTCGGCGCCGCTCCCCTCCCCTCTCTCCCGCCCGTGCCCCGCCTCGGCCCCACCTGTCAGCCTCGCTAGTGCCTCCCTCCGTCTTTGACCACCCGGGCCCACCTGTCGGTGCCTCTCACCTTCGCACTCACCCACCGACAAGTGGGGGCCACCTATCGGATGCTTCTTCTTCGTTGGAAGGGGATCCCCCCTTCCATTTACCGGCGACCCCTTTCCATTTTTCTCACCACCGACCGCCCGTGTCCATCGATCCAACCCCGGATTGCCTTCCCCGATCACCGGCGCCCTCTTACCATCCTTAGCCGACGCGGTTTCACCATTTTGGAAGCTTGGCCGAGAGTTTGGAAGCTCGCCGGAGGGGAAAAAAGGAAACCCCTCGGTTCCCTTCCGTTTGGACGCAGGCGACCCCCTATAAATACCCCTCGGCTCGCCGCCCTCTACCCACACCCTCTGATGGAGAACAGACTCGGGTGCCCGATCTTTCGGTGAGTTGATAGAGATAAGATAACTTCGATTGGATAGAGATGATGTTGACGACCCGACTACAACCGTACGAGACGTTCGAGTTGTGCCTTAGCGGTCGATACACCAACTCCAAGGGTTGTTGATCTTATCGATGATCAACCTTGTTCCTGTAAGCAATCGAAGAACGAGCAAGAACAAGATAAAGGAGCAACTAGTATTGCTGGATGTGAAAGGCACACAGGGATAGTTGGGGTTCTGAAACGTGAAACCGGCGATCTAACCGATCACGGGTTTACACGGACAAGTAGCATTGGCTAAACTTTTATCTAATCAAAACCCAAATTACTGAAGTCTCTAGGGGTATTTATAGCCCTAGGGACGTCTCCAAAGTATGGAAACTTATTACATATGGAAACTACTAATTATTTCCAAAACAGAATTACTAGAAAAAAGAAACTTAGATCCTTAAGCCTTGGCCGAGATTGTTTTGGTGGAATAAATATATTATCTTCCATGTAGACATCTTCATCTTTCCAAAAAGTCTAAGATCATCTAAATCAGAGCTTCCATGTGAAAGATATGCATGTGTGAATCCCGTGCTCTCCTTAAAGTCCGAGTCTGAGTAACATGCATTGTTTTGGTTATTGCAATTTCCTCGGATCGAATCTGGAAGTGTAGCTGCATCCATTGGAAAGAAGATGTCTCAAGCTTTCCAAAAAGTCCACGATCATACAAATCGGAGCTTCCATGTAAAAGTTGTGCACGTTTGAATTTGTTGTTGTCCATGAAGTCCGAATCCAAGTCGAAAACGTGTAGAAGTTAATCTCCAATTTCTCTTGGCACATAAATAACGTCCCAAAATTGTATATTATGTTTTCATGGCCTTGACTTGGTCCCCAATCAACTTCCATGATGTTCCATGCCCTTGATTTGCTCACAACGCGTCCCTTAATCCATGTAATAATTTCTGTAATTAAAAACAACAACTCATAGTGCAACAACCTTTTCTTAAATATATAAAATGTAAATCGAATATAGAAAGCATGCACCTTTATTTTTATTATATTTATATCCCAGCCGGTGATGTCCTCATCACCCTCTTATCCCAAGCCATCGCAAACAAAAGCACCGCCACCCTCATTTCGGCCTTCGGCTCTGTTTTGACTCCGGCAACCGCTCGCCGCAGGCACAGGCCGCCACCGTCCTTGCCACCACCACCATCGGGACCGTTGTAGGACCGAAAGTAGCGACCAGAGGGGGGGATGAGTGGGCGCCTAAAAATTCTTTCGAATCAATGGCCTTCTCCCAACACCCAACGCACCTCAAAAGACTAAGCAGCAGAGTGTGAACAGGAAGCCTAAGTCTAAAAGTATCTAGCCTAGAAACAACAGGTGTCAAAAACAGAGAAACACCAATGCAGTGCAAATAGGCAGATAAACAAAATATCCAAGACTTGGCAGAACAAGAACTTCTCACTGGATGATCTAAGTGAATATAAAGTGAGATAAGAAGTTACTGTTCAAATTTGTCTCCTGTTCGAAACTTGGCGAAGCCTGCTTCGCTGGTCGAAGCCTGCCTCGCAGAGTCGAAGTCTGCTTCACAGTGTCAAAGTCTGCTTCGGAGGTCAGTGTAGAAGTCTGGCGAAGGTGGTTGTTGACGTGCCGAAGGTTTGTTTAGTCTAGCCTAGTTTGTGTGTGGCAGAGAGCGAAGTATGCTTCGAAGCGAAGTATGAGAGTATCGAAGCTTGCTTCGAATAGTATACTTCGAACAGAAAGGTTCGAACAAACTCACAGAAAAACAACCTTCGAGAGATAGGCGAAGCCAAACACACGGCAGCAAGACAAAATCGAAGTCTACACTCAACCTTCGAAGCTAGGTTGGTCGAGGTATGACAACCGAAGATGAGACCTTCGCTCCGAGGGTTAACTTCGAAAGACAAGCTCCGAACTAACACACTGTGACCTTCTAAAATGACAGCAAGAAGGAACTCACATCAAGCGAAGTCTACCAGAGAGACTAGCTTCGAAGCTAACTTCGAAGCCTGTCGAAGTATTGACTTTGAACAGCTCGAACCAGAGATCACCTTCGTAAAGACCGTCGAAGTATGTCAATCTGACAGTCAGCACAAAAAGTTTTTCGAAGCTAGAAACACAGTACACAAAGTGAAGTCGAAGTTCAAGCGAAGCCCTCGAGAATGTCAGATCGAAGCCTGCCTCACGGAGCTAAGGGACTTCGAACAGAGAGAAGGGACTTCGCCAGAAACAGCCAGAAAAGGGACTTTGGCCCTGTCAACTCGATCAAAAAGCTACGCAAGAAAAAGTAAGCCTAGAGTACTAGTGTACTGTTGCTACAGTGAAGTAGTACTACTTGCTACAAGCAAGAACTAGTACTTCTCACGTGAAGAACAGAAGCAACAGAGACATAAATGCTAAGGAATAAAATGCCTGTGCACGTCAAACGAAGGCTCGGATTCAGGGAAATCAATGCACACACCTCAACACGGACTAAAATCTCACTGGACAGAGGGAATGCAGGAATGAACAAGGCATAAAACAAGAACCTGGCGGCGCACAAACTGAAGCAGGAGAGAGAAACCGCAGGGAGCAAAATGACCCAATAGATTGAAAAGTGAATTCTGGAAGGGTAGTCCAACCCTAGGGATTGGGGCCCTATTTATAGGCTGCCCAATGGCCTAGAATATTCTACCAGCCCCTTAGGGTTTTATAGATGCTAAATAAAGGAAAAGACTTAACTGCCCTTAGGATTTTTTACAGACTCGACTGACTGTGGGCCTAGAGATACAGATGACTTATCCGGAAGCTAAGCTTTCGTAGCGACTACGGCTTCTCTTCTGGACAGTCCGATACAGAATCAACGGTTGTCAGTTTTGCGCCGAAACTGACAAAGCCTCCACCGGCTTTGCACCAGGTACCCGGATTGGGCTGGCTCGATTCCACAGCTCTCTCAGCTCGGCAATCACTCACCGCCCGTGGACCTGAGTCAATCCTGGTCAACATCCCAATGGGTCTTCTGCTGCTCCTGGCCCATGTACCCGGATTGGGCCAGCCCAACTTCGCAGCCTCCTCTGCCCGTCAGTCGCTTGCTGCCCGTGTACCTGAGTCACATGCGGCCCATGAAACAACATATCTCCTCTTTTCTACAATCCTCTTTGACTATCGTTGACAATGACTCATCACATCTGGAGCCATGAGGCCCACACTATTCAGCATGGCTCCTCAATCTCCCCCTTGATGAGTGCATTGTCAACACTTCACTTCTTCAGCTCTTCAGTACCTGCGAACAACCGTGGAAACACGAAAACAAAGCACAAGAAGACAAAGAAGAAAAAAATAAAGTAAAAGTTTAACCTTAATGACCAAAAGCCGAACAAAAGCAAGAAGCGGTCATTATGGTTATCCAAAGGTAAAAGCTCAGAAACAGCAACAAGGATATTAAAAGAGTAAGCGAGACAAAAACTCCCCCTTAAACTCATATTCCAAGATTTCTCCCCCTTGTTGACAAGTGAACTCATCAAGCACTAAAAAGAAACATAGACTCCCCCTGAAATGCAACCCCCCTCAAAATATGCAATGAATGCAGCTGGGGTGCATGTGGAGTGTAGAAAGCATGCTTCTCAGATATGATTGACTGCAAGTACAAACATCTAACAAGTATAGCAAAAGACATACTGTCTGAGACTCATGGCATGATCAGTGCAATAGATGATATCTAAAGGAAGTCATTAGCACACATTTTTCAGTTTTTGCAAACAAAAGCATCACCACATTTTCCAGTTGACAAGCAAGGTAAAACATGAGATGTAGAAGCTAACTGATATCTACCAAGATAAGCATTGTCCAAAACAAAATGCTTCAGCAAACTTGTTATCATTTCAGTTTTCAGGCTTTTTCTTTTTTCCTTTCTCATGTTTGCCAGGGGTTATTTGCGTGTCAAACCTTATGCTGACCGACCAAGTCAAGCCTAGGCCAGAACTGGACCATCAGAAGCTTAAGACATTGGTCTTGGCATACATTACACTGTCCTAGTTCATACCAAAGTGCTATGGTACGCAGTCCAGAACAATGCAATGCGACAAAGCAAACCCACCTGGATCTTTTCAAGTTATGCATAAAAGGCATGGAATTTTTATTTTTCTTGATTTTTCATCATTTATACAACACATTTCCATGTTTTAAAGCAGAAAGATCTCCAAGTTGCTTGTTTGCATCTAAGTCAGGAAACTAGCTACAAAGCATGTAACAGATAGCAAGAACATTCAGCCTACGCGTGCTGGTTACCAGAAGCAATGATGATCATTTTTCAAGTTTAAAACATAAAAGCCATGCATATGACAGATATCAGACATATCAAGTGAACTGAACCAGAGCATGATCATTGACAAGTATTCAAAAGCATGTACCAGCTAGAGTAAGTAAAGCAGTTCAATCATATAACAGAAGCAGCTCTAAGGTGTGATATGTAAATATGCAAGATATGAACACACACAAAAAGACTCAAGAAAAGAGTAAAGAAGAAAGAAAACTGACGCAAAATATCCTAGAAAGGATGCACAACACCCAAATTCCCTCGTAAACGTTCAAAAGAAGACTGATCTAGGGGTTTGGTGAAAATGTCAGCCAACTGATGATGGGTATCAACATGAACAAGGTCAATGACACCTTTCTCACATTGATCCCGTAGAAAATGAAAGCGCACATCGATATGTTTGGTTTTTGAATGGAGACAAGGGTTTTTCCCTACACTAATAGCACTGGTGCTATCGCAAAAAAATGGAACCCTGGTAGGAAAGAACAACCCGAAATCTCGCAATGTGGAAATCATCCAAACTAACTGTGAGCAGCAGCTAGCAGCAGCTACATACTCAGCCTCTATGGTCGAAAGAGCAACTCCAGATTGCTTTCGAGAAGACCAAGAGACAAGGGAAGAACCAAGAAACTGGAAGTACCGGAAGTCGACTTGCGATCCAACCGGCACCCACCAAAGTCGGCATCCGAAAAGCTAGATAAATCAAGAGATGATGATGCTGAATAATAAATAACGAGATCAGGCGCATAAGTGAGATACCTGAATATGCGCTTGACAGCCTGCCGATGAGATGCGCGTGGTGAAGACTGAAAACGCGCGCAAAGTCCCACGGTGAACTGTATGTCCGGTCTTGTCGCCGTGAAGTACAGCAGCGAACCGATCATCCCTCGAAACTCTCTCTCATTGACCTTGACACTGCTCTCGTCCTTGTCTAGACCCCTAGATGTGCCCATCGGGGTCATCTGTGGCTTCAACTCCCCACCAAAGTCAAATTTCTTAAGCATGTCACGAGTGTACTTACCTTGGTGGATGAAGTTGTCGTCCTTGGTTTGCTTGATCTGGAGCCCTAAGAAATACTTGAGCTCACCCATGAGGCTCATCTCAAACTCGTTGTGCATCTGCTCAGAAAATTTCCCTTGACCACTGTTCCCGAATGTGATGTACTCTTTGGAGCTCGGGGGAGTGAGACTGGAGAACCATCTGCGATGTCCCGTCATGTGACGAGAACATCCTGAGTCCATGATCCAAACGTCCTCCAGTCCCTGATCCTGCACAATCAGTGGCTATAAGTGGGAGCAAATGGTCCGGCACCAGGTTTAGCAAAAGAGCTAAACCAGTGTCGAGCCATTTGCTCAAAAGACGGAAAGCAGAAATCATAATGAGAGTCCGGACCAAAACGCGGCTCAAAGCGCGGTCCTTGGTTCTGCCTAAAGCCTCGGCCACGAGGACCAGGACCGTAGCCAACACAGCCTGGAGCTCTGCTAGAACGAACACCACCATCTGGAGCACGGGCATGGAAGCCGTCTCCCCTACCACCACCTACACGACGTGGCCTGGCCTCCAGCCTCTCCCCGCATCGAGGAACCCGCTGTCTACCACCCTGCTAGTAGAACTGCTCCTGATCACCACGAGCTCTCTCTGCTCTCTCAACCCGCTTCCTCCTGAAGCAAAACTCTGCAAAATGCCCGTCTCTCTGACAAAACTCACAATGGTAGGTGGGCTTCTTGAGATGTGGTTGAGGCTTGGTATTCTTGGCCTTAGTGGTGTTAGGTGCTGTCTTCTTGGGTTGAGAGGGTCCAGGAAGAGAGTCAAGAGAAGTGTGGAGGTGTTTGGGCTTTGGAACCCAGATAGGTTTCTTGGGTGATGCTTTAGGTGGTTCATGGATCACTCCATCCTTGGGCTGACAAGCCTGGGAGGACTCAGTGGAGTGAGTCTTAGGGTATCTCTGCTCAGGAGTCATTTTACTCCACTCCACTGCCCGACTAATGGCACTCTCAAAGTCAGCCTTGGTGTAGGTGTAACCTACCCCAAACCCATCCTGCCTCTTGAACTGCTGGATCATCATGCCGAGCTGTGGCTCTCGGGCACTGATCCAACTCAGGATAGAACGGAGGTAAAAGTACTCATTCTGAGAATCAACTAGCTCCTCTCTCAAGGAAGCTACAACCTCCACCTGAGACAAGCAGGTCTCACACTCACCCTCTACTTGGACAGACTTTTCGGCTTTCATCTTGATCAACTCCATTCTAAGAGACAGAAAGTTCTCACAGACAGTGGGTGGAACTGATAGTGTCTCAAGCTCTAGCCTAGTCTTCGCTAGCTCAGCTCTCACTCTCTCCAAATCACCCAAACGCTCATCGCCCATGGCTTTCAGCTCAGCTAAGACAGCTAGATGAGATGGGCAATCAGCGCAAGGTACGACGACAGTGGCTTGAGCATCTTTTAGCTCTAGCTGAGCACTTTCAAGCTCAATGGCCAAAGCGTCCCTCTCATCAACCCTTTCTGTGTACTCGGACTTCAGAGTCGACAAGTCACACAGAAGCACCCCACACATCGGGCACTCACTGCTATCACCCAAGCAGGGGAAGAAGACAGACTCTCAATTCTGCCGTTGGCTACGGCAAGCTCACTCTCTAACTCATCTATCCTCTTCTTGGCCCCCTAAGCAGTTTTTCCCGATAATTTAACTCCTGACGATTGCTTTCAAGTAAATCAACGATTTCGCGTTCATAGGACGATACCTTTTCGTTGTCGTCGTGGTCAGAGTCATCGGAGGAGCTCTTTTCTTCCTTATCCCCAAGAGCCATTGAGTAGACGCTCTTGCGGGATCTTCGGCACTGATGTGAGTGGCTCTTCGGTCTGTCCCCGAAGGCCATGAAGCAGAGGCCCGCCAGATCGTCCTTGTCCTTCCCCTTCCTGATGATGATCTCCTCATCGCTTGAGCTTGATGAAGAGGAAGATGACGTGGACTGCTTGGAGTAGCTCTTCTCCATCTCGGCGAAGAAGACCTTGTCGCGCTTCTTGTTCTCTCGCCGGTAGTCCTTCAGGGCCTTCTTGAAGAATCTGGTCTTCGGCTTGCCCTTGTTGAAGGAAGAGCTGTCGTGCTTGCCTGAGTCAGGGAAGCCACCGCCAGTGCCCTTCTTGTGTCCATTGCGCTTGGGGCAGTCGGTGATGAAGTGTCCTGGATCACCACACTCAAAGCACCCGGATTTTGTGCCGTGTCTTTTGAACATTCTCTTGTCATAAACACGACGCACCCTGTTGTTGAAAAGACACAAATCGTCATCTCCCAAAGACTCAAGCTGGTCCTCAGTGATAGACATCAAGGAGAACCCAACACAGCTCACAGAAGAAGGATCAACAGCAGGTGTAGCAAGGGCCAGGGACTTTGATCCAGAGCCAGTGAGATTTGATCTCAGCTGGATATCTACCTCAGTGGCCTTCAGCTTGCTAAACAACTCAAAAATGGTCATGGTATCATAAGAAGTGCTCTCAACGATAGAGGATACCTTGATCTCCCAGATCTTTGGGTCCAAGGTATGGAGAACCTTGAGCGCCTGCTCGTGATCTGAGACTAACTGAGCACCCTCAGCCTTGTTGTCCCGAAGCTTGTTTATGATCGATTGAAAACGACCAAACAAAGCTTCAACAGATTCACCCGGCTTTTGTGTGAAGTTTTCATATTCACACCGGTAGGTCTGATAGAGCCGAGCCTTGACCTGGGCTATCCCCTCATGGTGTGCCTTGAGGGTAGCCCAGATTTCTCTCGCAGTGGAGAGATGGCTCACACGCTCAAACTCAGTGGGACCTTGACCAGAAAACAGAATGTTCACAGCTTTACTATTGCTCAGATGCTGGGTAATGATACCAGGAGTACCATGCTCAGCAACTGGCAATATAACAAACATATCGTGAACGCAAATGTCCCATATGTCCGAGCCTTGGCTCATAAGATAGGCTCGCATGCGAGTCTTCCAATAGTTATAGCCATAAGCTTCCAAGGACGGGACCTTGCCAAGAGACGTCATGATCACTACTGGGGTTTAGAACCGGTTAAGGTATGGAAAAACCCTAACCAGGCTCTGATACCATTTGTAGGACCGAAAGTAGCGACCAGAGGGGGGTGAATGGGCGCCTAAAAATTCTTTCGAATCAATGGCCTGCTCCCAACACCCAACGCACCTCAAAAGACTAAGCAGCAGAGTGTGAACAGGAAACCTAAGTCTAAAAGTATCTAGCCTAGAAACAACAGGTGTCAAAAACAGAGAAACACCAATGCAGTGCAAATAGGCAGATAAACAAAATATCCAAGACTTGGCAGAACAAGAACTTCTCACTGGATGATCTAAGTGAATATAAAGTGAGATAAGAAGTTACTGTTCAAATTGGTCTCCTGTTCGAAACTTGGCGAAGCCTGCTTCGCTGGTCGAAGCCTGCCTCGCAGAGTCGAAGTCTGCTTCGCAGTGTCAAAGTCTGCTTCGGAGGTCAGTGTAGAAGTCTGGCGAATGTGGTTGTTGACATGCCGAAGGTTTGTTTAGTCTAGCCTAGTTTGTGTGTGGCAGAGAGCGAAGTATGCTTCGAAGCGAAGTATGAGAGTATCGAAGCTTGCTTCGAACAGTATACTTCGAAGCCTAGACTTCGAACAGAAAGGTTCAAACAAACTCACAGAAAAACAACCTTCGAGCGATAGGCGAAGCCAAACACACGGCAGCAAGACAAAATCAAAGTCTACACTCAACCTTCGAAGCTAGGTTGGTCGAGGTATGACAACCCAAGATGAAACCTTCGCTCCGAGGGTTAACTTCAAAAGACAAGCTTCGAACTAACACACTGTGACCTTTGAAAATGACAGCAAGAAGGAACTCACGTCGAGCGAAGTCTACCAGAGAGACTAGCTTCGAAGCTAACTTCGAAGCCTGTCGAAGTATTGACTTTGAACAGCTCGAACCAGAGATCACCTTCGCAAAGACCATCGAAGTATGTCAATCTGACAGTCAGCACAAAACGTTTTTCGAAGCTAGAAACACAGTACACAAATTGAAGTCGAAGTTCAAGCGAAGCCCTCGAGAATGTCAGATCGAAGCCTGCCTCACGGAGCTGAGGGACTTCGAACAGAGAGAAGGGGCTTCGCCAGAAATAGCCAGAAAAGGGACTTTGGCCCTGTCAACTCGATCAAAAAGCTACACAAGAAAAAGCAAGCCTAGAGTACTAGTGTACTGTTTCTACAGTGAAGTAGTACTACTTGCTACAAGCAAGAACTAGTACTTTTCACGTGAAGAACAGAAGCAACAGAGACATAAATGCTAAGGAATAAAATGCCTGTGCACATCAAACGAAGGCTCGGATTCAGGGAAATCAATGCACGCACCTCAACAGGGAATAAAATCTCACTGGACAGATGGAATGCAGGAATGAACAAGGCATAAAACAAGAACCTAGCGGCGCACAAACTGAAGTAGGAGAGAGAAACCGCTAGGTCGCAAAATGACCCAATAGATTGAAAAGTGAATTCTAGAAGGGTAGTCCAACCCTAGGGATTGGGGCCCTATTTATAGGCTGCCCAATGGCCTAGAATATTCCACCAGCCCCTTAGGGTTTTTACAGACGCTAAAATCAAGGAAAAGACTTAATTTCCCTTAGGATTTTTTACAGACTCGACTGACTGTGGGCCTAGAGATACAGATGACTTATCCGGAAGCTAAGCTTTCATAGCAACTACGACTTCTCTTCTGGACAGTCCGATACAGAATCAACGGTTGTTAGTTTTGCGCCGAAACTGACAAAGCCTCCACCGGCTTTGCACCAGGTACCCGGATTGGGCCGGCCAGATTCCGCAGCTCTCTCAGCTCGGCAATCACTCACCGCCCGTGTACTTGAGTCAATCCTGGTCAACGGCCCAATGGGTCTTCTGCTGCTCCTGGCCCATGTACCCGGATTGGGCCAGCCCGACTTCGCAGCCTACTCTGCCCGACAGTCGCTTGCTGCCCGTGTACCTGAGCCACATGTGGCCCATGAAACAGCAGATCTCCTCTTTTCTACAATCCTCTTTGACTATCGTTGACAATGACTCATCACATCTGGAGCCATGAGGCCCACGCTATTCAGCATGGCTCCTCAACCATCGTCGACCGCTCGTCCTCGGCCACACCCTCGTTGGCCGTGAGGACCACCGGATCACCATCGCCGTCAAGCACCCGAACACGCCTAGCCATCTACCCTCGCCGCCGGTCGCCGTCGGACGTCCTTCTCCGCCGTCGCAGGTACAGTTATGACCGTCGTCTCCTCCTCTTTCCATTTCAGCCGATATCTAGGCCCCTAGGCCCTCGCCGTCGCCGTCGCCACTACACCCGAACCCGCCGTCGCCGGAGACAAAGGGTAGTTTACCCTCTCCGACGTGTGCCGTGCCGGACGGCAACTGGGCCATGCGATCGCATCTGTGCGGCGTAGATTAGATCCCGAGGGGATTTAATCTGGGCCCCCAGATCTCATCGAACCGGCATCATTAAATCTAAGCCGTTGAAAGTAATTTAAACCTCTGGATGAATCCCGTGCGTCCACGTAGTACCCTTTCACGCGTTTTAATCTCAGCCGCACGATTTCATTTAAAGCCCCCACCTCGCCTCCAGCCTTTGGATCTTGATCAAACAGTTCTAGGTGATCGGGTCCACGTGCACAGTCGCGGGTTCACGGTGAACCTAGTTCACCGTGGACCAGAGACTGTTTTTTAGTTTAAATAAAATTCCAGAAAATTGTTTATACTTTGAAAATTCATAACTTGCTCATTTTAACTCCAAATTTCACCATTCAAATTTTGTTAAATTCATATTTTTATTCTCTACTGATTTATGCCATAAAAACAGTATGTTACTTTAGCACAATATATTCTTATTAATTAAATAAATAAAAACCCCTTAGGGGTAAATTGATAATTCATGAAATAAATTAGGAAAACCCCCGAAATTTTATCTTTTAATATTATTCAATATAAATTCAGTATAATAAAGCTCAATTCACATATTTAAATCATAAAACTTGTATGTTTATGTTTTGTGATACTTTGATTGTTTATTGAATGTTTATTTAATTTTTCCGTATCGAGAAGACTACGAGATCGTCGAGGAGCCGGAGTTCTACCCCGAGGTTCCACCATCACCATTTGCTGATCAAGGCAAGTCACAACCCCCATGTTGATCATCATTGAACCCACGTTTTAATAAATTATCGCTATAACTCATAGGATAATATTGCATTAGTCTAATCTCAAGCCTTACACTATATTTAATAGATCCCCGTCCTTGTTTGCAAACCCAAGCCATGCTTATTGAGCCTACACTCCTTGTCACTCTACAAATATTATATTAGCTAGTGTCCAATGTACCGACACAACTGCTATAGGATAAAAAGAATGAGTCATAGATAGCTGGATTCTACTATATGTATTTCCCCGTTATTCTCGTCTCTGGACTCTGTTGGAGTTGGCTATGTTATATGTATGGTGGGTTCCAGGTGCAATCTAGGGCATTGGTTGGTTGCACCCGGGGCACTATAAGGACCGGTCTGCGGGATCTGTTGCAAAGCACTTCCGTACTAACCACAAGTCTAATGGGTAAGTCCTAACTGGAAGTATGGAACAAACCGACTCGATGCACCATAGTGGAGGGGGCAAGGGGCAACCTACGGGTGACTTGTACCGATGTGGCTCAAGGGGGGTATGGTGTTGTCTCGACGCGTTGGGGCGCTATATGAAACCCATAAGAGGGTGCTGTCGGGTCGAGGCGAACAATATGGAAGGTTTTGGCACGAGTTCCCGTGGTATGGGTCATCTCGTTACACTTTGGTGTCGGGGATGAGTGTGTGCCTTGTGGGTACAGTGGTACACCTCTGATCAGAGTTTAAATCGTTTCGAAAAGCCGAGCCCACGGTCAAGGGTGGGTTGTGTGACTTCTCGTAGTTAGTTTACATTGTTTGAAGGTTTGAGTTATTCATGGCATGTAAGGACTGTTGAGTGAGGGTGGGCTGACTGTACCCCTCGAGTTAGAAGATGATGCATACACATGTTTACATTTCTGTATTAATAACTTGATCACATTTAATTGCTTTACAAATATGCTTTTCCGCAAAGTTAGCCATTATCTCCCTTGTTATTACTCTGCATTATATTTGCATCCGGTGGCTTGTTGAGTACGTTTGTACTCACCCCCGTTGACTTACACCACCAGAGCCCGTCTACTACGAGGAGGATGAAGGTCTGGAGTAGCGACCCAGTCAAGGCGAGACTGGAAGGAGGCGTTCATCTAGGACCATTGTTTTATTAGTTTCTCTTCACTTTATTCACTTTTGTACTAATACGGTGTACGAACCGTGAATGCTTGTCGTATTGTACGTGGTCGTGTGATGAACGTCTTGGTTTATTGATTTTCTATGGAATTTCAATAAAGGTCCGGATTATTAAATCTGGGCGTTACAACGATCTGGCTTCCGATCCACAAGATCAGCCCTTGCAATTGCTACACCACTGCTCCGCTGGTTATCAACCAAGCACAGCCTGATTGACCTCACCAAGAAGGCTAATACTTGCTTGCGAATCAAAAAACACAAGCAAGAACGCAGAAAACACAATCGAACTAAAAATTCTATTGGAATCTGTGAATTGGGGTTCACCTACAAATCTGACGAAGCGGCGCCTATCAAAGAAACGTGTAAACTAAACCCCAAAACCCTAGAAGGCTGTAGAAACAACTTATATAGTAGTTTGGGATGCACCCCTAATGGGCTCAACTGGATACACGGCCCAAAGGCCCAGTAACGCAGAAAACGACCTGCTGACAGATTCTGAAGTCTATCTTGTTTTGATGATTCCCCTTGATCTAGAAGGAATTGTGAGATGAAACTGATGGCATTGGAAAGGTTTTGAAGTTATCTTTCTGTGGAGGGGTGGAACGTCAAAAACGGAGTCCGTATGCGGCTTGGGCGATGATTTTAGTGCACACTGCTCTTGGAATCCGAGTTGGATACGAATTGTAGTTGGATTCGACTCTCAAATTGGCTTGGACGTCCTTCCTTGTTCTTCTCCAACTCTTTGTTTATCTCCAAGTGATTTTCATCATATCTATGGTTCCTAACCATAATAATAATATTAGGTAGTAATTTATTTCCAAGATAATATTTTAAGATACTTAGAAAGAAGTTGACCTGGAGATTTAATCTTCGTGCTCGAACTTTAATAATTGGATCTTGGTATTCATGTATGGTTGTGTCATTGGTAGGGATGTTCTCATCACAACGGTACAAACCCTGTTTATCACTAAGACTTAGGCTACATTAGGTAGGAGTGACGATGGGCACGTGCGGTCCCATCGTACTCCCGGTCATGATATGATCGGTACCGACCCCCTCGTCACACTCTACAGGAGCTTCTCGATGTCACGGTTGTTGTGTCTTCACTTTAGTGGTTGGTGCCTAGGGACCACTGATACCTAGAGGGCTTCGCTCTGGGCCTCCATCTCATCCTTCCTTTGGACCGCCTAATGGCAAACCCTGACTTCTGGAGGGCTCATTAAGATCCCCATCGCGGCCTGCTAGGGAGCAGCCCTTCGGAGGCCTCTGGCTCTAGAGGGCTTCACACCGAGCCCCATCGTGGCCTGCTAGGGAGCAGCCCGTCAGAAGCCTCCAGCACTAGAGGACTTCGCACCGAGCCTTGATCAGGGTGCGAGAGCATGAGCTGCTGTGGAGCCCATCCTTGACCTTGGGAGCTACCCAGCACGACCCAGCCAATTGTCTTGCATCTCCCTGCCTAGCCATTCGGTACTCGTAGCCATAGACCCCGAAGACTGCATGGCGACCTTCGATCATGCCTTGACCACTACCGGGATTATTTCCCCCAACAAAAAACATTATAGGCTAAACTTGGAACCAAGCTCTTATTCTCAACAACTTGTCATCCTCAAACCGACGGACAAACTAAAGTGGTAAATCATACATTGTCAATGTTGCTACGGACAATGGTGAAAAAGAACTTGAAAAGTTGGGAGGATTATTTGCCACACGTGAAGTTTGCTTATAACAGGGCAGTATACTTTGCCACTAACTTATGTCCTTTTGAAATTGTATGTGGTTTCAAACCTTTTGCTCTAATCGATTTATTATCGCTTCCATTACAAGAGAGAACCAACATGGAAGCTTCCAAGTGTGCTCCATATGTAAAGAAAATACATGAGAAGACCTAGGAAGCAATTGAACTAAAGGCTAAATGCAAGGCTACAATTATGAATAAACATAGGAAGAAAGTAATATTTGAGACAGAGGATTTGGTGTGGATACATTTGCACAAGGATCGCTTTCCTTATAAGCGCAAATCCAAATTGATGCCTCGAGGAGATGGACCATTTTGTATTATTCGAAAGATTAATGATAATGCATACAAGATAGATCTTTTAGAAAGTTATAGTATGAGTATGACTGAGAAACCAAGTGAGGCTTTCACTGTGGTTTTATCTTGATGATGAGTGATTGACAAGATTGTCTGGCTATTTTGGTCGTTGTGTGAGTCATGGTATGGGTTGCATGGAGTTGTGTGTTTTGCTTGTCTCATGTGTGCAGGGTTGCGATACTTGTCAACTGTCGATGGCGGGTGATCAGGGTCAGGTAGGAAGTATGATGCCAGATGGTCGAGGATGCCGAATGAAGTTGAAGGTGATCTCAGGTGTACGCATGGAGATCAGGCAAGACATGGACAAACTGATGATTAAGACAACGTGTTGACCAAGTCAGCGAAAGGGAATCCAGTACAAGTGACAAGGTGGCTCGAGGGATCGAGAGCGGGAGAGACTTGTCGGCAGTCGAGATCGCGGACTAGCGACACATGTCGAAGATTTGGGAGACTTTGTCGGTTTTGGCTAAAAACCATCACATCAGTAAATGTTTTTAAATTCCAATAAATAGGAGTTTATTTTTCTGTTTAGTAGTCTAGATTAAGTGTAATCTTTTAGTATTTATCGGAATTTTTAATTCTATAAAAATATTAAAAGAATAGGGTCAATGATGTAATAAATTAGGAGTATACTTTTGTGTATTTTTCAGAATTGATAATTCTGAAAATACATAATGGCAATTAGGTAAATACTTGGTCTTTTAACCCTAATAGCATTTTGGGGAATACCTTGATGGGCTTGCCTATATAAAGGACCCCATGCCTAAGGGTTAGGGCTAAACTTTTTGGGGGCTACCAAACCAAAAATTTTATTCATCTTTTTCTGTCATTTTTGTGCTATTTTTGGTGTTTGATTTGATTGCACACTATTCATTGTAAACACACTGTGTGTTGTCCCAGATTTGGCACAGTGCGTGTGGCGCTAGAAAGAGCAGACGGTGGTGCAGTCTACCTTCTTCCAAAGATTGCCAAATGTAATTCCTCGATCAACAGGTGTGCCATCTATTTTAGAAGAAGATTGGTTCTGTTATGTGGTTCTAGATGCTATTGTTTTTAGTAGATCTTCAATTTTTCCTCTTCTGATTCAGTTCAAAGTTGCTCCTGTATTCACCATCTGTTGTGTACTATATAAATCCTAAGAGGCTACTGTTAATGATTTTTGTTTCCTTTTTGTTTTCTTCTACATAGAAGCTTTTGTCTAGCAGTAAGCAGGATTCAAGCACAGATGTGTCACTGCTAGCAAATACAACAAGCAACTTTTACCTTTGACTAGTAATCTCTCTGCTTTGATTCTAAATTTCAGCTGAAGCTAGTTGTCTTCTCAAGAATACATTGAATGGTTGATTATTTGTTCCAAACAGTCACTCTTGCAGAAGAAATGATGTCAAACGTTTATTCAGTTGATTGCTTTTAGGTTATTGTTGGAGTAGTTATCTGATCTGATCTGAGGTTTGCTAATATGATTATGTTCTGAGTGAATATTGAATCCTATGCTTCAAACAGCAAATTGCACTAACATATTGTTAGTTTTGTGAGTTTACTCTTCTTGTTAATGAACAGTACTATTGTTAGTATGTGTTTGTTGTTTTGATCAGTTCAGTATTCAATTCAAGTGTAATCTTAATTGTTGAACATCCTTTAGTTGTGAATTCTGAAATTTTGTGTTCTATTTTGTTCACATCAGTTTTCAAATCAAGTGTGTGTGCATCTACTGCAAGTTTCTTTACTTAATCTCTTTCAGTTCTGAATTCTAAAATTCTGAACCCTATCGACACTTTAGCGGTCGATAGCCTTCTGTCGGACTTTCAATTACCGATTTAGAAACTGTAAATCGACAAACCAATCTCCAACTATAACATATCAGCAACTGATACTCCGATCTAGAAGAAAAGTTCAAATTGAGTTGATTCTTGTGCTGGATTTGTACTGTGATCATCTATTTTGGTTCACAATTTTTTAGAGGTGCGTTGGGTGATCTGAACAGGCCATCAATTCGCAAGAATTTGTCGAGGCGTTTATTCACCTCCCCTCTAGTCGCCTATTCCAATGCCACAATTGGTATCAGAGCCGGTTAGATCACCAGTTGACCTTAACCGGTTTGTGATCCTTTGGCAACATGGATAAGAATATCAAGATTCTCATGTTTGATTGTCGAGATTTTGCCTATTGGAAGGTGCACATGGAGGCTTATTTACTAAGCCAAGGAAGTGTTATATGGGACATTGTTGATTCCCGATATGTGATCCCTAAAACTCACACCACTCAGACTGAGAAGGAACATTACAATTGTAATAGCAGGAAAGAAATATATTGTTCATCAGTCTGAGTCGCAATGAGTTTGATAGGATCCAACACCTACGAACTGCATGTGAAATTTGGACAACTTTGAAAACTTTTCATGAGGGCAGTACTACTCAGATTAAGGCTAGGTGCCAAAGCACATATAATCAAGAATATTTAATGTTTGTGCAAGGCCCTGGTGAATCTGTAGATGACATGTTTGCTCGATCTGATGGGATTGTGAGCAACTTGCGCTCCACTAGGACTTTAGCTTATTCGGATCATGATAGAGCTATCAAACTTCTCTATGCGCTTGATCGTAGCATATGGGAGGTGAAGATCTCTAGTATTGAAGAGTCGTCAAGCTATGACACTTGGACTTGCGATGATCTCTATAGTAAGCTTAAGTCCATCAAGATTGCCAAGGCATCTCGTTCTGAAATTGGGAACTCTTTGCCATAATCCATGGCACTAGTTTCTAGTTCTAGCAGTGGCACCTCATATGGAGGTAATCTTTCTGGTGGTTCTAGAGTTTGTGCTTTCTCTGAAGGTTTTGCCTTTTCTTCTTTGGTCTCTATCACTAAAGAACAGGTGGACACATTGGATGATGAGGAGCTTGCTCTCATAGTCAAAAAATTCACCCGATTCTTCTGGTGCTTTTATTTGCAAGATTTCAAGAGTTGGGAGAGTTTTTGGAGTGGATTTCTTTGAGTCATTTGGTTCTTCTCATTGTCTTCTTGCTGAACCACTTTCTAAGCTCTGGATGTGGCATAGGAGACCAGGTCATATGAGCTTTGATTTGCTTGCTCGATTGAGTGCCATAGGACTAATCCGAGGATTTCCCAAGCTCAAATTTGAGAATAACCTTGTTTGTGCTCCTTGTCGACTTGGAAAGATGGTTGTCGCCTCTCATTCACCCATTAATATGGTGATGACTGAACAACCCGGAAAGCTTTTTCATATGGACACTGTAGGTCCTTCTAGGGTTAGTTCTTTAGGTGGTAAATGGTATGTCCTTGTCGTGGTGGATGACTACTCCCGTTACTCTTGGATCTTCTTTCTTGTAAGCAAGGATGAAGTGTTTTCACACTTTCGGAGCTTAGCTTTGAGACTATTTAATGAAATCCCCGGTGCATTGAAAGCAATTAGAAGTGATAATGGCACCGAGTTCAAGAATAGTTGCTTTCTTGATTTTTTTCCTTGAGCATGGCATTGAGCATCAGTTTTATGCTCCACGGGTTTCTCAATAAAATGGAGTTGTTGAGAGGAAAAACCACACACTTGTGGAGATGGCTAGGATGATGCTCAACGAGCATAGGACACCTATGAAATTTTGGGCTGAAGCCTTGCGTATAGCTTGTTACATCTCCAACAAAATCTTTTTGCGCTCATTGTTGAATTTAACATCTTATGAACTATGTTTTGGAAGGAAGCCCAAGGTTACTCACTTAAGAGTATTTGGATGTCGGTGCTTCATTCTAAAATGCGGTATCCTTGACATCTTTGAGTCGCGTGCATCTGATGGTATCTTTTGGGGCTATTCTTTGCATGGCCACTCCTATTGTGTCTTCAATCTTGATACTAACACTATTGTTGTATCTTGCGATGTAACCTTTGATGAGACATCTCCATGTGTTAGTTCTTCTTTTGAACTTGAGAGTGAGCATGATATGGGTGAAACAATCTTTGAGGAAGAAGATTCATCAGATGTTGAAGATAATGAAAATGTACCGCAACCTCCTACTATGACATTTCTAGAAGCATCATCCACATCTGCAAGAGGGCCTGAAGCATCGACCTCAGGAAGCTTGAAGCAAACTTCGGCAAGAGTTGAGGGGGAGATTCTATCACAAAGAGAAGCACCACTTCGAATTCAGAGAATACATCCCCCTAAGCAGATCATCGGTGAGCTAAATGAAAGGGTAACACGATCTCATGCTCACTTTGTTGATTCTGCGTTTGTTGCTTCTTTTGAGCCATTAGATGTCATTCATGCTTTATCTAATGCAAGTTGGGTCAACGCCATGTATGAAGAGTTTGAAAATTTTGAAAGAAATCGAGTCTGGATTCTTGTTGATCCACCCCTAACATTCATATCATTGGCACAAAATGGATTTTCAGAAAACAAACAGGGGGGAGGATGGGTCTATAGTAACAAATAAGGCTAGACTTGTAGATTAGGGTTATACTCAAGTAGAGGGGGTTGATTTTGGAGAAACTTTTGATCCGGTAGCTCAACTTGAGGCCATTAGGAGTTTGCTTGCTTTTGCATCGTCTCGAAGCCCCTTGCCGAAGGGTGCGCGAAGCCAAAGGACTCCGAAGCTCCCCCCTCAAGCGCACTTCGAGACCCAGACATCGGTAGAGAACTTAGCTTTTAGTACTAAGTTCCCCACGGACGACGCCAACTGTTGTAGCAATTGTGTTAGCTACATCAGGTTTTTGTGTGTATACGGTGTATAGAGTGAACCTCGAAGGGTTCTCACACAAAGAGATAGGATTAATACTGGTTTAGGCCTCCCCGAAGGGATAATAGCCCTACATCCAGTATACAGTCGATTTGGCATAGTTTTGCCTCTACTAGATCTGTCTATTACAAGGGCATGGCCCTACTTTTATAGGCACACAGGCTAAAGGAAAAGACCAAATTGCCCTCTATAAGCCCTATGCTTATAGGGGCAAAAAGGAAAAAAGACTAGACTACTGTACATGCAGCTTTACAGCTTACAAACATGATAGATAAACATCACTTTTGGGCAGCTAAATGACATACCAGGGGCGGGGGGACCCCGGTATGGTTTCACACTGTAGTGGAGTTGAGATATTTCTTTTGGTTCGAAGTAGTTGCCGGAGTTCTTTGGGTGGAGACAGCTGTGAAGGCTCCGAAGGGCACTCCGAAGCGGGCTCCGAGGAGGGCTCCGAAGTGGCCTCCAAAGAGGGCTCCGAAGTGGGCTCCGAAGTGGCTCTCGGAGGAGGGCTTCGACGGAAACCGGAGGGGTCCCAGAGGTTTGACTCAGAACTAGACCGGAGGGGGCCCGAAGGCTAGACTCTAGAGAACTCCAAAGGGGGCCCGGAGGCTTGACTCTGGAGAACTCCGAAGGAGGCCTGGAGGCTAAAACTAGCTGTTGCCTGGAATTAACTTCGTTAGGGGAGGTGGTCTTCGACTTCAAGCTTCGGTGGGGTCAGTCTCCAGGCTCAAGACCTTCGGAGGCTGACGTCATTTGGCCCCTATTTAAGGGAAAACCTATTCCCCCAACATTAGCCCCTCGCACGTAGCCCTTCAAAGCGAAGGGGTGCACACGCTTTAGGACAAATGACTCAGAGTAAAATGAAGCTACGGAGAAGGCAGGCCTTCGGAACTTAGGCGAAGGCTGGCTTTGGACCACACATGCAATAAATGCTTGACTAGGTGATGGGACAACCTCGGGGAGCCCGAACGTCTCCGTAACGGTCAGTTTTTTGACCGTTGCAGCGCGCGGGGAGGGGGGATGATTCGCTTCGACTTCCCCCTGGGCCCACCTATCATAGAATGCAGAGGCCGGGGTCGCTGGTGAAAAAATGCTTCGGCGCGGGAACCGTGGACATCTTTACCGCCTATAAAAAGGGGTTTACCGCACCACGACTCTGCCACGCACTCATTTGCTTCCTTCTTCAATCCTTTGCATCATTCGCTCTCTTTTTCCACCTTCAGCTTCGCAGCTTCTCAACGCCCTTCACGTCGAAGCCTTGCAAGACAGTGAAGAAGGTTGCGACGAAGAAGGCCTTGGCTCTGGGCGCGAGTTCGAGCTCCGTCCAAGCGCAAGCGGCGGCGGCGAAGCCTATAGTGAGGCACTTGGGGCAGAGGGACCTTCGGTCGCCATCGGACAGGTTCGAGCAGACACTCAAAATGAGTGCTTTGGCATCGACGGAGGAGTCTGTCCGCAGAGTCTGCGACGGGAGGATTTCCGAGGGGATCTAGCTCTGGGTACCTGAGAAGTGAGAGGCCTGAGGCCTCGGGCTGACGAGGTCATGCTTTTTGAAGCATTCTTCAAGGCTGGCCTTGGGCTGCCGACAGTGGACATGCTGAGCAAAGTATTGAAGGCATACAACTTCGAGCTTCCTCACCTATCTCCGAACACCGTGGCAAGGCTGGTGATCTTTGAATGGGACATGAGGACTGAAGGCTGTGAGGGGCACGCGGACGTCTTCGTCACCCTCCATGATGAGAACTACCAGCCAAAGCGAAGAGAGGGGACAGACCATGTGGAGAGGGCCTTGGCCTTCGGGAGCGCCAACTTCCAGCTCCAGAAGGAGTTTCAAGATGACTTCCCAGCGAGGGCAGTGAATAACAAGTGGTACTCGAAGTGGGACCAGGAGTGGTTCTACGATTCGGTGGGCACGGACTCCCCCCTTCGGAGTATCAATGCACTCATCTCCTACCAACACGAAGGCATGGTGAAGACGAGCCCCGACGTCCTCCAATCGAGGATACTGCTTCTACGGAGGGTGGCTTCGAGAATGAGATTGAGGGACTTAGCGAAAGAGTTCATCACCCTTCAGCTCAGCCCCTCGCGCTATCTTGGCTGGAGGACCTCTTCCAACCTTCGGGCTTGGAGGGACCGAGCGAGGTGTTGGCAGAGCGCCTTGGTAAGACTTCAATTTTCTTTATCTTCATACTTTGCAGAATTAACTTGTGCTGACTTGAAACTTTAATGAAGCCGCTTGCGACGTATGGCCTTCGGAGGAGGCAATCATAGCCACGAAGCGTGTTGTTAGGGCTCCGACGCCTGAGGAGCAAGCTCGAAGGCTCGCACTGGTAGGGTCTTGGGAGCGCTGGAACCGAGTGTGGACCTGGCTCGGCGTCGAGGGGGTCCAAGTGCTTCCAGACTTCGCCAGCTCAACACCCTCAGCGAGCGGCTCCAAGAGGAAAAGGGTGGACGATGAGGAACCCAAAGCCTTGAGGGTTCACTCGGAGCTCCCAGAAGACAAAGCCCCTGCTGCGGTGGAGCAAGTGAACGTGAGCCTTGGTGTTGAGGTAGAGCCAGCAGACGCTCTGGTGGCGATGACAAAAGCGGTGGCGCCGGAGACTGCGATAGCGACCAAAGTGGTAGCGGCGGAGGCTGCAACGGTGACTCCTTTGGGTGTGGGGGCTGGGGCCCAGCCCGTGTAGCGAAGGGATTGGGGAGCACACATCGCTCCTACCTCCTTCGAAGACATTTCCTCATACGAAGTGTAAGCACTTGATCGCCCGTCCGGGACAACCGCGACGGAAGGGTCCCTCGAGAGCAAACCGAAGAGTTTGTCGACGTAGTGGACCAGAGCCTGGCTTCATTGGAGCCTGCATTGGAGGAGCCCATGATGGAGATGGTCCGGCCTCTACTTCTGAGGGGACCCGTGATGGAGGCAGCCATCCATGCATTTCACAAGGGCTGCGTCGCTATAGGGGAAGGGGCTTGGTGGCACAGCTTAGCCGCTCGAGCCCCTTCGACCTCTTCGCAAATTCCCATGAAGCCATCGTCCAGGTGAGTGAAGCTTCACACGATCTTCGAGTTACACTTGCTTTTTTACTCAACACTTAGGATTTTCTTGAATCTTTTTAGGCCTTCATGCTGAATGCTGCAGCAGCAGTCTCCGTGAATCATCGGATGACCCTTCTGGTGGAGGAGAGGGACACCCTTCAGCGCCAAGCTTCGAAAGAGGCCGAGAGGTGAAGGCAGGCCGAAGCAGCGACTGAAGCGGTGAGGTCCAAGGCAGTCAACGTGAGAGAATCCTTGGCCTCGGATACATAAAGACTTCGAGAGGCGCTTCGGCTTCAGAGGAGACTAGGGCGAAGCTGGCGGTGGAGTGCTCTGAACTTCGTGTAGCTAGCCACTGCCTAGAAGACTTCGTGGTCCGAGGGGTCGACGATTCCACCTCGAACTTGACCGCGGTCCTCGAGCAACTGGGAACCGAATGTCAGGCTCCAAACTTCAACTCTCAGGACCCAATCAGGGACCGCCTCGAGGTTCTGTAGATGGCTGCTGCGACGGTGGAGACATCAATGAAGTGCTTCGCGCTGATGGTAGGGCGAGTGGCTGGCCAGGGAGTGCTGCAGATGCTCCACGACGTAAGGTGCAACCACCTCGAGGCGGCAACCTCGGTCACGCCAGTGGCCTTCGGAGGCCAGCACTTGGTTTCGCCACCCCCGGACGTCCGTGGAGCATGGCACCAGCTTCAAGAACCTTGGAAGGCCCAAGGCTGTGAAGCAGTCCTCAACCTCCAACGGCTCTCCCGCCTTCACCGAGCCAGGGAACAAGCCTCGCCAGCTCAGCCTTCGACGTCAAAGCCTCCGCCTCCGAAGGTGTAGACCTCCTTAGGCTCTTTGTAATTCATAGCTATAGGCTTGTAAACAACTTATCAGTTTATTAATAGAAATGTGGGGGTACTTTATACCTGCCTAGGCTCAGCCTTCGAATGTTGAGTTCGAAGTACTTGAGGATTCTGAGGAGCTTCCCAGCTTTGGGTGGTGCTCGAAGTAGCTAGGTTCGAAGGCCCCCCTCGGTTCAAGCTTCCGAGGGGTCCTAGGGGTGAAGCCATTCCCGAAGTAGCCCAGGAGCTGCTGGCTGCCGTGAAGACGGAGCCTCTTCGGAGTTCTTCATCCTCGCCAGACTTGAGCTGTTTCGAAGTAGGCTTAAGCGACGAGGGGGTGCAGTCTTCGGGTATGGCCTTACAAGCTGACGAAGCCCTAGACTTTTCTGCCTTTGGTGCGGCACCGCCTGCATCCTAGACTTGGATAAACGTAGAAGGCAAAAGGTGAGGTCTGCGGGCTTCTGAGCGTGGACGGTCTGGCCACGGGAGTCAGGCTCCGACGGGGCTTCGTCTAGCCGAGGGGGCCCTGCCCAGAAGAAGAGCAAGCGAGGGTCGAACATGTTGGGGCCTCGAGCTCGCTTTTTCCTGGGCTTAGATACAAACTACTCGTAATTTTGTTTTCGAAGTATATTTGTAGCATACTTCGTTATTATCATTCAATGAATGAGATTTATTATATTTGCATACTTTTTTGGCATGCTTCGCATGAGTTGATTGATATGAACGTTTAGCTTGTCACGCTCATACTACGCATTTCATTCGCACACTTCGCATACATACCTCGGTCCCCCCTTGCGTGTGGTAGCTAGCGACTTAGTTGTTGCTGGTGCGAGCAATTAAGAATGCGAAGGGGTGCGCCTTTGGCGGCTTCAGACGCTTATATCACATCAATCGAAGGCCTCTTTTGGGCTTCGAACACATTAATTTGAAGCGAAGCAAGGCTTCAGCATACTCAAATTAAGTGAATCATGCTTTGGCATGCTTGGACTTGGATAATACGCGCGAGCAAGGCTCCAAGGTGCACTTAGATTTTAGGTGAAGCATGACTTCGGTATGCTTAAAACTTAGATTAGATTACGTCACGCGAAGCAAGGCCTCAGTGCGTATTCAGATAGCGAAGCAAGGCTTCTTGATCTTGATCCTGGAATGAATGAAAGGAATAGGTGGTGTGGATTCACCAAACCTGCAATGGGTTGAGCCACCTACGACTCTGGGCTACCTACGACCCTGGGCCACCTTCGACCCTAGGATGCATCAAGCCAGAGCCTGGAATCCCGGACTCATCGAGTTGTCGCTCGGAAGTCCTGGACACCTCGAGTCATCGCTCGAGGGAGTCCTATAGCCCACTGCTATGGGCCTGGAGGCGCTATGTAGCCTTCGGAGGGGTGCTCCGATTTTAAATAGATCGAAGTAGTGCTTTGGTCCTCATCAATACAAAGCGATAACCTCGATTCTTAAAAGAACGAGGCCTTGACTTCAGATCTTGATAAGGACACAGCAAATCTTTGGTTTTATAAAGCAAAGCGAGGCTTCAATTTTTAATTAAAGCGAAGCAAGGCTTCGGTTTTGAATAGGACAAAGTGAGGCCTCGATTTTAAAGCGAAGCAAGACTTCAGTTTTTGATAAAGTGAAGCAAGGATTAAATTTTTAATAAGGTGGGGCAAAGTTTTTCTTTAAAGGCGAAGCAAGGCTTCGATTTTAAGGTGAAGCAAGACTTCGATTTTACTGAAAAAATTACAATTTTGCACAACGAAGTGGGGCTTCGAGCTATGTACATACCTCGATACCTCGGGAAGCAAGAGTGGAGCTCGCCTCGCAGCCCCTAGGGCTTCAGAGGCCTTCGGCGCGCGCCCGGAGCCCCTTTCCTAAGGGTGCACTCCGAGGCGCGAGGGATGGTGGAAGTCGAGAAAGGCCTTCAAGCTGCACTCGAAGCTCCCCCCTCAAGCGCACTTCGAGACCTATGCAGCGACAGAGAACTTAGATTTTAGTACTAAGTTCCCCACGGACGACGCCAACTATTGTAGCAATTGCGTTTGCTACAGTATGTTTTTGTGTGTATACGGTGTATAGAGTGAACCTCGAAGGGTTCTCACAGAGGGAGATAGGATTTATACTGGTTCAGGCCTCCCCGAAGGGATAATAGCCCTACATCCAATCTACAATGGATTTGGCATAGTTTTGCCTCTGCTGGATCTGTCTATTACAAGGGCATGGCCCTGCTTTTATAGGCACACAGGCCAAAGGAAAAGACTAAATTGCCCTCTATAAGCCCTAGGCTTATATATAGGGGAAAAAAGGGAAAAATACTAGACTACTATACATGTAGCTTTACAGCTTATAGACATGATAGATAAACATCACTTCTGGGCAGCTAAATGACATACCAGGGGTGGGGGGACCCCGGTATGGTTTCACACTACAGTGGAGTTGAGATATTTATTCTGGTTCGAAGTAGTGGCTGGAGCTCTTTGGGTGGAGACAGCTGTGAAGGCTCTGAAGGGCACTCCGAAGCGGGCTCCGAGGAGGGCTCCGAAGTGGCCTCTGAAGAGGGTTCCAAAGTGGGCTTCGAACTGGCTCTCGGAGGAGGGCTTCGAAGGAAACCGAAGAGGTCCTGGAGGTTTGACTCCGAATGGGCACGGAGGGGGCCCGGAGGCTAGACTCTAGAGAACTCCGAAGGGGGTCCGGAGGCTTGACTCCGAAGAACTCCGAAGGGGGCCCGGAGGCTTGACTCCGGAGAAGTTCGAAGGGGGCCTGGAGGCTAAAACTGGCTGCTGCTTGGAATTAACTTCATCAGGAGAGGTGGTGCTTCGACTTCAAGCTTCAGTGGGGACAGTCTCTGGGCTCAAGACCTTCAGAGGCTGATGTCATTTGGCCCCTATGTAAGGGAAAACCTATTCCCCCAACAAATGCTAATACGCAACTTGATCATATCAAAAATATTGTGCTGAAAATTAAAAAAATGAAAATGTTTGATATTCCTGTTGTCTTGTGCTAAAATTGAAAAGATCCAGGTGGGTTTGCATTGTCGCACTACTTTATTCTAGACTGCTTACCATAGCACTTTGTTATGAACTGGGAAATTGAAGTGTATACCAAGATTAATGCTTTAAGCTTCTGATGGGTTCAACCTAGGCTTAGCTTGGTTGGTTAGCATAAGGATGACATGCAAATAACCCCTGGCACAAAAATGAAAAATAATAAAAATAATAATAAAGCTTGAATCTATTGCATATCAAGTTTGTTGAAGATCCTAGTAGTGGGATATGCTTATCTGGTTAGTATTTGTTAGCTTTTTGCATCTCTTGCCTTGCCATGTCTAGTATGCTAGTCTGAGCAGTGATGCTTTTATTTGCTAAAACATGAAAATGCTTGCTTATGTTGATACTTGGATTGTATTCATCTGAGTGTGTCACACAGTACTTTTTGTCAATATACAAGGTAAATGCTTGTTTTGTACTGTAATTGGCCTTAATCATATTTCAGAAGCTTGCATTTACACTTCATCCTCACATCTCATGCTGTTATCTTGATGTCTGCATTGCCAAAGGGGGAGAATTCATATATCCTACTTTTGCTTGCTTCTGAGTTTTCTTGCCGTTTTACCGACAACTTTTATCAAGTGACATGTTTGTTTTTGCTCTTTTCTGAGTTTTCATGGTCACTTGTGTGCTGAACTTGAATTTTACTTCTTTTTATCTTGGAGTTGTCAACACACTCATCAAGGGGGAAATTGAGAAACAAAGTGAGGCTTTCACTGTGGTTTTATCTTGATGATGAGTGATTGACAAGATTATCTGGCAATTTTGGTTGGTTGTGTGAGTCATGGTATGGGTTGCATGGAGTTGTGTGTTTTGCTTGTCTCGTGTGTGCAGGGTTGAGATGCTTATCAACTATCGATGGAGGGTGATCAGGGTCAGGCAGGTAGTCTGATGCCAGATGGTCGAGGATGCCGGATGAAGTTGAAGGTGATCTCAGGTGTACGCATGGAGATGAGGCAAGACATGGATGGACTGATGATCAAGACAACGTGGTGACCAAGTCAGCTAAAGAGAAGCTAGTGAAAGTGATAAAGAGGCTCGAGGGATTGAGAGCAGGAGAGATTTGCTGGTAGTCGAGTTCGTGGACTGGCGACACATGTCGAAGATCTTGGAGGCTTTGTCGGTTTTGGCTGAAAACCATCACATCAGAAAATTTTTTAAATTCCAATAAATAGGAGTTTATTTTTTGTTTAGTAGTCCAGATTAAGTGTAATCTTTTAGTACTCATGCTGTTATCTTGATGTCTGCATTGCCAAAGGGGGAGAATTCATAAATCCTACTTTTACTTGCTTCTGAGTTTGCTTGTCATTTTATCGACAACTTTTATCAAGTGACATGTTTGTTTTTGCTCTTTTTTGAGTTTTCATGGTCACTTGTGTGCTGAACTTGAATTTTACTTCTTTTATCTTGGAGTTGTCAATGCACTCATCAAGGGGGAAATTGAGAAACAAAGTGAGGCTTTCACTGTGGTTTTATCTTGATGATGAGTGATTGACAAGATTATCTGGCAATTTTGGTTGGTTGTGTGAGTCATGGTATGGGTTGCATGGAGTTGTGTGTTTTGCTTGTCTCGTGTGTGCAGGGTTGAGATGCTTATCAACTATCGATGGAGGGTGATCAGGGTCAGGCAGGTAGTCTAATGCCAGATGGTCGAGGATGCCGGATGAAGTTGAAGGTGATCTCAGGTGTACGCATGGAGATGAGGCAAGACATGGATGGACTGATGATCTAGACAACGTGCTGACCAAGTCAGCTAAAGAGAAGCCAGTGCAAGTGATAAAGAGGCTCGAGGGATCGAGAGCGGGAGAGATTTGCTGGTAGTCGAGTTCGTGGACTGGCGACACATGTCGAAGATCTTGGAGGCTTTGTCGGTTTTGGCTGAAAACCGTCACATCAGAAAATGTTTTTAAATTCCAATAAATAGGAGTTTATTTTTTGTTTATTAGTCCATATTAAGTGTAATCTTTTAGTATTTTTCGGAATTTTTAATTCTGAAAAATATTAAAAGAATAGGGTCAATGATGTAATAAATTAGGAGTATACTTTTGTGTATTTTTCAGAATTGATAATTCTGAAAATACATAATGACAATTAGGTAAATACTTGGTCTTTTAACCCTAATGGCATTTTGGGGAATACCTTGATGGGTTTGCCTATATAAAGGACCCCATGCCTAAGGGTTAGGGTTGAACATTTTGGGGGCTACCAAACCAAAAATTTTTGGGGCTGAACTTTCAATTACCGATTTAGAAAATGTAAATCGGACAACCAAACTCCGACTATAACATATCGGCAACTGATACTCCGATCTAGAAGAAAAGTTCAAAATGAGTTGATTCTTGTTCTAGATTTGTACTGTGATCATCTATTTTGATTCTGCAATTTTTTAGAGGTGTGTTGGGTGATCTGAACAGGCCATCAATTTGCGAGAATTTCTCGAGGCGCTTATTCACCCCCCCCTCTAGTCTCCTATTCCGATCCCACAATGACCTTTAATGTTGCTGATTTATTGCCATTCATAAGCGAAGACACATTAGAGTCGAGGACGACTCCTTTTCAAGAGGGGAAGGATGGTATGACCACGCCATCCACCAACATGTTACAACCTCCAATACCAAAAACACAAACTCATGTATCACCTACATCGACACTAGCCCAAGAATTTGATGGCCCGATCATGCGTAGTCGAGCAAAGAATCTACAACAAGAGGTTCACTAAGGAGGAATGCAAGAACACACAAAGCGATGACTACAGGGAAGAAACATACTTGCGAATCACATAACTTTTGATTCCTAGAAGATATTGAAGTGAATGAGCACTTTTTGGAAATCTTATCAAGTATAATTTTCAATGCCACTAGGGTCGACCAGTTTGGAATTTCCATTATTGACATCCGACTAGATTAGTGAAGACTAGTCAGAAAGGTTAATAGCCTAATAGACATTCAACTTCCCATGCAAAACTAAATTAATGTACAATAATTCTTGTGACATACTACACATGGTGTGAAAGGTTATTAAGTCAAGATTCCAATGCAATCAACCACACATCATTTGGACTTCCCAAGATGGAGTTATGACCAAAACACTAAAGAGTGAGTAAAAGAGCAATAGCTACTCGGGAACCACTCGGGAACTACTGTTCTGAGGAGACCTTTCACATGGTCTATCTATTCGTTTCCATTTCGTGTTCATACCTATCAAGGAGGACTGTTCCTATTATAAATATCCATGTACTCCTAAGACAAAGTAGACTTTTATAATTGATAAATAGAACCCCCTTTGCTTTAGCCGAGTGCTAATAAACTTGAGAGTAATCTCTACCCTTTGCTCTTGTGATATCCTTCGCGGGATTACAGAAGCGGCGACGTCATCCACTCTCCAATTGATGCTCCTACTCCCTTAAAGGTTTGCCTTGATTGATTGTAGGTTCTGTTAGTTGGTTCTTGAGTGTGGTTGGGCGAGTTTTATTTGCTAGGTTGTACTAGTTATCGCTGCTTGCAGCAAGTTATCTGTCTATTCTACACTTAGTAATTTGGTGATTGATCCTACGTCGTGAAGATCGGGACATCGTGTCATATCAGGTCACTTCTTCCTTGATGGCCTTCTTATGGTCATCCACAAATCTTCGCATCTTCTGCTTGACCAGCTATTCAATTGGGTTTACATGGAGTTTATGCTCGATCAGCTCCCGAGGCAAGCCTGGCATATCGAAGGTTTGCTAGGCGAATATGTCGGTGTTGGAGCGAAGGAAGCTGACGAGCGTGCTTTCCTATTTAGGATCAAGCACTATCCCGATCAGCGCTGTCTTGGAGGGGTCGATGTCTGAGAACTGAATACTTTTATATTCAACTAGAGAGGGCATCAAGGTTGTCGTAGAGGACGCAGAACTCGATATTTTGAGTCCTTCGGTCAGTGTGGTCCTAGCTTCCTCGAGTGTTTCCTTCATTTGGACAAATATGTCTAGGGCTTCGCTTAGTGTGAGGATGTCTTGCTCACAAGCGTGCGATGTGACGACGTCTTCTTTCACAGAGAAGGCTCCCCATGGCCCTGGAATTTTGAGGACCAGATATGCAATATGGAGAACAACCATAAATTTAGCGAGCGAAGGCCTCCCAAGGAAGGCGTGGTACGCGGTCTCGAAGTCGGTGATGTAGAATTTGATGTGCTCAGTCCTATAGTTGTCCCGAGCACCGAACGTCATAGGTACTGTGATCGTGCTAAGAGGGATGGAGGACTTCCCCAAGATGATCCCATAAAAGGGGGTATCCATCCTCCATAGCACTAAGTGGTCGATGAAAGTGCCGCAAACTTCCCCTTGAACAGGACGTCAAGGCCACTTCCACCATCGGCCAACACCCTTTTAAGGTGAACCTTGAGGATGACTGGATCGGCGACCGACAGGAAATGTCCCGACTTGGGGATGTCTGTCTGTTGGACCGGAGACGGCGACCAGAGGGGGGGGTGAATGGGAGCTTTTAAAATTTCGGGCTAAAAACTTAGCCTTCGGTTCTGTTCTGTCTTCTGCGGAACAGGCTTCGAACACTACCTTCGAAGGTCTGGTTCGGAGGTACTTCGACACCTTCGAACACAGGCTTCGGAGGAGCAATCGTTCGAAGCCAAGAAGACTTCGCTCCACTTACAACCCTCAAAAACCAACTCTGCTAAGTCAGTGCAGGCTCCGCACTTCACCCTTCGCAAGAGTGGACAGCCCTCTGAGGACTTCGACCAAGTACTTGGCGACAGCAACGGGTGCTGGGCTTCGTACCCGAAGGTCTACACGCACACGCAAATGGACTACGCTAAGGGCTTCGACACAAGAAGCACAACGGGAAAAGAACAGGGCTTCACTAGTAAGCAGCGAGGTCTTGCCTCGTGTTACACAGAGCGACAGCACACTGTAAAGCACACTTCGCGATAAAAACACCCTTCGCCAAGACAGGCTTCGGTGAACTAAAAGCTAGCGAGGTATGCAACGCGAGCTCAAGCAAAAGCACAAAGAAGCAGGGCTTCGCTGCTTGAACAAGGAACACTGAAATAAATTGAACTCAGAATGAATACAGCGAGGTCTGTCTACAGGAGCTCAACAGTAAATGCTCAAAGTGTTAAATGTTACCTACCGAGCTCCCATATTTATAGCCCACGGCTTCATCCTAAGGAAGTGACTACTTTACCCCTAGGGTTTACATCCATTTTGTCTCTACAGAACTAAGGGGTACAAAAGGTAGTCCACCTTTATTTTGGAGGCTTCTCTGTCAGCTGCAGAGGGGACAGTGTCAGCCTTTTTCAGAACAGACAGTGTCAGCCTTTACAGTGTTGACTTCTGGAACCTCCCTTCGCACCAGAGGGTGCGGTAGCTTCGGCGAGAAGCCTGCAGCCTGTTGGCCTTCGCTCCGCCGAAGAAGTCCTTCGATACAGTGACGGTTTTGAGCCGAAGCCGTCAAAGCCCCTTGGGCCTTCGCACCACCAACTCCGGAGTGGATCACCACGGCTTCGCAGCTACTCCCAGCTTCAACACCGTCAGTCCGTGTACCGAAGCCATGCATGGCCGAAGCACCACAAGTCATCCCCACTCCGAAGCCCCACCTTCGGAGTACCACCCTTCGAAGTCCCTCCTTCGTCCAAGGCCTCCGCATGAAGCATTCTATGAGCACTCCGTCGCAGTGCCTCTTCCCGAGCACACTCCTCGACGAGCCTCACCCGGACCATGCCTTCGATGCACCTCGACTTCTGAGACCTTCGTTGGGCAACCTTCGAGTGTCTCCCTCCGGAGCACACTTCGAACTCCTTGCCTCCGCAGAGGACTTGGTCCACCAACTTCGAAATCACTCCATCCGGAGTACCTTCGAAGTGCCTCACCTCCGAGGACTTTGTCTCGGAGTACCTTCAGCCGGAGCCACGCTCCGCACTCTCTGCCTTCACCTGGCACGCCTCGACCTGAGGACCGACCCGGACCACCTTCGCAGCCACCGTGACGGAGCTCCCCGCTCCCCTGGCATCAAGCCACCCGCTTGACCCAGGTTCACCTGGCTCGAACCCTGTCCGTCGCCTCCGAAGTCCCTGCGCACCACCGACAAGCAAACAAGTGTATCCAATACTCCGGAGACCTCTCCGGGTTAGCAACCTCCGGCACACACTCCGGTGTACCGCCCAAAGTACCGAAGCCCTCGGTACGAACCCAGTCATCGTGTACTGTCGGACCCCTCCGACAGGTACACTCCGCTGCACAGCTGCAGTAAGCAAACACCGAACACACTCCGGTGACACACCTCCGAACACCCTTCGGAGGTACCACCTCCGAAGCCCCTCCGGAGGTACCCTTCGAACAGAGGGTAAAATCCAGTCAATCACTCATCACAAAACACCGAAACCAACCCTTGGTTTCTCAATCTCCCCCTTGATGAGTGCATTGACAACCAAATCCAAGTTCAAGAAAATTTAAAAACTTTCAGCACACAAGTGACCATAAAAACTCAAAAAGAGCCAAAGCATGTCACTTGATAAAAGAAATTTTTCTCCCCGTTTGTAAAAGAGTAAAAACCCCTTTGGCAAATCTCCCCTTGAAAAGAACTCCCCCTGAGTTAAGCGAATTTTTCTCCCCCTTTATGTCAAAAATCACTCCCCCCTTCAAAACTATGCCTTCTGGCGGCAGAGAACATAGCAAACCTCTCCCCCTTTGGCAATGCAAGCATCAAGGAGCAATCAAAAGATGCAAAGCTTCGGAATGAATAGAATTGCAAAGACATATAATGCAAAAATATGCCAACATTAAAACTAATGATCATGTGCTCAGCTTAATTTAACAATCTGTGAAACAAGATGATGGCATGTGATTTTGTCATTTTAAGATAAAAGCATCACCACTTAGTCAAAGCAGCTAGACATGTGAAGGCAAGGACTGCGCAAAGCTAACAAATTCTACCCTAGACAGATAAGTCTTGTTCAAAAGGAGCTGTGAAAGCAAACTTGATGAGCAATTAATTTTGCTGTTCTTTTTCTTAATGCTAGGGGTTATTTGTTTGTCCACCTTATACTTTCCAATCAAGCCAAGCCTAGGCATGAAAGCCATTTGAAGCTTAAGGCGGTGATTTTGGCATACACTACTCTATCCCAGTTCAGACCAAAGTGCAATGGTAAGCAGTCTAGAATAGAGTAGTGCGACAAACAAACCCTCCTGGATCTTTTCATTTAAACCAGACAAATCATGGATTTTTGATTTTGATTCAGATAAATGAAACATTTTGAAGAATATCCATGAATAAAGAACACAATTTTTCAAGTTGCAAATTTTAGCATCCAAGGAACAGTGTCTTGCTGTCAAGTAGATAAAAGATAGCTAAAAGCAGTCCAGCCTAAACAAGCTAGATACAAGATTATGCGGTGAGCAAGTTTTGATTTTTAGAAAATAAAACATCATGCTCAATCAATGTTCCAGACATATTTCATAGAGCTGAGCTGTCATGATTTCTTTGAATTAAAAGCAGGCATATAATAGCAAAAAGATGTAAGTGCAATTCCACACATAATGAGCATATGCAAGACAATTAAAAGCAGCTCCCCCTCACAAAATGCCGTAGGGATGACAAATACCAAGTTCCCCACGCAAGTAAGCAAATCTTGAAGCATCGAGGGGTTTTGTAAAAATATCGGCAAGCTGGTGTTGGGTATCAACATATTGAAGTTCAATATCACCCTTCTCATTGTGATCTCTGAGAAAATGATACCGTACATCAATGTGTTTGGTTCTGGAGTGCTGAACCGGGTTGTTTGCAATACAAATAGCACTAGTGTTATCACAGAAAAGTGGAACACTCTTATAATCTAACCCGAAATCCCGCAAAGTGGAAACCATCCACAAGATCTGAGAGCAACAGCTAGCTGCAGCAACATACTCGGCCTCAGCCGTTGATTGTGCAACACTAGACTGTTTGCGGGAAGACCAGCAAACCAGAGACGTACCCAGAAAATGACAAGTACCTGAGGTACTCTTCCTATCAATTCTACACCCAGCAAAGTCCGCATCTGAATAACCTCTAAGACATAAAGAAGAAGACGATGAATACCATATGCCAAACTCAAGGGTGTGTTTGAGATACCTTAAGATGCGCTTAACCGCTTGGCGGTGCGAAGCTCGTGGTGAAGCCTGAAAACGAGCGCACAGGCACACAGCGAAGTGTATGTCCGGCCTCGTGGCAGTTAAGTAGAGGAGGGAGCCGATCATGCTCCGGAACTCCTTCTGATCTACGGCTTCTCCATCTTCGTCAGGGTCCAATGCTACAGATGTAGCCATTGGAGTGGCGAGGGGCTTCGCATCGGACATGTCGAACTTCTTGAGCAGGTCCTTGGTGTACTTCGTCTGGTGGACGAAAGTACCTTGTTTGCTTTGCTTGATTTGCAAACCAAGGAAAAAGGTGAGTTCACCTATCATCGACATTTCAAACTCCCTGCTCATGGTATCTGCAAACTCGGCAACCAAAGCATGAGAAAAGCCACCAAAGATGATATCATCCACATAAATCTGAACTAGGAGGAAATCTTTGCCATGCTTGAGAGTAAACAAAGTTTTATCAACAGAGCCCATCAAATACCCTCGCTCAAGCAGAAAAGACTTAAGTCTATCATACCAAGCCCGAGGGGCCTGCTTGAGTCCATAAAGAGCCTTATGAAGTTTAAGGACTTTATGTGGGTACTTGGGGTTTTCAAAACCAGGGGGTTGTTTTACATAAACATCTTCACCTATGAAGCCATTAAGAAAAGCACTTTTGACATCCATTTGATAGAGTTTGAATCCCCGGGATGTCGCAAAGGCAAGCAAAATCCTAATGGCCTCAAGGCGAGCAACAGGTGCAAAAGTTTCAGTAAAATCAATCCCTTCTAGTTGAGAAAAGCCCTGAGCTACAAGTCTAGCCTTGTTTCTAACAATTGTCCCATCCTCCCCTTGTTTATTTTTGAAAATCCATTTAGTTCCAATGAAATGAACATTTGGTGGAGGATCAACTAAAGTCCAGACTTGGTTTCTTTCAAAATTCTCAAGCTCTTCATGCATGGCATTGATCCAACTAGAATCAGAAAGTGCATGACTAACATCTAAGGGCTCGAAAGAAGCAACAAAAGCAGCATTAGTGAAATGGGCATGAGAACGTGTTACCCTTTGATCAAGCTCACCAATGATCTGCTCGGGAGGATGCATCCTTTGGACATGATGAGGAGCCTCGCGGCGGGATGCAGTCTCCCCCTCAACTTGTGCGTTGGAGTGGTCCAAGATGACCGATGTTGAGGTAGTCGCTTCGGGACCTCGTGCCGAAGTAGTTGAAGCGGGGTCAGCTTCGGGGGTTGATGTCGAGGGTAGTAGGGGATCATCCTCGAATTCTCCGGGATCTTCGTCTTCGAATAAGGTCTGTTCCATGTCGTGTTCATTTGCCTGTTCAAGAGCAGAACTAACAGAGGGGGTTGATTCATCAAAAGTCACATCACATGACTCGATGACAGTGTTAGTTTCCAAGTTATAAACACGATAAGAATGACCATGAGTAGTATAACCCAAAAAGATCCCGTCAGAAGATCGCGACTCAAATTTATCCAAGTTACCACGTTTTAGGATAAAGCAGCGACAGCCAAAAACTCGAAGATGAGTAACCTTGGGCTGTCTCCCAAAACGCAGCTCATAAGATGTCAAGTTTAAAATTGAGCGCAAGAAAATTCGGTTTGAGATGTAACATGCAGTGTTCATGGCCTCAGCCCAGAATTTTCTAGGAGTCCTATGCTCATCAAGCATCGTCCTAGCCATCTCAACCAAAGTGCGGTTTTTCCTCTCAACAACACCGTTCTGTTGAGGAACCCGCGGAGCAGAGAATTGATGTTCTATGCCATGCTCCATGCAAAAGTCAACAAAGAGACTATTTTTGAACTCGGTGCCATTATCGCTTCGAATGAATTTTAATGCACCTGGGAGTTCAGTGAAAAGTCTCAAAGCCAAGCTCCGAAAGTGTGAAAACACTTCATCCTTGCTGGCAAGAAAGAAGACCCAAGAGTAGCGAGAGAAATCGTCGACAATAACAAGTACATACCACTTGCCGCCTAAAGAACTAACCCGAGAAGGACCTACAGTGTCCATATGGAGAAGTTCTCCGGGCTGTTCAGTCATCACTGTGGTGACTGGCGAATGCGAAGCGGCAATCATTTTTCCATGTCGACATGGAGCGCAAACTAAATTCTTCTCAAACCTGAGCTTGGGCAATCCTCGGATCAAACCTAGGGCGCTCAGACGAGCGAGCAACTCAAAGCTCATATGCCCTAGTCTCCTATGCCACTTCCAAAGCTCAGAAGTCGAATGTGCAACAAGACAATGAGAAGAACCAGACGACTCTGAAAAATCAGCTCCAAAAACTCTCCCAACCCTAAAGATCTTACACACAACAACGCCATCAGAATTGAGCACTTGCGAAGTATCGCGATGAAATCGCACTTCGAAGCCCTCATCAAGCAACTGAGATACAGACAGCAAATTGTATCCCAGGTTCTCAACCAAAGCAACATCTTTGAGAGTGAAGTTCGTGTTAATCCTTACCACACCTTTACCTTTCACTCTACTCCTTCGATTGTTTCCGAAGGTGATATGTTCCCTTTGCTTGGTTGTGGTGAGGCTGGAGAACCAAGCTGCATCTCCGGTCATGTGGCGCGAACAACCGGAGTCCATGATCCACGTGCCCTCCAAGCCTCGACCTGTCGCCTACACATGAGGAAAACGTCTCGATCGCTCAGTGCTGGGGTGAGTAAAATAATGACGAGGCATCCAGCACTGAGTGACACGAGTAGTAGGCACAGTAAAAGTAGACGGTCTACGCACATGAAAATCAGTATGATGCAAAGTGCGAGGTCTACCTACATGCAAAGAATGCAAAGCATGACGAGGTCTCCTACTCTGACGAGGTACAAAGCTACTCGCCCGAGGTCTACCACCATATGGAACATGGTGAACACCTCGAGGAGCAAAACCTCTCCGAGAAGCACGAGGAGCCTCGAAAACAGGACGAGAGTAATACTCAGACTCATGCATACCTAAAGATGGGTAATGCATGTCCTGATAGCTCATCGCCTGTGCACGTCGCTCATCCTTGATGCAACGGAAACAGAAACCAATCAAATGACCCACCCGCTGACAATAAGAACAGTGAAACACTCTCCTGGGGGCACTCTCATGGGTCACAGGAGCAATTCTTACAGGCTCCTTGGGTTTCTTCTGAGTGGTTTTCTTGGGAGGATTTTTCTTGATAGGAGGTGTGGTTTTCTTTGGTGGATGGGTAGGCTTTTTGGCTGATGGGGTGTCTAACAGAGCTCTCTCTTTCTCTAGGGTGGTGGGAGAGGTGAAAACAGTTTTGGTCTGACTGTCTGAAGCTATCCTCTCAAAACCCAAACCTAGAGGTACCCCGACTCTGTCAGCACACAACTTGGTCTTGGCCAAGAGCAAATCCATCCTACCCTTCCCTTCAGTGCATTTATTCACCACAGAAAGAATGTATTCATTTTCAGACATGAGATTTTCAGCTCGCTCTCTGACAGTGCCTAGCTGGTCCTTAAGGGTGATGCAAGTGTCACAAACAGGTTGCACATCCTTAGAACTACCGGCCCTCTCCAATCTAGCCTCCAAGTCATGAACATGCTTATCACGTAAAGAAATGCTATCGCGTAATAAAGAGCAGTTCATGCAATCAATAATATCATGAGGTCTAGAATCCACCTCCAAAAGCTGCTTCTGTGCAGTCTCAAGCTCAGAAAGAGTTTGAGCATGAACAGAACGCAACTGAGCAAGCTCACTCATGACAACAGAACATGATTCACATTCAGCATCATCAAATTTAGACTTAAGCATGGCATATTCAGTAGATACATTTTCTAGCCTAAGTCTAAGGTCTTTTCTCTCTCTAGCGGCTTGCACAAGTAATCTATCCTGACCTAGCACTACTTCATTCAGCTCATCTAATTTAATTAGAAGCTGGTCAGATGATAGGTTTACCTCAGATGAGTCAAGCTCATCGCCGCTGTGGTCGCTGTCGGCCATGAAGCAAAGGCCGGTGAAGTCACGTCCCTTTTTGTCCTTCTTGTCCTCCTTCCTTGGGGACTCCTCCTCCTCAGAGCTCGACTCCTCAGTTGAGGATGTGTCGATGTCGCTGAGAGCAGCAACAAAAGCTCTGGAAGCGGCCTTGGCTACTTTCTTAGCCATCTTGCCGCGCTTGCCCTTCACAAAGGGCTTCCTCTCCTTTTTGTGGAATTTGGGGCGCTCACTCTCATCTCTCTTCTTGACCTTGGGGCAATTGGCCTTAATGTGAGAGGTGTCGCCACATTCATAGCAGCCACTAAAACCACTTCTCCTCTGATCCCGTCTCTCATGATGAAAGCGGGTGAACCTCCGGGCAATGAGAGCAAGCTCGTCATCAGCTAGAGTATCCACCTGCTCCTTTGTGACGGAGACCAGGGAGGACAAAGCAAAACCATCTGCAAGAACACAAGTGCCTGATGTGCTTGGTTCTGCAGTGGTGCCACGGCTAGTGCTAGAAACCAATGCCAATGGCTGTGGCAAAGAGCTTCTGTGCACTGCAAGAGATGCCTTGGCAATCTCTGTGGACTTCAGCTTGCTAAAGAGTTCATCACAGGTTAGAGTGTCATAGCCTGTGGACTCCTCAATGCTGGATATCTTCACCTCCCATATGCTACGGTCAAGAGCATAGAGAAGCTTGATAGCCCTATCATGATCACTGTAAGCAAGCGTCCCGTTGGATCGCAAGTTACTCACTATCGCATCAAAGTGAGAAAACATGGCATCTACTGATTCACCAGGTGCCTGCACAAACAGCTGATACTGTTGATTGTAGGTGCTTTGGCGCCTGGCCTTAATCTGAGCAGAGCCCTCATGAAAGACTGTGAGTGTTGTCCAAATCTCCCTAGCAGTCCTAAGGTGCTGCACCCTATCGAACTCACTCCGACTCAAACCAATGAACAGTATGTTCCTTGCCTTCGAGTTGGCAATATACTGATCTTTTTCAGTTTGAGTGGTGCGGGTATCAGGGATGGAGTATTGTGAGTCCACAATCTCCCAAATTGCATTTCCTTGGCTTAACAAGTAAGCCTCCATGCGCACCTTCCAGTATGCAAAATCTGTCCCATCGAACAGAGGAATTTTACTGCCTCTATCCATGTCGCCAACAGATCACAAAACCGGTTAAGGTCAACTGGTGATCTTAACCTGCTCTGATACCAATTGTTGGACCGGAGACGGCGACCAGAGGGGGGTGAATGGGAGCTTTTAAAATTTCGGGCTAAAAACTTAGCCTTCGGTTCTGTTCTGTCTTCTGCGGAACAGGCTTCGAACACTACCTTCGAAGGTCTGGTTCGGAGGTACTTCGACACCTTCGAACACAGGCTTCGGAGGAGCAATCGTTCGAAGCCAAGAAGACTTCGCTCCACTTACAACCCTCAAAAACCAACTCTGCTAAGTCAGTGCAGGCTCCGCACTTCACCCTTCGCAAGAGTGGACAGCCCTCTGAGGACTTCGACCAAGTACTTGGCGACAGCAACGGGTGCTAGGCTTCGTACCCGAAGGTCTACACGCACACGCAAATGGACTACGCTAAGGGCTTCGACACAAGAAGCACAACGGGAAAAGAACAGGGCTTCGCTAGTAAGCAGCGAGGTCTTGCCTCGTGTTACACAGAGCGACAGCACACTGTAAAGCACACTTCGCGATAAAAACACCCTTCGCCAAGACAGGCTTCGGTGAACTAAAAGCTAGCGAGGTATGCAACGCGAGCTCAAGCAAAAGCACAAAGAAGCAGGGCTTCGCTGCTTGAACAAGGAACACTGAAATAAATTGAACTCAGAATGAATACAGCGAGGTCTGTCTACAGGAGCTCAACAGTAAATGCTCAAAGTGTTAAATGTTACCTACCGAGCTCCCATATTTATAGCCCACGGCTTCATCCTAAGGAAGTGACTACTTTACCCCTAGGGTTTACATCCATTTTGTCTCTACAGAACTAAGGGGTACAAAAGGTAGTCCACCTTTATTTTGGAGGCTTCTCTGTCAGCTGCAGAGGGGACAGTGTCAGCCTTTTTCAGAACAGACAGTGTCAGCCTTTACAGTGTTGACTTCTGGAACCTCCCTTTGCACCAGAGGGTGCGGTAGCTTCGGCGAGAAGCCTGCAGCCTGTTGGCCTTCGCTCCGCCGAAGAAGTCCTTCGATACAGTGACGGTTTTGAGCCGAAGCCGTCAAAGCCCCTTGGGCCTTCGCACCACCACCTCCGGAGTGGATCACCACGGCTTCACAGCTACTCCCAGCTTGAACACCGTCAGTCCGTGTACCGAAGCCATGCATGGCCGAAGCACCACAAGTCATCCTCACTCCGAAGCCCCACCTTCGGAGTACCACCCTTCGAAGTCCCTCCTTCGTCCAAGGCCTCCGCATGAAGCATTCTATGAGCACTCCGTCGCAGTGCCTCTTCCCGAGCACACTCCTCAACGAGCCTCACCCGGACCATGCCTTCGATGCACCTCGACTTCTGAGACCTTCGTTGGGCAACCTTCGAGTGTCTCCCTCCGGAGCACACTTCGAACTCCTTGCCTCCGCAGAGGACTTGGTCCACCAACTTCGAAATCACTCCATCCGGAGTACCTTCGAAGTGCCTCACCTCCGAGGACTTTGTCTCGGAGTACCTTCAGCCGGAGCCACGCTCCGCACTCTCTGCCTTCACCTGGCATGCCTCGACCTGAGGACTGACCCGGACCACCTTCGCAGCCACCGTGACGGAGCTCCCCGCTCCCCTGGCATCAAGCCACCCGCTTGACCCAGGTTCACCTGGCTCGAACCCTGTCCGTCGCCTCCGAAGTCCCTGCGCACCACCGACAAGCAAACAAGTGTATCCAATACTCCGGAGACCTCTCCGGGTTAGCAACCTCCGGCACACACTCCAGTGTACCGCCCAAAGTACCGAAGCCCTCGGTACGAACCCAGTCATCGTGTACTGTCGGACCCCTCCGACAGGTACACTCCGCTGCACAGCTGCAGTAAGCAAACACCGAACACACTCCGGTGACACACCTCCGAACACCCTTCGGAGGTACCACCTCCGAAGCCCCTCCGGAGGTACCCTTCGAACAGAGGGTAAAATCCAGTCAATCATTCATCACAAAACACCGAAACCAACCCTTGGTTTCTCACTGTCCATTAATCTTTTTGATCAAAGGTGATAGGTATTTCCGACCCCCTTAGGCTTTCAGTCACTCCATGCGTTGATTGTGTTGATGCGATGAGCCATCAACTTTTGCTGATGTCTAGATTCCAAGGCTATGGTACCCTGAATATCATGGAGATCATTCTTGTGGGCTCTTGGAAATCACTCCCCATCGAGGGAGTGTCGCCTTTCCCCCTGACATCGTCGGACTTCTTCTCCATATCGTCCCAACGATGTTTGTCAGGTTGGTGAGTCTCCCCCACCTCTTTCAGCATCTTGTTTTGCAACTGAAAGTAATGACAGGTGGTATGATTGTTGTTAGGGTGGATAATACATGGTTTATTGAGCAATTCTTGCAACGCCGAGTCATTTTGGCCTCATGGCCGGGCTCCTCGATTAGTGACCATGACCCCTTTCCCTTTCCTCTTCTTGTCTTTGAATCGAGGAAGAGGCTCGGGGTTGTCACGGTCCTTGAGGCGGGCGATCGGTGTGGCACAAGCGATCGGTGATGCTCATTCTTCTTCTTTTCCTTGTCGAATCCTCACAAATTCAAGAACATTTGTTCCCATTCGGCGCCCTCGATGATGGTGAATTGTTTGGTGATGGTGATCATATGGCTGGGGTTGTTTGACTCGTACATCACCATATGGTGAAACAACTCCGGTGGCTTCCTCAAACCATCCTGAAAGGTGGTTACCACGTCGGCGTCGGAGATGCTGGCGATGGCGTTACACTTTTCAGAGAATCGGCGTATGTATTCCCTCAGGGATTCTCCTTCGCTTTGGCGAATTTGGCGTAGGTCATGTCGTGAGGCAGGCCTTTGCCACATTCCTCTGTAATTTGTGATGAAGGTTTCACACAAGTTATCCCAGGAGTTGATGGAGTTCTCTGGGAGTGAAGCCAACCAGTTGACGTCGGACGTAGATAGCATGATAGGGAGGTAGTTGACCATGATGTCTTGGTCTCTCCCGGCTGCACGGATTGTTGTATAGTATAGTTACGGCCACTAGGACGAGTTGGTCTTACCATCATATGGTGTGACCCCATCGAGCGGAAGTTGCGAGGCCATTCAACATGTTGTAGTCGTTCGGAGAAGGCGAAGAAGCCATCATGACGCAAAACATTGCGATTGGGATGGTTCTCATCTAGGGCCCTATGATCTCGATCATACCATTCGTGATGACACAGCTCCCCACGTTCTCATCCTTTTCATTGGCAAATGATGACGTTGTGAGCATCGAGTCGATCGTGGATGACATGACAAGCATGACCAACATACGAGATTCAACCGTGCTCACTTCGATGACTTCATTCTGACTTCTTGGAGGGTCGACAACATGAACTCTGAGTCAACAAACATGGTCGGAGGGAAGGTGCCGGTTCAGCTAGCTTGGCAGCGATGGCCTAGGTTATGGCTTGAGCCCTCTAGAGCTCAGGCATGTCAAGGAGTGTGGCCAACACCCTTTCGATGGCAACCAGGTTTGCAGTAGGCGCATGGTATAGATCGTGACCTTCAAATGCTACTGTGTATGCATTTGGTTCATCTTGACGAGATGTTCTTTCCCCCTCATGAGTCCTTGCTCGATGGTCACGTCTGGCGGTGTTTCTCCTCTGGTGCTCTCGGCAAGGAGCGCTAGATTCCGCGTCGTCGAAGGGCTCATCCTCCGAAACAACCTAGGTGATCGCCATGATAGTGGCCGAAGGCGAAGCTTGGCGGGTCAAAGTAATCGGTCAGCGAGGCTGGTTAACCGTGACAATGGAGAACCGTTGATGTTGGACGATGCGCCCTCTGGAGTAGGCAAAGATGACGTAGCCGGTGGATGAGTCGGTGACATCCTATGGGCGAATCTCGAGCGACTCTTTGGGTGAGGTAGGCCGCCATGGTGCGTGAATTGTCAGCGAAGGAGATGATGGAGTTGGTGAAGCCTTCTCCTCTCCTAAGGAGGCGACGATTGGAACCAATTGGTTCATGCAATCCCCAACAAAAGTCAGGCTTCCGAAGGTGATCACAGCACCCATCGACACCTTGGTGTCAACATTGCAAATGACTGTCATTGATTAGATCAGTGGGTCACAATACTCCTCCCCTACCTAGCACGCCATTTGTCATTGCATCTTAACAACAACAGGCTACGAGGGGTACCCACAGTGTGATTTATGTAGGTAGAAGGGGGGAGTCATGACTATGGATCAATGGTTACCTCGATGGATGAGGCAAAAAAGAAAGAGGGAGAAGACTCGGGAGAGTTTTTAGACAGGTTTGGGCCTCCCGGAGGATAATAACCCTACTCCTGTGTGTGTATGACTGAGGGATGGAAGTCCTTCCCCAAGGAGTCTCCTCTAGTGTGTTTGTTAGTTAGCTTAGATAGCTTGCGTGCCTAGATGGTCTAGTTCTCTAGTCACCCTTTGTATAGGCTCCCCCTTGTAGGAGCGAAAGTAGCGACCAGAGGGGGGTGAATGGGCGCCTAAAAAATTCTTTTGAATCAATGGCCTGCTCCCAACACCCAACGCACCTCAAAAGACTAAGCAGTAAAGCATGAATAGATTGCCTAAGTCTAAAGGTATCTAGCCTAGAAGCAACTGATGTTAAAAACAGAGAAACACCAATACAGTGCTAATAGACAGATAAACAGAATACACAAGACATGGCAAATCAAACTTCTCAGTACAATAATCTAAGTGCACAAAGAGAGGGATGAGAAGTTACTGTTCTAAATCTGTCTCCTGTTCAAAACTTGGCGAAGCCTGCTTCGCTCTGTCGAAGCCTGCTTCGCAGTGTCGAAGCCTGCTTTGCTGTGTCGAAGCTTGCTCCGGAGTCCCTTGTCGAAGTCGAGCAAAGGTTGTCGTTGACGTGCCGAAGGTTTGTTTGGTCTAGCCTAGTTCGTGTGTGGCAGAGAGCGAAGTATGCTTCGAAGCGAAGTATGAGAGTATCGAAGCTTGCTTCGAACAGTGTACTTCGAAGCCTAGACTTCAATCAAAAAGGTTTGAACATGCTCACAGAAAAGCAACCTCCGAAAGAGAATCGAAGCCCGGCACACGGCAGAAAGACCAAATCGAAGCCTACACTCTACCTCCAGAGCTAGCTTGATCGAGGTATGATTAACAACGTGGTCACCTTCGAACCAAGGACTAACTCCGAATAACAAGCTCCGAAAGAGAAGCGAAGCCAAACACGCTGCGGCAAGATAAAATCGAAGCCTACACTCTACCTTCGAAGTGTGCTGATGCTCTCACGAGAGATCGAAGCCTTGAAACATACTTCGAAAAATAACCTTCGAACACACAAACTGAGATCAACGGAGATGACAACAGTAGAGCAATTTCTCAGAAAACACACCTCGAGCGAAGTTTACCAGAAAGACATACTTCGAAGCTAACTTCGAAGCCTGTCGAAGAATGCTTCGCAAAAGTGTCGAAGTATGTCAACAAACAAAAACTAAGCCTTCGAAGCAAGATTCATAGCTCGAGTTCGAAGCCTTCAAAGATGTTAGGTCAAAGCATGCCTCACCGAGCTGAGGGACTTCGAACAAAGAAGGGGACATCACTAGAAACAGACAGTGAAAGGACTTGGCCCTGTCTACTTGATCAAAAAGCTACACAGGAAAAAGCAAGGCTAGTCGTACTAGTGTACTGTTTCTACAGGGAGTAGGTGCTACCTGCTACAAGCAAGAACTAGTACTCCACACATGAAGAACAGAAGCAACAGAGAAGATTTAATGCTCAGGAACAAACGCACGCAACACAAATCTTCAGAGCTTCGCACAAAATGTTGCACACCACAACTGCACGAACAGAGTCTTCCAAAACAGTGACGAATCAAATGAATCTCAGGAAGAACAGAAGCACATGCCTGGCGGCGCACGCAGGGAGAGAGAAAAACGCAGGAAACAAAAATGACCCAAGGAATGATTAAAAAGTGATTTCTTGAAAGGGTAACCTAACCCTAGGGATTGGGGCCCTATTTATAGGCTGCCCAATAGCTAGGAATATTCCACCAGCCCCTTAGGGTTTTTTACAGATGCTGAAATAAAGGAAAAGACTAAACTACCCATAGGATTTTTTACAGACTCGACTGACTGACTGTGGGCCTAGGGACAAAATAGAAAACTCCTATTTACAGATGACTTATCTGGAAGCTAAGCTTTCGTAGCGACTACGGCTTCTCTCCTGGACAGTCTGATACAAGATCAGCGGTCGTCAGTTTTGCATCGAAATTGACAAAGCCTCCACCGACTTTGCACTAGGTACCCGGATTAGGCCAGCCCGATTCCGCGGCTCTCTCAGCCCGGCAATCACTCACCGCCCATATACCTGAGTCAATCCTGGTCAACAACCTAGTGGGTCTTCTGCTGCTCCTAGCCCATGTACCCGGATTGGGCCAGCCCGACTTCACAGCTCTCTCAGCCCGACAGTCACTCGCTGCCCGTGTACCTGAGTCACACGCGGCCCATGAAGCAGCAGATCTCCTCTCTTCTTTTTGTCCTCTTTGACTATCGTTGACAATGACTCATCACATCTGGAGCCATGAGGCCCACGCTATTCAGCATGGCTCCTCAATCTCCCCCTTGATGAGTGCATTGTCAACACTTCACTTCTTCAGCTCTTCAGTACCTGCGAACAACTGTGGAAACACGAAAACAAAGCACAAGAAAACAAAGAAGAAGAAAATAAATTAAAAGTTTAACCCTAATGACCAAAAGTCGAATAAAATCAAGAAGCGGTCATTATGGTTAACCAAAGGTAACCCTAATGACCAAAAGCCAAACAAAAACAAGAAGCGGTCATTATGGTTAACCAAAGGTAAAAGCTCAAAGTGAGTTCGATCTCAGAAATATCAACAAGGATATCAAAAGAGTAAGGTAGAGCATGAGATGTAGAAGCTAACTGATATCTAAGAGACACAGACTCTCCCTGAAACGCAACTCCCCCTCAAAATATGCAAGGAATGCAGCTGGGGTGCAGGTGGAGTGCAGAAAGCATGCTTCTCAGATATGATTGACTGTAATTACAACATCTAACAAGTATAGCAAAAGACATACTGTCTAAGATGCATGGCATGATCAGTGCAACAGATGATATCTAAAGAAAGTCATTAGCACACATTTTCAATTTTTGCAAACAAAAGCATGACCACATTGTCCAGCTGACAAGCAAGGTAGAGCATGAGATGTAGAAGCTAACTGATATCTACCAAGATAAGAATTGTCCAAAGACAAAGTGCTTCAGCAAACTTTTTATCATTTCAAGTTTCAGGCTTTTTCTTGTTCCTTTTTCATTTTTGCCAGGGGTTATTTTTTAGTCAAACCTTATGCTGACCGACCAAGTCAAGCCTAGGCCAGAACTGGACCATCAGAAGCTTAAGACATTGGTCTTGGCATACACTACACTGTCCTAGTTCATATTAAAGTGCTATGGTACGCAGTCCAGAACAATGCAATGCGACAAAACAAACCCTCCTGGATCTTTTCAAGTTAAGCATAAAAAGGCATGGAATTTTCATTTTTCTTGATTTTTCATCATTTTTATAGCACATTTCCATGTTTTAAAGCAGAAAGATGTCCAAGTTGCATGTTTGCATCTAAGTCAGGAACTAGCGACAAGGCATATAACAGATAGCAAGAACATTCAGCCTACGCATGCTAGTTACCAGAAGCAATGGTGATCATTTTTCAAGTTTTAAAGCATAAAAGCCATGCATATGACAGATATCAGACATATCAAGTGAACTAAACCAAAGCATGATCATTGACAAGTATTCAAAAGCATGTACCAGCTAGAATAAGTAAAGCAGTTCAATCATATAACAGAAGCAGCTTAAAAGTGTGATATGTGAAAATGTATGATACGAACACACACAAAAAGACTCAGGAAAAGAGTAAAGAAGAAGGAAAAACTTACTCAAAATATCCTAAAAAGGATACACAACACCCAAATCCCCTCGTAAACGCTCAAAAGTAGACTGATCTAGGGGTTTGGTGAAAATGTCAGCCAACTGATGATGGGTATCAACATGAACAAGGTCAATGACACCTTTCTCATATTGATCCCACAGAAAGTGAAAGCGCACATCAATGTGTTTGGTTTTTGAATGGAGACAGGGGTTTTTCCCTACACTAATAGCACTGGTGCTATCACAAAATAATGGAACCCTGGTAGGAAAGAACGACCCAAAATCTCGCAATGTGGAAATCATCCAAACTAACTGTGAGCAGCAGCTAGCAGCAGCTACATACTCAGCCTCAGTAGTCGAAAGAGCAACTCCAGATTGCTTTCGAGAAGACCAAGAAACAAGGGAAGAACCAAGAAACTGGCAAGTACCGAAAGTCGACTTGCGATCCAACCGGCACCCACCAAAGTCAGCGTCCGAAAAGCCAGATAAATCAAGAGATGATGATGCTGAATAGTAAAGACCGAGATCGGGCGCATAAGTGAGGTACCTGAAGATGCACTTGACAGCCTGCCGATGAGACGCGCGTGGTGAAGACTGAAAATGCGCGCAAAGTCCCACAGCAAACTATATGTCCGGTCTGGTCGCCGTCAAGTACAGCAACGAACCGATCATCCCCTGAAACTCCCTCTCGTTGACCTTGACGCCGCTCTCATCCTTATCCAGACCCCCAGATGTGCTCATCGGGGTCATCTGCGGCTTCAACTCCCCACCAAAGTCAAATTTCTTAAGCATGTCATGAGTGTACTTACCTTGGTGGATGAAGGTGCCGTCCTTGGTCTGCTTGATCTGGAGCCTTAAGAAATACTTGATCTCACCCATGAGGCTCATCTCAAACTCGTTGTGCATCTGCTCAGAAAACTTGGACACAAGAGAATCAGTAGTACCACCAAAAATAATATCGTCCATGTAAATCTGAGCAACCAAGAAATCTGAAGCAACTCTGAGCAAAAAGAGAGTCTTATCCACCGAACCCATTACAAAGCCCTTCCCCAACAAAAATTGCTTTAACCGGTCATACCAAGCCCTAGGGGCTTGCTTCAACCCGTATAAAGCTTTTTGCATCTTAAAAATATGTCGAGGAAACTTAGGGTTCTCAAAACCGGGGGGCTGCCTAACATAAACTTCCTCCTCTATGAACCCGTTAAGAAAAGCACTCTTGACATCCATTTGAAAAAGCTTAAAACCCTTCGAAGCGGCAAAACCTAAGAGAATGCGAATGGACTCAAGACGGGCAACATGAGCGAAAGTTTCGTCAAAATCAATACCCTCTTTCTGGCAAAAACCCTGGGCAACTAGTCGAGCTTTGTTGCGCACCACAACCCCATCTTCACCTTGTTTGTTCTTGAACACCCACTTGGTGCCTATGGGGTTGCATCCTGGTGGCGGCTCAACTAGTGTCCAAACCCGATTACGGACAAAATTCTCAAGCTCTTCTTGCATAGCATTAATCCAATTAGAATCAGAAAGAGCATGAGAAACATCTTTGGGCTCAAAAGATGCAACAAAAGCAGATTCAGCAAACACAACAATAGAGTTACCAGATGAACGCAGGGTTCTTTCAGTCAAATCACCAATGATGAGCTCTGAGGGGTGATCACGCTGAACTGCTCAGGATCCCTGGTGATCTAAAGTCACCTCACCGGAGTTAGCAGCTGGCACCTCTAGATTCGACTGAGGGGGCTCGATCGAAGTGGAAGAAGTGATCAAAGGTCCGCCCTCGTCCTTAGTTGAAGTCTCAGAAGGTGTGGGCTCTGTAGGAGGTGCAGAAGGCCCACCCTCATCAACAGCTGGAGTATCCTCATCTTCCTCGAAGATGGACTCTCCGAGCTCATCATCACCAAAAAGCTCAAAAGAAGGAGTCAAAGAAGGCAAGGACTCATCAAACGAAACCTCACAAGTCTCGAAAAGCTGCTGGGATTCGAGGTTCCAAACACGGAAGCCTCGAGAATGCAAAGCGTAGCCAAGAAAAACACCATCCCAGCAACGAGACTCAAACTTGTCCAAATGCCCTCCCTTCTTGAGCACAAAGCACTTGCAGCCAAACGCTCGCAAGTGGCTCACCTTGGGCTGTCTGCCAAACCGCAACTCGTATGAAGTCTTACCAAGGTAAGCTCTAATAAAAATGCGGTTGGCCAAATAGCAAGCCGTGTTCATGGCTTCAGCCCAAAAATGCCTAGGAGTCCTGTGCTCATCGAGCTTCGTCCTGGCCATCTCGACTAGCGTGCGGTTCTTTCGTTCCACAACGCCGTTCTGTGGGGGAGTGTAAGGAGCAGAAAACCGATGGTCAAGACCCTGATCACTACAGAAGCTGACGAACTAAGAGTTCTTGAACTCAGAGCCATTGTCAGAGCGAATTGCTTGCATCTGACCATTGTTCTCATTCTTCAGCTTCAAAATCATGTCATGGACAAACTAAAAAGTTTCATCCTTAGACTCCAAAAAGAAAACCCACGAGAATCGAGAAAAGTCGTCAACAATGACAAGCGCGTACCACTTCCCACCGACTGAACGTACCCGAACTGGACCAACAGTGTCCAAATGTAACAACTCGCCCGGATACAAAGTCATCACCTGAGTCACAGGTGAGTGAGAAGCGGCAACCATTTTCCCATGACGACAGGGATGGCAAACTAGATCCTTCTCCATCTTAAGCTTGGGCAATCCTCGGATGAGGTCCATAGAGCTCAACCTGACTAGCAGATCAAAACTCAAATGACTTAACCTCCTATGCCACTTCCAGAGCTCAGAGGAGGATCCAGCAATCAAACATCGAGAAAGGCCAAAAGAGCTAGAGAAGTCAATTCGAAAAACCTTACTGAATGGTAAGATCTGGCAAATCAAAGACCCTTTAGAGTCAAACACAGAAGAATTACCCTTCTTAAAACGCACTTCCGAACCATCCTCAAGAAGTTGCGAAACAGAAATTAAGTTAAAGTTCAACTTCTTAACCAAGGCAACATTCTTCAAAGAGAAATGATCTGAAATGCGAATTGAGCCGATGCCACTTACTTTCCCTTGACCACTATTCCCGAAAGTGATGTACTCTTTGGAGCTCGGGGGAGTGAGACTGGAGAACCATCTGCGATGTCCCATCATGTGGCGAGAGCATCCTGAGTCCATGATCCAAACGTCCTCCAGTCCCCAATCCTGCACAATCAGTGGTCATAAGGGGGAGCAAATGGTCCGGCACCAGGTTTAGCAAAAGAGCTGAACCAATGTCAAGCCATCTGCTCAAAACATGGAAAGTGAAAACCATCAAAAGAGTTTGGACCAAAACGCGGCTCAAAGCGCGGTCCTCTGTTCTGCCTAAAACCTCGGCCACGAGGTCCAGGACCGCAGCAAAAATGGCCTGGAGATCTGCCAGAACGAACACCACCAACTGGAGCACGGACATGAAAGTCGTCTCCTCTACCACCACCTACACGACGCGGCCTGGCCTCCATCCTCTCCCCGCGTCGAGGAACTCTCAGTCTACCACCCTGCTGGTAGAACTGCTCCTGACCACCACGAGCACGCTCTGCTCTCTCAACCCGCTTCCTCCTGAAGCAAAACTCCACAAGATGCCCTTCTCTCTGACAATACTCACAATGGTAGGTGGGCTTCTTGGGATGTGGTTGAGGCTTGAGGTTCTTGGGCTTAGTGGTGTTGGGTGTCATCTTCTTGGGTTGAGAGGGTCCAGGAAGAGAGTCAAGAGAAGTGTGGAGGTGTTTGGGCTTTGGAACCCAGATGGGCTTCTTGGGTGGAGTTTTGGGCTGTTCATGGATCACTCCATCCTTGTGATGACTAGCCAGGGAAGACTCAATGGAGTGAGTCTTGGGGTATCTCTGCTCAGGAGTCATTTTACTCCACTCCACTGCCCGGCTAATGACACTCTCAAAGTTAGCCTTCGTGTAGGTGTAACCTACCCCAAACCCATCCTGCCTCTTGAACTGCTGGATCATCATGCCGAGCTGTGGCTCTCGGGCACTGATCCAACTCAGGATAGAACGGAGGTAAAAGTTCTCATTCTGAGAATCAGCTAGCTCCTCTCTCAAGGAAGCTAGAACCTCTACCTGAGACAAGAAAGTCTCACACTCTCTATCTACCTGGAGAGACTTCTCGGCTTTCAGCTTGATCAATTCCATTCTAAGAGACAAACAGTTCTCATAAACAGTGGGTGGAACTGACAGTGTCTCAAGCTCTAGCCTAGTCTGCGCCAGCTCAGCTCTCACTCTCTCCAAATCCCCCAAATGCTCATCGCCCTTGGCCTTCAGCTCAGCTAAGACAGCTAGATGAGATGGGCAATCAGCACAGGGCACGACGACATTGGCTTGAGCATCTTTCAGCTCCAGCTAAGCACTCTCAAGCTCAGTGGCCAAAGCGTCCCTCTCATCAACCCTTTCCGTGTACTTGGATTTCAGAGTCGACAAGTCACACAGAAGCACCTCACACTTTGGGCACTCACTGCTATCACCCAAGCAGGGGGAAGAAGATAGACTCTCAATTCTGCCATTGGCTACGGCAAGCTCACTTTCTAACTCATCTATCCTCTTCTTGGCTCCCCTAAGCAGTTTTTCCCGATATTTCAACTCCTGACAATTGCATTCAAGTAAATCAATGATTTCGCGCTCATAAGATGATACCTTTTGTTGTCGTCGTTGTTGGAGTCATCGGAGGATCTCTTCTCTTCCTTATCACCAAGCTCTTGCGGGATCTTCGGTGCTGATGTGAGTGGCTCTTCGGTCTATCCCCGAAAGCCATGAAGCAAAGACGCGCCGGATCATCCTTGTCCTTCCCCTTCCAGATGACGATCTCCTCATCACTTGAGCTTGATGAAGAGGAAGAAGACGTGGACCGCTTGGAGTAGCTCTTCTCCATCTCGGTGAAGAAGGCCTTGTCGCGCTTCTTGTTCTCACGTCGGTAGTCCTTCAGGGCCTTTCTGAAGAATCTGGTCTTTGGCTTGCCCTTGTTGAAGGAGGATCTCTCGTGCTTGCCGGAGTCGTGGAAGCCACCACCGGTGCCCTTCTTGTGGCCAATGCGCTTGGGGTAGTCGGCGAAGAAGTGTCCTGGATCACCACACTCAAAGCACCCGGATTTTGTGCCATGTCTTTTGAACATTCTCTTGTCATAAACACGACGCACCCGGTTGTTAAAAAGACACAAATCATCATCTCCCAAAGACTCAAGCTGATCCTCAGTGATAGATATCAAAGAGAACCCAGCACAGCTCACAGAAGAGGGATCAACAGAAGGTGTAGCAAGGGCCAGGGATTTTGATCCAGAGCCAGTGATATTTGATCTCAGCTAGATATCAACCTCAGTGGCCTTCAGCTTGCTAAACAACTCAGAAATGGTCAAGGTATCATAAGAAGTGCTCTCAATGATAGAGGATACCTTGATCTCCCAGATCTTTGGGTCCAAGGTAGAACCTTGAGCGCCTGCTCATGATCTGAGACTAACTGAGCACCCTCAGCCTTGTTGTCCTGAAGCTTGTTTATGATCGATTGAAAACGACCAAACAACGCTTCAACAGATTCACCCGGCTTTTGTGTGAAGTTCTCATATTCACGTCGGTAGGTCTGATAGAGCCAAGCCATGACCTGGGCTGTCCCCTCATGGTGTGCCTTGAGGGTAGCCCAGATCTCTCTCGCAGTGGAAAGATGGCTCACACGCTCAAACTCAGTGGGACCTAAACCAGAAAATAGAATGTTCACAACTTTACTATTGCTCAGATGCTAGGCAATGATACCAGGAGTACCATGCTCAGAAACTGGCAATATAACAAACGTATCGTGAATGCAAATGTCCCAAATGTCCGAGCCTTGGCTCATAAGATAGGCTCGCATGCGAGTCTTCCAATAGTTATAGCCATAGGCTTCCAAGGACAGGACCTTGCCAGGAGACGTCATGATCACTACTGGGGTTTAGAACCGATTAAGGTATGGAAAAACCCTAACCAGGCTCTGATACCACTTGTAGGACCGAAAGTAGCGACCAGAGGGGGGTGAATGGGCGCCTAAAAAATTCTTTCGAATCAATGGCCTGCTCCCAACACCCAATGCACCTCAAAAGACTAAGCAGCAAAGCATGAATAGATTGCCTAAGTCTAAAGGTATCTAGCCTAGAAGCAACTGATGTTAAAAACAAAGAAACACCAATACAGTGCTAATAGACAGATAAACAAAATACACAAGACATGGCAAATCAAGCTTCTCAGTACAATAATCTAAGTGCACAAAGAGTGGGATGAGAAGTTACTGTTCTAAATCTGTCTCCTGTTCGAAACTTGGCGAAGCCTGCTTCGCTGTGTCGAAGCCTGCTTCGCTGTGTCGAAGCCTGCTCCGGAGTCCCTTGTCGAAGTCGAGCGAAGGTTGTCATTGACGTGCCGAAGGTTTGATTGGTCTAGCCTAGTTCGAGTGTGGCAGAGAGCGAAGTATGCTTCGAAGCGAAGTATGAGAGTATCGAAGCTTGCTTCGAACAGTGTACTTCGAAGCCTAGACTTTGATCAGAAAGGTTCGAACAAGCTCACAGAAAAGCAACCTCCGAAAGAGAATCGAAGCCCGACACACGGCAGAAAGACCAAATCAAAGCCTACACTCTACCTCCAGAGCTAGCTTGATCGAGGTATGATTAACAACATGGTCACCTTCGAACCAAGGACTAACTCCAAATAACAAGCTTCGAAAGAGAAGCGAAGCCAAACACGCTGCGACATGATAAAATCGAAGCCTACACTCTACCTTTGAAGTGTGCTGATGCTCTCACGAGAGATCGAAGCCTTGAAACATACTTCGAAAAATAACCTTCGAACACACAAACTAAGATCAACGGAGATGACAATAGTAGAGCAATTTCTCAGAAAACACACCTCGAGCAAAGTTTACTAGAAAGACATACTTCGAAGCTAACTTCGAAGCTTGTCGAATAATGCTTCGCAAAAGTGCTAAAGTATGTCAACGAACAAAAACTAAGCCTTCGAAGCAAGATTCATAGCTCGAGTTCGAAACCTTCGAAGATGTTAGGTCGAAGACTGCCTCACAGAGCTGAGGGACTTCAAACAGAGAAGGGGACATCACCAGAAATAGACAGTGAAAGGACTTGGCCCTGTCTACTCGATCAAAAAGCTACACAGGAAAAAGCAAGGCTAGTCGTACTAGTGTACTATTGCTAGAGGGAGTAGGTGCTACCTGCTACAAGCAAGAACTAGTACTCCACACATGAAGAACAGAAGCAACAGAGAAGATTTAATGCTCAGGAACAAACACACGCAACACAAATCTTCAGAGCTTCGCACAAAATGCTGCACACCACAACTGCACGAATAGAGTCTTCCAAAACAGTGAGGAATCAAATGAATCTCAGGAAGAATAGAAGCACATGCCTAGCGGCGCACACAGGGAGAGAGAAAAACGCAGGAAACAAAAATGACCCAAGGAATGATTAAAAAGTGATTTCTTGAAAGAGTAACCTAACCCTAGGGATTAGGGCCCTATTTATAGGCTGCCCAATAGCTAGGAATATTCCACCAGCCCCTTAGGGTTTTTTACAGACGCTGAAATAAAGGAAAAGACTAAACTGCCCTTAGGATTTTTTACAGACTCAACTGACTGACTGTGGGCCTAGGACAAAATAGAAAACTCCTATTTACAGATGACTTATCTGGAAGCTAAGCTTTCTTAGCGACTACGGCTTCTCTTCTGGACAGTCCGATACAAGATCAGCGGTCGTCAGTTTTGCGCCGAAACTGACAAAGCCTCCACCGACTTTGCACCAGGTACCCGGATTGGGCCGGCCCGATTCCGCAGCTCTCTCAGCCCGGCAATCACTCACCGCCCGTATACCTGAGTCAATCCTGGTCAACGGCCCAGTGGGTCTTCTGCTGCTCCTAGCCCATGTACCCGGATTGGGCCAGCCCGACTTCGCAGCTCTCTCAGCCCGACAGTCACTCGCTGCCCGTGTACCTGAGTCACACGCGGCCCATGAAGCAACAGATCTCCTCTCTTCTTTTTGTCCTCTTTGACTATCGTTGACAATGACTCATCACATCTAGAGCCATGAGGCCCATGCTATTCAGCATGGCTCCTCACCCCTGATCCCTTTTACAGACAAGAAATTGTATCTCATATGCTCAACCAAAGAAACATCTTTGAGAGTGAAGTTTTTATCGATCCTTACCATTCCTTTACCTTTCACTCTTCCTCTTTGATTTTTTCTGAAGGTGATGTACTCGCGTTGCTTGGTTGAGGTGAGGCTAGAGAACTGTTGGCGTAAAAGATTACGCTGACAGGTTTTCAGAGTTTAGAAACCAACAAACGAAGTGTTTGTGAAATGAACTATTTCAAGCCTCCGAATTGGATAATAGCTCGAAGCAGTTCGAAGATGTGTATGGAATAACTCAGTATTTGATCCTCATTACAGGGTAAAATGGGGGGTATTTATAGGCCAAAACCTTAAGGAAAAGACCCTTTTACCCCTCAATTACAACCGACATAGTGGAAACTATTCGGTACCCTTAATAGGGCTAAAATGGTAAAAGACTAATCTAATGAGATAGAAGATACGTCTTCCATCTTAGCTAGCAAGGAAGCTCTCTGAAAATTCAATGTTCGAAGATATACTCCGAATTAGAGTTCGCCTCTATCCTTCGAATTTGTACCAGTATACTTCCGGAGTTAGACGCTAGAAACCTTCAATTAAATCACCTGCCTTTGTCCTGTTGCAGCAATGGCCCTGAGGATGAAGTATTTTCCCCCAACAGTAGCCCCTCGAATACGCTTCTCCTCTAGATCTGTAACGTTAGGAGAGCAGTATAAGCAAGAAAAATAATCATGCATAGGGGTTAACAGATTTAATCAACCTCCGAAGTATATGAAGATTTAAAACTTCGAATTGACTTCTAAGAAAGTTACATTCGAACTATCTCGGAATTAACTTAAGAAGCTAGAAAGCCTTTTAGACTTAGAAGAAATAGCTGTTGGCTTTTTCCTTTCAGCAGAAGTTACGCGGTGCGTTAACTTCGCAAAAAGTAACGGTCAAGAATGCGAAACGGCAAATATGAACGGTAAAAAATCATGGACCTGGGCTATAAATAGAGGACCTAGACACTACTCGAATACCTTCCTCACCGTCTTTGCACAACCAATCCTTAGCCTCCAGATTCTAGCTTTAGCATCAAGTGCGAGTTCATGGCGAAAACCAGCTTCAAGGCTCCTGGGGCGACTTCGGCCCTAGCCCGGCAGCAAGCTGCGATTGCGGTAGCGGTAGCAACAGTAGCGGTGCCAACAGCGATGGTGGCTCTGACGGCGGTGGTAGCAGCGGCGGTGACAGCTCTGCCAAGGAATCCCCAACAGATCGGTCCTCACGATCTCCTCCCAGCTTCTTCAAAGTATCCGGACCAGTCTTATAAACTGGGGCCATCTACCTGCAAGAGGGAGACGATCACAGCAGCAGTGGAGGGAAAGATTTGCTCGGAGGTCATCATCTGGAAGCCTGGAAAGGAGGCCATCCCTTCGCCGAGGCCTGGAGAAGTTGTGGTCTTCGAAGCCTTCTTCGAAGCGGGGTTAGGACTCCCAGCAGTGGACTTCCTATCGGAGGTACTGGACTTATTTCACATCACCCTTCCTCAACTATCTTCGAATGCAATAGCGCGCTTAGCCATCTTCGAATGGGCGCTACGAGCTTAAGGCTGCGAAGGAAGAGCGGAAATTTTCGCAGCACTGCACAGGGCATCTTGCCAACCAAAGACTTACCTAGGCTCTCGAGGAGAGAAAATTGTGGTAGCCTTCGGCAGTATCAACTTCAGACTCCGAGACGAATTCCAATTAAGATTTCCAACGAAGGCCATCAATGCCATATGGTACACAGATTGGATTCTCCGGTGGTTCTATGCCAAAGTTGGAGCAGGCAGTCATCTGGCCGGACCTCTGCAAGATATAAACTTCTGAAGGGAAGCTCAAGTTTACCCGGACCCCGGCTAGCTCGAAGCTCGCCTTAGCTTGCTTCAACGGATTAGCCACCACATGAGCATGCGGGACTTAGCCGAGGAGTTCATCGGGCTCCAGATTTCACCTCTGATGGCCAACTTGCCTGTAACCTTCGAAGAAGATCCTGAGGGTGGACTCCGAAAAGTATCTTCGAACTCTAGCTCTGCAGGTTGCTTTGAAAACAACTTGTTGTATATACAATTAATTGATGAAATGACTAATGCAAACTTATCTTTCAGCTTCCCAAGCTCCCATGACTTCAGAACAAATTGTTCGAGCTGCAGAGAAGATTTTGGGAGTTCCAACTCCGGCCGAAAAGGAGTGGAGAGAAAAACTAGTGGGTAGTTGGGAGCGACTTAACCGAGTGTGGGGCGTACTCGGAGTTGCATCTTGTAACAGCCCCAAAATTAAAAGGGAATAAAATAAAAGAAAAATAATATTAAATGAATTTCTGAATTTTGTTATTAAAGAAAATCCTAAAAGAGCCCTATTAAAGCCAAACAGAGGTAAATATTCAAAATTTGGACGTGAAAATTTTATGGGATAAACTAGAGGCCAAGAAATATTTTTGAGAATTTTTACAAAATTTTAGAAATAGTTCTTCAAGTCTTAAACCAATAAACAAAATTTGTGGAATTAAATTAATTAGAAAAAACATTTAAATTCTTATTGAGCCGAAACCCTGAAATTCCCTCCAAAAGCCTTTCGGCCCAGCCCATTTTCACCCCTCTCACTGACAGGCAGGGCCAGCCTATCGGCGCTTCCTCTCTCCTCCCCGCGCCCACGTCCGGATTGGCCCCACCTGTCGGTCACTTGCACGTGCGCCTAGCCGCTGCCCTCCCGGGCCCACTTGTCGGTGCCGAAGCCCCCTCGGCCGGCCCCACCTGGCAGCCACCGACGCCATCTCTTCTCCCGCTGACCGTCCGGGCCCACTAGCCTGCCCGCCTCCTGACACTTGGTCGATGACAGGTGGAGCCCACCTGTCATATATGTCTTCCCCGATGGAAGGGGCGGGATCCCCTTCCATGCCGACGCCACCACCTTCCGATTCCACCACCGGCCGGCCTGATTCGCTCAATCGAGCTCAGGATTCCCTCCCCCGTCCTCCGGCGATAACCTTCCCTCTATTTCCCACGCGCTTTCGCCATGTATGGCAAGGATCCGAGAGCTATAGAAACCTCGCCGGAGCTTTTGGAATCCTCCTCGATTTCCCTTCGGATAGCCTTCCTATTCCGCCGCCGGTGACCCCTATTTAATCCCCCCAACGTCGCCGCACTTCACCGCGCCACCAGAGCCCGAGCCCTCGCGTTCCCGAGCATTTCCACCATCTTTCCCCCTCCCCTCTGCTCGAGCTCCAGCCGACGATCACCGACGCCCCGGGCCACTGCCGCCATCGCCGTCGCCTTCGCCGGGACCGCCGTTGCCACTACTCCCTCGGGCTCGCCTTTGTTCGCGTTCCTCGTCGCCGGATCACCGTCGCCACCGTCGACCCGAAGGTCTTCATCGCCTCCCCTCGCCGCCGGCCACCTCCGGTCTCCGTCCGCCCCCATCTCTGGTACGAATGAGATCCTTGAACTATGCTCGTTCCATTTTTGCGCTCGGATTAGCCCCTAGGCCACCGCAACCGCCGTCGCACGCCTCGCCGTCGCCGGGGAAGACGGTACCCCTCGCCGTCGTCTTGTGCCGTGCCGGTTCTAACCGTGGCCGTCGGATTCAAGGGGGCGGCTGAGATTAAAACCCAGATCAAGGGCCCAGGTGGCCTTGACCGGTGTTGACCGGTACGGGCTCATCTGAGCCCTCCGATCCCACTTAACCGTCCCGCCCCATTGGCGACCGTTGGATCTGGATCCAACGGTCCAGATCCAACCTGTCCAGCGCACAGTGCACGGGTCCATGGTGGACCTGGCTCACCGTGGACTCAAGCATGTTTTCTGGTTTAAATAAAATTCAGAAAATAGCTTTAAACTTTAAAAATTCATATCTTGCTCAAATTAACTCCAAATTTCACCATTTTAATTCTGGAAAATTTATCTTTTTATCCTCTACACTTTTATGCAATAAAAACAATATGTTTATTTGGCACATAATAACCTTATTAAATAATAAAGAAAATTCCCCTTTAGGGTTTAATTAATACTTTAAATAAATAATTCAGAAAGATCCTTAAAAATTTATAAATTAATTCCAGAGGATATAATGGCTCCATTTCACTGTTATTAATACAATAAAAATGGAATGACCATTTTGTCCAAGACATTTTATTAAATAACATTTCTAAGACCCCTTTTAGGATTTAATTATTAATTCATTCAGAAAGACTCTCAAAAATTTATATATTAATTTTAGATGATATATTAACTCCAGTACACTGTTTATAAGCCAATAAAAATATAATGATTCATTTTGCCCTTTCATTTTATTAAATAAACATTTCCAAGGCCCTTTAAAATAAATGATTAAATAAAAATGCAACCCTTTACAAAATATCATGAATACTTATACAATAAATTCAGAAGACTTAATGAAGTTATTCCACTATTTTAATGCAACAAAAATAACATGTTCACTTTGCCCACTTTAATCTAGAAATTAATATTGCAAAAGCCCTTGTAGGATAATTAAGTAATTCATATAATAGAAGTTAAACACTTTATAAAAATAGTGTGACAACTTATATAATAACTTCAGAAAACCTAACAACTTGAGTTCACTATTTTTAATACAGATAGAATATTCATTTTGCCCACTTTGTTCTACTAAATCATATTACAAAAAGCCCTTTTAGGATATGTAATTAATTCAAGTAGTAAAGATCCATACTTTATGAGATTATCTTAAAGCTATATAACAAACTTCAGAAGACTTAATAATTTAAAGTCACTATTTTGATACCATAAAAACATCAAGGCTAATTTATACCTCTCTAAGTTCATCCCTAAAAAAGGGGAAATAAAAACCCCTAGGAAAATAAATTACATCAAGTCATAAATTCAGAAATCTCATTAGGAATCAATCTGAAATATTTAAGTAACAATTCCCTAGAATTTAAGACTCTATCACCCTTACTTAAATCCAACAATGACTTGTATGCTTGTATGCTTGATTTTGGATTGTTTATTGAATGTTGTGTTTACTTTTCCGTATCGAGAAGACTACGACGTCGTCGAAGATCCGGAGTTCTATCCCGAGGTTCCTCCTTCACCCTTTGCTGAGCAAGGCAAGTCATCGACCACCTCTGTGGAAACAGTTGATCATATTTGAGCCCATGTTTTAATAAATTATCACTATAACTCATAGGTTAATATTGCATTAGTCCAAGAATCAAGCCTTACACTTATATTTATTAGATCCCCGTCCTTGTGTGCAAACCCAAGCCATGCTTATTGAGCCTTAACTCCTTGTCGCTCTACCATAAAATTATTAGCTAGTGCCCAATGTACTGGCACAACTGCTATAGGATAAAAATAATGAGTCGTAGTTAGATGAATTCTGGTATATGAAATACCCCGTTATTCTTGTCTCTGGACTCTGTTGGAGTTAGGTATGTCATAAGTATGGTGGGTTCCGGGTGCAAGCTCGGAAACTGGTTGGTCGCACCCGGGGCACTATAAGGACCGGTCTGCGGGATCTGTTGCAAAGCACTTCCGTACCAACCACAAGTCTAATGGGTAAGTCCTAACTGGAAGTGTGGAACACTCCGGCTCTATGCACCATAGTGGAGGGGTACAAGGGGCAAGCCTGCGGGCGACTTGTACCAAAGAAGGCTCAAGGGGGGGTATGGTGAGCACTCGACACGTCGAGACACGATACGAAACCCATAAGAGGGTGTTGTGGAGTCGAAGGGAACCATATGGAAGGTTTTGGCACGAGTTCCCGTGAAATGGGTCATCTCGTTACACTTTGGTGTAAGTGATGAGTGCGTGCCTTGTGGGTACAGTGGTACATCTCTGATCAGAGTAATTCAATCTTTTCGAAAAGCCGAGCCCACGGTCAAGGGCGGGTTGTGTGACTACTCGCAGTTAGTTTACAATTGTTTGAATGGATGAGTTATTCATGGCATGTAAGGACTGTTGTGCGGGGAGGTAAAACGTACTCCTCGAGTTAGAAGATGATGATGCATACACATGTTTACTTTTCAGTACTAATAAATTGATCACATTTAATGCTTTACAATTATGCTTCTTCCGCAAAACTAGCTACTATCTCCCTTGTTATTACCTTGCATTGTATTTGCATTCGTTGGCTTGCTGAGTACATCTGTACTCACCCCGTTGACTTACACCATCAGAGCCCGTCTACTACGAGGAGGATGAAGGTCTGGAGTAGCGACCCAGTCAAGGCGAGACTGGAAGGAGGCGTTCATCTAGGACCCTTATTTTATTAGTTTCTCTTCATCTTTATTCACTTTTGTATTAATGCGGTCTACGAACCGTGAATGATTGCCCGTATTGTACGTGGTTGCATGATGAACGTCTTGTTTTATTGATTTTCTATGGAATTTCAATAAAGTCCTGATTTATTAAATCGGGGCGCGATAAGATGGTATCAGAGCTGACTTGACTGTAGGAAGCCAAACAGACCTGACCTTAGGACTTATATATATTCACTATATTTTCTTACAAAAAATTACTTATCCTCTCATCTTCCGAGATTTTCACAAAAACTTTCTCTCTTTTGTAGATGCCGGTCCATACCATGAGCGGGACTCTTCGTGACGAGGCCGGATTCATCCGCGAGCTTCGCGTGCTCGTCGACTTCTTGGGGTTTCCCCATGAGCCGCGTTCTGTTGGATCTTTCCCAATGCGAACGAGAGCTACTGCGAGGTCACGGTTGTTATCCGCCCCTCCTCCACGCAGCCACCCTTCTACACCCATGGAGTCGGAGGACCTTCATTCGTGGTGGCTAGCCAGCGAGCCGCTCTTCAGTCCCTCGCCGAGCTTCGACTGGTATACGACTGCCACCTCCGCGACACCGTCTACCGCTTCATGCCCATGCGCACCCCTGGGAGTCACCGCAGCATATACGTCAGCCCCCTCACGCAGAGCAACTCCGCCATCACCCGCACGATGAGACTCTTGGAGGCCATGGACAACCTCCACACAGAGGCCGTCCTCGATGCAGACAGCCAGCACGACACCATCGACTTCTACCGCCACACTTCAGAGAACTTGACCCGCGAGAATGCAGAGCTCCATCGACAGCTTCAGCAGAACCCCCAGCTGACCCTCGAGGTGGAGGAATTGAGGCGCCAAAACGAGCTTCTACGTCAGGGCGCCATGGTCAACACCCAGCTCCGCCACCAGCTCAAAGAATTAAAGAAGGACATCGAAGAGATCGCACCTCTTCCGCCCCGCAGGAAGACACCCCTTCGGATCCCCACTGTGAGGCCCAAGAGGATCTCCCGCAGTGCACCACCCGCCGGACCATCCAGCTCTTCGACCCCGACCGTCTCCCACGAGCCCGTGATCGAGCCGTCCCCTGAGCTACCGTAGACGTAATTTTTACAATTGATTGCTTTCTTTTACTTGTTTGTATTGCCACCCATGTTAAATATAAGGCATGAGTGAAGAATTAAATAAAAGACAATAAATGTAATCGCAAGAATGATACATTTTGAAACAAAGCTTAATATCATTTCCCTCTTCCTCCTAGACCTATTAGATCATAATCCCAATCTAAAGGAGAGAATCTATCTCTAAGTTTCAACTCTATATGATTCGTTCGTCGCCGTTCTACAAGATCAACTCCAATCATGAAGTCAAGACAAGTTGTCAAGAAAGCCCTAAGTTAGCTAAGCCCAATCTATGAAGATGTAGATTTAAAGCCTCTAGTGTAAAGAAGTGATTCCTAGCTAAAGCATATCCATGACTTTCTAGCCTTTCCGAATCTCGGGACGAGATTCTTGTTAAGAAGGTTAGGATTGTAACGCCTTGAAGTTTTGTCAGGCGTTAAAAAAAGTAATTAACAAATAATTTGCAAGAAAATGACCCAGTAAAAATCAAGAAAGAGGAAAGCTAAAATACAGGCCTAAAAATTACATTTTAAAAAAAATAACAATTAGCTAGAGTATTTCCCTAAAATTTCACCTAAGCATTAAATTACGTTCCAAAAAGTTTCTGGAATTTTTGGTATCAAGGAATTCAATAGGATATAATCAACATCACTTCATCTTAAACCTTTAAATAAAATATATTACAACATGAATGCTGAGTGAATAAAATACATGATAAATCATTTATATTAAAAATAATATAAGGCATAGTTGATAAGGAACTAAAATAAGATAGGTAAGCATCTAGGTCAAATTATTCATCTTAGGCAATAAAATCAGTAACAATTTCCCCTTAATGTTGGCACCTTCTTTTTGAACCCTTCAACTTCAAGATGGCCAACGACCAAGGATCAGAAGCCTCACGCGACGAAAACCCCTCAGGCAATCTGCCTCAGTGGAGTGCAGTTGGACATCAGCAGACTCCTGTTGTCTATCATCCCACACTTGCGGAGATGATGGCAAAACAGAACCAACTGACCTACACACTGCTTAACCAGATGCAACAACAACAAAAGCAGATGCAAGAGCAGCAGGCACAGTTGTTCCGTCTCCAACAACACCAACACGAGCTCTCCCTTCAGCTAATCTGCGGGGACTTTCTCCAACTTTCAGAGATTGGTGAATGAAGCAATTATACCAGAAACCAGAGTAATTCCCCCTCAAGCCCCAACCCCTGCCAAGCCACGAACCACCCTCGGAGGGCCAAGCACAGACATCCCACCCCAAGCACCGCCAGCCGGAAGGACACCAGCACAAGCTACCGGATACAAGAGGGACAGGAACGGCAAGCCGATTGTGTGCTACAACTGTCGCCAAGGAGGCCACTACGCCAACACGTGCCCCTACCCCAAGCGGGCGCCATCCTCCATTCCAAACCTAGAGGGACCTACCCTAGTTCACCACAAAGAGAACCCAGATACAACCGAAGACACCCTCAAAATAATCTCAACCAACCCAGTTCCAGAGGTCACTTTGCCTATTTCCGATGTAACACCATCTCCTAATCCGGAGCACCAGTAGAACTCTGTCCCTTAGTTTTCCCGAGGATCGCTTCGAATCTCGAGGACGAGATTCTCTGTAAGGGGGATAGGATTGTAACAGCCCCAAAATTAAAAGGGAATAAAATAAAAGAAAAATAATATTAAATGAATTTCTGAATTTTGTTATTAAAGAAAATCCTAAAAGAGCCCTATTAAAGCCAAACAGAGGTAAATATTCAAAATTTGGACTTGAAAATTTTATGGGATAAACTAGAGGCCAAGAAATATTTTTGAGAATTTTTACAAAATTTTAGAAACAGTTCTTCAAGTCTTAAACCAATAAACCAATTTCTAGAATTAAATTAATTAGAAAAAACATTTAAATTCTTATTGGGCCGAAACCCTAAAATTCCCTCCAAAAGCCTTTCGGCCCAGCCCATTTCCGCCCCTCTCACTGACAGGTGGGGCCAGCCTGTCGGCGCTTCCTCTCTCCTCCCCGCGCCCACGTCTGGATTGGCCCCACCTGTCGGTCACTTGCGCGTGCGCCTAGCCGCTGCCCTCCCGGGCCCACTTGTCGGTGCCGAAGCCCCCTCGGCCGGCCCCACCTGGTAGCCACCGACGCCATCTCTTCTCCAGCTGACCGTCCGGGCCCACTAGCCTGTCCGCCTCCTGACGCTTGGTCGATGACAGGTGGAGCCCACCTGTCATATCTGTCTTCCCCAATGGAAGGGGCGGGATCCCCTTCCATGCTGACGCCACCACCTTCCGATTCCACCACCGGCCAGCCTGATTCGCTCAATCGAGCTCAGGATTCCCTCCCCCGTCCTCTGGCGACCACCTTCCCTCTATTTCACACGCGCTTTCGCCATGTATGGCAAGGATCCGAGAGCTATAGAAACCACCCCGGAGCTTTTGGAATCCTCCTCGATTTCCCTTCGGATAGCCTTCCTATTCCGCCGCCGGTGACCCCTATTTAATCCCCCCAACGTCGCCGCACTTCACCGCGCCACCAGAGCCCGAGCCCTCGCGTTCCCGAGCATTTCCACCATCTTTCCCCCCTCCCCTCTGCTCGAGCTCCAGCCGACGATCACCGACGCCCCGGGCCACCACCGCCCTCGCCGTCGCCTCCGCCGGGACCGCCGTTGCCACTACTCCCTCGGCCTCGCCTTTGTTCGCGTTCCCCACCACCGGATCACCGTCGCCACCGTCGACCCGAAGGTCTTCATCGCCTCCCCTCGCCGCCGGCCACCTCCGATCTCCGTCCGCCCCCATCTCTGGTACGAATGAGATCCTTGAGCTATGCTCGTTCCATTTTTGCGCTCGGATTAGCCCCTAGGCCACCGCAACCGCCGTCGCACGCCTCGCCGTCGCCGGGGAAGATGGTACCCCTCGCCGTCGTCCTGTGCCGTGCCGGTTCTAACCGTGGCCGTCGGATTCAAGGGGGACGGCTGAGATTAAAACCCCAGATCAAGGGCCCAGATGGCCTTGACCGGTGTTGACCGGTACGGGCTCATCTGAGCCCTCTGATCCCACTTAACCGTCCTGCCCCATTGGCGACCGTTGGATCTGGATCCAACGGTCCAGATCCGACCGGTCCAGCGCATAGTGCACAGGTCCATGGTGGACCTGGCTCACCATGGACTCAAGCCTGTTTTCTGGTTTAAATAAAATTCAGAAAATAGCTTTAAACTTTAAAAATTCATATCTTGCTTAAATTAACTCCAAATTTCACCATTTTAATTCTGGAAAATTTATCTTTTTATCCTCTACACTTTTATGCAATAAAAACAATATGTTTATTTGGCACATAATAACCTTATTAAATAATAAAGAAAATTCCCCTTTAGGGTTTAATTAATACTTTAAATAAATAATTCAGAAAGATCCTTAAAAATTTATAAATTAATTCTAGAGGATATAATGGCTCCATTTCACTGTTATTAATACAATAAAAATGAAATGACCATTTTGTCCAAGACATTTTATTAAATAACATTTCTAAGACCCCTTTTAGGATTTAATTATTAATTCATTCAGAAAGACTCTCAAAAATTTATATATTAATTTTAGATGATATATTAACTCCAGTACACTGTTTATAAGCCAATAAAAATATAATGATTCATTTTGCCCTTTCGTTTTATTAAATAAACATTTCCAAGGTCCTTTAAAATAAATGATTAAATAAAAATGCAACCCTTTACAAAATATCATGAATACTTATACAATAAATTCAGAAGACTTAATGAAGTTATTCCACTATTTTAATGCAACAAAAATAACATGTTCACTTTGCCCACTTTAATCTAAAAATTAATATTGCAAAAGCCCTTGTAGGATAATTAAGTAATTCATATAATAGAAGTTAAACACTTTATAAAAATAGTGTGACAACTTATATAATAACTTCAGAAAACCTAACAACTTGAATTCACTATTTTTAATACAGATAGAATATTCATTTTGCCCACTTTGTTCTACTAAATCATATTACAAAATGCCCTTTTAGGATATGTAATTAATTCAAGTAGTAAAGATTCATACTTTATGAGATTATCTTAAAGCTATATAACAAACTTCAGAAGACTTAATAATTTAAAGTCACTATTTTGATACCATAAAAACATCAAGGCTAATTTATACCTCTCTAAGTTCATCCCTAAAAAAGGGGAAATAAAAACCCCTAGGAATATAAATTACATCAAGTCATAAATTCAGAAATCTCATTAGGAATCAATCTGAAATATTTAAGTAACAATTCCCTAGAATTTAAGACTCTATCTCCCTTACTTAAATCCAACAATGACTTGTATGCTTGTATGCTTGATTTTGGATTGTTTATTGAATGTTGTGTTTACTTTTCCGTATCGAGAAGACTACGACGTCGTCAAAGATCCGGAGTTCTATCCCGAGGTTCCTCTTTCACCCTTTGCTGAGCAAGGCAAGTCATCGACCACCTCTGTGGAAACAGTTGATCATATTTGAGCCCATGTTTTAATAAATTATCGCTATAACTCATAGGTTAATATTGCATTAGTCCAAGAATCAAGCCTTACACTTATATTTATTAGATCCCCGTCCTTGTGTGCAAACCCAAGCCATTCTTATTGAGCCTGAACTCCTTGTCGCTCTACCATAAAATTAGTAGCTAGTGCCCAATGTACTGGCACAACTGCTATAGGATAAAAATAATGAATCATAGTTAGATGAATTCTGGTATATGAAATACCCTGTTATTCTTGTCTCTGGACTCTGTTGGAGTTAGGTATGTCATAAGTATGGTGGGTTCCGGGTGCAAGCTCGGAAACTGGTTGGTCGCACCCGGGGCACTATAAGGACCGGTCTGCGAGATCTGTTGCAAAGCACTTCCGTACCAACCACAAGTCTAATGGGTAAGTCCTAACTGGAAGTGTGGAACACTCTGGCTCTATGCACCATAGTGCAGGGGTACAAGGGGCAAGCCTGCGTACGACTTGTACCAAAGAAGGCTCAAGGGGGGTATGGTGAGCACTCGACACGTCGAGACACGATACGAAACCCATAAGAGGGTGTTGTGGAGTCGGAGGGAACCATATGGAAGGTTTTGGCATGAGTTCCCGTGAAATGGGTCATCTCGTTACACTTTGGTGTATGTGATGAGTGCGTGCCTTGTGGGTACAGTGGTACATCTCTGATCAGAGTAATTCAATCTTTTCGAAAAGTCGAGCCCACGGTCAAGGGCGGGTTGTGTGACTACTCGCAGTTAGTTTACAATTGTTTGAATGGATGAGTTATTCATGGCATGTAAGGACTGTTGTGCGGGGAGGTAAAACGTACTCCTCGAGTTAGAAGATGATGATGCATACACATGTTTACTTTTCAGTACTAATAAATTGATCACATTTAATGCTTTACAATTATGCTTCTTCCACAAAACTAGCCACTATCTCCCTTATTATTACCTTGCATTATATTTGCATTCGGTGGCTTGCTGAGTACATCTGTACTCACCCCATTGACTTACACCATCAGAGCCCGTCTACTACGAGGAGGATGAAGGTCTGGAGTAGCGACCCAGTCAAGGCGAGACTGGAAGGAGGCGTTCATCTAGGACCCTTATTTTATTAGTTTCTCTTCATCTTTATTCACTTTTGTATAAATGTGGTCTACGAACCGTGAATGATTGCCCGTATTGTACGTGGTCGCATGATGAACGTCTTGTTTTATTGATTTTCTATGGAATTTCAATAAAGTCCTGATTTATTAAATCGGGGCGCGACACATCTCCTCCTCTTTCGGACTGGGTACCTTCCGAGCAAGGGCCGAAGAAGAGGAATGTGGAGGCTGGGCCTTCAGCTCCGACCAAGACTCCAGTGAAATAACTAGCCTAAAAGCCGAAGAATGTGGCTCTAAGGTCTGTGGCTTCGCCCTCCGATTCATTTGAAGATGAAGGAATTATAGAGATGCATAAGATCCTCGCGGATCTAATTGCCGAATACAAAGCCCAGGCAGATGTAAACACTGCGACACAGCAAGCATGCCAGATATTCCAAGCAGCTGCAGACAGGCTGAGAATCCAAGCATCCAGCCTGACTTGCCCCATCAAGAAACCTCTGTTGTTGAAGGCGGAGTCGAAGTTCCAGCTGAACAAACTTCGATTCCGAACAAAGTGGTAGAGGTTGCTCCTAAGGTGGCTCCAACAATCAACCCTTCGGTTCCAGCCACCAGGTCTGACGATGACTTCGAAGTGGCCTTCAATCCTCCAAGTAGCCCTGTGTTTTTCCGCTGACAGGGCTTCGAAGGTAAACTTCACCCGAACTGCATTTTTCATTACCCTGTAAAATTATGCAATACATAATACCTTGTTTTGGCAGGGTCCGCTCCCATGGAGGTGACTCCTCTCGAATATACTGCTCCTGGGACCTCGACAACTCCTGGGCCGGTTCCAGAAGCTGCACAGATGGGACTTGGGAAAGGTAAAGGCAAAATGGACCCCTTTCCTGCTCCGAACTCAGGATTAACTCCATCTGAATCAACAGACGGGGGTCAATCTGCGGAGGGGGTCAGTCTACCGAGGTCTCCGAAAATGCAGCACAGCGCTCCGACCCTTCGCCAAACGAAGATGACCAAAGGGCTCTGTCTATGCTCCCCCTCCTATCCCCTTTCCTGGAGCGAAGGACCGGACTTTGGGCCCTGCTCGAGCCTTTGGATCGAGCTAACCGCGAAGTTGGGGAGACGGACCTAGTGGCCATCCTTAGCGAAGCTGAGGGCTCGGAGCTCAACGCAGCCTTGGAACGGGCAGCGTACCAGGTACGAAGTATCTGCAAAACAAGTTTAATTTCACCTTATGAATAATCTCTCACCTTGCTTTTTCTCTTCACAGCAAACAATTTTGGCTCGATCTGCAGCCGTCTCGAACAAGCGCGGAAGCCTTCGTCTTCAGGAGAGGGTTACTGCTCTCCAGAGGAGTCTTAACGTCTCCGAAGTTTGAATTTCCAGTTTAGACGAAATGGTTGCAGCGGAGAGGAGGGCCAGACATGGTTTGGAGGCTGCGAATAAAAAACTCGAAGGTGAAAAAATCGTGCTTCGGGCCAAGATAGAGAAAATGCGGGCAGAGCACGCCATGGCGGGGGCTGAGCTAGTTAAACTTCAAGAGGAAAAGGCTAAAGTCACGGAGGAAGCTAGCAACTTGCTTAGCCAGAAGAGTTCTCTAGCTACGGAGGCAGCTAGGCTATCCGCTATGGTAGATGAGCTGACTTCGTCAAGGGATGATTTAATTGAAGATAAAGTGAAGTCAGAGAAGGTAGTCGCGGAGGTCATGGACAATCTTTTAGGTGTTCTAGAGTACTTCGGTACCCTTTGGACACTACCTTCGAGTGACAACATCCCCCTGCTGCGACGGCTAAAGATGATCCAAGGAGCTGCGAAGATGATGAAGACAGCAGGCATTCGGTATGGAGAGATCTCCAGCCAAGTAGCTGCTCTTGGAATACTTCACTACTACGAAGATCTAGGGCTATCGATAGCAACAAATTCGGGGGCGGCTCCCATTACCTTCAACGAGAACCAACTACTTAACCCTTCCAAAGATGTGGCCGCAGCTTGGCAAGCCTTCCAAGTTTCATGGAGAGCCGAAGGTCGAACAACGATCAAGGCTTGGATCGACGAAGGGCATCGCCAAAAACAAGCTCGGTCTCAAGCTTCGAGCAGCCAGCCTCCACCGGACCCGCAGGTTTAGCTTTGTTTTAGGAGCCCGACTATGTAAAAATTATGCTTTCATATATTATGAATGAAAATTTATTTATCATGTTTTTAGGCTTCTCAACCTCGTATGGATGATGTCGAAGTATTAAATGTTATCGAAGGACTCCGCCTTCTATGGGCTACTTTTGATCTTTTAAAACTTCATAAACGACCTCGATTTTTGACTCCTTGAGAGAGCTCCGGTGCAATTGCACCCGAAATATGTAAAGATATATTATCTTATATTAAAGAGGAAGAAAAAGAAGTTAACTTGGAAGCTTCGTCTTCTGAAGACGTTGACTAGTCCGAGGACGAGGGTATTGCTGAAGACCAATGAAAGAAGCCTGAAGAACTTCGGAGCTGGGAAAGAAGCCCCGAGCGACTTCGAACTTGGGCTGAACTTCAACAAGAACAAAAAGATTTTCGAGCTTCGAATGGAGGAAGAAGAATTAAACGTAGAGTTATGAGGACTCCCGGCTCTGGAACTAGTCATTCCGGCTTTAGTGGTAGCTCTAGAGATCGATGAAGTCTTCGATTCCTTCTTAGCATAGACACATATTTTTCGTAATGTAATGTAATCTATTCGAATAATAAAGATTGATTTTTAAAGTTGTCTCCCTACTTCCCACTCCCTCTTTTGGCGTAAGCAACTTCGAAGTGTAGTCGAAGAAGGTTAGGCGCAAAGAAAAACTTAAGAGTACAATTTTGGAGGTTGGGAGCCCCTCAGTAATTTAAAGATTGATTAAAATCTTATAAAATGTCTGACTGCTTGGAGTCATAAAACTAGTAACTTAGTACCTTTTGTTTGAAAGAAGTCACTTCGGACGAACTTTTCGGACACTTTGGACTCTTTTCACAGATATTCGAAGCTTATCAGCTCAAACTCTGTTTTGTTTTGGCCTCCTTCGGCTATTTTTGCGAATGCTATCAAACTGATGGTTTGGAATCCGTAGTGGTCTCCTTGGACTCTTTTTACGGATGCTTTCAAGCCGGAGCTTGGAATCCACATTATTTGGTCTCCTTCGGCTCTTTTTACGGATGCTTTCAAGCCGGTGGCTTGGAATCCATTTTTCGGTGACTTTCCCACCTCGTCGGAAGCTTCGAACCAGTGGTTCGAAGTCCGAAAAATTGGTTCAAATTAATGACACTTCCCTCCCAGCCAACTTCGTTCTTCCAGTGCGTCCTCTAGAAGTAGGAAGTGTTTGAGAGGTAGGCATTATCTAAACCATGAGCTTTATTAATTCAGAAGGTGTTTACAAATGGTTACAAGGAGCCCCTATGCGAAATATCGCTTTAAGTTCTCCGCATGCCATGTATGCGTTAACTCTTCGCCTTCTAAATTAGCTAACTTAAAAGAAAAAGGGTGTCATGAGCCGAGAATTATGTATGGACCTTCCCATTTATTCCCTAATTTCCCTGGTGCTATAATGCTTCGCAAAACAAGATGGCCCGGCTTAAGTTCATTAAGCTTGACCTTCGGGTCAAACCAAGTCTTCGTCTGCTGATGATACTTTGACAAATTAGCGACAGCTCGAAGTCTTGTTTCTTCTGTTAAATCAAGCGAAGTTTGCCTTTCTGCTTCTATTTCCGGTTCGGTGCTGTGAAGGGATCCTCCTTTAAGCTCCGTTGGCGTCATAGCTTCATCTCCGAATAATAGTCTGAAAGGAGTGAAACCCGTGGACCTTGTTTGAGTGGTCCGAATGGACCATAGAATCTTCGGGAGCTCCTCGGTCCACAATCCTTTTGCCAATCCTACTATTCTTCGATTCAACCCTGACAAGATATTACCATTGGCTATTTCAACAGCTCCGTTAGACTGAGGATGCCGCACTGCAGCGAAGCATAATTGTATGCCAAGATCTTCACAAAACTTCCTGAAGGGCTCTGCATCAAACTGAGTCCCATTGTCAACTGTGAGTTGCCGAGGCACTCCGAACCGGCATATAATATTTTTCCAGAAAAATTTTTGTACATTATTCGAAGTGATAGCTGTGAGGGGCTCTGCTTCGACCCACTTGGAAAAATATTCAATACCACTACGAATTTCAAATTTCCTTTTGCTACTGGGAAGGGGCCAATAAGGTCCATGCCCCATCTGGCCATGGGCCACACTAGGGCAATGACTTGAAGAGTTGTTGGCGGACGATGACTTCTTCTTCCCATCCATTGACAACCCTGGCAAGTGTGGACTAAGCTCTCTGCATCAGCTACTATTGTAGGCCAATAAAGCCCCTGGTTAAGTGTTTTTCCTGCCAAAGCTCGAGGGGCCAGATGGCTACCGCAAAGTCCTTCATGAATTCCTCGAAGAATCTCTTGACCTTCGGTCTGAGATATACATCGGAGAAGAGGGGAACATACTCTGGCCTTGTACAAAATACCGTTGATTATATGATAATTTCGAATTCTGAGCTTCAACCTCAAAAGTTGTGGCCCTTCAGGCAAATTTGCTTCTCCTTGCAACAATTTTGTAATTGAACTCCACCAATCTGTACTTGGAATGCAAAGGACTTCCGCAGAAGGGATCTGTGTTACCGAAGGTGCACTGAGCTCTTCGTAAAAAGCTTCTTATGGAATGTCCATAGCTTCGACTGTAGCTTTCGCCAAGATATCAGCTTGCGTATTTTCAGCTCTGGGTATACTTCGCATGGAAATCCCTTTAAATGCTGCTTCAATCTTACGGATCTCTTCCAAATATTTTGCAAGCTGTTGATGACGAACTTGAAAACTCTTATCTATGTACCCTTCTACAATTTGAGAATCTGTTTTAATAACAACTCTTGTAGCCCCCAAAGCATGTGCCTTTCGAAGCCTAACAAAATTCCTTCATACTCCGCTGTATTATTGGTGGACTTAAAGTTGAGCCTTGCGGAGTACATTGCTTTTTGCCCTGAAGGCAAAATTATTACTGCTCTGACACCTGCTTCAGATGCTTGGAAAGCTCCATCGGAGTATATTGTCCAAATTCCTTCACTTGCCTTCTCCGGAGCCCATACTGCAGGGGGAGTCCACTCTGCCACAAAATCTGCCAACACTTGTGACTTAATTGTTGTTCTTGCCACGAAGGAGATGCCGAAGGGTGCTAATTCAACAGCCCACTTCCCAATTCTTCCTGTGGAATCCTTACTTCAGAGCATATCTCCCAAGGGATACAAAGTTGGTACAATCACATTATGTGCCAGGAAATAATGTCTTAACTTCCTCGAAGCTATTATTAGAGCATAGGTGAATTTCTCAAGCTCGGAATACCTTGTTTTTGCTCCGGACAATGCTTCGGATACAAAATAGACTAGATTCTGTACCAACTTCCCATTGAAATCAACTTCTCTAACAAGTACTGCACTGACAGCGGAGCCAGTAGCCACAAGGTAAAGGAGTAGGGTTTCATCCGCAAAAGGCACCGTGAGTGTAGCGAGGTTACTGAGATAATTCTTAATATCATCGAAGCTATTTTGACACTCTGGTGTCCATGCAAAATCTTCGGACCCCTTCAATGCTTTGAAAATGGGCAAACTTCTCTCCGTAGGCCTTGCTAGGAATCTGCTAAGTGCTGCAAGATGGCAGTCAGTTTTTGCACTTGCTTCAAATTTTTCGGAGGAGCCATCCTTTGCAACGCAGTTATTTGAGTGAGGCTAGATTCGATCCCTCTACTTGAAACTAGATACCCTAACAACTTCCCAGCCTGAGCCCCGAAGATACATTTTTCAGGGTTAAGACGGATTCCACATGCCTGAAGGCTATTGAATGTTTCTGCTAAGTCTAGGCTATGCTGGTGCTTTAAAGCACTCTTTATTACAATGTCATCCATATAAGCTTCTATATCGCGGCCTATTTGATGACCTAAAGCCTTAGCAATTAACCTCGAAAAAGTTGCCTCGGCATTTCTTAAGCCAAAGGGCATTCTTACATAGCAGAAGACTCCCGAAGGAGTTACAAAGCTTGTCTTGATTTCATCTTCACGCTTTAGCCAAATTTGATGATAGCCGGAATACACGTCAAGGAAGCTTAATAACTCCGAACCAGCAGTGGAGTCAACCAGTTGATCAATTCGGGGCATGGGATAGGGGTCACGGGGGCATGCTTTATTCCAAGATGTAAAATCAATACACATGCACCACTTCCCGGAAGATTTCTTCCTAACGAAGATTGGGTTGGCTAGCCACTCCGTATGAGCTACTTCTCTGATAATCCCAGCCTTCAGCAACTTTTCCACTTCATCTTTAGCAAGGATGGCTCTCTCCATAGATAGCTTCCGGAGTCCTTGCCAGACAGGCCGAACCTTCGGGTTCACAAGTAAACTATGCTCAATGATATCCCGACTGACTCCAGTAATGTCCTCATCAGACAAGGCAAAGACATCTAAATTCTCTCCAACTACTTTTTCTAATGAAGTAGCGACTTCTGGATTCTGGAGGCAAATCTTTGCCAAACTGAAATGAATAATCTTTGACATCTTTGACAATAACCTTTGTTATAATCTCCCCTTCAGGGCTTGGCCTTGGGAAGGACTTCTTCAAAGGTTCACCTGAAGTAGAAAAATCCTCCGGGTTGCCTTGCACGGTGTTCACCTGTCTCGGGTCAAGAGGAGGGCCATGACCATATTCTGCTCTTCGTGCAATGGCCTGATCTCCGAAAACAGTGAGCACTCCCGCTTGTGTGGGCATCTTCATACACAGATAATTATGATGCGCCACAGCTCCGAACTGATTCAACATGCCCCTCCCAAAGATAACATTGTATGCATACGGGGCATCCACAACATCAAAAATCACTTCCTCCGTTCTGGCCAGTAGCCCCTCTCCGAAGGTGACCTCCAGACCTATTTGTCCGAGGGCATCGAGAGGGGGTCCTGCGAAGCCTTGCAAAGGATGAGCTGCTGGGAGAAGATGCTTTCTGGAGATGTAGAGTTGATCGAAGGCTTGGACGAAGATAATATCTGCTGAACTCCCTCAGTCAATTAGTACCCTTCGGACTTCAGTCCCTGCTATGTTGGTAGTAATGACAAGTGGATCTGCATGTGGAAACTTTATTCCCACTGCATCATCTGCGGAAAAAGATATTGGCACATGGAACCATTCAGGCATGGTAGCTGCGGACGAAGAAGTTCCAATATGGCCCACTTCTCGGACATATTCTCTTCTCTGCCTCTTCGACATACTACCAAGAGGTGGCATAACATTGACCACCGGAGGTTGACTTGCAGGGTCGAAGTTATCTATATGTGCCATAGCCTGGACAGGCTCCGGACGCACCCCAGGAGGAACTCGGTCAGTAGTGCCTCGACCCGAAGTTCTTTCAAGGTACTCGCCTCTTAAAACGAGTATAGACTTGCACGCATCAGTTGCAATACTTCGATTCTCACCATGGACACGGCAGAAGAAGGCCTGGGCTTTGCCAGCCGGCTTCCCTAGTGGCCTCCAGCCGCTGGTCTTGTTTCCTGAAGGTTGCGAAGTCTTAGGGGCAAATTTCTGCGGAGGTGCAATGTTAAAGTCTTCTGAACGAGGATGCTTTTGAAGTCTTCACTTCCAGCTTGACTTCTTGCAAGATTAACGGAGTTGCGGCAGTTCTCCGAAGCCACCCTTCTTCTGACCTTGCATACTCTTCGAAATAAGACATCAACTGAGTAATAGAAGATATTTGTTTCCGGTGAAGTTTATCAAGGAGGCCAACATGGGTAACTCCCTCCCGAGTTGCATCAACTATGGAGGATGTAGTCAACCCTCGAATCTGCGACTTCGTACGAACGAAGCGCTTGAAAAATTGCCTTAAAGTCTCTCCGGGCAGTTGCTTCACCTGGAAAAGGCTTCCTGTCGACATTGGGGGTACGAAGGTACCCTGAAAGTTCCTTATGAACTTCTTCCTTAACTGCTCCTAGGTTCTTATTGACCCTGGCTTCAGGGACCAGAACCACCGTAGAGCCACCCCTTCAAGAGCTAGAGGGAAGCACTTGGCCATGGTGTCTCGCACTCCTCCACTGGCCTCGATTGCTAATGCATAAGAATGGGAGAACTCCCTAGGGTCTTCATCTCCAGCATACTTACAGAGCTTCGAAGTTTTAAACTTAGGATCGAAGCGCACTTTCTATAGCTTGGGATGCAGCGGAGACTCGCTATCGAAGGAAGCGTTCTCTAGGGCTTCAGGATAAGGAAGTTCGTCATCTTGGGGCTCTTCGGGGATGACCGGGGTGGCCTGAGAACGAAGCCTATCTGCGGCTTCTTGCCACCACCTCGCTACTTTAGCTTGGAGACTGGCCATTTGAGCAGCCATATCACCAAGACCATCTTCATCTCCTCCGGAAGGACCTTCCAGGTCTTGAGAACTGTATGCATCAGTTCGAAGTGGAACTTGAGGTGGAAGAGAAACTCTGGTTGGCCGAAGTATGGATGGAGTTGGGGAGGAACTCCGTATGCTCGAGGAAGGGGAATTCCTTCCGAAGTCTGAGGTGGAGGAAAAGTCGAAGGTCCTCCGACCTCAACTGTGTTCGAAGATCTTACTCCGGAGGTCCGAGGGGACCTTCGAGTAGGACTACCACCTGAACTCCACTTGGGAGGCATGGTTTGAGAACTTGGTAGAGAACGAAGTTTTTTGGACTAAGTTCCCCACGGATGGCGCCAACTATTGGCGTAAAAGATTACGCTGACAGGTTTTCAGAGTTTAGAAACCAACAAACGAAGTGTTTGTGAAATGAACTATTTCAAGCCTCCGAATTGGATAATAGCTCGAAGCAGTTCGAAGATGTGTATTGAATAACTCAGTATTCGATCATCATTATAGGGTAAAACGGGGGTTATTTATAGGCCAAAACCTTAAGGAAAAGACCCTTTTACCCCTCTGTTACAACCGACATAGTGGAAACTATTCGGTACCCTTAATAGGGCTAAAATGGTAAAATACTAATCTAATGAGATAGAAGATATGTCTTCCATCTTAGCTGGCAAGGAAGCTCCCTGAAAAGTCCTTTCGAAGATATACTCTGAACTAGAGTTCGCCTCTATCCTTCGAACTTGTACCAGTATACTTCCGGAGTTAGACGCTGGAAAACTTCGATTAAATCACCTGCCTTTGTCCTATTGCAGCAATGGCCCTGAGGATGAAGTATTTTCCCCAACAAGAACCATGATGACTTCCCGATCATATGGCACGAACAACCGGAATCAATGATCCAATTTTTCTCCAGGCCTCCTTCCGCTACCTACACATGGTGAAAACATCTTGAGTGTTCAGTTCTGGGGTAAGTGAAAAACTTTCTAGGAATCCTGCACTAAGAAACTCGAGTGGTAGAAGAAACAGTAGTAGACTGTATGTAAGGTTGATACGGACAGCCTAGCATCAACAGCATTTCCTTCCCCCAATGATCAAGATATTCCAAATCATTTTTAAGGAGCAATAACTCACGCTCGTGTAAAGAAAATAAATCAACAGGTGAACTCGCTCCTAAATAAGAATAGCATTACACATGAAAATCAGTTGCTACCTAATGCCCGTAATTTAATTGTTCTTAGGTATGACAATGTTGAAGAGTGGCCAAAGGATCAGCACTTCATCAACAGCCATCAATCAAGCAATGAATGCAATGAAGGCCATTTCGGATTCAAGTGACCAGTATGAAATAAAATGCTCATAGAAACCGCATATTAAATCCAATAAATGTGTTCGACCACAGCTTGGAATGCTTACTTCATAAGCTTTTCGATGGATCTGGCCTCACCCAATAATTCTACCAGAATAGGGAGTTATCGCCGACTTAATGTGGAGAACAGAAACTATCAAACATTTCATTTGCTTTAATTAGGGTGCTATGCACCAATATTGGCTTAATGCCATGTAAAACGTCATAAACACCTCTCCATCTCCCTCTCAATCCCTTCTATATAATAGGATCTTTCTCAATATGTTGCAAGAATAGAATTTTGAGAATGAAACAACTATGCTTTATGCATGTTCTTGAGTGTTCTAGCAAATAGTTGAATCATCTCTGAGAATTGTGCATTCCTTCCCGTTGTTCTTGCAAGCCCTTTGTGATTGCAACGAGGATTGTAATCCACTTGACTTGGTTTAGTGGACAACATGAGGTTGGGCGAACTCCGTGCTGCAGGTTGTTGCACATGCAACGGTTGGCTGCACAAGACTCGTCAGGTTTCACGAGTATCTTTGATTCTACGCCGTGAAGGTTGGGCGCATCCTCGTATCAAAGCTGGGCATGAATCATGATAAAAACTGCACGATCTACTAACATGGCAAAAACCAAAACCAAGACGAGGTCTCGCAAGCTATCGAGGATCAAAGCCTCTTACATGAGATCTAGTACCATATGAGTCATGGTAAGATCCGCGCTGGGCAAAGCCTCGATCATAAAAATGTGGAGTCTCATTAAAGCGGGGAAGAAGGTGAGAGACAGGCTCATGTATACCAATAGGTGGATGATACATGTACCATGCACTCAAATCCCAAGAGCGTCTCTCATTCCTCATGTGACAAAAGCAAAAACCAATCAAATGACTCACCCTCTAGCAATAAAAAAAATGAAAAATCTTCTTCAGGGCTTGGGCATTGGTCACTTGGGAATTTCTCACATGCACTCTTAGTTTTGGCTGAACAGTACTCCTGGGTGGAGGAGGTATTTTCTTTTTGGGATGCTTGATGAGTTTCTTAGCCTTTGGTGGAGTATCTAGCTTGGCTTTCTCCTTCTCAAGGGTAGTGGGTGGAGTGAAAATGGTTTTTCCCTTGTTGTTTGGTGTATCTCTCTCAAAACCCAACCCTAAAGCCAAGCCAGCTTTATCAGCACACATCTTGGTCTGGGCCAAGAGAAAATCCATCATATCCTTTCCCTCAGTGGTGCATCTGCTCAGAAAAATTGGACACAAGCTCATTAGTAGAAGCACCAAAAATAATGTCGTCCACGTAAATCTGAGCAATCAAGAAATCAGAGCCAAGTCTGAGCAAGAAAAGAGTCTTGTCCACAAAACCCATCAAAAGACATTCCCCAACAAAAACTACTTTAAACGATCATACCAAGCACTGGGGCTTGCTTCAGATAATATAAAGCTTTCTGCAATTTAAAAACATGTCGAGGAAACTTATGGTTTTCCAAACTGGGGTGCCTAACATAGACCTCCTCCTCCATATACCCGTTCAGAAAAGCACTCTTGACATCCATTTGAAAAATCTTAAAACCTTTAGAAGCAGCAAATGCCAAAAGTATGTGAATGGACTCAAGACGGGTAAAAGGGGCGAAAGTCTTCTCAAAATCATTACCCTCCTTCTAGCAAAAATCGTGGGCAACTAATCAAACTTTGTTGTGCACCACAATCACATCTTCACCTTGCTTGTTCTTAAACACCCACTTGGTTCCTATTGGGTTGCATCCAGGTGGAAGCTCACGTCCTCAGCCGAAGTGTTAGACCAAAACAGGCGACCAGAGGGGGAGTGAATGGGAGCTTTTAAAATTCTCTTCTACTGAGCAGACTTTGAACACACCCTTTGAAGTGTATGATTTAGAGGTATTGAACACCCTCCGAACATAGGTTTCGAATGGGGTAAAAGTTCAAAGTTTAGAAGACTACACTCACGATCAGAAACCCAAAACTGCATTGTACTTCGCAAAGATAGTGTAGGCTCTGCACACCGAGGTACCTTTGAGCAAGCTTCGCACTACAGTACTTTACAAAAGTATGTTTCCCTCTGAGAGCTCCGAACAGAGACTCCGCACTAGTAACTGGTACTAGGCTTCGCACTTCGGAGTGTTGTAAATAGGAGCACAAAAACTGATCCCCAAAAGGACTTCGTCTTTGAGAAGAAAATGGGCTTCGAATGCACACTTCACAAGGTGCTTCGCTAGTAAATAGTGAGGTCTAGCCTCCGATTGACACGGAGCGAATATACACCAGATTTACTCACAAGAATCGCATGTATGAGAGATCAACACACTTCATTGGAAATGAAATAGAGCAAGAACTCTGGTTGACATAGAATGAAGTGAAATGCAGAAAACTCAGCTCACATTGTGCTAATATCTCACATAAAAGTTCATGCAAATAAGGAAAAAAAGAACAAAAATTTCATTGCAAGAACAGGGAACACAAAACTCACAAGTTCAGAGAACACTTCATGGTGGCTGGCCAAGGCTACATGGAAAATAGAAGGTTCTAAAAGTGGAGTAAAAAGTGTTACCATAGACCTCAGCCTGCCTCTTCTTTTATAGGCACTACTCTGACTTGCGAATAGACTACAATACCCGTAGGGTTTACAACATTTTTGTCTCTGGCAGACACGGGGGTACATATGGTAGTCTACTTTATTGGAAGCTTCTTTTGTCAGCTTCGTAGGGCAGACAGTATTAGCCTTTGCAGAGCAGATACGATCAGCTTTTGCAAAGCGGAATCTTCTAGAGCCCCCTTCACACACGAAGTGTGCAGAGGCTTTGGTTACATGCTTCGAACCCGAAGGCCGTCACTTCACCGAAGTCAGTCTTCGATACATTGATGGTTTTGAGACGAAGCCATCAAAACCCTTGAGCCTTCGCACCATCACCTCCGAATTGGATCACAACGGCTTCTCAGCTACACCAAGCTCGAACTCCGCCCGTCTATGTACTGAAATCATGCATGGCCGAAGTACATAGTCATCCACACTCCAAAGCCCCACCTTCGAAGTATCTTCACCACCTTCTGAAGTCCCTCCTTCGTCCAAGGCCTCTACATGAAGCACTTCCATAAGCACTCTTTCGCAGTGTCTCAGCCCTGAGCACACTCCACGAAGAACCTTATCCGGATCATGCCTTCAATGCGCCTCAACTTCTGAGACCTTTGTAAGGTGTCCTTCCAAATTTCTCTGTTTGGAGCACACTTGGGAGCCTTGCCTCATTCCTGAGGACTTCGTCCACCAGCCTTCGAAGTTACTCCTTCGGAGTCGCCCTTCGAAGTGCCTCGCCTACGAGAACTTTGCCTCGGGGTACCTTCAGCTAGAGCCACCCTCTGCACTTTCTACCTTCGCCTGGTGCACCTCGACCCGAGAACCGACCTCGACTCCACGCAGCCTCCGTGACTGAGCTCCCCACTCGCCTAGCATCAAGCTCCATGCTTGACCCGGGATTAGCACTACGAACCATCCCGTTGCCTCCGATGTCACCTGCACATCAACGACAAGCAAACAAGTGTATCCGATACCCAAGAGACCTCTCCGGTAAACAACCTCCGGTACACACTCTGGTGTATCGCCCAAAGAACCAAGCCCTTCGGTACAGACTTCTCATCGTATTCTGTCGGACCCCTCTGATAGACATACTTCGCTGCAACAGTTGCACACGGCAAACACCGAACCCTTCGGTACAACACCTTTGAACCCCTTCAGAGGGACCCCTTCATTCATAATGTAAAACTTGTCAATCACTCATCACAGACTTGAAACCAAGGCACATCTCTAGTTGGTTTCTCAATCTCCCTCTTTATGATTGCATTGACAACCAATTTCACCAAATTTCAAGATAAAGACAAGATGAAAACTTTTCAGCCCACAAGTGACCATAAAAACTCAAACAAGAGCCAAAACATGTCACTTGATAAAATAATCTCTTCCCCCTTGACTCATGAAAACCATTTGGCAAAAACTCCCCCTTCAGCAAAGCATGAAAGCACATTTGAACTTCATCACTTGTTCTCCCCCTTTTGGCATAAAAATTCTCTCCCCCTTTGGTAGGCAACAAGGCATTCTCTCCCCCTTTGACAATGCAAAAATCAAGGAGCAATAAAAGATGCAAGGCTTCGAAATGATGAAAAGTGTGAAGACATATAGTGCAATAATATGCCAAATCATAATGTCAGGCTCAGATGCTCATCTCAAGTTAACATATTCAAAATTCAATATCGAGGCATGAACTATTCAGATTGTTGAAAATAAAAGCATCACCACTTAGACTAGTCATCTAGACAAGTAAAAGCAATAATTGCTAAAGCTAATCAATTTCTACAGAGGAAGGCAAGTCCAATTTTATGGAGCATTTAGCAAACTTGGTAAGCAAAGGATTCAGACTTGCAATTCTTTTTATATTTCTAGGGGTTATTTGTTTGTCCACCTTATACTTTCCAACCAAGACAAGTGTGGGATCAGAATGGTGACTGGAGGAGGGGTGAATAGGCACCTCGACACTTTCTCGTGAATGTGATGGCTTGTTCAGATCACCCAATGCACCTCTAAAGATCAAATTCAAATTTAAATCAATCAAAACCAATCAGAGCAACAAAACCTTTTCAATTCTAGAATTCAGTCTTAAATCGGAGTTTGATCAGCCGAACTATCCTATCGGACACCAAAGCTCTGAAGCACACTGACTAGATCGACAAATGGTTTACCGACAGGAAGAAATCAGAGATTGAATTGTCGACAAAGATCAAAGCATTTACGAATACAGTTTACAAATTCATTCTATGGTCTTTGGACATGTACTTCAAGAATATGAATTCAAACATGCTCATGCACACATTCAAATGATAATCAAAATTCAGAACTGAAAGCTCCAGCATAAAAGCTCCTCGGCAGAAACAAATTTCAAGAGAAATACCAAAGGAAAGAGATAAAAATCTCAGTCTGAACTTTCTGCCAAAATTTCCACAGCCCCAAAAAGAGAGAAAAAACTATATATCGCTGTGGTTAGAAGCTTTGGTAAGTTATGTATAACTCAGGTCCAAAAACAGTACCAAAACAGATCAAAAATCATCTCAAAGATTGAATCAAGACTGAAAACAGAGAAATGTATTCAGCTAAAATCTCAAGTTTTCAGAATCAGTTAAGCACTTTGTTGGACAGAAAAATATATGTATCAGTGGTCAAAAACTCTTGCAAATTCCCAAAATGGAACTCTGAAAACTTGATCTTCAAAGGCTATGAAGAACTTGGATCCAAAAATACTAGCAAAACAGATCAAACATTTCCTAAAAGATTGAATCCAGACTGAAAACAGAACACTATACTCAGCAGAAATTACAAGTGTTCATAATCATTTAGGTACTTTGTTGGGCAGAAAAATACATGCAGAAGTGATCAAAAACTTTTGAGAACTTCAAAAATGGAACATCCAGATCATTCACATCAACAGTTACATGGACATCCAAGCCATGTTCTGTAATGAAAAACTCCAGAAAACTCACTCAAAAATCGAATCCAGGGAAAAATAACTCAGATACTTCTAAAGACAGGATTCTTCTTTGAACTTATCACTTTTGATCATCAAAATAATTATGAATAAATGGCAAAACCAAGATGCAAATTCCAAAAATGGAACATTCAGAACATCCTCAACAAAAGATGTATGAACTTCTCATATGAGTTCTGTAGTGAAAAACACTAGAAATTGCAACACAAAACTCAATCCAGATAAAATAAACCTCTGCACAACCACTATTTTTCCCAGATTTGATACAGGATAGTTTTCAAAAAAACTCAATCTTAGATTCTTGGTACAAAAATTTGATCCATACTCGTACTCATTAAACTGGACAAGAACTCAATTTCACATTCAGAGAGACAATCAATACTGAGGATCACAAGTTCATCAAATTTACTCAAATCTGAATCATGTGAAACACAATTTGTTGTTACAATTTCTGCATTCTTTTTAAAGCAAGTATGAGTTCAATGATCAACAGCACTCAGCATATGAATCAAAGCATCAGAGTGTATACTTAAACATAAATGATCAGATCGTACAAAGGATGTCATACACTACATGGAATCAAACAACTTAAAACAAATTCCTGGACAGAACCTTTTCAGAGTTTTTGAGGAGTTGATTCTCCCATTAAATAACTTGTTCATCCTTCTACCATGGAATTACTCAAGAAACAACCCAATGATCAGCCTAGAGGTTGAAGAACACTTAAAGAAACATTTCATCAAACATGTAGAGAGCTAAACCAAAAACTGAAACAATTTTCGAGTAATTTTTCAGTGTTGTGGTGCCTCCTTTGATTAGCAAAAAGATCAAGAAGATATTGCAGAAATCACATGAAACTTTCAAAAATGGATCATTCAAATCATGCACAACAAAAGATGTATAAACATCAATATCAACTTCTGCACTAGATTCACCAGAAATCGCTACACAAAATCGAATTCAACCACAAAAATTACCTGCGCTGGAAGCAGATCAACACCTTGCCGATTTTCTCCTGAGGCTCGTCATAATTCATTCAAAAACAGTGTTTAGTTCTCATTTTTGTGTATCAAATTCTGTCAAAAGGTTCCCAAAAGTCTCAGCCAACTTAGGGGATAAGATCCCTTAAGTAGGCAGCTTCTAGAAGACTATTTTACACATAATCCCTTAGATAATTTCAGATTTACACATTCTAAAAATTACCCTATAAATCCTAAAAGAAAAATTACAATTAGACTCTCCTTTTAATATACTTTCAGAGTAGAACCACTCTAAAAATTATACCAAAAGGATACAATATAAAACTAAAATATTTAAACTAACACTAGACTCCTATTTATTTGAATTTAACAAAAACATTTAAAGTTCCGACGGTTTTCAGCAAAAACCGACAAAGCGGAAGTAGCCATGGATATTGATTTTTGTTGAGTACCAATTGTTAGATAATTCCATGAAAAACAATATTATTTTCAGGTTGCAGTTTTGCATCCAAAGTAAATGATTCTAGCTACCAGACAAATAAAAAATGGCTAAAGCAATTCTGCATAACACATGCTAGACACAAGACTAAGTAGTGATCAAGTTTGGAATTTTGTAAATTAAAATCGTGCTCATAATAAAAGTAGATATATTAATCAGAGCTGAATGCATCATGGTAATGACACTTATGCAAAGGAATATAAAAGCAACTAAATGCATCAAGAAATAATCATAAAAGAAGCCAATGCGAAATAATTGAAGCATGCTCCCCCTCCCAAAATGCCGTAAGGATGACAAATACTAAGTTCCCCACGCAAATAAGCAAATCAAGATGCATCAAGGGGTTTGGTAAAAATGTCGGCAAGCTGGTTCTGAGTATCAACATATTAAAGTTCAATATCACCTTTCTCATTGTGATCTCTGAGAAAATTATATCTCACATCAATGTGTTTGGTTCTAGAATGCTGAACTGGGTTATTTGCAATATAAATAGCACTAGTGTTATCACAAAAGAGTGGAACACTCTTATAATCTAACCCAAAATCCCGCAAAGTGGATACCATCCACAGAATCTGTGAACAACAGCTAGCTGCGACAACATATTCAGCCTCGGCTGTAGATTGCGCAACACTAGACTGTTTGTGGGAAGACCAGCAAACAAGAGAAGTACCTAGAAAATAACAAGTACCAGAGGTACTTTTCCTATCAATTCTACACCCAGCAAAATCCGCATCCGAATAACCACGAAGGCACAAAGAGGAAGATGCAGAATACAAAATGCCAAATTTGAGGGTATGTTTGAGATACCTTGGTATATGCTTTACCGCTTGGCAGTGCGAAGCCCTTGGCGACGACTGAAAACGGGCGCACAGACACACGGCGAAGTGTCTGCCCGGCCTTGTAGCAGTGAAATAGAGGAGGAAGCCGATCATGCATCTGAACTCCTTCTGATCTATAGCTTCTCCATCCTCGTCAGGGTCCTATGCTACCGAAGTAGCCATTGAAGTGCCAAGGGGCTTTGCATCGACCGTGTCAAACTTCTTGAGCAGGTCTTTGGTGTACTTCGTCTGATGGATGAAGGTACCTTGTTTGCTTTGCTTGATTTGCAAACCAAGGGAAAAATGTGAGTTCGCCCATCATGGACATCTCAAACTCCCTACTCATGGTATCTGCAAACTCAGCAACCAAAGCATGAGAAGAGCCACCAAAGATAATATCGTCAACATAAATATGAATTAGGAGGAAATCTTTGCCATGCTTGAGAGTGAAAAAGGTTTTATCAACTGATCACATCAAATAGCCTCACTCAAGCAGAAAAGACTTAAGTCTATCATACCACGCCCGAGGGGCCTGCTTGAGTCCATAACGAGCCTTATGAAGTTTGAGGACTCTATGAGGGTATTTGGGGTTCTCAAAGCCAGGGGGTTGTTTTACATAAACATTTTCGCATATGAAGCCATTTAGAAAAGAATTTTTGACATTCATTTGAAAAAGTTTGAAACCACGGGATGCCACAAATGCAAGTAAAATTCTACTGGCCTCAAGATGAGCAACAGGTGCAAAAGTTTCAGTAAAATCAATCCCTTCTAATTGTGAAAAACCCTGAGCCACAAATCTAGCTTTGTTTCTAACCACAGACCCATCCTCCCCTTACTTGTTTTTGAAAATCCATTTTTTCCAATAAAATGAACATGAGGAGGGGATCTACAAGACTCTAGACTTGGTTTCTCTCAAAATTTTCAAGTTCTTCATGCATGGCATTGATCCAACTAGAATTAGATAAAGCATGACTCACATCTAAGGGATCGAAAGAAGCAACAAAAACCAAATTAATGAAATGAGCGTGAGAACGTGTTACCCTTTGATCAAGATCACCAATGATTTGCTCGGTAGGATGCATCCTTTGGATGTGGTGAGGAGCCTCGCGACGACATACAGTCTCCCTCTCAACTTGAGCCAGTGAGTGGTCGAAGATGACCAATGTTGAGGTAGTAGCTTCGGGACCTCTTGCCGAAGTAGTCTAAGTAGGGTCCGATTCGGGGGTGATGACTAGGGAAGTAGGGCATCATCCTTGAAGTCTTCGGGATCTTCGTCTTCAAAGATTGTTTGTTCCATATCGTGTTCATTTGCCTGATCAAAAGAGGAGCTAACACAGGAGGTTGATTCATCAAAAATCACATCACATGATTCAATGACAGTGTTAGTTTCCAAATTGAAAACACGATAAGAATGACCATGAGTGGTGTAACCTAAAAAGATCTCGTCAGAAGAATGCGACTCAAATTTGTCCAAATTTCCACGTTTTAGGATAAAACATCGACATCCAAATACTCGAAGATGAGTAACTTTGGGCTGTCTCCCAAAACACGGATTATAAGAAATCAAGTTCAAAATTAAGCGTAAGAATATTTGGTCTGAGATGTAACAAGCAGTGTTCATGGCCTCAACCCAAAACTTTCTAGGAGTCCTGTGCTCATCGAGCATCGTCCTAGCCATCTCAACCAAAGTGTGGTTCTTCCTCTCAACAATACCATTCTATTAAGGAACCCGCGGAGCAGAGAATTGATGTTCTATGCCATGCTCCATGCAAAAGTCAACAAAGAGACTATTTTGAACTCGGTGCCATTATCACTTCGAATGAATTTCAATGCACCTGGAAGTTCAGTAAAAAGTCTCAAAGCTAAGCTCTGAAAGTGTGAGAACACTTCATCCTTGCTAGCTAAAAATAAGACCCAAAAGTAGTGAGAGAAATCATCGACAATGACAAGAACATACCATTTGCCACCCAAAGAACTAACCCAAGAAGGACCTACAGTGTCCATATGGAAGAGTTCTCCAAGTTGTTCAGTCATCACCATATTGACTGGTGAGTGTGAAGCGGCAATCATTTTTCCATGTCGATAAAGAGTGCAAACTAAATTCTTCTCAAATTTGATCTTGGGCAATCCTTGGATCATACTTAGGGCACTCATGCGAGCTAGCAAGTCAAAGCTCATATGCCCTAGTTTCCTATGCCACTTCCAGAGCTCAGAAGTAGAATGTACAACTAAACAGTGAGAAGAACCAGATGTCTCAGAAAAATCAACTCCAAAAACTCTCCCAACTCTAAAGATCTTACAAACCAAAACGTCATTAGAATTGAGTACTTGCGAAGTATAACGATGAAATCGCACTTCGAAGCCCTCATCAAGCAACTGGGACACCGAGAGCAAATTGTATCCCAAATTTTCAACCAAGACAACATCTTTGAGAGTGAAATTTGAGTTGATTCTTACCACACCTTTACCTTTCACTCTTCTTCTTCGGTTGTTGCCGAAGGTGATTTGCTCCTTTTGCTTGGTTGTGGTGAGGCTGGAGAACCATGATGTGTTTCTGGTCATATGGCGTGAACAACCAGAGTCCATGATCCACGTGCCATCCAATCCTCGTCCTGACACCTACACAAAACGAAAAACCTCGATCGCTCAGTGTTGGGGTGAGTGAAAATATGACGAGGCATCCACCACTGAGAGATACAAGCAGTAGGTAATGTAAAAATAGACTGTCTACATAGAGGTAAAGTAGAGTGATGCAAACTGTGAGGTCTACCTACATGATGCAATCCAGTCACACGACGAGGTCTCCCAACCTATCGAGGTACAAAGCCACCTACACGTGGTCTAGCACCATATGAGACATGGTGTATACCACGAGGGACATAACCTCTCCGGGAAGCATGGGGAGCCTCAAAATCAGAATGTGAGTAAAAGTCTGACTCATGCATACCTAGAGAATGGTAATGCATGTCTTGAAAACTCAACGCCTGTGAACGTCGCTCATCCTTGATGCGACGAAAGCAAAACCGAACCAAATGACCCACTCACTGGCAATAAAAACAATGAAACACTCTCCTAGGGGCACTCGCTTGGGTCATATGAGCAATTCTCACAGGCTCCTTGGGTTTCTGCTGAGGGTTTTTCTTGAGTGAAGGAGGTGGAATTTTTCTTTGGAGGCTGGATAGGCTTCTTGGCTGGAAGAGTGTCTAATTGGGCTCTCTCTTTATCTAGGGTAGTGGGTGAGGTAAAAACAGTTTTATTCTCACTATCTGGAGGAATTCTCTCAAAACTCAATCCTAGAGCTAACCCCACCCTGTCAGCACACATCTTAGTCTTAGCCAAGAGCAAATTCATCCTACCCATTCCCTCAGTGCATTTGTTCACCACAGAAAAAAAGGTATTCATTTTCAGCACTCTCCAATCTAGCCTCTAACTCCTTAACATGCTTGTCTCTTAAATTAATGCTATCAATCAATAAAGGACAGTTTGAACAAGCATCAAAAGAAATAGGTCTAGACTCCACCACCAAAAGTTGCTTCTGTGCAGTCTCAAGCTCATCAACAATTTAAGCATGCACTAAACGCAACTGAGCAAGCTCACCCATGACAACAGTGCAAATTCACATTCGGCATCATCAATTTTAGACTTAAGCATGTTATAATCAGTCGAAACAGATTCTAGCTTAAGTCTAAGGTCTTTTCTATCTCTAGCATCCTGACCAAGAATTACCTCATTCAATTCATCAATTTTAATGGAAAGTTGGTCGTAGGATAGTGGTACCTCAGATGAGTCTAGCTCATCGCCCCTGTGACTGTTGTCGGCCATGAAACAAAGGCCGGTGAAATCCCTAGCCTTCTTCTTCTTCTCCTCCTTCCTTGGAGATTGTTTCTCCTCATTAGAGCTCGACTCCTCAGTTGAGGAAGTGTCGATGTCACTGAGTGCAGCGACAAATGCTCTGGAAGCAGCCTTGGCTACCCTCTTAGCCACCTTGTCGCGCTTACCCTTCACATAGGGTTTCCTCTCCTTCTTGTGGTGTTTGGGGCGCTCACTCTCTTATTTCCTCTTAAGCTTAGGACAATTGGCCTTTATGTGAGAAGTGTCACCATACTCAAAATAACCACTAAAACCACTTCTCTACTAATCCTGTCTCTCATTATGAAAACGTGTAAATCTCCTAGCAATGAGAGCAAACTCTTCATCATCCAAAGTATCCACCTGCCTGAGACCAGGGAGGATAGAGCAAAACCACCTACAAGAACACAAGTGCTAGATGAGCTTGGTTCTGCAGTGGTACCACGGCTAGAGCCAGAAACTAGTGCCATGGGCTGAGGCAAAGAGTTTTTGTGCACTGCAAGAGATGCCTTGGCAATCTCTGTGGACTTCAGCTTGCTGAAGAGTTCATCACAAGTCAATGTGTCATACCCTGTGGACTCCTCAATGTTGGATATCTTCACTTCCCATATGCTACGATCAAGAGCATAGAGAAGCTTGAAAGCCCTATCATGATCATTATAAGCAAGTGTCCCAGTGGACCGCAAGTTACTCACTATCGCATCAAAGCGTGAAAACATGGCATCTATAGATTCGCTAGGGCCTTGCATAAAAAGTTGATACTATTGATTGTATGTGCTCTGGCGCCTAGCCTTAATCTGTGTAGACACCTCATGAAAAGTAGTGAGCGTAGTCCAAATCTCCCTAGCTGTCCTCAGGTGTTGTACCCTATCAAACTCACTTCTACTCAAGCTAATTGAGAAACCATGTTGAAGAATATGGTTTTGATACTCTAGATGTGATGAGTGATTGTCAACGGAAGTTAAAGGAAGAGAAATAAAGACCTGCTGAGTCTGAGGCGCATGTGACTCAGGTACACGGGCAGCGAGCGATAGCCGGGCAGAGGAGCCGCGGAGTCGGGTTGGCCCAATCCGGGTACATGGCTAGAAGCGGCAGAGGAACCACCAGTCTATTGACTGGGTTTGACTTAGGTACATGGGCGGTGAGCGATTGCCGGGATGAGGAAGCTGCGGGTCGGGTCGGCCCAATCCGGGTACCCGGTGCGAAGACGGTGGACGCTTTGTCAAATTCGGTGCAAAACTGACAACCTATGATTATGTTATTTTTAGGATATTAATATTAGTTTTTAAGTTTAGAATATTTTTATTTGAGTCAGGTGATTTTTCTAAGAATATTTTAGTAATTTTCGGAATTTATTTTAGGGTCAGTTTAATTTATCTTAGGGGTAAATTAGTCTTTTCATGTATTAGGAGTCGCCTATAAATAGGCCCCTATCCCCCCTGGGGATAGATGACTGTTTTTTCCTAGATCAATCGACAGTCCACTTTTTATTTTTCGGCCGCGGTTCGTCTTCCACCAAAAGTTTTTCATCTACAAATATTTCCTCTGCTACTGCTATTTCCCCACGGCGGTTTCATTTCTTCCCCATGGTGTCGGCTCTGTCTTTTCACGGCAGCAGCAGTAGTGCAACGGGAGCACGGGACTTCCTGCATGATTCAGCGTGCAGCAATTGTCTAACGCGCGCGGGCCCCACGGCAGCACAGGCGGCAGAGCTTTCGGCAGTGATTTTCGTCCACAGGAGCAGCGGCGTCCTCTCGCTATTTAGTTTGGCCCAGCACCTGTTGGCAATCTCCATGGCAGAAACGAGGCTACAGTACCGAAGAGCTACGGCAGCTAGCGCATGGAGCGTCTCTGCATAGGCGCGTCAGGGATGCAGGCAAGTTGTTCACATTTTCCCACGGCGATTAAATTCTGCAGGATTCCAGTGGATGTGGGCCCCATGGGCGGCAGCCTTGCGCTAGGAAAGCCGCGTTGAATCGACGATGTACAGTGTGCGCAAGAGTGTAGCACAGCTACATGCGGCTTCTAGCTCTAGGATCTTTTCTCTTTTCACCGGCGCAGGAGCCACCGCACGCGCGTTTGACGACAAGAAGCGGATCGCTCAACGTCAGATCCTCTGCAGTGTGCGACGACGTGACCGGTGAGGTAAGTTTTCTTGTTTAATCTCCTATATTTTAGCTAGTTAGTTAAACCAACATTTATCCATATTTTAATTAGCTGAAAAATAATAATCTCGTAGTTATCTGTTCTTAATTAAAAATTAATCTCATCGTTAAATTTTAATCTGCTTATTAGTTATCTCGTATTATTTATTTAAATAGATCTGTTTAATCTGCTCATATAAAATAAAAGAAAATTTTATTAGTCGTAATAATTTTTCTTTCTCTCGTGTGAAATACTTTTAGGTTATTTCTGAATTAATTTTTGGGTGATCCATATTTTATTCAGTTAATTAGTATTTTATTTTTAGACTGCAATCTGAACAATTTATTAGGATATTTAGTGTTTTTTATTACGTCATTAAATATTTCTAGTACCCATTTTATATACTGTAGTGATTCTTTTTAGTTTAGCTCTAATATCATTTTAATTAGGACATCGGCCATTTTTAGGCTAAACAACTATAGTACTAGTAATTTATTTTACTAATATTGTTTGTCCGGTTAAGTTGGTTGGGTGTTGGGATTTCGATATAGTTTAGCAAGAAATTTTTAAGCGCCCATTCACCCCTCCCCCCTCTGGTCGCTACCTTCGGCCCTACAAGTGGTATCAGAGCAAGGTTAGTTTTTTCTAATATCTTAACCGATTCTAAACCTAGGTAGTGACAATGACGTCGTCTGGCAAAATTCCGCCCCTAGAAGCTTTTGGCTACACTTATTGGAAGACTCGCATGGGAGCATACCTTATGAGCCAGAGCTCGGACATATGGAAGATTTGTGTTCATCCTAATTTCACCATAACGACTATTGCTGCGGATACTGCTACAAATGTAGTTCCCCAGCATCAAAATAATAGTAAGGCGGTGAATATTTTATTTTCTGGTCTAGGTCCTAGTGAGTTTGAGCATGTTAGCCATCTCACCACTACTCGATAGATCTGGGCTACCCTTCAGGCACACCATGAGGGGACAGCTCAGGTCAAGGCTAGGCTATATCAGACCTACCGGCGTGAGTATGAGAATTTCTCATAGAAGCCGGGTGAGACGGTTGAGGCTTTGTTTGGTCGTTTTCAATCGATCATTAACAAGCTTCGCGTTAACAAGGCCGAGGGTGATCAGCTGGTCTCGGATCATGAGCAGGCGCTTAAGGTACTCCATACCTTGGACCCTAAGATCTGGGAGATCAAGGTCTCTTCTATTGTTGAGAGCACGTTTTATGATACTTTGAGAGTCCCAGAGCTTTTTAGTAAGCTCAAGGCCTCAGAGGTCGATATCCAGTTGAGATCAAATCTCACTGGTTCTAGATCAAAGACTCTGGCGCTTGCGACACCATCTGTTGATCCTAATGCCATGATTTGTACTGCCTTTTCCTTGATGTCTATCTCCGAGGAACAACTTGATACTCTAGGAGATGATGATTTGTGCTTGTTTAACAACCGAGTGTGACGTCTCTATGATAAGCGAATGTTTAAGAGACACGGCACAAAATCCGGATGCTTTGAGTGTGGTGACCCAGGTCATTTCATCACTGACTGTCCCAAGCAGAAGAATTACAAGAAGGGAACCGGCGGCAACTCCTACAACTCCACATCCACAAAGGGCAAGCCCAAGACAAGATTCTTTCGAAAGGCTCTGAAGGATTACAGGCGTGAGAATAAGAAGCAAGACAAGACCTTCTTCGCCGAGATGGAGAAAAGATACTCCAAGAGATCCTCGTCTTCCTCCTCGTCTTCAAGTTCAAGTGATGAAGAGATCATGATCAGGAAGGGGAAGGACAGGGACAATCCGGTGGGCCTCTATTTCATGACCTTCGGGGACAAGCCGAAGAGTCGCTCACGTCACAGCCGAAGACCCCACAAGAGCTTCTTCTCAATGGCTCTTGGGGAGAAGAAAGAGAAGGACTCCTCCGACGACTCCGACGACGACGACGATGAGAAGGCATCTTCCTATGAACAAGAAGTTGTTAATTTACTAGAACAGAACCATCAGGAGTTGAAGTATCGGGAGAAACTACTTAGAGGGGCTAAGAAGAGGATAGATGAGCTTGAGAGTGAGCTTGCCATGGTGAATGGCAAGATTGAGAGTCTATCGTCTTCCCTTTGCTTGGGTGATAGTGGTGAGTGTCCCAACTATGAGGTTTTGTTGTGTGACCTGATGACTCTTAAGTCCAGGTACACAGAGAGGGTAGATGAGAGAGACGCCTTGGCCACTGAGCTTGAGAGCACTTAGCAGGAGCTAAAAGATGCTCATGCCACTGTCGTCGCATCTTGTGTAGACTGCCCATCCCATTTAGCTAGTATAGCTGAGCTGAGAGCCAAGAGTGATGAGCAGTTGAGTGAGTTAGCTAGAGTGAGAGCTGAGTTGGAGCAGACTAAGCTAGAGCATGAGACCTTGTTAGTTCCACCCACTGTTTGTGAGAACTGCTTGTCCATGAGAATGGAGTTGATCAAGCTAAAAGCAGATAAGTATGTCGATATTGATAGAGAGTGTGAGATCTGCTTGTCTCAGGTAGAGGTGTTAGCTTCTTTGAGAGAGGAGCTAGCTGATGTTCAGAACGAGAACTTTTACCTCCGTCAGATCCTGAGTTGGATTAGTGCCAGAGAGTCATAGCTCAGCTTGATGATCCAGCAGTTCAAGAGACCGGATGGGTTTAGGGTAGGTTACACCTATACCAAGGCTGATTTTGAGAGTGCTATTAGCCGAGCAGTGGAGTGGAGTAAGATGACTCTCGAACAGAGATATCCCAAGACTCACTCCACTGAGTCCTTTAAGGATAGTCAGCCCAAGGATGGAGTGTTCCAAGAACAACCTAAAGCTCCACCTAAGAAGCAAATCTGGGTCCCAAAGCCTAAAACTCTCCACACTTCTCTTGACTCTTTATCTGGACCCTCTCACACCAAAGATGCTACACCAAACACCACCAAGCCTAAGATTCCCAAGCCTCAACCACATCCTAAGAAGCCTACCTATCACTGTGAGTTTTATTAGAGAGATGGGCATCTTGAGGAGTTTTGCTTCAGGAGGAAGCGGGTTGAGCGAGCAGAGAGAGCTTGAAGTGGGCAGGAGCAGTTCTACCAGCAGGATGGTAGACAGAGAGTTCCTCGACATAGAGAGAGGCTAGAGGCCAGGCCACGTCATGTAGGTGGTGGTAGAGGAGACGGTTTTTATGATCGTGCTCCGGAGGGTTGTTTCCGTTCCGGCGAAGTTCCAGATCGTTATGGATACAGTGTTGGACCTTGTGACCGTGATTTTAGGCAGAACAGAGGACCGCGCTTTGAGCCGTGTTTTGGTCCAGACTCATATGATTCCTTCTGCTTTCCTACATACGAGCAGATGGCTCAATACTGGTTTAGCACTTTTGCTAAACCTGGCATTAGGCCGTTTGGTCCCACTCATGATTATTGATTTTGATTTGGGAGTTGTGTATCCTTTTTAGGATACTTTGAGTCAGTTTTTCTTTCTTCTTTATATTTATTGAGTCTTTTTTGTCCGTTCATGACATGCATAATCATATCACATTTTGAGCTTGCTTCTGATATATGATTAATCTGCTTTACTTTCTCTAGCTAGTATATGTTTTTGATTACCTGTCGATGATCATGTTCTGTTTCAGTTCACATGATATATCTGATATTTTTTATATGCATGGCTTTTATGCTTTAAAATTAAAAAATGATCACCATTGCTTCTGGTAACTAGCATGTGTAGGCTGAATGCTTTCGCTATCTTTTAAATGCCTTGTAGCTAGATCTTTACTTAGATGCAGATATGCAACTTGGACATTTATATGCTTTAAATATGAAAAATGTGTTATACAAATGATAAAAAATTCAGAAAAATGAAAAATTTATGCATTTTTATGATTATTAGAAAAGATCCAGGTGGGTTTGCTTTGTCGTATTGCATTGTTCTAGACTGCCTACCATAGCACTTTGGTATGAACTAGGACGGTGTAATGTATGCCAAGACCAATGTCTTAAGCTTCTGATGGTCTAGTTATGGCCTAGGCTTGACTTGATCGGTTAGCATAAGGTTTGACATGCAAATAACCTCAGGTAGAAATGAAAAAAATAAAAAGGAAAAAGAAAAAGTCTGAAAAATTTAAAAAGAGGACAAGTTTGCTAAAGCACTTTGATTTGGACAATGCTTATCTTGGTAGATATCAGTTAGCTTTTGCATCTCACGCTTTACTCTGCTTGTCAACTAGAAAATGTGGTGATACTTTTGTTTGCAAAAATCGAAAAATGTGTGCTAATGACTTTCTTTAGATATCATCTGTTGCACTGATCATGTCATGTTTCTTAGACAGTATATCTTTTGCTATACCTGTTAGATATTGTAATTGCAGTCAATCATATCTAAAAAGCATGCTTCTTACACTCCACCTGCACCCCACCTGCATTCATGGAATATTTTGAGGGGGAGCTGCATTTCAGGGGGAGTTTGTGTCTGTCTCTTTAGAGTGCATTTAGTCTCACTTGATGAGTCCAATTGTCAACAAGGGGGAGAAATTTTGGGTATATTTTTTAGCTTTCTCTGGGATTTATTTCAGGGGGAGTTCCTTGTTGGTAATTCTGAGATTTGCACTTGCTTTTGAGTCTTTATTTTTGGTTAACCATAATGACCATTTTTCTTGCTTCTGTTTGGCTTTTGGTCATTAGAGTTAAACTTTTATTTTCTTTCTTCTATTTTCTTTCTTCTATTTTCTTTTGTCTTTGTTTTCCTGTTTCCACATGTTTTGCAGGTTCTGAAGATGAGTTGAAGAGGGTGTTGACAATGCACTCATCAAGGGGGAGATTGAGAAACCATATTGAAGAATATGGTTTTGATACTCTAGATGTGATGTGTGATTGTCAACAGAAGTCAAAGGAAAAGAAATAAAGACTTGTCGAGTCTGAGGTGCATGTGACTCAGGTACACGGGCAGCGAGCGACACCCGGGCAGAGGAGCCGCGGATGGAGTCAGGCTGGCCCAATCCGGGTACATGGCTAGGAGCGGCAGAGGATCCACTGATCTATTGACTGGGTTTGACTCAGGTACACGGGCGGCGAGTGATTGCCGGGCTGAGGAAGCTGTGGGGTTGGGTCGGCCTAATCCGGGTACCCAGTGCGAAGACGGTGGACGCTTTGTTAGTTTCGGCGCAAAACTGACAACTTATGATTATGTTATTTTTAGGATATTAATATTTAGTTTTTAAGTTTAGAATATTTTCATTTGAGTCATGTGATTTTTCTAAGAATATTTTAGTAATTTTCGGAATTTATTTTAGGGTCAGTTTAATTTATCTTAGGGTAAATTAGTTTTTTCATGTATTAGGAGTCGCCTATAAATAGGCCCTTATCCCCCTTGGGGATAGATGACTGTTTTTTCCCAGATCAATCGACAGTCCACTTTTTGTTTTTTGGCCGCAGTTCGTCTTCCACCGAAAGTTTTTCATCTACAAATATTTCCTCCGCTACTGCTATTTCCCCACGGCGGTTTCGTTTCTTCCCCACGGTGTCGGCTCTGTCTTTTCACGGCAGCAGCAGTAGTGCAACGGGAGCACGGGACTTCCTGCATGATTTGGCATGCAGCAATTGTCTAACGCGCGCAGGCCCCACGGCAGCACAGGTAGCAGAGCTTTCGGCAATGATTTTCGTCCACGGGAGCAGCGGCGTTCTCTCGCTGTTTAGTTTGGCGCAGCAGCTGTTGGCAATCTCCACGGTAGACACGAGGCTACAGTACCGAAGAGCTACGGTAGCTAGCGCATGGAGCGTCTCCGCATAGGCGCGTCAGGGATGCAGGCAAGCTATTCACGTTTTCCCACAGCGATTTAATTCTCCAGGATTCCAGCGGACGTGGGCCCCGCGGGCGGCAGCCTTGCGCCTGGTAAGCCGCATTGAATCGATGGCGTACAGTGTGCGCAAGCAGTGTAGCACAGCTACATGCGGCTGCTAGCTCTAGGAGCTTTTCTCTTTTCACTGGCGCAGGAGCCACCGCACGCGCGTTTGACACCAGGAAGCGGATCGCTCGGCGTCGGATCCTCTGCAGTGCGCGACGACGTGACCGGCGAGGTAAGTTTTCTTGTTTAATCTCCTATATTTTAGCTGGTGAGTTAAACCAACATTTATCCATATTTTAATTAGCTGAAAAACAATAATATCGTAGTTATCTGTTCTTAATTAAAAATTAATCTCATCGTTAAATTTTAATCTGCTTATTAGTTATCTCGTATTATTTATTTAAATAGATCTGTTTAATATGCTCATATAAAAGAAAAGAAAAATTTATTAGTCGTAATAATTTTTCTTTCTCTCACGTGAAATATTTTTAGGTTATTTCTGAATTAATTTTTGGGTGATCCATATTTTATTCAGTTAATTAGTATTTTATTTTTAGACTGCAATCCGAACAATTTATTAGGATATTTAGTGTTTTTATTACGTCATTAAATATTTCTAGTACCCATTTTATATACTGCAGTGATTCTTTTTAGTTTAGCTCTAATATCATTTTAATTAGGACACCGGTCATTTTTAGGCTAAACAACTATAGTACCAGTAATTTATTTTACTAATATTGTTTGTCCGGTTAAGTTGGTTGGGTGTTGGGATTTCGATATAGTTTCGCAAGAAATTTTTAGGCGCCCATTCACCCCCCCCCCCTCTGGTCGCTACCTTCGGTCCTACACCAATGAACAATATATTTCTAGCTTTGGAGTTAGAATTATACTCGTCTTTTTCTACCTGAGTAGTGCGGGTTTCAGGGATGGAGTATTGTGAGTCCACAATCTCTCATATTGCATTTCCTTGGCTTAGCAAGTAAGCCTCCATGTACACTTTCTAGTATGCAAAATCAGTTCCATCGAACAGAGGTATTTTACTAACTCTGTCCATGTCGTCAAAAGTTCACAAAACCGGTTAAGGTCAACTAGTGATCTTAACCAAGCTCGGATACCAATTGTTGGACCGAAATTGGTGACCAGAGGGGGGTGAATGGAAGATTTTAAAATTCTGTTCTACTGGACAGGCTTCGAACACACCCTTCGAAGTGTCTGGTTCGGAGGTATCAAGTACACTCTAAATACAGGCTTCGAATGGGATAAAGTTCGAAGTGCAGAACACTTCGCTCGCACCCAGAAACCCAAAAATGCATTGAACTCTGTAAAGATAGTGCAGGATCTGCACACGAGGTGCCTTCGAGTAGGCTTCGCACTACTGTACTTCTTATAAGTACGTTTCCATCTAAGAACTTTGGACAGATACTTAGCACTAGTAACTCGTACTAGGCTTCACACTTCGGAGTGCTGAAAACAAACAAACTGACTGCAATGAGGACTTCGGCTAAGAGAAAAGACAAGACCTCGAATCCACACTTCGCACAGTGCTTCGCTAGTAATCAGTGATGACTTGCCTACGGTTTACACAGAATGAACACACATTGAGTTACTTACACAAATTGCACGGATGAGTGAAAAACATACTTCGTTGAAGTTGAACCAGAGTAAGGACTCGTTGACAAAGAACGAAGTGAAAAGCAGTAAACTCAACTCATGCAATGCAAAACACGGATACAAGTTCAAGCAATAGATGAAAACAAAATGGAAATTTCATTTCTTAGAATAGGGAACCGAAAAACTCATAAGTACAGAAAACTCTTCATGGCAGCTGGCCTAGTCTACAGGGAAATAGAAGATTCGAAAAGAGTGCATAGTGTTCCCTAGCTCCTAGTCTGCCTCTCCTTTTATAGGCACTACTCTCACTTACGAATAGACTACAATACCCCTAGGGTTTATAGTGATTTTGTCGCTGCTAAGCACAAGGGTACAGATGGTAGTCTACTTTATTGGAAGCTCCTTTTGTCAGCTTCACAGAAGAGACAGCATCAGCTTTTGCAGAGCAGACACGATCAGCTTTTGTAAAGCGGAATCTTCTAGAGCCCCCTTCGCACACGAGGTGTGCTGAGGCTTCGATGAAGTGCCTCGAACCCTAAGGCCTTCGCTTCATCAAAGTCAGTCTTCGATACATTGACGGTTTTAAGCCGAAGCCGTCAAAGTCTTTGAGCCTTCGCACCTTCACCTCCGGAGTGGATCACCATAGATTCGCAGCTACTCCTAGCTCGAACTCCGTCCGTCCATGTACCGAATCCATGCATGGCTGAAGTACCTCAAGTCAGCAACACTCCGAAGCCACACCTTCGAAGTATCTTCACCACCTTTTGAATTCCCTTCTTCGTCCAAGGCCTCCGCACGAAGCACTTCCTTAAGCACTCCTTCGTAGTGTCTCTGCCTAGAGCACACTCCCGAAGGGTCTTACCAGGACCATGTCTTTGATGCACCTTAACTTCTGAGACCTTCGTCAAATGTCCTTCCAAGTGTCTTCGTCTGGAGCACACTTTGGGAGCCTTGCCTCATTCCTGAGGACTTTGTCCATCATCCTTCGAAGTCACTCCTTCGGAGTTACTCTTCGAAGTGCCTCGCCTCCGAGGACTTTCCCTCGAGATACCTTCAGTCGGAGCCACCCTCCGCACTTTCTGCCTTCGCCTGGCGCACCTTGACTCGAGGACCGACCTTGACTCCACGCAACCTTCATGGCCGAGCTCCCCACTCGCTTGACACCAAGCCTCCCACTTGACCCAGGTTCACCTACTATGAACTGTCCATCGCCTTCGAAGTTAGCTGCACACAACCGACAAGCAGACAAGCGTTTCTAGTACCCCAGAGACCTCTCCGGGTAAACAACCTCTGGTACACACTCTGGTGTACCACCCAAAGTACCGAGCCCTTCAGTATAGACTTCTCATCGTATTCTGCCAGACCCCTCCGACAGATATACTCCATTGCAGCATTTGTAGCCACAACACACTAAAACCTTCGGTAAACCACCTCCGAACCACTTCAGAGGGACCCCTTCACCCAGAAGATAAAACTTGTCAATCACTCATCACAGACTTGAAACCAAGGCACATCTCAACTTGGTTTCTCAATAGTCTTCCCAGTCCATTTCTTCTTAACTTCTAATCCATCGTGTGCTCCTTCTCGAGCCACAACAATATGAAAGGCTGCCATTAGAGAAGTTGGCAACTAGGACTGCACATAAACTCTGAGATCATCCTTGAGGCCCAGTACAAACTGACTGACCACCCAGGCCTCCCAAATGTACCCATTTTCATACAAACAAATCTGGTACAATAATTGATCAAATTAACTCTTATACTCCGCTACTGATCTCGTTTGTATTAACCGAACACACTCATCTATCTTTAGTCTAGGAGTATGAACATCAAACTCTGACATCACTACACGACATAAATTTTCCCAAATGTGTCGTCCAACCACTTGTTTCCATGTCTTGTACCAGTGGGTGGTCTTTCCTCTCATATTCAGTGAGGCAGCGGCTACCTTGAACATCTCAGGGATATTGTACATCTCAAAATAAGTGTGACAATCATCCACCCACACCCGAGCATCTTCTCCTTCAAACTTGGAAAATTCCATCTTCGGCATACCATGTTTACGCATTGCACCATCCCCAACTCTACCATTTTCTCCTCCTTCTCCAATCACCGCATCACGAAAATTTACAAAGGGTTGGGGTTCTATATTACCTACAGCACCAATCGAACGATGAGATAGCGGTGCCAATGGTGGCACATTTCTTCGAACAGCTTGCGTGAGTTGTGACTACTCCTGTAGGACCAACCCGATCATCTCCATGGATAGCTCCATCTTTAGTTGCATTTGATCTAGCCTCTCACCTTGCTGCTCCAACTTGAGATCAATCATACCCAGTTTCTCTTGCAACAGTGCACCCATAGCCTGCATGATCTGATCTTCCATGGCATCCATAGCAGCCATTACTTGTCTAACTTGCATGGATTGCTTCGCCAATCTGCACTTCTCTTGATCGGATGAACCCATGATTAACTTGCAAGGATTTCTTCGCTAGTCTACACTTCTCTTGATCGGATGAACCCATGAAGGAATTACTGATTCAGTTGTAGAACCAAACCCAGCTGTAGGAATCTTACCAGTCGATCATCCCCTTCCACAGGAATAAGGGCTCTGATGCCAATTTGTTGTGCACCAAGCCGACGAGGGTTGCTCAGCCGGTGGCGATCAACAATTTTGTGGAGAGGAAGAAGATGGGGAAATAGGGTAGGTGAATTATGTTTGGATTTCTTCTTCCTGTCTGCTACCGTCCAGACACAACGGTACATATAGTTCTGTTTGGTGGCCCATTTACAAATGGCTCACATGAATCACAAATATGTTTTCTCATTCGAATTACACATTTTCATTGCTATCTCCCATTCTGTTGTCTTCCTGCTGTTTGTCACACTCACCTGTGTGACAGTGCCCGATCCCCCTGCCGCTAACCCGTGTGCCACGCATCGCAGTCGCGTCGTAGGGATCTAGGCCATGAGCAATGGCCGGGGTGGCGCCGCCGCTATGCACCTGGCTCGTCGTCGCCTGCTTGTCGGCGGCCTACGGTGATGACGAGAAGGAGAAGCTGCTCAAGTACGACGGTGTGGGTCTAATTGGCTCACGCTGCCGACTCGGCGCGCGGTGCAGAGGCAGGGCTCGCGTCATGTCCATACCGTTCTGAGTAATAAGAAGGCGGTATGTTTGTTTCCTACGCATGGACTAGGAGTGTGCAGGTTGTTTTATCTCGAGGTGGAGAGGTCCGTTGGGAATTTGCCTTCTCCCCCTACTGTTGGGTTGGTTTGAGCAGATAGAGGCGGGGATGGGCTGGAGTTTTGGGGAGGAGCGGATTCTATGGCCGGCTTCGGTTCTCGCCGGCATCGTCATGTGTGCCGCCGTAAGCTGCCTCTGCCTAGTGCCTACTTAACCCTCCTCTTGCTTAGTTATGCTTATTGCTCTCAATTTTAGTCTTCTAGTCTGATGCTGTGTTCATAGTTTCCCGAGCTCAATTATTTTGCTAGATTAGTTGCATGTTACATCCCTTTTTATTTTGCGACAAGTTGTATGTTGCTTCCCGTGTTGTCTGGAGATGTCAAAAATCCCCAAATCCTAAACTGTCAATATTGTTAGTAAGGAAGAGGTTAATAGCTTCTTTGTTCCTGGTCACATTAATGTGGGTTGACAAAACCCTCTTTGGTAGTGACAGGCCCTGGCTTAAGAGCATCTTCAAGAGTGAATTTAAAAATTGATTCCCTATATAATTTTTTGGGATTTATTTTTGAGGATACAAATAGTTTAAATATGTTTCTCTCCAATAGAGTCTTTAAATTAAAGTATGTGAGTATGTTCTCTACAAATAGGAAATACAATGATTAATTTTGAGAATCCTTTATTTTCGGGAGTCATTTAGAGTATCTATTGGAGGAGATTTTTTAATTCTAATCCCAAAAATTTAGAAAAGAGAACTCTTTAGAGCTTCTCTTGGAGATGCTCTAATACACGAATGCGACATTCAACTGTGTTAAGCTGAGAATACAATGTTGATTGGTGAATAGTTTCCTTGAGAAACTTCATCGAAATCTCTCTTTTTTGTGTAAGTGCACTCATCTTGGATTTCTCTAGCACTCATGGGCAACTTTCCTCAATTAACATGCATCCTCCAGTGTGGGGTTCTTTGGAGATGTGACACATTAACTTAAAAAATCTGCTCAAAATGCATGCACCTATTGATTTATTCAACCAAGTCGAGCAATATCCTACGTGTTGCTGAGATTTACATATCTCAACGTAGTTTCGTGAAGCATATAAACAACACGCCATCTGTAAAGAGATATGTATCCCAATGCATAGGTTTAGACTTCATCCCCAAGATTACCTGGTGCTGATTTATTTTTAAAAGTACAGAGTGCTGAAATTACGCATACTGTTCTTTTCATATGATACGCCAGCCCTCCTTCACAATCAAAGGTGTGAGAAAAATATGATATGTTATGAATTACGTCTGATGTGAACGAGTAATACTGACCTTTACCGCCTCTTATTTCCTGCTATTCATCAATTTTGGAGTTTCTGTTCGTGGCATGTCATGTCCAGATGTCCTAACAGCATGTAGATGGCCAATAAACTGGTTCTTTAAGAAGCACCCAATTAAAATCTTGTTTTGATGTGGGCGCTAAGTGACGAGGACATCACTAGCTTGGATATGACCATGATTGTGAGCAAATAAACTAAGGTGCATGTTTTCTACGTTAGATTTATATTTTATTTATTTGAACCATGGACGCTACACCATGAGATACTTTTATTTTCAATTACAGAAATTCTCACATGGATTAAGTGACACGTTGAGAGTGCACAAAGGAAATAGAACATAAGCCATGAAAACATAATAGGGTTAATTTTTTCCGTGCCATTACAATTTTTGCGGTTTGCCAATATGTCATCGATGTGTCACTGACATATGGGGGCCGCCACAGTCACTGACAGTGGCATATAGGCAATTTCTAAAAATTATAATGGCATGTGAGTAATTTTCCAATTTTAGGACGTTATTTATGTGTCAGGAGAGAGTGGAGATTAACTTCTACACGTTTTCGACTGGGATTCGGACTGCATGGACAACAACAAATTCAAACGTGCACAGCTTTTACATGGAAGCTCGAATTTGGATGATCGTGGACTTTTTGGAAAGCTTGAGACGTACTCTTTCCAACGGATGCAGCTACACTTCCAGATTCGATCCTAGGTGATTGCAATAACAAAACAACGCGTGCTACTTAGACTCGGACTTCAAGGAGAGTACCAGATTCACACATGCGTATTTTTCACATGGAAGCTCTGATTTAGATGATCTTAGACTTTTTGGAAAGCTGAGGATGTCTACATGGAAGATAATCTATTTATTTCAACGAAATAATTAGTGGTTTCCATACGTAATAAGTTTTCAAACTTTGGGGATGTCCCTAGGGCTATAAATACCCCTAGAGACTTCAGTTGTAATTGGGGTTTTGATTAGATAAAAGTTTAGCCAATGCTACTTGTCCGTGTAAACTCGTGATCGGTTAGATCGTCAGTTTCACATTTTAGAACCTCAACTACCCTTTGTGCATCTTTCATATCCAGTAATTGTAGTTGCTCCTTTATCTTGTTCTTACTCATTCTTCAATTTCTTGCAGGAACAAGGTTGATCACCAATAAGATCAACAACCTTTAGAGTTGGTGTATCGATCGCTAAGGTGCAACACGAACGTCTCATACGGTTGTAGTCTGGGGTCATCAACGTCATCTTCTACCAATTGAAATTATCATTTTATTCTCTACTCACCGAAAGATCGGGCCACCCGAGTACCCATCAAGTGGTATAAGAGATTTGGTTGCTCGGTGAGTTTTTATTTCATTTTTTCCTACAATCCAGAAAAAATCACACAAAAAAATTACCTCAGATCCAAGCCTCTTTGAGCCTTTTACTAGTTCTGCTTGGTATCGGTTTTTTGAGTTTTTGGTTGCATCGTCGTGTGAAGTTGCTGGTCTTAGTGTTTAGTTTGTTTAGAGTTTCGAGTTCTTGTCACGTTTTTACCACCAGGTTTTGGTCTTTTTATCAAGCTTTTACGATATATTTATCCCTTAGTTTTTGAATTCAAATCAAATTTGAGTCGGTTTGTTTTGTTGGATTTCGAGTAGAATTCGAGCAGGCAGTGCATGTGTTACTAAAATGATCATATATCGCACATGAAAACTCGGATTAGCAAGTTTTGATATATTTTGGAAATCTTACAACCAGATCTATGTTTTTCCTTTTAGAGTCATCTTCAGATTCAGTAGTTTCTTGTCTGTTTTAGATCGTACAAAGCTCGAAAGTATTGCAGTAAGAGTTTGTGTATACACCTGGTCCTTTGCCATTCTTTAAAAAAGGGGAAAAGAAAAGGTAGAAGGGTGCTCAAAAAAGGAAAAAAAGACGCACCAAAAAAGAGAGCAAAAAAAGAGAAAACCGGTGAGAAAAGAGGAGGAAAGTTAGTTCTACCTTTGCCGGTTTGGTGGTATCGTTTGTGTCTAGGCTCGCGTCTCTAGTACGTTCTAGCCTAGGACCAACACAATACCGACGTTGAACAATTACTCAATTGGCTTATGCTAATGTGTTTCTAGTTTTCCTTGCTACATATTTCAGCCTATCTAGAACTCCATAGATTTGACTACAGCTTGTACAACCAAGTGTTTTGCCAAGGCTTCGATACATCTAATTCCATGGTGTTTGTGGTTAAGTTGGTGTACAACACCTTCATGCGTGCATTGGTAAGAACTTGTAAGAGCTTGATATAGGATTGAGCGAGTGTAACTTTGTGCCTTCACAATCTTGTAGTTAATAGGAGCATACAAATTATTTGTATGTTTCTTGTCTACTACTAATCATGGCAGGGATACACAAGGAGATAGGATATAGTGAAGCTCAATATCGATATCTTCATCGACACATAACGGATCAACACGATAAATATGAGGTATGTGATTAAATTTTAGCTAGGTTCAAATGTAAAATACCTTATTTTGAAGGAAATTATGACCCTCATGCATATATTCAATGGGATATAGCTGTAGATATTGAATTTGAAAAGTATAACATGTCTAAAAGAGAAAAGATTATGGCTGCATCTAAAGTGTTAGTTAAAGATGTTGCATATCATTGGAAACATCTTTGTAGACATAATAAAATACCTCAATCTTGGAAAGAATTAAAACAATATTTGAGAGATATTTTTGTTCCTCCATATTATACCGAAATTCTGTTAAAGAAACTACAATGTTTAAAACAAGATAGCCGAAGTGTTTCCTCATACTATCATGATATGCATGTTTGATTATTATGTTGTACTATAGATGAATGCGAAGAAACTACAGAACAAAAGTTTTTACGTGGGCTTAACAAATAAATTCAAGAAATGCTTCTTCATGAAACATATAATTCTCTTTCTTAATTGTTTGAATTTGCGTGTCAAGCTGAAATTCAAATTACTATTGATTTAGAGGATACGCCAATCAGTTTGCCTTCTAATTCTACTAACTTTGAACAAGAAAAAGAGAGCAAGTATGCACTTACATCATCAGAGAAGGTTTTGCAAGGTAATATATGTACTGAAATTAATCAAGGTGAGTGTGCTCCTCATCAAACACAATTATCCAATATTCATGCTATTATAGAGCAACCATTAGTGGAATATTTTGCTGAAATTTCTTTGTTAACAGATGATTTGCTTGAAACTCCTCATGACAAAGAAGAGTTGTGTGTTAATGCTTCACTTATATACATGCCACAACTAGTGGAAGAACATGTTGTTTCTATTGTTAATTCCTCAAGCGCTGATTTTAAACATGTTTTCCACATTACTAATGAGAATGAAGAAATTAAATTGTTATCATCTTTAAATACATGGGGATATATTGAAATTATGGGTCTTTGTGAGCTCACTTGTTTAAAGGAGAAATTATTTGCACGGTTTAATTTGACATATCCTGCCAATGTTATTTTTCATATATTTAGCACATACCATAAGCAAGACATATACTTTGTGCATAGAGTTTACATATGTTCAGGTTTGAAATTGCATGTGAAGCCTAAAAATAATTACTCGAGCAAGTCATTTTAACTAATCCTATTATCTCGAGAGTATCTTATTTTGATTTAAATACATAAGTTTGTTTTCAAGAAGGAGAGGATGTTAAGCTATTCAAGAACATCACATTTTCATCTCCTTTCATCAAGGATGGTTCTTCACTGACACATATGAAATTGAATGCCAAGGTGAGTTGGTTTCCTCCTACTCACAATATAACAAAAAGACCAGTGATATTGCACAATGATATCTACTTTGCTAGAAGCTACAATGAGTGCGAATACAAGAACAAACCGAGGACGATTTGTAGCCAAGAAGGAGAGAATGATGTGGACATCACTAGGTCGGATATGACCATGATTGTGAGCAAACAAACTAAGGTGCATGCTTTCTACGTTAGATTTACATTTTATTTATTTGAACCATGGATGCTACAACATGAGATACTTTAATTTTCAATTACAGAAATTTTCACATGGATCAAGCGACACGTTGAGAGCGCACAAAGGGCATGGAACATCATGAAAGTTGATTGGGGACCAAATCAAGGCCAGGAAAACATAATATACAATTTTGGGACGTTATTTATGTGCCAAGAGAGAGTGGAGATTAACTTCTACACGTTTTCGACTCGGATTCGGACAGCATGGACAACAAAAAATTCAAACATGCACAACTTTTATATGGAAGCTCTGATTTGGATGATCGTGGACTTTTTGAAAAGCTTGAGACGTCCTCTTTCCAACGGATGCAGCTACACTTCTAGATTCGATCCTAGGTTATTGTAATAACAAAACAACGCGTGTTACCCATACCTGGACTTCAAGGAGAGCACCAGATTCACACATGCGTATTTTTCACATGGAAGCTCTGATTTAGATGATCTTAGACTTTTTGGAAAGCTGAGGATGTCTACATGGAATATAATCTATTTATTCCACCGAAAGAATCTCAGCCAATGCTTAAGAATCTAAGTTTCCTTTTTATAGTAATTCTGTTTTAGAAATAATTAGTGGTTTCCATATGTAATAAGTTTCCAAACTTTGGGGACGTCCCTAAGGCTATAAATACCCCTAGAGACTTCAGTTGTAATTGAGGTTTTGATTAGATAAAAGTTTAGCCAATTCTACTTATCCGTGTAAACTCGTGATCGGTTAAATCGTCGGTTTCACATTTCAGAACCCCAACTACCCTTTGTGCGTCTTTCATATCCAGCAATTGTAGTTGCTCCTTTATCTTGTTCTTACTCGTTCTTCGATTGCTTGCAGGAACAAGGTTGATCACCGATAAGATCAACAACCCTTAGAGTTGGTGTATCGATCGCTAAGGCACAACACGAACGTATTGTACGGTTGTAGTCGGATCATCAACGTCATCTTCTACCAATCGAAATTATTATTTTATCCTCTACTAACCGAAAGATCAGACCACCCTAGTACCCATCACTAAGTCAAATGAGTTCCCCACCATCTAAATGAGATTTTGTATGAACTGCAAGAATAACCATGGATGTTGCTTTGCATCATGAAAGGGGAGCTATGGAAAGCAAGAAGATTGATATTAAACAACGGAGGTAGTTTGTTAGCGTCCCAGGCTTTAGCTCCACCCACCCTCGCCCCACGTTCAGGCGTTCATACACATCTGACGCACCCTTATAAGCGGAGAGCCCTCTCCATCCTAAAAGACCGACTTGAGGAAGGATGGCTACTCTCCCTTATAAGGAGCTCGTAGCCCCCTTGCATAGGCGAGGTGGGACTAAAGTTGGCTAGCAACACCCTAGTCCAGACGCCCTAACATCCCACCCCCTAGGAAGCCCCCTAGGTAGGCATGGCCAAGCTGGCTCTAATACCAGTTGTTAGCGTCCCAGGCTTTAGCTCCACCCACCCTCGCCCCACGTTAAGGCGTTCATGCGCATCCGACGCACCCTTATAAGCGGAGAGCCATCTCCATCCCAAAAGACTGGCTTGAGGAAGGATGGCTACTCTTCCTTATAAAGAGCTCGTAGCCCCCTTACATGAGCGAGGTGGGACTAAAGTTGGCTGGCAACACCCTAGTCCAGACGCCCTAACACGATGTTCCACCTTTAGTCCCACCTCGCCCACACAAGAAGGCTACAAGCTCCTTATAAGGGAGAGTAGTCATCCTCCCTCAGGCCGGTATTTTGGGATGGAGAGGGCTCTCCGCATATAAGGGTGTGTCAGATGCATATGAACGCCTGAACGTGGGACGAGAGTAGGTGGAGCTAAAACCTAGAACGCTAACATAGTTATCACTGGCGTGAGCATCATGACACCGTTAGGCCATGATCCTGATGAGTTTTACAACAACCTTCTGAAGGGTGTTAGTGGAATAAGTGAGATAGAATCATTTGACTGCTCCAAATACCCCCACGGTATTTTATTTTTACTACTGGATGTGGGATTTCATTTTACAATTTAGTTGAAAACTATTTTTTCTTTTGTTCAGCGAATTGCAGGAGAAATCAAATCCTTTTCGGAAGATGGTTGGGTTGCACCAAAGTTAGCTAAGAGAATGGATAAGTTCATGCGAGATTTGATGACTGCTGGGAAGAAAGCTTTGGAAAATTGTAGAATCACTGAAGAAATCATGAATAAGTTGGAAAAAACAATATGTGGAGTTCTCGTTGGATCTGCTATGGGTGGCATGAAGGTTCAAATCCTCACACACTGCATTACTTTTACTTCCTAAAAGAAGCAATTACTTTTTAGTTTTTATCATTTCAAACTTTTGACTTTAATCTAGTTCAGCTTATGGTGCTAATTTAAGCAGGTTTTCAGTGAGCTCTCCTGCAAAATGAAAGTATCTTAATTGCAATTTATCCTAAAAATGTAGGACTTGATGCTCTGTTGTGGTTCTGACGCACCAATTATCCCAATCGGTATTCAGTTTTAATTATTTGAGATATCATCTTTCTCAAATCCAAACTGTTATAAATTCTGATTTTACTTGAATCTTTTGCTTTTTAATGCTTAAGCTGAGCTCGCTGTTTTGATTATTTGAACTGTTACATGCAGGATTGGGAGGTTTTGTGGCCTGTAGAGCTCTTTCACAGAGAAATAGTGATCCTGCAAAAGTTTCCCGGCCTTGGGATGTGGTTAGTTGTTCAAGAATATTCTTTTAGACAGCAACTATTTGTCTATTTTTAACCAGTTGACTTGATTCACGCGTCTACACTGCATAGTGCGTAATTCATGTCAATGATGGATCACATCATTCTTATTGGCTGAGTGCACATATTATTTATGGTGATCATTCCGTGGAACTCTCATTGGTCCAATACTCTCTTATTTATCTTTTGTATCACACGAAGGGTGTAAAAAATTAACCGAATACCGAAAACCGAACCGAACCAAAAAACGTTGTTTTGTTTATTTTAATAATATTCGGTTTTTATTTTTAAAAAATTTGGTTTTCGGTTTTCGGTTTTTATATGTGAAAAATCAAAAAAACGAAAAAAACGAATCATGTACCAGCCTTAGGCTTGCACTAGCTTGCATGTGTGTACCGTGGGTTCTCTCAGGGATTGCAACATGCAAGCCTTGTATATCAGCCCATTTCTTAATGGGCTTTTTAATGCAGCCCAACTAGTTGTCCCTGCTGGCAAGCGCGCATCACTGCGCATGCACTTTTTTCTCTGTAGCCAGCAGCCTGCCCGCTCCGCTAGAGCAGCCCACCGTATTCGGTAAAAACCGAAAACCGAAAACCGAAAGAACCGAACCGAAATAATTTGGTTTTTTTGGTTCGGTTTGACTAATTTTTATGTAGTATATGGTTTCTATTTCTCAAAAACCGAAATTCCTAAAAACCAAAAAAACCGATTGCCCACCCCTAGTATACTAATATTATGCTGATATAATATCAGGGAAATGGGTTATCCTTTGCATTGAAAATGTCCATGCAACATCTACACAGTTGGGTGATTTGAAGGAATTTGAGGCTCTCAGCCATTATTATATTTCTTTTGAAAACCTTTGCAATTTCTATTGATTCTGAGTTCCATATATTAAAGCTTTCACTGTAATGCAGCTTAGAGTAAACTCAACAAAGTTAATGATAAGCCACTTGCTAGGAGCTGCGGGTGTAATAGAAGCTATCACTGCTATACAAGTAAGTATTCATATTTGAACTCACTACATAATAAGATTTTTTGTTGTGGAGTAGTTGGAAATGTACCATTATAGCCTGTGACTCTGTGAGTTCCCTCTAGGCAGGTGGTACCTATGAATTTTCCCATCATGTGTGTGATCTAACTCATGTATCCACCATGCTTTAAGTCAGAACTAGCATCTCATTACCCTCTGCCACAAGCATACATTAAATTCACATCCTCACACCACCAGCACCCAATCAACATTAGAGCTGCCTTGCTGTAAATTCACATCCTCACACCACCAGCACCCAATCAACATTAGAGTTGCCTTGCTATTGCTGACTAGTGTGCTCCCACTTTATTGAAAGTTTATGAAATTCCCAGATGAAAATCAATGTTGGACCGGAAATGGCGACCAGAGGGGGGGTGAATGGGAGCTTTTAAAATTTCGGGCTAAAAACTTAGCCTTCGGTTCTGTTCTGTCTTCTGCGGAACAGGCTTCGAACACTACCTTCGAAGGTCAGGTTCGGAGGTACTTCGACACCTTCGAACACAGGCTTCGGAGGAGCAAAAGTTCGAAGCCAAGAAGACTTCGCTCCACTTACAACCCTCGTAAATCTACTCTGCTAAGTCAGTGCAGGCTCCGCACACGAGGTGCTTCGAGCAGGCTTCGCACTTCACCCTTCGCAAGAGTGGACAGTCCTCTGAGGACTTCGACCAAGTACTTAGCGACAGCAACTGGTGCTGGGCTTCGTACGCGAAGGTCTACACGCACACAAAACGGACTATGCTACGGGCTTCGACACAGGAAGCAAAACGGGAAACGAACAGGGCTTCGCTAGTAAGCAGCGAGGTCTGGCCTCGTGTTACACAGAGCGACAGCACACTGTAAAGCACACTTCGCAATAAAACACCCTTCGCCTAGACAGGCTTCGGTGAACTAAATACTAGCGAGGTATGCAAAGCGAGCTCAAGCAAAAGCACACAGAAGCAGGGCTTCGCCGCTTGAACAAGGAACACAAAATAAATGAACTCTGGATGAATATAGCGAGGTCTGTGTACAGGAGCTCAACAGTAAATGCTCAAAGTGTTGAATGTTACCTACCGAGCCCCCATATTTATAGCCCACGGCTTCATCCTAAGGAAGTGACTACTTTACCCCTAGGGTTTACAACAGATTTGTCTCTACAGAACTAAGGGGTACAAAAGGTAGTCCACCTTTATTTTGGAGGCTTCTCTGTCAGCTGCAGAGGGGACAGTGTCAGTCTTTTTCAGAACAGACAGTGTCAGCCTTTACAGAGTTGACTTCTGGAACCTCCCAACGCACGCGAAGGTGCGGTAGCTTCGGCAAGAAGCCTGCAGCCTGATGGCCTTCGCTCCGCCGAAGAATTCCTTCGATACAGTGACGGTTTTGAGCCGAAGCCGTCAAAGCCCTTGGGCCTTCGCACCACCACCTCCGGAGTGGATCACCACGGCTTCGCAGCTACTCCGAGCTCGAACACCGTCCGTCCGTGTACCGAAGCCATGCATGGCCGAAGCACCACAAGTCATCCTCACTCCGAAGACCCACCTTCGGAGTACCACCCTTCGAAGTCCCTCCTTCGTCCAAGGCCTCCGCATGAAGCATTCCATGAGCACTTCGTCGCAGTGTCTCACTCCGAGCACACTCCTCGACGAGCCTCACCCGGACCATGCCTTCGATGCACCTCGACTTCTGAGACCTTCGTCGGGTAACCTTCGAGTGTCTCCCTCCGGAGCACACTTCGAACTCCTTGCCTCCGCAGAGGACTTGGTCCACCAACTCCGAAGTCACTCCATTCGGAGTACCTTCGAAGTGCCTCTTGTCCGAGGACTTTATCTCGGAGTACCTTCAGCCGGAGCCACGCTCCGCACTCTCTGCCTTCACCTGGCACGCCTCGACCCGAGGACCGACCCGGACCACCTTCGCAGCCACCGTGACGGAGCTCCCCGCTCCCCTGGCATCAAGCCTCCCGCTTGACCCAGGTCCACCCGGCTCGAACCTTGTCCGTCGCCTCCGAAGTCCCTGCGCACCACAGACAAACAGACAAGTGTATCCAGTACTCCGGAGACCTCTCCGGGTTAGCAACCTCCGGCACACACTCCGGTGTACCGCCCAAAGTACCGAAGCCATCGGTACGAACCCAGTCATCGCGTACTGTCGGACCCCTCCGACAGGTACACTCCGCTGCACAGCTGCAGCAAGCAAACACCGAACACACTCCGGTGACACACCTCCGAACACCCTTCGGAGGTACCACCTCCGAAGCCTCTTCGGAGGTACCCTTCGAACAGAGGGTAAATAACCCTGTCAATCACTCATCACATACACCGAAACCACCCTTGGTTTCTCAATCTCCCCCTTGATGAATGCATTGACAACCAAATCCAAGTTCAAGAAAATTTAAAAATTTCAGCACACAAGTGACCATAAAAACTCAGAAAAGAGCCAAAGCATGTCACTTGATAAAAGAATTTTTTCTCCCCCTTTGTAAAAGAGTAAAAGCCCCTTTGGCAAATCTCCCCTTGATAAGAACTCCCCCTGAGTTAAGCAAATTTTTCTTCCCCTTTATGTCAAAAATCTTTCCCCTTGCGAAATTATGCCTTCTTGCGGCAGAGAACACAGCAAATCTCCCCCTTTGGCAATGCAAGCATCAAGGAGCAGTTAAAAAAATGCAAAGCTTCGAAATGAATAGAATTGCAAAGACATATAATGCAAAAATATGCCAACAGTAGCATCAATGATCATGTGCTCAGCTCAATTTAACATTCTGTGAAACAAGATGATGGCATGTGATTTTGACATTTTGGAAGTAAAAGCATCACCACTTAATCATAGCAGCTAGTCATGTGAAGGCAAGGACTGCGCAAAGCTAACAATTTCTACCCTAGACAGACAATTCTTGTTCAAAAGGAGCTTTGAAAGCAAACTTGATGAGCCATTAAATTTGTTGTTCTTTTCTTAATTGCCAGGGGTTATTTGTTTGTCCACCTTATACTTTCCAATCAAGCCAAGCCTAGGCAAGAAAGCCATCTGAAGCTTAAGGCGGTGATTTTGGCATACACTACACTATCCCAGTTCAGACCAATGTGCAATGGTAAGCAGTCTAGAATAGAGTAGTGCGACAAACAAACCCTCCTGGATCTTTTCCTTTAAACCAGACAAATCATGGATTTTTGATTTTGATTCAGATAAATGAAATATTTTGGTGAATATCCATGAATAAAGAACACAATTTTTCAAGTTGCAAATTTTAGCATCCAAGGAACAGTGTCTTGCTGTCAAGTAGATAAAAGATAGCTAAAAGCAGTCCACCCTAAACAAGCTAGATACAAGATTATGCGGTGAGCAAGTTTTGATTTTTAGAAAATAAAACATCATGCACAATCAATGTTCCAGACATATTTCATAGAGCTGAGCTGTCATGATTTCTTTGAATTAAAAGCAGGCATATAATAGCAAAAGATGTAAGTGCAATTCCACACATAATGAGCATATGCAAGACAATTAAAATCAGCTCCCCCTCACAAAATGCCGTAGGGATGACAAATACCAAGTTCCCCACGCAAGTAAGCAAATCGAGAAGCATCGAGGGGTTTTGTAAAAATATCGGCAAGCTGGTGTTGGGTATCAACATATTGAAGTTCAATATCACCCTTCTCATTGTGATCTCTGAGAAAATGATACCGTACATCAATGTGTTTGGTTCTGGAGTGCTGAACCGGGTTGTTTGCAATACAAATAGCACTAGTGTTATCACAGAAAAGTGGAACACTCTTATATTCTAACCCGAAATCCCGCAAAGTGGAAACCATCCACAAAATCTGAGAGCAACAGCTAGCTGCAGCAACATATTCGGCCTCAGCCGTTGATTGTGCAACACTAGACTGTTTGCGGGAAGACCAGCAAACCAGAGACGTACCCAGAAAATGACAAGTACCAGAGGTACTCTTCCTATCAATTCTACACCCAGCAAAATCCGCATCTGAATAACCTCTAAGACATAAAGATGAAGACGATGAATACCATATGCCAAATTCAAGGGTGTGTTTGAGATACCTTAGGATGCGCTTTACCGCTTGGCGGTGCGAAGCTCGTGGTGAAGCCTGAAAACGAGCGCACAGACACACAGCGAAGTGTATGTCCGGCCTCGTGGCAGTCAAGTAGAGGAGGGAGCCGATCATGCTCCGGAACTCCTTCTGATCTACGGCTTCTCCATCTTCGTCAGGGTCCAATGCTACAGACGTAGCCATTGGAGTGGCAAGAGGCTTCGCATCGGACATGTCAAATTTCTTGAGCAGGTCCTTGGTGTACTTTGTCTGGTGGACAAAAGTACCTTGTTTGCTTTGCTTGATTTGCAAACCAAGGAAAAAGGTGAGTTCACCCATCATCGACATTTCAAACTCCCTGCTCATGGTATCTGCAAACTCGGCAACTAAAGCATGAGAAGAGCCACCAAAGATGATATCATCCACATAAATCTGCACTAGGAGGAAATCTTTGCCATGCTTGAGAGTAAACAAAGTTTTATCAACAGAGCCCATCAAATACCCTCGCTCAAGCAGAAAAGACTTAAGTCTATCATACCAAGCCCGAGGGGCCTGCTTGAGTCCATAAAGAGCCTTATGAAGTTTAAGGACTTTATGTGGGTACTTGGGGTTTTCAAAACCAGGGGGTTGTTTTACATAAACATCCTCACCTATGAAGCCATTAAGAAAAGCACTTTTGACATCCATTTGGTAGAGTTTGAATCCCCGGGATGTTGCAAAGGCAAGCAAAATCCTAATGGCCTCAAGGCGAGCAACAAGTGCAAAAGTTTCAGTAAAATCAATCCCTTCTAGTTGAGAAAAGCCCTGAGCTACAAGTCTGGCCTTATTTCTAACAATTGTTCCATCCTCCCCTTGTTTATTTTTGAAAATCCATTTTGTTCCAATGAAATGAACATTTGGTGGAGGATCAACTAAAGTCCAGACTTGGTTTCTTTCAAAATTCTCAAGCTCTTCATGCATGGCATTGATCCAACTAGAATCAGAAAGTGCATGACTAACATCTAAGGGCTCGAAAGAAGCAACAAAAGCAGCATTAGTGAAATGGGCATGAGAACGAGTTACCCTTTGATCAAGCTCACCAATGATCTGCTCGGGAGGGTGCATCCTTTGAACATGATGTGGAGCCTCGCGGCGGGATGCAGTCTCCCCCTCAACTTGTGCGTTGGAGTGGTCCAAGATGACCGATGTTGAGGTAGTCGCTTCGGGACCTCGTGCCGAAGTAGTTGAAGCGGGGTCAGCTTCGGGGGTTGATGTCGAGGGTAGTGGGGGATCATCCTCGAATTCTCTGGGATCTTCGTCTTCGAATAAGGTCTGTTCCATGTCGTGTTCATTTGCCTGTTCAAGAGCAGAACTAACAGAAGGGGTTGATTCATCAAAAGTCACATCACATGACTCGATGACAGTGTTAGTTTCCAAATTATAAACACGATAAGAATGACCATGAGTAGTATAACCCAAAAAGATCCCGTCAGAAGATCGCGACTCAAATTTATCCAAGTTACCACGTTTTAGGATAAAGCAGCGACAGCCAAAAACTCGAAGATGAGTAACCTTGGGCTGTCTCCCAAAACGCAGCTCATAAGAAGTCAAGTTTAAAATTGAGCGCAAGAAAATTCGGTTTGAGATGTAGCAAGCAGTGTTCATGGCCTCAGCCCAGAATTTTCTAGGAGTCCTATGCTCATCAAGCATCGTCCTAGCCATCTCAACCAAAGTGCGGTTTTTCCTCTCAACAACACCGTTCTGTTGAGGAACCCGCGGAGCAGAGAATTGATGTTCTATGCCATGCTCCATGCAAAAGTCAACAAAGAGACTATTTTTGAACTCGGTGCCATTATCGCTTCGAATGAATTTTAATGCACCTGGGAGTTCAGTGAACAGTCTCAAAGCCAGGCTCCGAAAGTGTGAAAACACTTCATCCTTGCTGGCAAGAAAGAAGACCCAAGAGTAGCGAGAGAAATCGTCGACAATAACAAGTACATACCATTTGCCGCCTAAAGAACTAACCCGAGAAGGACCTACAGTGTCCATATGGAGAAGTTCTCCGGGCTGTTCAGTCATCACTGTGGTGACTGGCGAATGCGAAGCGGCAATCATTTTACCATGTCGACAAGGAGCGCAAACTAAATTCTTCTCAAACTTGAGCTTGGGCAATCCTCGGATCAAACCTAGGGCGCTCAGACGAGCAAGCAATTCAAAGCTCATATGCCCTAGTCTCCTATGCCACCTCCAAAGCTCAGAAGTCGAATGTGCAACAAGACAATGAGAAGAACCAGATGACTCTGAAAAGTCAGCTCCAAAAACTCTCCCAACTCTAAAGATCTTACACACCACAACGCCATCTGAATTGAGCACTTGCGAAGTATCGCGATGAAATCGCACTTCGAAGCCCTCATCAAGCAACTGAGATACAGACAGCAAATTGTATCCCAGGTTCTCAACCAAAGCAACATCTTTGAGAGTGAAGTTCGTGTTAATTCTTACCACACCTTTACCTTTCACTCTACTCCTTCGATTGTTTCCGAAGGTGATATGTTCCCTTTGCTTGGTTGGTGTGAGGCTGGAGAACCAGGCTGCATCTCCGGTCATGTGGCGCGAACAACCGGAGTCCATGATCCACGTGCCCTCCAAGCCTCGACCTGACGCCTACACATGATAAGAACGCCTCGATCGCTCAGTGCTGGGGTGAGTAAAATAATGACGAGGCATCCAGCACTGAGTGACACGAGTAGTAGGCACAGTAAAAGCAGACGGTCTACGCACATAATAATCAGAATGATGCAAAGTGCGAGGTCTACCTACATGCAAAGAACGCAAAGCATGACGAGGTCTCCTACTCTGACGAGGTACAAAACTACTCGCCCGAGGTCTACCACCATATGAAACATGATGAACACCTCGAGGAGCAAAACCTCTCCGAGAAGCACGAGGAGCCTCGAAAACAGGGCGAGAGTAATACTCAGACTCATGCATACCTAAAGATGGGTAATGCATGTCCTGATAGCTCATAGCCTGTGCACGTCGCTCATCCTTGATGCGACGGAAACAGAAACCAATCAAATGACCCGCCCGCTGACAATAAGAACAGTGAAACACTCTCCTGGGGGCACTCTCATGGGTCACAGGAGCAATTCTCACAGGCTCCTTGGGTTTCTTCTGAGTGGTTTTCTTGGGAGGATTTTTCTTGATAGGAGGCGTGGTTTTCTTCGGTGGATGGGTAGGCTTTTTGGCTGATGGGGTGTCCAACACAGCTCTCTCTTTCTCTAGGGTGGTGGGAGAGGTGAAAACAGTCTTGGTCTTACTGTCTGAAGCTATCCTCTCAAAACCCAAACCTAGAGCTACCCCGGCTCTGTCAGCACACAACTTGGTCTTGGCCAAGAGCAAATCCATCCTACCCTTCCCTTCAGTGCATTTATTTACCACAGAAAGAAGGTATTCATTTTCGGACATGAGGTTCTCAGCTCGCTCTCTAACAGTGCCTAGCTGGTCCTTAAGGGTAATGCATGTGTCACACACAGGCTGCACATCCTTAGAACTACCGGCCCTCTCCAATCTAGCCTCTAGATCATGAACATGCTTATCACGTAAATTAATGCTATCGCGCAATAAAGAGCAGTTCATGCAATCAATAATTTCATGAGGTCTAGAATCCACCTCCAAAAGCTGCTTCTGTGCAGTCTCAAGCTCAGAGAGAGTTTGAGCATGTACAGAGCGCAACTGAGCAAGCTCACTCATGACAACAGAACATGATTCACAATCAGCATCATCATATTTAGACTTAAGCATGGCATATTCAGTAGATACAGATTCTAGCCTAAGTCTAAGGTCTTTTCTTTCTCTAGCGGCTTGCACAAGCAATCTATCCTGACCTAGCACAACTTCATTCAGCTCATCTAATTTAATTAGAAGCTGGTCAGATGATAGGTTAACCTCAGATGAGTCAAGCTCATCGCCGCTGTGATCGCTGTCGGCCATGAAGCAAAGGCCGGTGAAGTCACGTCCCTTCTTGTCCTTCTTGTCCTCCTTCCTTGGGGACTCCTCTTCCTCAGAGCTCGACTCCTCAGTTGAGGAAGTGTCGATGTCGCTGAGAGCAGCAACAAAGGCTCTGGAAGCGGCCTTGGCTACTTTCTTAGCCATCTTGCCGCGCTTGCCCTTCACAAAGGGCTTCCTCTCCTTTTTGTGGAATTTGGGGCGGTCACTCTCATCTCTCTTTTTGACCTTGGGGCAATTGGCCTTAATGTGAGAGGTGTCGCCACATTCATAACAGCCACTAAAACCACTTCTCCTCTGATCCCGTCTCTCATGATGAAAGCGGGTGAACCTCCGGGCAATGAGAGCAAGCTCATCATCAGCTAGAGTATCCACCTGCTCCTTTGTGACGGAGACCAGGGAGGACAACGCAAAACCATCTGCAAGAACACAAGTGCCTGATGTGCTTGGTTCTGCAGTGGTGCCACGGCTAGTGCTAGAAACCAATGCCAATGGCTGTGGCAAAGAGCTTCTGTGCACTGCAAGAGATGCCTTGGCAATCTCTGTGGACTTCAGCTTGCTAAAGAGTTCATCACAGGTCAAAGTGTCATAGCCTGTGGACTCCTCAATGCTGGATATCTTCACTTCCCACATGCTACGGTCAAGAGCATAGAGAAGCTTGATAGCCCTATCATGATCACTGTAAGCAAGCGTCCCGTTGGATCGCAAGTTACTCACTATCGCGTCAAAGCGAGAAAACATGGCATCTACAGATTCACCAGGTGCCTGCACAAACAGCTGATACTGTTGATTGTAGGTGCTTTGGCGCCTGGCCTTGATCTGAGCAGAGCCCTCATGAAAGACAGTGAGAGTTGTCCAAATTTCCCTAGCAGTCCTAAGGTGCTGCACCCTATCGAACTCACTCCGACTCAAACCAATGAACAGTATGTTCCTTGCCTTCGAGTTGGCAATATACTGATCTTTTTCGGTTTGAGTGGTGCGGGTATCAGGGATGGAGTATTGTGAGTCCACAATCTCCCAAATTGCATTTCCTTGGCTTAACAAGTAAGCCTCCATGCGCACCTTCCAGTATGCAAAGTCAGTCCCATCGAACAGAGGAATTTTACTGCCTCTATCCATGTCGCCAACAGATCACAAAACCGGTTAAGGTCAACTGGTGATCTTAACCTGCTCTGATACCAATTGTTGGACCGGAAATGGCGACCAGAGGGGGGGTGAATGGGAGCTTTTAAAATTTCGGGCTAAAAACTTAGCCTTCGGTTCTGTTCTGTCTTCTGCGGAACAGGCTTCGAACACTACCTTCGAAGGTCAGGTTCGGAGGTACTTCGACACCTTCGAACACAGGCTTCGGAGGAGCAAAAGTTCGAAGCCAAGAAGACTTCGCTCCACTTACAACCCTCGTAAATCTACTCTGCTAAGTCAGTGCAGGCTCCGCACACGAGGTGCTTCGAGCAGGCTTCGCACTTCACCCTTCGCAAGAGTGGACAGTCCTCTGAGGACTTCGACCAAGTACTTAGCGACAGCAACTGGTGCTGGGCTTCGTACGCGAAGGTCTACACGCACACAAAACGGACTATGCTACGGGCTTCGACACAGGAAGCAAAACGGGAAACGAACAGGGCTTCGCTAGTAAGCAGCGAGGTCTGGCCTCGTGTTACACAGAGCGACAGCACACTGTAAAGCACACTTCGCAATAAAACACCCTTCGCCTAGACAGGCTTCGGTGAACTAAATACTAGCGAGGTATGCAAAGCGAGCTCAAGCAAAAGCACACAGAAGCAGGGCTTCGCCGCTTGAACAAGGAACACAAAATAAATGAACTCTGGATGAATATAGCGAGGTCTGTGTACAGGAGCTCAACAGTAAATGCTCAAAGTGTTGAATGTTACCTACCGAGCCCCCATATTTATAGCCCACGGCTTCATCCTAAGGAAGTGACTACTTTACCCCTAGGGTTTACAACAGATTTGTCTCTACAGAACTAAGGGGTACAAAAGGTAGTCCACCTTTATTTTGGAGGCTTCTCTGTCAGCTGCAGAGGGGACAGTGTCAGTCTTTTTCAGAACAGACAGTGTCAGCCTTTACAGAGTTGACTTCTGGAACCTCCCAACGCACGCGAAGGTGCGGCAGCTTCGGCAAGAAGCCTGCAGCCTGATGGCCTTCGCTCCGCCGAAGAATTCCTTCGATACAGTGACGGTTTTGAGCCGAAGCCGTCAAAGCCCTTGGGCCTTCGCACCACCACCTCCGGAGTGGATCACCACGGCTTCGCAGCTACTCCGAGCTCGAACACCGTCCGTCCGTGTACCGAAGCCATGCATGGCCGAAGCACCAGAAGTCATCCTCACTCCGAAGACCCACCTTCGGAGTACCACCCTTCGAAGTCCCTCCTTCGTCCAAGGCCTCCGCATGAAGCATTCCATGAGCACTTCGTCGCAGTGTCTCACTCCGAGCACACTCCTCGACGAGCCTCACCCGGACCATGCCTTCGATGCACCTCGACTTCTGAGACCTTCGTCGGGTAACCTTCGAGTGTCTCCCTCCGGAGCACACTTCGAACTCCTTGCCTCCGCAGAGGACTTGGTCCACCAACTCCGAAGTCACTCCATTCGGAGTACCTTCGAAGTGCCTCTTGTCCGAGGACTTTATCTCGGAGTACCTTCAGCCGGAGCCACGCTCCGCACTCTCTGCCTTCACCTGGCACGCCTCGACCCGAGGACCGACCCGGACCACCTTCGCAGCCACCGTGACGGAGCTCCCCGCTCCCCTGGCATCAAGCCTCCCGCTTGACCCAGGTCCACCCGGCTCGAACCTTGTCCGTCGCCTCCGAAGTCCCTGCGCACCACAGACAAACAGACAAGTGTATCCAGTACTCCGGAGACCTCTCCGGGTTAGCAACCTCCGGCACACACTCCGGTGTACCGCCCAAAGTACCGAAGCCATCGGTACGAACCCAGTCATCGCGTACTGTCGGACCCCTCCGACAGGTACACTCCGCTGCACAGCTGCAGCAAGCAAACACCGAACACACTCCGGTGACACACCTCCGAACACCCTTCGGAGGTACCACCTCCGAAGCCTCTTCGGAGGTACCCTTCGAACAGAGGGTAAATAACCCTGTCAATCACTCATCACATACACCGAAACCACCCTTGGTTTCTCAATCAATATCTAATTTAAGAGTTAAATTATTTCCTATCTATAACTTTCAGCTTTGGGGGTGGAATTTGAGGAAATCAAGTTGGAATTTACAATTTATTTTACACAATAGTGCAACGTGTCTTTTCAAATTTCCCAGTGAAAATTGGTCCATTTGAGAACTGAGTTGTTTCTTGTAACCTGAACTTTGGATTTTGCATGGAAGTTTAAAGATGTGGTTTTGTTGGTAACATAACAAAATTGGACTATCCTCTTTTAACATTCATTGTGCTTTTTGTCCTTTTAATATGACCAAATAGGAATAGCACTTTTAGCTTCTTTTTTTTCTTCAACACTCAACATGATTATTCCTGTACTAGACATTGAAATGTTAGAATCATAGTTAATTGTATTGAAGGGTATTGAGATAGTAGAAATTGTCTATCTTGTGGATATCTATCACTTCAGGTTGCCTATATTGATGAAGTTGAAGTACCTAGCCAAGGTAGAAACAAGTGGACTAACAAGGTTTACTACTCAACATTGGTGAAAGTTTCAATTGCAACACCTAATAAATTTATGCAAAGTCTTTATCTTTTGGACAATCTAATGTAGAACTAAAGTTGATCTTTTGGATAACTCTAATATAGGACTAAAGTTGGTGTTGTAATGTGGTCTTATGTATATTGTGACTTTAATATATGATTTATATGAATATATTATGTTTTTGGTCTAAATGTGTTGAATGGAGTATCTGATTTGATATTGAATGCATTGTTTTATGGTTTATATTTTTATATATAATTTTAAATATGTTATTCTTGGTTGCAAAACAAAACTTTGACCACTATAAAGCATGCATGGCAATAAAGACAATTGCATCAAACGAAATGTGGTTACGAAAATTACTACTGCAACGACACATTTTGTGTAACAAAAGGATAGCTTGCAACTACAAAACCCCGTGGCAAAAAAGGTCATACTAATTACAACCATTAAAATGGCGTGGCGATTCTGTCTATTACCACCACAATACTCATCGTAGTAGGCTCTCTTGCCACAATACCATGCGTGACATCTATTAACTATTGCAATGATGTCAGTCATCGCAGTAATTATCTATTGTGATGGCCCATCTCATAGCAATAGCTTCTGTTACCACGATGTTTGTTGTCGTAGTAGCAATCTAATGCAATAGCCTATCTCGTGGCAATAGCTTATGTTACCACGATGTATGTCGTCGCAGTAATAATCTATTGTGATGGCCTATCTCGTGGCAATAGCCTTTGTTGCAATGATGTCTATCGTCACAGTAATAATCTATTGTGATGGCATATCTCGTGGCAATAGAATCTGTTGCGACGATTTCTACCGTCGTAGTAATAATCTATTGTGATGGCCCATATTGTGGCAACAAATATATATTACGCAACGGTACTATAAAACTGTTGCGATAACTTTAGACCATGCCAATACTTGCCACGCCTGCCAATGAAAATGATTTGGTTGCAAATGAGACATATTACAACCGTTCGACCCTTATTGCAATGTTTTGGCGACGTTATACTAGGGTGAAAATCTAATAGTGATGGAAGTTCCGATTTAGAATCGGAAGTTTTGATTATTTTCTGACTTAGAAACTGAGAGCTCAAATCGGAAGTTCCGATATGGTATCAGAAGTTTTGATGATTTATGGTTTGTGAAACCGAGAGTTCAATTCAGAAGTTCTGATTTGGAACCGGAAGTTTCGATTATTTCTGATTTAGAGACAGAGAGTTCAAACCAAAAGTTCCGATAGTGGTATCGGAAGTTCCGATAATTTTTGGGTTATGGACCGAGAGTCCAAACCGTAAGTTCCGATTCAGGATAGGAAGTTCCGAGGTAGATGAAATAGATTAGATCTATTGGGCCTTAATGTGTATTTCAGCCCAAGGTTCTAGCTTTATATAAAGGGAGGAGGAGGTTGTGGATATCACATTAGTTGTAGTTTAGATTAGACCTAAACCTTAGCCTCCAAGAACCTCTCCTCTCCCTTCTTGATCTCAATTGTTGAGATTGAGATTTCTTCCCAAATCTCACGAGCGGTGTTAGCATGCCGACGTGAGATCAATCTCATCCATATATGTGTGGACTCATAGAGGCACTACTCGAATAGCGGTGCTTTTGGGCTTCTTCATGTGGACATCGTCGGTCTTTGTTGATTAGATTGTCAGGGAATGGGCGGAGCGAGATGAGGATAAGTGAGGACGCGCTTTCCCAACATCTTCTTCCGCTACACTAGCACGTCTTGCGTTAGAAGGTAACGATTCATGATCCGTTACGTGCATGGTTCTAGGGTTTGGGAACAAAATTTTTGAAATTGCCGACTAACGTAGCCTCCCCATGTCCCAACACATATGTATATCCCTCACCTCTTTTCTCCAAATTTGTTAAACAAGAGAAATTAACAATATTTAGCAAAGTTTCAAGTGAGATTATTTTAGAAAGATTTGAAAGCAAATCATTGCATGTTGAAAACACACTAAGGATCTTCTAATGCTCCAATGAGGGTGATTTTTATAGCACTAAATATTATTTCATATAAGATAAAAATAATAGGGTAACATATTAAATGAGGAATGATAAGGAAATTAGGTTTTTAAAACAAGATGAGAGAGGGATGGTATTAAATCAATAATGTATGCATTAAGATAATTATGTCTAAATTTAGTTATAGGTGACATGATATAAAAACTATTCGTGCATAATATTGGGATAAAAAACTCATTGAGAAAACATGAAAACCAGTTCAATTCGTGCCCAAAAAAGAAAAATATAACCCAACATTTCAAACATGGGTTTACTACTTTAGTTATGTATGAACAATAATATACTGTGGGGGGTTTGTGCTATGATCCAATAGTTATCTCGAGAATTGAGACAGAGACATATTTTTAGACAGGTTCGGGCCTCCCGAAGGATAATAACCCTACTCATGTGTATGTAGTTTGGCTTAGAAAAGTGGACTCTATCTTGACAATATGACAAAGCCTACCTCTTACAGGCTCCCTTTGATCCCTTTATATGTGAGGGATCGAGGGTTACAAGTGGTGATTAAGGCACCCTATTGATGACCATTCATGAGGATAATAGTCATATCATGGTTAATGACTCTAGGTGGTAATGGATATATTAAACAGACAATTATGGAGTTTAAAAGAGTAGATTGGGTCTTGATGGTGATTGTCCGACTACCTATAGTCGGGAAGGACTCCCGAACACTGAACTCAGAGAACCCTTGGATTCTCGTATGCTAACAGACTAGTTAACGTTGATTGTAACTGATTGTCTGTAATGGTATGTTTGGTGACCCCTCCACCACTCGGATTTCATAAATCCATTTGGGAAGTACCCCGGGATCATATTCCCGACAACACCCCAAGATTTTTGCGGTACGCAGACGAAGTCGAGTAGTCGGAAAGAGCTTCATAGCTTTATTTTGGTGAATAATTGCACAATATGCTGATGTGAAGTTGCGTTTAAGCAACACTCGAGTGCAGCGCGATCATTATCGGGCCAAGTCTGAGACACTCATCAAAATTATTGACAGTGAGCAAATCGGCGCCGAGCGGTCGGTTGAACACTTCGTGGAGTGACTCCAAGGGTCGGCGGCTCATCCTCGGGTTCAAGCCCGGGACTTCATGTGGTCGGTGGCAACTCATGTACTTGGGATTGTCCAAGCGTTGTATCCTATAGCGCACATGGGCTACATCCGAGCGAGGTGGCCAACCAATGTAGAGGAGTCTGACGTGGATCGTCTTTACTAGGAGGTGGAAGAGACGGCCAATGTCCTCGTCGAAGACATGGAGGCATATCTTATCGAGTAGAAAAATAGAATAAAAGCAATCTACACATACATTTTGATTTTCAAATGAAGTAATGCTTTGTATTTCATGAACATCTACTATGCTCGATCATTTTTGATGAATCACCAACAAAGGTCATGTTGGCATGTCAACTGGAACTTGAGTGCTGATCTTGCAAACAATAGCCATCAAATCGATTAGAAACACAAATTGCCCCCTAGTTGACACACCAACTATTGTTGCGTATGAACAACAATGTCCTACGGGGATACCTGTAGAATGATTTGATTAGGCTAATGAGGGATTTATGCTATGATACAATGGTTATCTCGAGAAATTAGACAGTGACAAAGATTTTTAGACAGGTTTAGGTCTCCCAAAGGATAATAACCCTACTCCTATGTATATAGTTTGGCTTAGAAAAGTGGACTCTGTCTTAAGAATATGATAAAGTCTACCTTTTATAGGTTCCCTCCGATCCTTTTATATGAGAGGGATCGGGGGTTACAAAAGGTGGACAACAATCATATCATTGTTAATGACTTTAGGTGGTAATGATTATATTAATCATACAATTATGGTGTTTAAAAGAGTTGATTAGGTCTTGATGGTGACCGTCCACCCACCTGCAGTCGGGAAGGACTCTCGAACGCTGAACTCGGGGAACCCTCATATTCCCGACTACTAATAGACTAGTTAATGTTGACTATTTAGTGATTGTCTTTAATGTTGTGTCTGGTGACCCCTTCCCCACTCAGGAAGTACCCCTGAGATCATATTCCCGATAGTTCATTAGCATGGCTACTGATTTCAAAGAAAATTTGATGTGCAAAAAATAATGCACTCATTCTAACGTAGGATTTGCATAATTTGTTAGCACCAATGAAGATTTTAAAAAACTAGTTCTTAACATGTGTTTACCCATGCAGATATGTCCATCAGCCACGTATTTGTGCTTTGGATCGGTTCCATGACAAAGTCATTTCTTCTCGGAAACCAGTTTGAAACCACTTAGATCAAAGCTTGCAGAATTCAAAGTAATATTACTCATGGTTTCTAAACCAATAAATCTTCACCTGAACAAAGGTAAACAAAGGTAGAGCTTCTATAATACATAAACAAAGGTAGTGTTTTGGTGTATAATATGGTGTCTAAGCTTATAATGCGACACATTTAAGCTACAAAGGCTTAAGGTGTCGAAAGCAAGAATAATATGGTGTCGCGCCTCATTTATATACTCAAGAGGCGAGCCTAATAACCCAAGACTCGATCGAACTCAGATGCTAATCTCCTAATTACAAGGTTTCTAGTACAAACATATCTCTCAATACCATAATTAGGGTTCGAATCCCTGATAAAGATATACCATTTCTTATCAGAACCAAACCCCTCTTCATGGGCCATACCAGACGATAATGCTAAGCTTGACTTGCTCTCGATCCAGACTGATAAGCGCAACATGAAATACCTGAGGGTCATATCCACAACAAATTAGGAGAAACTTTATAAAGAAACTAGGCAGGAAGGCCCCCGTTGGGCGCCCCATCGATCTGTCACATTTTATTACCGAGTAATCAGTCTTAACAAAATATAATATAAAAGCATTTCATAAAAACATAGAAAAATGAAGTCATAGCTAGAAAAGTAAACCAACTATTTTGACTAGTTGGAAGGTGAATAGCAGTAAAATTGGTTGATTGAACAAAATATCGATATGTACCATAAATACGTGAGCCAACTATTAGAAAATAAAATTTAGAAGTAAAGGGACTATACCAGAAGTTAACGATCGATACGGTAACCTTAACACTGCAGTTCTATATTAGTGCTGAAAAACTAAACATACTAACACCCAACAAACATTTTATAAATAATCGCCTAAAAAACTAAACATAACATAATAATAAATGAATTCACATGTTCAATTAAAAAGCTAAGACTTAGAGTGACCTCCAAAGTTTAGAAGTTACCATACTCGCTGGAAAGGTTTTCCTAGACTTATCCAAAATGCGTGCAATGAACATCATTATATCCAATGCCTAAAAAGGGTTTTATGAAATAGATATGTATAAAAATAACATACATACTTGCTCAAAGGAAAACACTCTGGAACCATCCCTGTTGCAAGGCATGTGAGCATTGTATAATACAAGAACAAGTTATAACATGGGATGCTGATCAAAAGCATATCAACACATACATGGCAAAATACTTGATGTTATGACAAAATGATAAAAGAAGCTAACAACCTCAAAAGGTTCCATAAGGAAACCAAGCACACATAATTCTAATTGTATAGACGAAGGTTCATGCATTATAGGTGTTGGGGGAAATAGTTTACCCTAACAGGGGCCAAATGGCAAGTAAGTTTCAAGTCCTCTGCAAGGCCGAAGCCCAATGGGCTAGCGAGGCCGATAGCAGGCCCTAGCCCCGTAGTCTCGGGCGAAGCCCGCTGCGAAGGCCACTATGAAGATTACTTCAAGAAGCCATAAATAAGACTAGAAGCTAAATTACTGTGGCGCCCTGATTTACTGAAATCGGAACATTATTGAATTTCATAAGAAAAACAATAATACAAGAGGTTCATCATGCGACAATCGTACATACGACAATATTCATGGTACGCAGACCATATTTATTACATCAGAGTTTTAATAAAAACAATAATAAAGATAATTAAAATGCATGACGAACGCCTTCTTTAGGATCTTTGCTTGACTGGGTCGCTACTCCAGACCGTCTTCATAGTAGGCATCCTCTGTGTGGTCCAACGGGTATGAGTATAAAAAGTACTCAACAAGTCACCGCAAATGCAATAATAATGCAAGGTAATAACAATGGAAGGATAATGGCTAAAAGTGCGGAAAAGTACATTTTCAGTTGTTGCATTTAGTTTAATCAAATTTTATCATGCGGAAATATAAACATGAATATCAATAACACCATCTAACTCGAGGAGTATGTTTTACCTCCTCGCACAACAGTCCTTACATGTCAAACCATTATGCACATACATATTCAAAGTAATCTAACTGTGGGATGTCACGTAACCCGCCCTTGACCGTGGGCTCGGCTTTTCGAAAAGATTTATGACTCTGATCAGAGATGTACTACTGTACCCACAAGGCACGCACTCATCCCAAACGAGATGACCCATACCACGGGAACTCGTGCCAAAACCTCGGCATGAAATACTCCAAGCGATAACCACCCGCTCTAGGTTTCGCCGGCGCGCCGGGCCGCATCCCGGCTAACGTCGCACCCCCTTTTGTGCCACATTGGTACAAGCCGCCCGCAGGTGCTGCTTGACCCATCTGCAAATGGTGGCCTCGATTTGGAACACTCCATACCTTAGTTAGGACTTACCCATTAGACTTGTGGTTAGTACGGAAGTGTATTGCAATGGATCCCGCAGACCGGTCCTTATAGTGCCCCGGGTGCTACCGACCAATGCCCTAGCTTGCACCCAGAACCCACCATGCATTCACTCACAACCACAACTCCAACACCGATAGAATTCCAAAGATGAGAATAACGGGGATCATATAGTAGAACCAATCGCTACGAGTCATTTTTAATCCTATAGCAATCGTGTCAATACATTGGACACTAACTAATAACACTAATCATATGGTGACAAGGAGTTTAGGCTAGAGAGCATGGCTTTGGTTGCACATCAAGGTCGGGGGATCCTAGTAAATATATTGTAAGGGTTTCATTTGACTAATGCATGTATATCCTATGTGTTTTAGCGATAGTTTAGTAAAACATGTGTTTAATATGCTCAAAAGAGTGGTTTGGTGACTTGCCTTGTTCAGCGAAAGGCGAGGGAGGGACTTCCGAGAAGTATTCCGGCTCCTCGGTGGCGTCGTAGTCTTTCCAATATAAATAAAGTAAAATAAAATAAATACAACATCCAATCTAAACAATATAAAATCACACAATGAGCACATAGGTTTAAGTTGGTTTAATTGAATGAAAACCACGTTGTTAAGTTTCTGAAATTTGTTTTATAAATAATTTTAGAAGGAATTATAATGAAAGGTGGTCCTATATAAAAAGGGGTTTTAAAAGTGAGTAGTCCCATATTAGGTTTCCTAATAAATTTTAAAATGAAAAGTTCATGTCAAATGAGTGGTCTTCAGTATATGAACAGAAAGGAATAAATATAAATTTTACTGAAGTTTAGATATTTGAATTTATATTTTTACCCTAAGGGCATTTGAATACCTATTTAAATAAACATAAAAAGTCCAAAGTAACATACTGTTTTTATTGAACTAACATGTAGAGAATAAAATTATAAATTTTCTGAAATTGAAATGACAATTTTTAGAGTTCAAATGCGCCAGATATGGATTTTACAAGTTTTAAACAGTTTCTGGAATTTATTTCTAAATTTTAAATCCCCTCGGGTCCACGGTGAGCCAGGCCCACGGTGAACCCGCACACTGTGCGCGTGGTCCGGCCCAATCTGGACCGTTGGATTCAGATCCAACGCGCGAGGGCGAGGCGGGGGCGTTAAGTGAAAATGGACGCGTGAGATTAAAAGACCGAACCGGTATGCGATGGACGGTTGAGATTAAACGCAGGTTTTAAATACTAACGGACGCACGAGATTAAAACGTACCCCTTCGCACAGATCCAACGGCGCAAATTAAACCGCACATGGGATTTAATCAGTACCGTTAGATCCAAATCGCACGGTGCGGATTGAATCCGACACGGCACGGGTACTCAGCCCGTGCCGGTCATCTTCTCCGGCGACGACGAGCGGGCCAGAGGCCACGGCGAGTGATGGCGGTCGAATCTAAGGCCTAAAACGGAAAGAGGGCGACTAGGGGGTCACGAGGGTACCCTTGCGGTGACGAATGGTCGACGGAGCAAGGCCGGCGACGAGCGGAGGCGATGGAGGCGTTTGGGTCCTTGGCGGCGACGGCGATCCGGCGGGGTTCGTCGATGACGGAGTGGTGGCCGGGGTCGGTGAGGTCCTTGCGGTCACAGCGGTGCAGTCGGCGTGCACGGAGAGGGACTCCGGCGACGGCGAGCGACGGCTGGAGGACGGGCGGCGGTGGTGCGCAAAAACTTGAAGTGAGGGCGTTCTGTGCGTTCTCGCAATGTGTGAGCGTGGGGGCGCAATGCGGGTGGCCAGGGGGTTTATATAGGGCCATCGGTGGGGGTAGAGGGGGCGCAATCGATGGTGGCTAGGAATAAACGCGTTTAAACGCCGGCGAGCTCGGGTTGGATCCGATTCATCGAACCTGGACGCGAATCGGTCTGATTTAATTGGGGGAAACGGTCACCGGAGCGCGGGGGTTTGATTGCCACGCTTAATTCGAGGGGAGGGGGTCGAGGGCAAGGGATCAGAGGCGATTAATGGCGTCGGCCAGCGAGGGGGGGGCGATTTGGGGGCGAATCTCGCGGGGACGAAGGACATGACAAGCGGGGGCCACCGGGCAGCGGGCGCGAGCGGGTGAGTGGGGAGGCTGACGGGTGGGGTCGGGCTTGGGCGCGAGAGGGGGCGATCGGCGCCGACAGGTGGGGTCGGGCTGTCAACCAGAGGCGGGCGAGGGTGATGGGTTGGGCCGGCCGGGAGAGAGAGAAAGGGAGGAGGGAGGCCCGTACTGTTTCAAAACATTTCTGAATAAAAATAATTCCAGGAAATAGATTAATATCTTAGGGCTACTTCCAAGCTTGGTAAAAATTTATAAAAATTCTCAAAAATGTATTTTGGCCTTGGGAGTTTATACAAAAATTTTCAGCTCCTGGTTTGGTCATTAACTCTATGTTGTAGTGCAAAATGGTATAGAAGGGTATTTAAAGGTATTTTCAAAATAATAGAATTCAAGAAATTGGATTAATTAATATTTTTATTCCTTTGAAAATTTGGGGTGTTACAAACCTATCCCCCTTACAAAGAATCTCGTCCTCGAGATTGGAATGCTACTCGAATAACTCGGGGTATTGGGCTTTCAGTTCGTCTTCCTTTTCCCATGTGGCTTCCTCGGCGGGGTGGTTGTCCCACTGAACCTTGCAGAAGCGAACTACACGACTCCTGGTTACTCTTTCTTTGGTTTCCAGGATCTTGATGGGTTTCTCGATGTAGGTCAGGTCTTCTTGGACGTTGAGCTGTTGAAGGTCGGCTTGTTCGGCGGGTACATGAAGGCACTTCTTCAGCTGAGAGACATGGAACACATCATGAACTCCTGCCAAAGATGGAGACAGTTCAAGTTGATAGGCCACTTCTCCTTGCCGTCGGAGGATCTGAAAAGGTCCGACGTAGCGGGGTGCTAGCTTGCCTTTCATGTTGAACCTTTGAGTGCCTCGGAGGGGAGTGACTCGGAGATAGACATAATCACCCTCCTCAAAGGTTAGGTCTCTTCGACGGTTATCGGCGTAGCTCTTCTGTCGGGACTGGGCTATCTTTAACTGGTCCCTTATGATCTTGACCTTCTCTTCGGCTTCTCTTAATATATCTGTCCCAAACAGTTGTGATTCTCCGGTTTGATCCCAGAGCAACGGTGTTCTGCACTTGCGCCCATAAAGTGCTTCGAACGGGGACATTTGTAGGCTGGCTTGATAGCTGTTGTTGTAGGAGAACTCTGCATAGGGTAAGTTCTTGTCCCACATTCCGCCAAAGTCTAGAGCGCAAGCTCTAAGCATATCTTCCAATATCTGGTTGACCCTTTCGGTTTGACCGTCGGTCTATGGATGATAGGCGGTGCTAAAGTTCAGCCGGGTGCCGAGTTCTTCTTGAAGGTTCTTCCAAAACTTGGAGGTAAACTGACTCCCGCAGTCAGATACAATCTTCTTAGGAACTCCATGAAGGCACACGATCCGAGTCATATACAACTCCGCCAACTTTGCGACAGTGTAAGTCGTCTTGACAGTGATGAAGTGAGCTACCTTGGTGAGTCGGTCGACGATCACCCAGATGGAATCGTGACCAGCTTGGGTTCTAGGCAGCACCGTGATGAAGTCCATTCCTATCTCTTCCCACTTCCATTCAGGGACTTTGAGGGGTTGAAGAAGTCTGGCAGGTCTTTGATGCTCTGCCTTGACTCGCCGGCATGTGTCGCACTTGGCCACATACTCAGCTATTTCTCTCTTAATGCTGACCCACCAATATTTTTCTTTCAGGTCTTGATACATCTTTGTACTCCCGGGATGTATGGAGTATAGAGTATCGTGTGCTTCTTGAAGGATGAGGGTCTTCAACTCAGGTTGGTCGGGTACGCATATCCAGTTTCCGAACCAGATGGTGCCATGCTCGTCCTCGGAGAATCCGGGGGCTTTACCCTTCTGCATGGTCTGTTGGATCTCCAAGATGTTCGGGTCTTCCTTCTGCTTTTCTCGGATCTGGTCTATTAAGACAGGCCTAGACTCCAAGGCAGCGAGGTACGCTCGGGTGGTGATCCCTAAATTCAGCCTTTCCATCTCCTTGTAAAGTAAAGGAGCCTGGTCCTGTATCATGATGGCGTTGCAGTACCCTTTTCGACTAAGGGTGTCTGCCACCACGTTTGCTTTGCCTGGATGATAATGGATGCCCAAGTCGTAATCCTTAATCAGTTCCAACCATTTCCTTTGCATGAGGTTTAGATCTGGCTGGGTGAATATATACTTGAGGCTCTTGTGGTCGGTGAAGACCTCACACTGATTCCCCACAAGGTAATGTCTCCATATCTTCAAGGCATGAACCACGGCTGCTAACTCTAGGTCGTGGGTCGGGTAGTTCAGCTCATGCGGTCTCAGTTGTCGGGAGGCGTAGGATATCACCTTCCCTTCTTGCATTAAGACGCATCCCAATCCTTGACGAGAGGCATCACAGTAGACGTGGAAGTCCTTCCGGATGTCTGGCAGAGTCATAATAGGAGTTTACACGAGCTTCTTCTTGAGGGTCTAGAAGCTTTCTTCGTAGTCGGGGGTCCATTCAAACTTTATTTCCTTCTGCAACAACCTGGTCATAGGTTTGGCGATCTTCGAAAAATTCTCGATGAACCGGCGATAGTATCCGGCTAATCCGAGAAAGCTCTGGATCTCAGTCACGGTCGTGGGCTGCAGCCAGTTGGTTACTGCATCCACGGTGGTTGGGTCCACTGCTATTCCTCCGGCAGATATGACATGGCCGAGGAATTTCACCTCAGACGACCAAAATTCGCACTTGCTGTATTTGGCGTACAATTGCTGCTCCCTTAGCTTTCCGAGGGTCAGACGGAGGTGAGTTTCGTGCTCTTCCTTGGTCTTGGAGTAGACGAGGATATCGTCGATCAATACCACGATGAACTTATCCAAGAACTCCATGAAAACATTGTTCATCATGTTCATGAAAAAGGCCGGGGCATTCGTGAGTCCGAACGACATCACTGTATACTCGTAGAGTCCATAGCGGGAGGTGAAGGCAGTCTTGGGTATGTCCTCTTCCCTAATCCTCAATTGGTGATAACCTGACCTGAGGTCAATCTTGGAAAACACCGAGGATCCCTTCAGTTGATCAAACAGGTCGTCGATCTGAGGCAATGGGTACTTGTTCTTGTTTTCTTCATGGCGAAGATGACCGGTGCACCCCAGGGTGAGGTACTCGGTCAGATGTACCCTTTCTGCTCTAGGTCTTCGATGTTGCTCTTGACCTTGGCTAATTCGTTGGCGGCTATCCGGTATGGGCTCTTGGAGATTGGAGTGGTCCCGGGGACAAGTTCGATTCTGAATTCGATGTCCCGCTTGGGATGCATTCCTGGTAGGTCCTCTGGGAAGACGTCCATGAACTCCTTGACTATGGGTACTTCTTCAAGAGCTAACGAGTGGAGGGAGGCTTCGAGTGGTTGGCGACTAGTCATCCGAAAAGTGACGGCTTCGCCTTCAGGGTTGGTCACTGTGACGGACTTGTTGGCACAGTCAATCACTCCCTTGTGCTTCATCAACCAATCCATCCCTAGGATGAGGTCGAGTCCGGTGCATTTTATGAGGACTGGCTCGGCCTGGAATAATACTCCTTGGATCTCTATCTGAACCTTAGGGCTGTATAAGCGGGCTAAGGTTCTATTGCCGGGAGTGGCAATCACCATGGGGACGGATAGAGGGAGTACGTCCAATTCGTTGATTTTCACAAAATCTTCCGAGATGAAAGTGTGTGTTGCTCCAGAGTCAAATAAAATCGTAGCTGGTATGGAATTTACGGTAAACATACCGAGTACGACTTCGGGAGCCTCCTGAGCTTCCTCCGCGTTGATGTGGTTGACGCGGGCATGAACCGCCTGGTTGGGTGCCGCGCCTTGGGGATGCTTGCGGTGGTGACACTGGTGCGAGTAGTGCCCTTCCTTGCGGCAGTTGAAGCAGACGACCGGCCTCCCTTGGCGATCCTTCAAGATCGGGGCCTTGGCGGCTGGCGTCGGTTGAGCGGCCGGAGCTGGTGGAGCGGGGCGAGGATGCCCGGCGTTGGATCCACTGGCGGCGTGAGGTGGCCTGTAGGCGGGCCGAGGATGGTAGGCGGGCGCTGGTGGCGGAGGGACGAAGCGGGGCCTCTGAGAGTTCGCCTGCTGATGCTTGAAGGCGATCATCTTCCTCTTCTTGAGGTCCAACCTGTTCTGCTCAGTCTCTTGGATGAGCGCTTTATTGACTAGCCGTTGGAAGTCGGCGTAGTCGGTGGCGACGAGCTGGATGGACAGCTCATCCTTGAGTCCCCGGAGGAACTTGGCTTGGCGGAGGGCGTCGGTGCGCACTTCTTCCGGTGCATAGCGGGCGAGGCGGTTGAACTCACGGAGGTACTCCATGACAGTCCGACTGCCCTGGTGCAGGTCGCGGAACTCTTGCTGCTTCACCGCGATGACACCGGCGGGGACGTGGGCGGCACGGAAGGTGATGGTGAACTCTGCCCATGTCACCACGTGGTCCTCAGGCTGGGACTCACGGTAGTTGTCCCACCATTCAGCTGGTGAGTGGCGAAGGCCACTCGCTCCCGGTCGGTGCAGGGGAGGAGGTCAAGCTTCTTTCCAATGGTACGGAGCCAATCTCCGGCCTCCATTGGGTTGGTGGTGCTCGAGAAGATAGGGGGACGCACACGCAGGAACTCCGAGAGTTGGGGAGCGGTTTCGGGTGCTAGTGCGCGAGGGGCGACTTCCCCATTCTACAGATGGTCCAACTGAGTCTGTTGGTGTTGCATCTGAGTGAGGAGGGCGGTGATCAGCTGGTTCTGATTCGCCATCATCTCCGCCAAAGTAGGGTGGTTGGCGGATGGTGACCCAGACTGATGTGGGCCCGTTGCACCCCAGTTGGGTACAACACCCTGGGGCGCGTCATGGCTTCCTTCTCCGTTGTTGGAGACGGTGTTCTGGTGGTCGGCCATCTTCTGAATATACGACGTTATAAGGCAAAAATATGATGAAACAATAATACAATCAAACATATCTCATAAGGTTCAGGCATATATATAAAGTTGTAAAAATTATTCATTACAATCAAGCTTTTATTCTACCCACAACACACTCGTTGCGGATAGCACCACATACAAAATTTTGCTTTATTTAAAATAGCGGCCTCTAATGCCTAATCGCCACCAGAGGTGGTCTCCGTGCTCTCGGAACCACGAGTACGCGGCTCCCGAGGGATGGTGGGCTCGAGAAAATTCTCGATGATGGGGTCGGAGACGAGGCCGGGGCATGGTGCAGGGGCGCTGGCGGTAGACGGTCCGGTGGTGGAGGGGTGAGGTGGGATCCGCTTGGGGTGAGGGACGGGCTCACGGATGGGCTTCCTCTTCCTAGGAAGTAGAGGAACCATCTCGACGATGTCCTTCTGTAGCTGCATGATCTTGCGTTGTAGCTCGCCGTTCTGCTGGATCAAGTTCTTTGTCTCTTCACGAAGAAACTCAACCGCCTCATGGTGCTCATCGGCGTCGAGCACCGCCTCAGTATGGAGGTCGTCCATAGCCTGTAGAAGACGTGACTGTCGGGCCATGACCGGATCACGCACGGAGTGAACTCCGAGGTAGATGCTACGGTAGGCGCCGGGAGTGCGTTTCGGCACAAGCCGAAAAGACGAGTTTTGAAGACGATCATCGTAGATCATCCTCAGCTCCATAAGGGCCTGGAGAGCGACTTGTTGGTACGCGACGTCGAACGTCGGGCCTCCAAGTGTGGTGGTGTAGGACGGCAGATGCTCTCCGGAGCCGTGGACGGTGAGGGAGACGTCGTAGGGTCCGGCAAACTCCTCCAAGTACACTCCTTGGAATTCAGGCTCAAAGAGGAACCCGAGGAATGTGAGCATCATCCGGAGCTCCCTGACGAAGCCCTCGAAGTGGCGACAATAGATGTGGACTTGGTAGACAGGCATCTACAAAACAGCAAGTTGAAGAAAAAGTGAGGGGAGGAACAAAGTTTATAAAGTATGTTTTCGAGAAATAATTTTCTGCAGCTAATGGCTAGGCGGGTCTGTTTGGCTTCCTACAGTCAAGTCGGCTCTGATACCATCTTGTGGCGCCCCGATTTACCAAAATCGGAACATTATTTAATTTCATAAGAAAAACAATAATACAAGAGGTTCATCATGCGACAATCGTACATACGACAATATTCATGGTACGCAGACCATATATATTACATCAGAGTTTTAATAAAAGCAATAATAAAGATAATTAAAATGCATGACGAACGCCTTCTTCAGGATCTTTGCTTGACTGGGTCACTACTCCAGACCGTCTTCATAGTAGGCATCCTCTGTGGGGTCCAACGGGTATGAGTACAAAAAGTACTCAACAAGCCACCACAAATGCAATAATAATGCAAGGTAATAACAATGGAAGGATAATGGCTAAAAGTGCGGAAAAGTACATTTTCAGTTGTTGCATTTAGTTTAATCAAATTTTATCATGCGGAAATATAAACATGAATATCAATAACACCATCTAACTCGAGGAGTATGTTTTACCTCCTCGCACAACAGTCCTTACATGTCAAACCATTATGCACATACATATTCAAAGTAATCTAACTGTGGGATGTCACGTAACCCGCCCTTGACCGTGTGCTCGGCTTTTCGAAAAGATTTATGACTCTGATCAGAGATGTACTACTGTACCCACAAGGCACGCACTCATCCCAAATGAGATGACCCATACCACGGGAACTCGTGCCAAAACCTCGGCATGAAATACTCCAAGCGATAACCACCCGCTCTAGGTTTCACCGGCGCGCCAGGCCGCATCCCGGCTAACGTCGCACCCCCTTTTGCGCCACATTGGTACAAGCCGCCCGCAGGTGTTGCTTGACCCATCTCCAAATGGTGGCCTCGGTTTGGAACACTCCATACCTTAGTTAGGACTTACCCATTAGACTTGTGGTTAGTACGGAAGTGTATTGCAACGGATCCCGCAGACCGGTCCTTATAGTGCCCCGGGTGCTACCGACCAATGCCCTAGCTTGCACCCGGAACCCACCATGCATTCACTCACAACCACAACTCCAACACTGATAGAATTCCAAAGATGAAAATAACGAGGATCATATAGTAGAACCAATCACTATGACTCATTTTTAATCCTATAGCAATCGTGTCAATACATTGGACACTAACTAATAACACTAATCATATGGTGACAAGGAGTTTAGGCTAGAGAGCATGGCTTGGGTTGCACATCAAGGTCGGGGGATCCTAGTAAATATATTGTAAGGGTTTCATTTGACTAATGCATGTATATCCTATGTGTTTTAGCGATAGTTTAGTAAAACATGGGTTCAATATGCTCAAAAGAGTGGTTTGGTGACTTGCCTTGTTCAGCGAAAGGCAAGGGAGGGACTTCCGGGAAGTATTCCGGCTCCTCGGTGGCGTCATAGTCTTTCCAATATAAATAAAGTAAAATAAAATAAATACAACATCCAATCTAAACAATATAAAATCACACAATGATCACATAGGTTTAAGTTGGTTTAATTGAATGAAAACCACGTTGTTAAGTTTCTGAAATTTGTTTTATAAATAATTTTAGAAGGAATTATAATGAAAGGTGGTCCTATATAAAAAGGGGTTTTAAAAGTGAGTAGTCCCATATTAGGTTTCCTAATAAATTTTAAAATGAAAAGTTCATGTCAAATGAGTGGTCTTCAGTATATGAATAGAAAGGAATAAATATAAATTTTACTGAAGTTTAGATATTTGAATTTATATTTTTACCCTAAGGGCATTTGAATACCTATTTAAATAAACATAAAAAGTCCAAAGTAACATACTGTTTTTATTGAACTAACATGTAGAGAATAAAATTATAAATTTTCTGAAATTGAAATGACAATTTTTAGAGTTCAAATGCGCCAGATATGGATTTTACAAGTTTTAAACAGTTTCTGGAATTTATTTCTAAATTTTAAATCCCCTCGGGTCCACGGTGAGCCAGGCCAACGGTGAACCCGCACACTGTGCGCGTGGTCCGGCCCAATCTGGACCGTTGGATTCAGATCCAACGCGCGAGGGCGAGGCGGGGGCGTTAAGTGAAAATGGACGCGCACAGATCTAACGGTGCAGATTAAACCGCACATGGGATTTAATCAGTACCGTTAGATCCAGATCGCACGGCGCGGATTGAATCCGACACGGCACGGGTACTCAGTCTGTGCCGGTCGTCTTCTCCGGCGACGACGAGCGGGCTAGAGGCCACGGCGAGCGATGGCGGTCGAATCTAAGGCTTAAATCGGAAAGAGGGTGACTAGGGGGTCACGAGGGTACCCTTGCGGTGACGAATGGTCGACGGAGCAAGGCCGGCGACGAGCGGAGGCGATGGAGGCGTTCGGGTCCTTGGCGGCGACGGCGATCTGGCGGGGTTCGTCGACGACGGAGTGGTGGCCGGGGTCGATGAGGTCCTTGAGGTCGCAGCGGTGCGGTCGGCGTGGACGGAGAGGGACTCCGGCGACGGCGAGCGATGACTGGAGGACGGGCGGCGGTGGTGCGCAAAAACTTGAAGTGAGGGCATTCTATGCGTTCTCACAATGTGTGAGCGTGGGGGCGCAATGCGGGTGGCCAGGGGGTTTATATAGGGCCATCGGCGGGGGTAGAGGGGGCGCAATCGACGGTGGCCGGGAATAAACGCGTTTAAACGCCGGCGAGCTCGGGTTGGATACGATTCATCGAACCTGGACATGAATCGGTCTGATTTAATTGGGGGAAACGGTCACCGGAGCGCGGGGGTTTGATTGCCAGGCTTAATTCGAGGGGAGGGTGTCGGGGGCAAGGGATCCGAGGCGAGTAATGGCGTCGGCCGGCGAGGGGGGCGATTTGGGGGCAGATCTCGCCGGGACGAAGGACCTGACAAGCGGGGGCCACCGGGTAGCGGGCGCGAGCGGGTGAGTGCGGAGGCTGACGGGTGGGGTCGGGCTCGGGCGCGAGAGGGGGCGATCGGCGCCGACAGGTGGGGTCGGGCTGTCAGGTAGAGGCGGGCGAGGGTGACGGGCTGGGCTGGCCGGGAGAGAGAGAAAGGGAGGAAGGAGGCCCGTTACTGTTTCAAAACATTTCTGAATAAAAATAATTCCAGGAAATAGATTAATATCTTAGGGCTACTTCCAAGCTTGGTAAAAATTTATAAAAATTCTCAAAAATGTATTTTGGCCTTGGGAGTTTATACAAAAATTTTCAGCTCCTGGTTTGGTCATTAACTCTATGTTGTAGTTCAAAATGATATAGAAGGGTATTTAAAGGTATTTTCAAAATAATAGAATTCAGGAAATTGGATTAATTAATATTTTTATTCCTTTGAAAATTTGGGGTGTTACAATCACCGAGGTCCCCTTCGAGGCCCCCTCTAAGGCCCCCTCTGAGGCCCTCTCCTAGCTCCACTTCGAGGCCCTCTGCGAGACCCTCTCCGAAGGCCCTTCCGAGGACCTCTCTGCCCCCTCTCCGAGAGACCCTCTAGACCAAAGCCTCTGGCCCATGCTTCGACACAAATGTAAAATATCTTAATACCACTACAGTGTAAAGACCAAAATCAGAGCCCCCTGCCCCTACTATTGGCCCTTGTACTAGCTTAGACTTATCTTTTTTATCCCTACGAAGCTCTATAGCCAGGGCCTTGTAATTCGAGGGTAAAATGGACTTTTCCTTTGATATTTGCTTATAAAAGTAGGGCACTACCCTTGTGAGAGGGGGGACAACCCCAAAAAATAACTTTGAACTAGATGTAGGGCTATTATCCACTAAGGAGGCCTAAACCAATATAAAAACTCTCTCTCCTCATGTACCCCTCTAGACGTTCATACTCTTCTATACACTATCCACATTTCAGAAACCTGTTTGTAGCTAAAGCAATCGCTACAATAGTTGGCGTCGTCCGTGGGGATCCTAGTACTAAAAACTAGTGTCTCTACCACTACCTACATCTTGGAGTACACCTGCGAAGGAAGTCGTAGAGTCCTACGGACTCCGCGCACTCTTCGGAAAGGAGCTCTGAATACAAGCTGGTCTCCAAGTCTTCTCTTCTAGTCTCAAAAGCCCTAGGGGCTACGAGGCAAACTTCCCGCTCCACCTCGAAGCCTGTGGTCTTTGGACCTTGTTATGCCTCCGAAGGTATGCTTAAGATTTTCTCCTATCTAAAACCGAAGCCTTGCTTCACCCCTTTAAAAATTGAAGCCTTGCTTCGCCCTTTAAAAATTGAAGCTTTGCTTCGCCCCTTTAAAAACCGAAGCCTTGATTCTCCCTTTAAAAACCAAAGCCTTGCTTCATGAAGCTACATAGTGCCTCCAAGCCCGTAGCGATCAAAGTAAATCTACACAGCGCCTCTCGGCCCATAGCGATAAAAACAAGATTCCGAGCTGCAACTCGAAGCATCCTAGGACTCCGAGCTTGCAACTTGAAGCGTCCACGGATTCTGGGCCCCGGCCCGAAGCATCCTAAAAATCATCGAAGGTCGCTCAAAATCAAAGGTGACTTAGAGTCGAAGGTGACTCAATACTCCAGTGTGATCCAGACCATCTTCACATAAGCCCTAAGCCTTGCTTCTCTTATCCTAAAATACATCCTCAAAGCCTTGCTTCGACAGTTGTTGGGGGAAAGTACTTCATCCTCATGATCCTCCGAGATTCCAAGCAAAGGAGTTATGCGATCAAGATAAATACAGGTCTAATCTCGAAGCTTAAGACTTACCTTCGGATTAGAGGGCTCGAAGCCGGAGGGTCCGTCCAGGCTCCAGTCCGAAGAGACCCTTTGAAAGGCTTCCTCTCCGATGTGAAAAATAGCTAGAAGGATGGAATGTCTACCTTATCAACATCCTTCGAACATGTTTTACCATATTAGCCCTATAAGGGATAATGAAATAGTATCCACTATGTCGGTTGTAATTGAGGGGTAAAAATGTCTTTTCCTTAGAGAGTTTTACCTATAAATACCCCCCTTCTTGCTCTGTAATAGGCATCGAATATTTAGATAATCAATACAGACTTCAAACTATCTCAAGCTATTATCCATCTCGGAGGCTTGGAATAGTTTACTCAAACAAACACTTCGTTTGTCAGACACTTAATTTCCTAAACCTGTTAGCGTAATCTTTTACGCCAATAGTTGGCGCCGTCCGTGGGGAACCTAGTACAAAAACTTCGTTCTCTACCAATCCTTTTCTAGAGCCATGCCTCCTAAGCGGAGCCTAGGCACTAGTCCCCTTTGGAGGTCTTCTCGGACCTCTGGGTTGAAATCTTCAAACACTGTCGAGGTCAAAGGACCTTCCGTGGTCCCCCCACCTCAAACTCCCAAAACAAATACTCTTCCTCAAACATACGAAGCGCCTCTCGGGACTCTGTGTATGCTTCAAACCAGCGGAGCCTCCCCTGTGGCTCCAACTATACTTCGAACTGACTTGTTCAGTTCTTAAGACCCGGAGGTCCTCTCCAGAAGAAATGAAGATCGTCCTGATGATGTGGCAACCCAGATGGCCCGTCTTCAGGTTGAAGTGACGAGGTGGATGTAGGAAGCTGTGAATAGGCTTCGTCCTCAAGCTAGCCCCGTCATCCCGGAGGTGCCTCAAGATGATGGCCTCGCTGTTTATCCCGAAGCCTTTGAGATTCTAAGAAGCACTGAGAACGCTTATTTTGATGATGAATCTCCGTTACACCCCGATTTGCAAAAGGTGTGCTTCGACCCTAAGTTTAGAACTTCAAAGCTCTATAAGTATTCTGGAGATCAAGATCTAGGGGAATTTTCTCGCTCGTATGCTTTATCAATCGAGGCTAGCGGAGGGGTCCGAGACACAATGGCAAATTGCTTCCCCCTTGCGCTCGAAGGAGTCGCTCTGCGTTGGTTCTGGTCTTTAAAACCAGGACCAATTGGGTCTTGGGAGCAATTAAGAAAGTTCATAAGAAACTTCCAAGGTACATTTATGCTCCCTATGTCTACTGGAAGTCTTTTTCAGGTAAAGCAGCAACCTGGAGAAACTTTGCGGCAGTTTTTTAAGCGCTTCACTCATATGAAGTCGCATATAAGAGGGTTGTCCGCATCATATGTAGTTGATGCAGCTCGGGAAGGAGTCACAAATGCAGGCCTCCTCGACAAGCTTCATTGGAAGCATATTTCCTTAGTAGCGCAATTAATGGCTTACTTTGAGGAATATGCTAGGTAGGAGGAAGGATGGCTCCGAAGGATGGCTTCGTCTCCGCCAACCATCCAAGAAGTTAAACTTGAAGTGAAGACTTCAACTCCTTCATAAGGGTACCACTTCGACAGTCAGCATGACAGACGAAGAGGGAAAAAGCATCCTCTCTCTAAAGTTTTGAACATTTCTCCCTCTTCGCCAAAATTTCCCCCTAAGAATCCACAAGCTTCGGGAAGTAAGGTCAGCGGCTGGAGACCGCCAAGGAAGTCGGCTGGCAAAGGCCAGGCCTTCTTCTGCTGTGTCCACGGTGAGAACCGAAGCCATGCTACTAATGCATGTAAGTCTATACTAGCCCTGAGGAGCGAGTACCTCGAAAGGAGCTCTGGTTGAGGCACTACTGACCGAGCCCCTCCCGAGGAACGTCTGGAGCCAGTACAAACCATTGGACGTGTAGACAGCTTCGAAGCCCCAAGATAGCCTTCAGTGGCTAGTGTTATGCCACCTCCGAAGCAAGAAGATACACAAGACTGTGGCAAAAGAGTGGTTCTTCCCATCTCCGGAGGAGGAACCCTGGGTAGCATGTCAAAAAGGCAAAGGAAGGAATATGTTCACGAAGTAGGGCATATTGGGACCTCTTCGTCGGCTGCTGAAATGCATGAATGGTCTCATGTGCCTATATCTTTCTCCTCAGCTGATGTAGCAGGTATAAAATTTCCTCATGCGGACCCCCTTGTTATCATTGCTGATATTGCAGGAACGGAAGTCCGAAGAGTGTTGGTTGATGGCGGAAGATCCACATATATTATCTTTGTTCAGGCCTTTGACCAGCTTTGTATCCCGCGGAAACATCTCCTCCCAACAGCTTGACCGCTTCAAGGCTTCGTAGGACCTCCTCTCGATGCCCTCGGCCAAATAGGCATCGAGGTTGCCTTCGGAGAGGGGCTCCTGGCTAGAACGGAGGAAGTGATTTTCAATGTAGTTGATGCCCCTTATGCCTATAATGTCATCTTCGGAAGATGCATGTTAAATCAATTCGGAGCCATGGCACATCATAATTATCTATGTATCAAGATGCCTACGCAAGGAGTGCTCATGGTATTCGGTGACCAAGCTGCAGCACGAAGGGCAGAGTACGGCCATGGTCCACCTCTTGACCCTCGGCAAATAAATAATGTGCAAGACCATTCGGAGGATATTCCCGTGTCAAGTGAATTCTCAAAGATGTCCTCCCCTAGGCCAAGCCCCAAAGGATAAATTGTAACAAAAATCATTGTAAAGGACGACAAAAATTATCCTATCCAGTTTGGCAAGGAATTGCCTCCGGAAATTGCTAGTTCGTTGGAACAAATAGTTAGAGAAAATTTGGATGTCTTTGCCTTGTCCGATGAAGACATTCCTGGAGTTGACTGAAGTATCATCGAGCACAACCTACTCATCAACCCAAGAGTTCAACCTGTTCGCCATGGGCTCCGCAAATTGTCAACGGAGAGGGCAAACCTTACTAAAGCAGAAGTTGAAAAATTGTTGAAGGTCGGGATCATTAGAGAAGTGGCTCATACGGAGTGGTTAGCCAACCCAGTCTTCGTCGAGAAAAAGGCCTCCGGCAAGTGGCACATGTGTATTGACTTCACATCCCTGAATAAAGCATGCCCATGTGGCCCCTACCCCATGCCCCGCATTGATCAATTAGTCGACTCCACTATTGGTTCGGAGCTCTTGAGCTTCCTCGATGCGTACTCCAGAAATCATCAAATATGGTTAAAATGTGAAGATGAAGCCAAGACAAGCTTTGTAACTCCTTCGGGAGTCTTTTGCTATGTAAGAATGCCCTTCGGCTTAAGAAATACTGAGGCAACATTTTCAAGATTAATTGGTCACCAAATAGGCCGCAATGTTGAAACCTATATGGATGACATTGTAATAAAGAGTGATTTAAAGCACCAACATAGTCTAGACTTAGCAAAAACGTTTGAGAGCCTCTGAACATGTGGAGTTCGCCTCAACCCCAAAAAATGTATCTTCGAGGCTCAAGATGGGAAATTGTTAGGGTATTTAGTTTTGAGCAGGGGGATCGAAGCTATCCAAACCCAAATAAGTGCACTGCAAAGAATGGCTCCATCGGAAAATTTGAAGCAAGTTCAGAAGCTTGCTGAATGCCTTGCTTCTCCTAGCAGATTTCTGGCAAGGTCCGCAGAGCAGAGCCTCCCAATATTCAAAGCCTTGAAGGGTCCGAAGATTTTGCATGGACACCAGAGTGCTAGAAGAGTTTGGATGATATTAAAGATTATCTTGGCAACCTTGCAACACTCACTGTGCCCATCGCAGATGAAACTCTTCTCCACTATCTTGCAGCTATGGGCTCCGCTGTCAGTGCGGTCGTTGTTCGAGAAATGGATTTCAATGGGAAGTTGGTACAAAATCTAGTATATTTTGTATATGAAGCCTTATCCGAAGCAAAAACCAGATACTCCGAGTTGGAAAATTCACTTATGCTCTTGTAATGGCTTCAAGGAAATTATGACATTATTTCCTAGCACATAATGTAATTGTACCAACTTCTTATCCTCTAGGAGATATGCTCCGAAGAAAGGACTCTACAGGGAGAATTGGAAAATGGGTCGTTGAGCTAGTACCCTTTGGCATCTCCTTTGTAGCAAGAACAGCAATCAAGTCATAGGTGGTGGCTGATTTTGTAGCAGAATGGACTCCGTCTGCAGTATGGGCTCTGAAAGAATCAAGCGAAGGAATATGGACCATATACTCTGATGGAGCTTTTCAAGCATCCGGAGCAGGTGTCGGCGTGGTGATAATTTCACCTTCAGGACAGAAAGCAATGTACTCCGCAAGGCTCAACTTTAAGTCCACCAATAATATTGCGGAGTATGAAGGAATTTTGCTAGGTCTTCGCAAGGCACGTGCCCTTGGTGCTACAAGAGTTGTTATAAAAACAGATTCCCAAATTGTAGCAGGGCACGTTGATAAAAGTTTCCAAGTTCGGCATCCACAACTTGCTAAATATCTAGAAGAAATCCGCAAGATTGAAGCATCATTTAAAAGGATTTCTGTTCGAATCATCCCAAGAGCCGACAATGCACAAGCCGATATCTTGGCAAAAGCTGCAGCCGGAGCCATGGATATTCCGGAAGGGGCTTTTTATGAAGAGCTTGCCTCTCCTTCGGTGCCCCAACTCCCTCCTATGGAGGTCCTTTGCATACCGAACACCGATTGGCGGAGTTCAATTATGGAATTATTGCAAGGTGAAGCTAATTTGCGTGAAGGCCCGAAGCTATCAAGATTGTAGTTAAGAATCTGGAATTATCATATTATCAACGATATTGTATACAAGGCCGGAGTATGTTCTTCCCTACTCAGATGTATTTCCCAAGCTGAAAGCCAAGATATACTCCGAGAAATTCATGAAAGCCTTTGTGGTAGCCATCTTGCCCCTCGAGCCTTGGTAGGAAAAACACTTTTCCAGGGGCTTTATTGGCCTACAATAGTACCTGATGTGGAGGCTTTGGTCCGCACTTGCGAAGGTTGTCAATGGATGGGAAGACGGAGTCATCGTCTGCCGACACCCCTTCAAGTTATTGCTCCGGTGTGGCCAATGGCCCGGTGGGGTATGGATCTCATTGGCCCCTTCCCAATGGCAAAAGGAAGTTTAAAATTCGCAGTGGTAGTAATTGAATATTTTTCTAAGTGGGTCGAAGCAGAACCCCTCACAACTATCACTTCAAAAATGTACAAAAAATTTTCTGGCAGAATATTATATGCAGGTTCAGAGTGCCTCGACAGCTGACAATCGACAATGGCACCCAATTTGATGCTGAACCCTTCAGAGAGTTCTACGATGGTCTTGGCATTGAAATCTATTTTGCAGCTGTCCATCATCCTCAATCTAACGGAGCCGTCGAGCGAGCTAATGGTAATATTTTATCAGGCCTGAATCGAAGGATAGTAGGATTAGCAAAGGGGTTGTGGACCGAAGAACTCCCAAAGATTTTATGGTCCATTCGGACCACTCAAGCAAGTCCACAGGTTTTACCCCTTTCATGTTACTATTCGGAGATGAAGCCATGACGCCAACGGAGCTTAAAGGAGGATCTCTTCGCACCATCAAACTTGAAACAAAAAATGAAAGACAAGCTTCACTGGACCTAACTGAAAAAACAAGGCTTCGAGCTGTTGCTAACCTAACGAAGTATCAACATCAGACGAAGACTTGGTATGATTCGAAAACTAAACTTAATGAACTTAAACCGGGTCATTTAGTTTTGCGAAGCATTATCGCACCGGGGAAATTAGGAAATAAATGGGAAGGTCCATATATCATCCTTCGTTCAGGACGCCCTGGATCTTTTAAGTTAGCCAATTTAGAAGGTGAAGAGTAATAACATGCATGGCATGCAAAGCACCTTAAACGATACTACGCATAGGGGCTCCTTGTAATTATTTGTAAACACTTTCTAAATGAATAAACCTCATGGTTTGAATAATGTGTGCTTCTCAAAATGATTCCTACTCCTAGTGGGCGCATTAGGAGAACAGAGTTAATTGTGAAGGTAAGTATTATTCGTTCGAACCAGTTTTACGGACTTCGAACCACCGGTTCGAAGTATCCATCAAGGTGGGAAAGCTACATATAAGCAGATTCCAAGCCACCGGCTTGATAGCATCCGTAAAAAGAGTCCAAAGAGACCAAATTCTATGGATTCCAAGCAATTAGCTTGAAAGCATCCGTGTCGAAGGAGACCACAGAAAGCGGCCACCGTCTTGATAGCATTCATAAAAAGAGTCCAAAGAGACCAAACAATGCGGACTTCGAGCAGTTAGGTTGAAAACGTCCGTAAAAAGAGTCCAAAGCGACCGTCATATTTAAAAAAGAGTACTAAGTTACCATTTTCGAACTCTGAACCAATAAGGTCAAAATCATTTTCACGGTCCCTAATGACCATCTATTCGAATTTTGGATTACAAATCTTTAATTCTTCTTTAATAGAGGCTATGAGACACCAAAAATAAAATTATTGAAATTGTACTCTTAACTAATGTCGTAATCATCGTGCGTAGCCACCTTCGATTGAAATTCAAAGGTGTCTACCCCCAAAGAGGGGCTGGGACATGACGAGACAATTTCGAAGCATTCTAGTTTATATTACTCAACAGATTGTATTACATTAGGAAATTTTTTTATCTAAACCTAAATAAAAGCGGAGACCTCTCCAACCTCTAGAGCTACCTCCGGGACCAGTTTAGTCTTCAGAGCCTAGAGTTCTCAGGACCTTCCTTTTGGTTCAACTACCCTTCTTCTTCGAAACCCCTAGTTTTTTATGCTCTTCTTGAAGCTCGGCCCGGGTTAGAAGCCGCTCGGAGCTAACTTCCGTTGGGTCTTCAACTTGATACTCCGAGTCAGACCAATCTACATATTCTGAATATGAAGATACTACCTTATCCTCTTCTTTAATATAAGAAAGGACTTCGCTACGAACATCAGGTGCTATTTTTTCGTGCTCCTCTCGAGGAATAGAAAATCACGAACGCCTATAAGGCCTTAAGATTTCAAGATTAGCCCATTGTTGGCGAAGCCCTTCATTAAGCTCTAATACTCAGAGATCAGGATACGAAGCATGTGGCAAAACCTAAAAACAAACATTCAAGCGAATACTTTTCATCCATAAACTTTTCATTCATTGAAATAAAAGAACATTACAAAGTCTTTTGTACATAATAAAGCGTCCTAGAAGCTAGACCTTTGGGTCCAGAGGCGAAGCGATTGGCAGAGGTGGAGCCAGAGGCCTCGTCTGAGCTTGCCTCTGCCGACGGGCTTCGTCGATCCATGCCTTGGCCGCAGCTTCGTTGTCTGCTTTCCAGGTCGGCAGGAAGGCTTCCTAAGCCAAAGCCACGCCCAATGATGGTCAGAGCAAGCCTTCGTCAGCGAAGCTTGCAGGCGTCAAACCCTTCACCGGAGCAACAGAGATCCCGACGGCTCCGAGGTGGCGAAGGACTCCAATCTTGGCTACTTGCCTAGAGATTTCTCCATAGCGAGTATAGGAGCCTTTCATCATCTTGGCCGCCACTTGGATCATCTTGAGCTTTCGGTCGAGAGGCTCATCCACCGCAGCTGAAGAAGATGGGCATACCGTTCCGAAATATTCCATAACACCCCGAAGGGTGTCCATGGTTTGATCAGCCAACTCGCCGTACTTCGTCCCGACCCTCGTCTTTTCGGTAGCGATGGCGGAGAGTTCTGCTGTCTTTGTCATTAAGGAGTTCTTCTAAGACAGCACTACTTGAACCACCTATCGGAGCTGCACGATTTCAGTGCCGGAAGACACCTCTACTGCTCAAAGCTTATCGACTTCAGCCCTAAACACCATTCGCTCCGCTAGGAGCTCCTTGATCGAAGAAGTTAAGCAAGCTGCTCCGTTCGAAGCGCTTCCTCCGCTATGGCCTTCGTCCTCTACTCTTCAAGGAGTTCTTTCTCCAGTCGTAGGGACTTATCTTCAGAGCCCTTGAGGGTCCTTTGGAGCATTGCAACCTTCCTTTCGAGCCAATTAGTCTTGAGCTCGTTGGAAGTCGTTGTCGCTCTAAAAAGAATAAATTGCTGCAAAAAGCAAAGTAAGTACGATGTAATTTCAATGAATTAAATGTACTTTATGTTTATTGTATACTTGAAGGGTAGCCCTTTCAAGGGCTAGGTCTAGCTCCGATCCACTGGCCTTGCTCAACGCAGAGACCAGCTCAGAGTTGCCAACCTCTTGGCTCTTTTCAGCCAAGGGCTGTAGAAGAGACCGGAGCCCTATCCGCTGCTCCAAGAACAGAGCCAGTAGCGGGAGCCAGGACAGAGCTCTCTAATCATCTTCGGCGGGGTCTTCTTCCGAAGCATCCACTGAAGGGTCATTCATCGATGGCATCATCATCAAAGAAGGGAGAGGCCTAGGCTAGGTCTTGCCTTTACCTGTCAAAGAAGCTTCGTGGGTTGCCGCGAACACTTCGGACCTTCCTTCACACCCTTCAGCTCGGAGGGCCCACTCGAAGATTTCCAGTCTAGATATGGCATTCGAAGACAGCTGCGGCAAGGTGACATGAACATCTCTAGAACCTCCGTCAGGAAATCAATTGAAGGAAGTCCCGATCCTACTTCAAAGAAAGCTTCGAAGACAACTACTTCTCCGCTCCTTAGCGCTGGTATCACCTCTTCCCCAGGGATTCGGGTCCTCATTCCTGGTCCCAGCTTGCCGTTCACTGCTTCTTCAACAGACTCCGTCGTGCTGGTTGATTGCCCCATAAAAAGGTATGCTTCAATGGCTTCTTTGATGGCAGACAGAGTTCTCGCGGATCCTTAGGCCATGAGCCACCCGGAGCTCCCGCCATTGTTGCTGCTGCAGATGTGGCCCAACCTTGCTACTGCACCAAGGTCGCCACCACCATCGGCACTTTCGCACTAGTTCTCGCCATTGGTGGAATGCTCAAGAGTCTCGGAGAGGAAAGTTGAAGATGAAACTATGGAAATATCGAAGCACAGAAGCTCTATAAAAAAATTTCACCACTGATCACTTTCCCCTTTTATAACTGCTCCGTTCTTGTTCGGTGCGATTCGTGCATGATTTCACATTTGCACATCCAACCCACGTCAATGACAGGTGGGGCCAAAAGGTGAAGTAATGTGGACCCGCGGTAAAAATTTTGCGGTTGTTGCTTTCTCGAAAGGTCTAACGGCTAATTGAGGGGTAATGGTACAAAAGTAATGACTCTTTGCGATGCATTGCCGTCATAACGGTTCACTTTCTTTCAGAGCTATCATATGGAGGTTCAAGTTCGAATCCTAGATTTGATATGCCTCCGATGCCAAAGATGCTTAGAATGGTTATAATACCTTGAATTTTTTCTAAGTTCATGAGCATGAAAATATTTCTTGTGTATACTGCTCTCCTTTCTATACAGGCTATTCGGAGAAGCGTATTCGAGGGGCTACTATTGGGGGAAAATACTTCATCCTCATGATCCTCCGAGATTCCAAGCAAAGGAGGTATGTGATCAAGATAAATACAAGTCTAATCTCGAAGATCAAGACTTACCTCCGGATTAGAGGGCTCGAAGCCAGAGGGTCCGTCCAGGCTCCGGTCTGAAGAGACCCTTCGAAAGGCTTCCTCTCCGAAGTGGAAAACGGCTAGAAGGATGGAACGTCGACCTTATCAACATCCTTCGAACATGTTTTACCATATTAGCCCTATAAGGGATAATGAAATAGTATCCACTATATCGGTTGTAATTGAGGGGTAAAAAGATCTTTTCTTTAGAGAGTTTTACCTAGAAATACCCCCTTCTCGCTCTTTAATAGGCATCAAATATTCAGATATTCAATACAGACTTTGAACTATCTCAAGCTATTGTCCATCACGGAGGCTTGGAGTAGTTTACTCAAACAAACACTTCATTTGTCAAACACTTAATTTCCTAAACCTGTTAGCGTAATCTTTTACACCAACAACAGTCTATCCTGAAGCCCAACTTCGTATTAAATAAATTCCTAAGCCTTGCTTTGATTGTTTGTCTCTAAGCCCAACGTCATGTAAAATAAGTCTCGAAGTCCTACTTCACATTATTAAATAAACCCCGAAGCACCGCTTCAAAATCTCGAAGCTTTGCTTCGCTTATCATAGTCAATATCCCGAAGCTTGTCAATATTTCCTTAGTACCCATGCAACCTAAAAAGGCATCAAGCATTTGAAGCCCCAGGGCCGAACGCACCCTCCACGATATACGCTGCGATGAGTCAATTCCTTGCGATTGCACACACCGACTGCATCGAAATCCCTAGCACTCTCCACGATATACGCTGCGTTGAGTCAATTCCTTGCGATTGCACACACCGACTGCATCGAAATACCTAGCCGCTACGTGCATGGGGGGACTGATAACTGTGCGTTCGGAGTGTGCCTACGTGTACGAAGCGTCCTCCATTTTTCGTTTGCTCCGATTCAAGCAATCGAAGCGCATACAGGTCAAAAAGAGGGCGTAAGTTCGAAGCCCGTAAGTTGAATACACCCTTCCATATTCTAAGCTGTGTTGAGCCACCACATGATTGTACGCACCGACTACACCGAAGTCCCTAGCCGATACGTGCTAGGGGGGTGGTAACCATGCGTATAGAATGCATTTAATTTATTCATGTTTTCAAAGTACATTCATGGCAATTTGCGAAGTACATTACTATTGTGAGGTGTACATTTGTGAAGTGCATTACAAGAATGAAGTGTGTTACAAATGCAAAGTGTATTTCAATCGTGAAGTATTCAACACACTTCGTATAAGAATTGCTACAAAAGCACTAGTCAAAACCTAAGTAAAAGCAGGCTCGAGACCCTAAGAAATTCGAACCTCGTCTGCTCCTTCTTCGACGAGGGTCTCCTCGGCTGGACAAACCCTCGTCGGAGCCAGACCTCCCGTGGCTGGTCCGCCCGCGCCTCGAAGCCCGAAGGGCTCTTCTTTCCTCTTGTGGGTCGGCCCATCTGAAGTGCATGAGGCTCCGTATAAAATGCAGAGAAATCCAAGACTCCATCCCCAACTTGTGAAGGTGTGACCGAAGGCCGAGCCCCTTCGTCGTCTGAAACTACGTCAAAATTGCTCAAGTCTGGTGAAGACGACAAGCTCCGAAGGAGCTCAACCTTCACCGAAGCTAGTAATTCTTGGGCTACCTCAGGTATGACTTCACCCTTAGGACCCCTCGGTAATTTGAACCGAGGTGAGCCTACGGACCTATCTACTTCGAGCACTACCCAGTGTTGGCGAAGCGCCTCCGAATCCTCAAGGACTTCGATGTCAATATCCGAAGGCTGATCCTAGGAAGGTACAAAACACCCCCACATTTTCATTAATAAACTGATAAGTTCACTTTATAGGCCTACGACTAAGTATTACAAAACAAAGCCTAAGGGATCTACACCTTGGAAGGCAGAGGGTTCGATCCTAAAGGAGGGATCCACTGCCCCACTCGGTGTGGGCGGCTAGCCCTCTAGAGTTCGAGGGTCGGCTCGCGCGCCTGAGCCTTCTAAGGCTCGTGAAGGCGACGCCAAGCTTTGCGGACCTCAAGAGCTGGCAAAGTCAGGAGAGGTCCTCTGAAGGCCACTGACATGACAGAGGTCGCCACTTCAAGGTGTTGGCACCTCGCTTCGTTAAGCATCTGCAACACCCCTTGGCTAGCCACTCACCCCGCCGTCTACGTGAAGCCCACCAAAGTGTCCTCCATAACTTGGGTGGTCGTCTAAAGGAACGCAAGCCGGTCTCCGACAAGATCCTGGGCACTGAAGACCAGAGACCAGCAGCTGGTCCCTAAGCATTCCAGAACTTCGGTCAAAGCAGAGGTGGCTTCGTCGACCCCCCGGGAGACTTCGGCCTCCAAGGCTTCTTGATGGCCTCCAACGAAGCCTGCTTGGATGTGTGAAGCTCGGTGTTCAGCTCCGCCAGCTTCGTGCTCCCCTCCTCCGAAGTCCAGAGCGCTTGCCGAAGGTCTTTGATTTTGGAGGCCATCTTCGTCGCAGCTTCACATGCCTGAACCGCTTCAGCCCTCGATGCTTTGGTTGTGGCTGCAGCTTGCTGACGCTGTTGAGCGACCTCAGAAGCCTGGCGCCGAAGGCTCTCGATGATCTCTATGGCCAGGTCCTCCTAACGATCCATGGAGATAGCGATCTCGTAGACAAGTGCGAAGGCCGGATAAAAGCAAAGAAGTTGATCATAAGTAGAAAAATATAAGGCATTAACGAAGCCGTGTGCGAGACCCCATTCACCTGAAGAAGAGCCTCTTCGGCCATGGTGGTGTGGTCTTTGTGGTTATAATGGCCCAGCTGCTCCACTAAGTCATTTCTGGTGAGGCCTTTGCCAGTCCGGAAGTACTAGGATATCAATTCTCTAGCAGGTAATTCTAGAGGAATGAAAGGCCTCAATGGAGGCACCCGGCTCGAAGACGCCTCTAGAGCAAGGCTCCGATCGTTGACATCCACAATTTCCACATGGTCTTCCGAAGGAGATGGGAGAGAGGCTTCATCGCGAGCCCCTCCATCGACCCTTTCACCCGAAGAATCCTTGTCAGACTCTTCACTACTGCTACTGCTGCTGCTTCCACTGTCTCCGGAGGACCCCTTTGGGTCAGCAGCATCAAGCCTCGCTTCCTCGGCTCCAGCAGCATCTAAAAGAGAAGAATTTGAAGACAAGTTAAAACGGAAGCATGAAGAGAAGGCTAGTTAGGAGGGGTACCTTAGTTCTCCTCATAAATAGGAGAGAGGTCTAGACACTCTGAAGCCATGAAGAGCCCCGCCCAATCTCTTTGATGGGTTTGCGAAGTCCTAGGCTGTGAGTGTTGTGGTGGCCACCCTCTAAGCCCCTGGCTTCGAGTTCATAGTGGCCACCTCCGGCTCTAAGCGCTCGGTCACCATGCTTGGCGCTACATTTGGCCCACCTTCGGGTGTAGGGCTCGAAGGTCTGCGCTCTTGTGTACCGGGGGCTCCCACGTCAGAAACCTCCAAAGGAGTCCTCGAAGGCTCCACAAACTCCGAAGGGCCTCCCGAGCATTGAGGCGACAAGCCCTACGGTTCATCTTCATCTTCTCTCCTTCGCTTCGAACCAGCACTTGAAGGTACTGGGTCCTCAAGCTCCGGGAGAGCTAGTACTTCAGCACCGAGCTTGGTCCACACTTGGTTGTATCGCTCCCAGGTCCCCACCAGTGAAAGCCTCCGGCTCCATTTGATTGGTGTCGGAGCCCCCACAACGCGCTCGGCCGCTATGACAGCATCCTTCGGCATCTACACTTCGTGCGTGGCTACAACGACGAAGTACGATGGTCAAGTCCCTAAAGCAAAGCATCAAGGAAGTACGAAGACACAAGTCAAAGCCTTGCCAAGGTACTTCGATGATACGTCCTTCGGGCCGCCTATGCCGGAGTCCACAAAAAGGTTCTTCCACCAGAAGCGCCCGAGGAGACTGATCCGGAGGGCGGTGAACTCTACGATGAGGTCCCTCATGCTCATCCTCCAGGACACCCTCCGCAGCAATCTGATTTGTGTTTTGGCGGTGGCGGAGTTCAGCGTCACTCGGGCTTGGCGGTGATAAGAGATGAGTGCGTCGGTGCTTTGAAGGGGGGAGTCTATGCCAACGCTGATGTAGAACCAATGTTGGTCCCATCCCGACTACCAACAGTCGTTTGCCGCCTTCGCCGGAAAGGAGCCTACGAACTTCTTGTGAAGCTGGAAGTTAGCACTCCCAAAGGCCAAGGCCCTGTCTACGTCATCCCTCTTGGTCCTCTTCTTCGGCTGACAACTAGCATCATAAAGATATGTGAAGACGTCCGCACGCCCTTCCCACCCCTCGACCCGTATGGCCCACTCAAAGATTATGAGGCGCACCATGGCGTTCAGAGACAGATGGGGAAGCTCGAAGTTGTACATCTTCAACACTTCGCCCAGCATGTCTTTGAAGACCACCACCTCGTCGTCTTGAGGCTCAGGAATGACTTCAAAATCTGGTAACTAGATGGATACCTCATCGGAGACCCTTCTGGTGCATACCCGATCGATGGACTCCTCCGTAGACATCGTCGCCCGCAGGTCCAAAGTTTGCTTGAATTTGTCTGATGGCGGACGAAGGTCGAACACCCCGAGGCGCTTCGCTGGAGTCTTCATTGCAGCAGCCGCTGCTGCTGTCGTGACCTAGTCTTGGATGGAGTCTGACCCTCCATCGAGTGTGAGGGCCTTCTTCGACGAGCTCTTCTTTGGCATATCGCTAGGGGCTCCAGTCATGAAGTCTATGGGCTCCGGAGGTGAGGAGGCTAAGGGCTCCAAAGAGGAGGAAGCTAGGGGCTCCGAAGGAGGCTAGAGAATTTGAAGGAAGAGAGCAAGGAACGAGCGTGTAATGCACCCCGGGGCACCGGTGGGCTTTTATAGGCGGTAAGAAAGTCGCGACGCTCCCCTTGGCCTTGTTTTCCATCACCCAGAAACCACCCCCGTAGTCTGATTGGTGGGGCCAAGGTAAAAAACCGAAGTGTCGCACCAGCGTGGCAACGGTTCGATTTTGAACCGCTGGCCCCCAGCGTCGGTTGGGTTTCGAAGGACGTCGCATCCGCTCTAATCGGGCATTAAATGACTGCTCAGTTCGAGGCTACCCTCTGAAGCCAAGCTCCGAAGGCCTATCATTCAAAGGTACCATTTTACAAGCATCATTTTCCCTAGGGCACGCGCAGCCCTTCGCTAAAGAAGGGCTACGTGCGAGAGGCTACTGTTGGGGGAAATAGTTTACCCTAACAGGGGCCAAATGACAAGTAAGTTTCGAGGCCTCTACAAGGCCGAAGCCCACTGGGCTAGTGAGGCCGATAGTAGGACCCAACCCCATCGTCTTAGGCGAAGCCCGCTCTGAAGGCCACTACGAAGAATACTTCAAGAAGCCACAAGACTAGAAGCTAAATCACCGAGGTCCCCTCTGAGGCCCCCTTCGAGGTCCACTTCGAGGCCCTCTCCGAGACCCTCTCCGAGGCCCCCTTCGATGACCTCTCCGGCTCCCTCTCCAGGAGTCCCTCCAGACTGAAGCCTCTGGCCCATGCTTCGACACAAATGTAAAATATCTTAATACCACTACAGTGTAAAGACCAAAACCAGAGGCCCCTGCCCTTGGTAATGGCACTTGTACTAGCTTAGTAGAGAGTAAAATGAACTTTTCCTTTGATATTTGCCTATAAAAGTAGAGCACTACCCTTGTAAGAGGGGGAACAACCCAAAAAAATAACTATGAACTAGATGTAGGGCTATTATCCTCCAAGAAGGCGTGAACCAGTATAAAAACCCTCTCTCCTCATGAACCCCTCTAGAGGTTCACACTCTTCTATACACTATCCACATTTTAGAAACCTATTTGTAGCTAAAGCAATCGCTACAATAATAGGTAAATTGCACTATATTATTCCGTATTAACAAAGTAAAAAGAGTACCATTCTATCCTATAGTATTCTATAGGGAAAGGAGAAAAATGTCAACCGTATGGTCAAGTCGATATTTATGATATATCCAATGTTGCATTACATGTTTACATTCTATCAATCCATCATATCACCGTTCAAGATGCAGCACAGTTGGTCCACACATAAAGGTTCCATTAACTGGCCAATTAAGGTTGTCAGCTAATCTTCTATAATGTTAAGGAGGGATGTCAATATGTCATAGATAGATGATGCAGGCAAAAATGACCAAGACAAACATCCAATACAAATATGGAAAAGTATATATGTAACATGAAAATTCTGTGCGTACAAATCCAAAGATATGCAAAGCGTAGTAATGTCATTCTAGATGAAGCTGGTACATGACAGATGGCAGGAGTATTGGGGTTGGATAGTCTGCTTCACTGAGGAAGTTCTTAGCCGCTTAGGTTGTTTAGGATAAGTGGCTGGTTATCTGTGATTGGTGGAGCTCCCTCCAATCCATTTGTTGCAGTTTTGTGTGCTCTCTAAAAACATTAAAATAAATAATAAAGCATAATTATTATGTATTGAAGTAAGTTTAATGGTACATAACAATAATGTATGTGAGTACGTGTACACTTCCATGTTTTTTAAAAGAAAAATGCAGGAGTGTTGGGATTGGATAGTCTGCTTCAGTGAGGAAGTTCTTAGGTTGTTTAGGATCAGTGGTTGGTTGTCTGTGATTGGTGGAGCTCACTCCAATCCATTTGATGTTGTTTTGTGTTTTCTCTACAAACATTACAATAAATAATAGAACATAATTATTATCTATTGAACTATAAAGTTTAATATTTATATAGTACATAACAATGTAGGTGTACACTTCAATGTTTCTAAAAAGGAAAAAAAGGCACATATGCATGCATATCATATATGGTCATGCTCAGTTGCACAAATACTAAAATAAAAATGCATGTGTTTTTTCTTGCGACGTAGCTAGCAACTCCATTTCTCAACACTGGATTGGGACAAGAAACAGAAGGGCTCTGTAGTGACTCAGTAAGTGCTCACAAAATTGGTACAACTTATGAGAAGGCAATTATACTTATACTGTTATACATGTACTTCAACATATATAAGCATGGTAAATCTGTAGATAGCTAACATACCGGAATATGTAAGATAATGCTATGAGAAAAACAGATGCTATATGATAGACCATTGAAATACCAAAATCTGAGCGCCTTATTTCCCAGAACTGAAGAGCAAATATTGAGTATATATGTATAAAACCAGCACCATACATGTAGACCAACTTGAGTTTATATCTGCACAGAAAAAGGATTTAGTGATACTTGGAGGTGGAGCAGATATGTGTGATTGTATGACCAAGAAGGCAGATAGTAACCCAGAGTGGACAAAACATCTATAACAAGCATGGGACAGAACACATGCATCTTACTTAATTCTTTGATCTGGCCAGATCTGATCTCCTGGTCCAACCCAGAATTTTCTTGTGCTAGTGAACCATGGCTCATTGTATGTAACAGACAGGGCCAATAACTAGGGATAGATATGGATGTCAGAATATCCGAATTATCCATATCCGTATTCGAATAATTATAAATATGGATATTCGTATTCGTATCCGAATTAAATATGGATGATATTCGGAAATATCTGAATTCGTTTTACAAATGTGGATATGGAAACGGATATCCGAATTCTGCTGAATGTGGATATGAAAATAGATACATCCGTATTTATTTTAGGATTTTACACAGATTAAACTTAGACTCAAGATAATATATTATCACTATATTAATAGTTTATTTATTATTTATATAATTATGGAATACTTAAGATAGTGAATATTGATAAGTTACAGTTTAAAGTAAATTGATGGTTAAATATTTGTCTGGACTTGAATTTTTTATAATCAAAATACAACATATCTCATTTCATAAATTTTTTTGTATTTTTATAGATACATTTGCTATTTTTAACTCATTAATTGTGTTTCTAGGATTTAAATTGAAATATGTGAAATTTGAAATGCAAGTACCTAAAATAATGCACTAAAATTTATAGAAAAATTACATTCACTATTTTGTGTCCATTTTTAGTTCTTATCCATGAAATTTAAAGAAATATTAAAAAATTATGTTACGACACTTCATCGGTAATGTGGAGCTTAAGAGTTTTTTAATTATAAAAAAATCAAATAAAGTATGAAAAATATGAGACTTGTCACAGTGTTATAATATTATACGTAGATATCATGATAAAAATTTTACAGTGTTTCTAAAATTTTATCATATAGGATGGTAAGAAATCTGAGATTTTCTTGATAGGAATTAGAGTTTTGAGAAGTAATAAGCTATGGTTTAAAGTAAATTGATGGTTAAATGTTTGTTTGAACTTGAATTTTTTTATATAATCAAAATACAACATATCTAATCCCATATAAATTATTTGTATTTTTCTAGATCATTTTTCTATTTTAACTCATTAATTGTGTTTCTAGTATTTAAATTGGAATATGTAAAATTTGAACTACAAGTATATAAAATAATGCACTAAAATTTATAGAAAAATCACATTCACTATTTTGTGTCCATTTTTAGTTCTTATCCACTAAATTTAAAGAAATGCTAAAAAATTTATATTACGACACTTCATTGGTAATATGGAGCTTAAGTGTTTTTAATTATAAAAAATCGAATAAAGTCTGAAAAATACGAGACTTATCACGGTGTTATAATATTATACGTAGATACCATGATAAAATTTTGAAAATGTTTTGAGAAATTTATCATATAGAATGTTAAGAAATCTTAGATTCTCTTGAGAGGAAATAGAGTTTTGAGAAGGAATAGGCTATGATTTAAATTAAATTGATGATTAAATATTTGTTTAAACTTGAATTTTTTTTATAATCAAAATACAACATATCTCATCCCATATATATTTTTTGTATTTTTATAGATCCATTTGCTATTTTAACTCATTAATTGTGTTTCTAGTATTTAAATTGGAATATGTGAAATTTGAACTGCAAGTACCTAAAATAATGCACTAAAATTTATAAAAAAATTACATTTACTATTTTGTGTCCATTTTTAGTTCCTATCCACTAAATTTAAATAAATGTTAAAAAAATTACGTTACGACACTTCATCAGTAATGTGGATCTTAAGGGTTTTTTAATTATAAAAAATCAAATAAAGTCTAAAAAATATGAGAGTTATAATATTATATGTAGATATCATGATAAAATTTTAAAATGTTTCTAAAATTTTATCATATAAGATGTTAAGAAATCTGAGATTCTCTTGTGAAGAACTAGAGTTTTGAGAAGTAATAAGCTTATGGTTTAAAGTAAATTGATGGTTAAATATTTGTTTGAACTTGAATTTTTTTATATAATCAAAATACAACATATCTAATCCCATATAAATTATTTGTATTTTTCTAGATCCATTTTCTATTTTTAACTTATTAATTGTGTTTCTAGTATTTAAATTGGAATATGTGAAATTTGAATTGCAAGTACATAAAATAATGCACTAAAATTTATAGAAAATCACATTCACTATTTTGTGTCTATTTTTAGTTCTTATCCACTAATTCTAAAGAAATTCTAAAAAATTTATGTTACAACACTTCATATGTAATGTGGAGATTAAGGGTTTTTTAAATATAAAAAATCAAATAAAGTCTAAAAAATACGAGACTTGTCACGGTGTTATAATATTATACGTATATACCATTATAAAATTTTTAAAATGTTTCGAGAAATTTATCATATAGAATGGTAATAAATTTTTGAAAATGTTTAATTTTTAAAAATAATAAAATTCAGCCAATTCTTTCCAAATTGCCGCCTATTTTTCCTGCATCGACGTGCTTGGACTCAATTTATGTGTTCTTGTTGGTTGAAATGTATGATGAATTCCAGTTCAAGACTTTATGTAGTTCTTGTTGGTTGTTGTGTATGATGAATTTTAGCTAGCGTTGTTTAAAAATTTAGTTTGTGCATGGTTTATTGTGTATCATTGTTCTTATTAATTATTATTCTAATTTGGTATATTGGACTCTTTGGATTTTTGAAAAATTTGTGAAACAACAAACATTTAGAGTTAAACCGAGTAAACATCTGAATACATATTCGTATTCGAAACATCCGAATATATATTCGTATTCGAGAATATTCGAATCAGTATTCGTATTTGAATTAAAATGACATAGGATAGGAATGTGGTTATGTACTTATGTATACGAGTAGTAAATGTAACTTATTAATAGAACAATTGATATATATATATCCCAATATCAACCTTCCCTTCCACTGTGATTAGGGATGGATTCGGATCGAATACGGATGGAAACGAATCCGGATAACACTGTTTACCACATTTTAATTCGAATACGAATACGGATTCAGATGTTTCGAATACGAATATGTATTCAGATGTTTACCCAGTTTAACTCCAAATGTTAGTTGTTTCACTAATTTTCCAAAAATCTAAAGAGTCCAATATACCAAATTAGAATAATAATTAATAAGAAACAATGATACATAATAAACCATGCACAAACTAAATTTTTAAACAACACTAGCTAAAATTCATCATACACAACAATCAACAAGAACTACATAAAGTCTTGAAATGAAATTCATCATATATTTCAACCAACAAGAACACACAAATTGAGTTCAGGTGCTCCAATGCATAAAAAACAGGTGGCAATTTAGAAAGAATTGGGTGAATTTTATTATTTTTAAAAATTAAACATTTTCAAAAAATTATCAACATCCTATATGATAAATTTCTCGAAAAATTTTAAAAAATTTATCATGGTATATAGGTATAATATTATAACACCGTGACAAGTCTCGTATTTTTCAGACTTTATTTGAATTTTTTATAATTAAAAAACCCTTAAGCTCTACATTACCAATGAAGTGTCGTAACATAAATTTTTTAACATTTCTTTAAATTTAGTGGATAAGAACTAAAAATGGACACAAATAGTGAATGTGATTTTTCTATAAATTTTAGTGCATTATTTTAGGTACATGCAGTTCAAATTTCACATATTCCAATTTAAATACTAGAAACACAATTAATGAGTTAGAAATAGAAAATGGATCTATAAAAATACAGAAAAACTATATGGGATTAGATATGTCATATTTTGATTATATCAAAAAATTAAGTTCAAACAAATATTTAACCATCAATTTACTCTAAACCATAGCTTATTACCTCTCAAAACTCTAATTCCTCTAAAGAGAATCTCAGATTTCTTAACATCCTACATGATAAAATTTTCTAAATATTTTAAAATTTTTATCATGATATCTACGTGTAATATTATAACATTGTGACAAGTCTCGTATTTTTCAGACTTTATTTAATTTTTTTATAATTAAAAAACCCTTAAGCTCGACATTCCTGATGAAGTGTCGTAACATAAATTTTTTAAAATTTCTTTAAATTTAGTGGATAATAACTAAAAATGGACACAAAATAGTTAATGTGATTTTTCTATAAATTTTAGTGTATTATTTTAGGTACTTGCAGTTCAAATTTCATATATTCCAATTTAAATACTAGAAACATAATTAATGAGTTAAAAATAGCAAATGGATATATAAAAATGCAAAAAATTTATATGGTATGATATTTGTTGTATTGTGATTATATAAAAAAATTCAAGTTCAAAAAAACATTTAACCATCATTTTACTTTAAACCATAGTTTATTCCTTCTCAAAACTTTGTTTCCTCTCAAGAGAATCTCAGATTTCTTAACATTCTACATGATAAATTTCTCGAAACATTTTAAAACTTTTATCATGGTATCTACATATAATATTATAACACTGTGATAAGTCTCGTATTTTTCAGACTTTATTTGATTTTTTATAATTAAAAAACCCTTAAGCTCCACATTACCGATGAAGTGTTGTGACATAAATTTTTTAATATTTCTTTAAATTTCATGGATAAGAACTAAAAATGGACACAAAATAGTGAATGCAATTTTTCTATAAATTTTAGTGCATTATTTTAGGTACTTGCATTTTCAAATTTCACATATTTCAATTTAAATCCTAGAAACACAATTAATGAGTTAAAAATAGCAAATGTATCTAAAAAATACAAAACAATTATATGAAATGAGATATGTTGTATTTTGATTATAAAAAAATTCAAGTTCAAAAAAATATTTAACCATCAATTTACTTTAAACCATAACTTATTAATATTTACTAACTTAAGTATTCCATAATTATATAAATAATAAATAAACCATTAATATAGTAATAATATATTATCTTGAGTCTAAGTTTAATCTGTGTGAAATCCTAAAACGAATACGGATGTATCCATTTTCATATCCACATTCAGTAGAATTCGGATATCCGTTTCCATATCCACATTTATAAAAATGAATTCGGATATTTCCTAATGTCATCCATATTTAATTCGGATATGAATATGGATATCCATATTTACAGTTATTTGAATACGAATACGGATAATTTGGATATTCTGACATCCATATCCATCCCTATATGTGATGGAAGTTTTCGCAAATATGCGTCAACAGCACCGGGGATGATCCCACATTCCCACTATACAACATTCTACTCTAATCGTTAAATTTCTCTATCCTAGCAATCCTGAATAAATAATAAATTACAGTAGAGTAATACGACCACAACAGTAGCTGATTAGAGTAAAAAAACCTCCAAATAAGGTGCTGGCTCAAGCATCTCACAAATCACATATAAGGTTGAGAAGACGCGACATAGTGGCAAACAAATAGCGAACGTGAGCGTGGTGGGGAAAACGCTTAGGAGGGTGTTTGTTTTCTTCGGTCCAAAATTCAATCCTGTTACATCGAATGTTTAGATACTATTTTGATGTATTAAATATAGATTATGTACAAAACCTATTCATAATCGGTGGATTATTTGCTGTGCGAATCTAATTAGTCTAATTACATCATGATTTGATAATATGATGCTACAGTAAACATTTGCTAATCATGTATTAATTAGGCTTAATAAATTTATCTCACAAATAATCCTCCGATTCTACAATTATTTTTATAATCAAATCATGTTTAATCTTTCAAATTAATATCTAAATATACGATGTGACACAGACTAAACTTTAGTCCATGAACCAAACACCACATAAAACCATCGCAATGTCACAACCTCGAAGATGAATTGAAGCGGTCGAGGTGGAAGCAAATGACGAGGAAGAAGGCCACGAAGAAGGGGATCACCGTGAAGTCCCTGTAGACAGGGTAGCTCTCCATAGCTCACACTTCCATGACAAATGCAACCATATTAACTTCTCCGGTGGCTTAAAGATTCAATGTGGCCAGGAGTGCTTACAGAAGAAGGCGACACGTGGGTTGGTCGCCTTGGCCTCATCGGCGGTGCGGAGGATGGGCATGACCCCCGGTGCGACGGTGTCGGCCACTCGTTCCCCGGTCTCCGCCACGCCTTTAGGCAGTCTCCACGGTGTGCCCCAGCATGTCCCACATCCACCTACCCACCGGCACCCCCGGAGCGGCATCCTTCAACGTTGGAGCCAGCGTGTACACGACGACTAGGGTTAGGATGGGGATGGGGAACGAGAGAGCGGGCATGCCGGGTCTCTGGACCCTGCGGCTGGCAGTTTTGCTAAAAACCCTTTGGGTTTTCTAGTTTTAGACCGTGCTCTGATTTTTTGAATTTCCTCTCCTTCACGTATAAATTACCAGGAAATAAGAGTGCAAACATAAAAGAGACGTCACAGCGGAGCGTACAACTTAGGCCCTGTTTAGGAACACAGTTTTTAGAAACTACAATATTTCAAAAATACTATACTATGTCCATGACAATACCACATTTTATAATACCACAGTTTTGAAAAAAGTGCTTCATACCAAAGTTTTCAATAGTATAGATTGAGTACAGTATTTATAATACTACAGTTTACTTACAGAGATTTCAGATGGAGTTGCCAAACACCTTTTAGTATATAATATTGTAGTATTGCTTAATACTACAGTATTGCTTCCAAAACTATAAAAAAATGTGTTCACAAACATGACCTTAAGATCTTTGTAATTAGTGACAAACATCAGGGATTTTCTGCAAAATTGCAATCTCAGCAGGGGGCTGCATGGCAGCGCACGGAGGTTCTCAGCGCAGCAGATGGGATAAGGTTTAAATATATAAAATTTCAAACTTTGAAGGGAGAGAGAGACAGAAAGAGTCTCTTACGCCACGTTTCTCGCATCCCTTCTCCCCCGAGCCGCGTAAAACAAATTGGGGCAAAGGAGCAATTTTTCCTCAAAACTGTTGAAGATTAAAATTAATGATCTAATTAGCCTTAAGTTAGATTAGGCAGTTACTCCTTTGTGTGGAGACGCCTCCTAAGAAAGAGACGCGATGGACCATCGCGTCCATTCACTGTACAAAACTGCCACCTCTTGGTGGCTATAAATTGTAATCCAAACTCTCAATCAATACACAAGGAATCACTGATTCCATTTTTACTTTCAAATCTTCACACGTTATCAGCACTTTCGCTCTTCAAATCGAGCAAAAATAGGAAGAACCCGCCAGAACAAGGTAAAAAATGGAGACAAAAACACCCATTTTGGCCATCATCTTCATCACCGATCCTGTTCCGGATGCTGTCGAGGATCGTCTTCACGGCCCATCTCCAATCGACCATGGCATCCAACGCCATGGACGCGGAAGGCTCTCCCGGCGCTGTCGCCGTCAGCGTCGTCCTCGAAGGATGAACCGTCCACCTCAAACAGGAAGGGACCTGTGCCTTTCTTGGCTTATGAGTGGCCCCTCCGCACCTCTGCTCATCCCCGTCGACGAGATTGGGGCACGGCATTCATCACCATGCGCTGTGCATGGCTATGACCCGTGCCCTCCGAGGACGCCTCCACTTCCTTCACCGACCCCGACATGGGAGGCTGCAGATCTCCCTCCTGGCCTCCATCCCTTTCGGCGCACACCAGCAACCGGCGAACGCCTCGACCCCCCATTGGGCTTCGGCCCTCGTGCAGGACCTAGAGAACCAAAGCTAGGGTTCGGGTACCCTCCTCCCGGAGGAAATTTAACTATTTGCCACCCTCTTCGTTGTCACCTTTTCAAATGCCACCTTCTTCATTGCAATTAATTTTTTGCCACTCTCTTCGTGAGCCAATTGATTTTTTGCCACTCGGTGTCCAGTCACTTGCCACGTCATCCGCCACATCACATTTTTGCCACCTCACGCCGCCACGTCACCTTCTTCTTCCTCCTCCTCTTCTCTCTCCCCAAGCCGGCCACCGCGCACCTCCGCCCCTGCTGCCGCCGCTCCCGCGCGCCGCCGCCCCCACGCGCCTCTGCCCGCGCGCCTCCGCCTGCACGCCGTCGCGCCCACGCGCCTCTGCCCCCGCTGCCGTCGCGCCTCCGCCCCCGCCGCCACCGCGCCCACGCGCCTCCGCCCCCGCACCCGCGCGCCGCAGCCCCCGCCGCCTCCGCCCCCCGTCGCGCCCGCGCATTGAGGCGTGCGGGCGCGGGCGCGACGGGGGGCGGAGGCGGCGGGGGCTGCGGCGCGCGGGTGCGGGGGCGGAGGCGCGTGGGTGCGGTGGCGGCGGGGGCGGAGGCACGACGGCAGCGGGGGCAGAGGCGCGTGGGCGCGGCGGAGGCGCGCGGGGGCGGCGGCGCGCGGGCGCGGCGGCAGCAGGGGCGGAGGTGCGCGGTGGCCGGCTTGGGGAGAGAGAAGAGGAGGAGGAAGAAGAAGGTGACGTGGCGGCGTGAGGTGGCAAAAATGTGATGTGGCGGATGACGTGGCAAGTGATTGGACACCGAGTGGCAAAAAATCAATTGGCTCACGAAGAGAGTGGCAAAAAATTAATTGCAATGAAGAGGGTGGCATTTGAAGAGGTAGCAACGAAGAGGGTGGCAAATAGTTAAATTTCCCTCCTCCCGGCGCAGGGGAGGAGTACACCCCTCGCTAAACCACTCATGCGGGCGGTGCTGGTGTCTTGCTGGGACATCAGCAGCACCGACACGGCGGGCGGATGGCGTAGATGGGCACGAACGGGCGACACAGGCATAGCAGCGTGAAGTGCAGTGGCGGCGTAGCAAACAAAAAGGGCAGGGAAAACCTAATTGAACCAGCAGTTCATCCCTTTTTTAAATCTCCTCACCGCACACGCAACGTTGAAATGGGCTAACGGTGGCCCATTAGCAATCAACACCTTTTTTAAGTTTACTTATTTTCAGGGCATAAAACGTTCTTTTCTGTTTAAATTTTATATATTTCAGTTATTCAGGAAAAAATGTAAATGCTCAAATACAGTACTGTTTTAGTAGTATTTTATGGTTTAAGTCCCTGAAAAAAATATAATATTGTTTATATGTGTGGTATTGTATGATTGTAATGTTCAGTCCAAGTGACAATATATTAATATAAATGTCCGTTGTGTTTGTGAAATTTTTTCGCATTCCCTATGACATTTCTGAAATGATTATTGTAACGAAATTTTCTACATTTCTTGCACTATCGTATAATTTTAAAATTAAGCCTGAAAAATATATATGCAATTGGCATTTCCCAATCGGCTTAATTTTTTAAACATTATATCATGCAATTTTTTTAAAAAAAAATCAAGTGCAAACCTCACATTAAAATTATATGACATATGGTGGATAATGCATCTACTACACTTGTGTAGACTATGTACCACCTATATGAGATCTACATGATACTATGTTCTTATGACTATCTCAATGTCACATTCTCACATATTCAACATAATGTTAACACAAAGGAATATGATAGAGCATCTACTGATTTTTCAGATTATGTCTCATATACACTTATAAAAGATCTACATCATTTTTTTAGTGATTATCTTCAAATTGTTAACATAAAGAGGTCTACATTATCCAATAATGACTACCTCATATAAGTTTGAAATCTACACCAAAGAGTGATTATTTCTTACTTTATGCATGAAAATTGAGGTCCACACTAATAAATTCAAATACTTAATTTTATAACATTTTGTATTCTTTTTACAACACTACCATACTGATTTTTTTTAAAAAAATCCTTGGTTTCTACACATGTAGGACACTATAATGGCCAAAGAATTTGATATACTCAACATTGACGGTCGTAATTACCCAACATGGGCTATGGATGTCAAGGTTACTCTTGCCTCCCGTGAGATATTACCAGCAATCGTCCCTCTCCAAGAGGGCGCACAAGACGAATTATCAGATGTCAAGAAGTATACCGCACTAGTCATTATACGAAATCACATCCACCCAGATCTGAAAGCTGAATATCTTCAGGAAGAAAATCCGCGCACTTTGTGGCTTGCCCTCAAAACACGCTATGAACAGCAGAAGGCAATCATTTTACTTGAAGCTAGCCATGAATGGACTCAACTCTGACTACAGGACTTCAAATGTATCGGAGATTACAATCATGCCATTCATAGAATATGTGCTAAATTGCATTTTTGCGAAAAGGAACCTTCAGAGGAGGACAAGATTGAAAAGACACTTTCAACCATGCTCCCTGCTGATAGGATTTTACAGCAACAATATCGTGCCCACAAATTCACGCAATATTCTGAATTAATACATGTTTTACTTGAGGCCGAGAAACACGATGAACTCCTTGTGAGAAATCATCACCAGCGTCCCATTGACGCTAAACCTTTGCCTGAGGTACACGCAAATTTTCAGAAATCAAACAAGTTCAAGGGGCCATCAAAACGTTCTTCGAATTTCAATGATAAGCACAAACAAAGCAAAAAGGACAAATCACAAACATTTGACAAGAATAATAGTCGTATTAAACCAAAATATGACAAATCAAAGCTCTGTCAAAAGTGTGGTTGCTACAAACACACAACCAAAAAGTGTCGGACCCCAAAACATCTAGTGGATTTATATCTCAAATCTATGGGACGCAAGAGAAACAATCAAGGCGATGGATATGAAGCTCACTTCAATATTCAAGAGGACACATTCAAGGATGTTGAACACTCCCAAGAAGTCCCTACTATAACTAGCGACAAACCAACGCTCCCGGTGTTTGATGATACGAAGAGCACAGAAGATATGATTATGGAGTATAACTCCAATGACATATTTGGAGATTTCAATTAAAATCTTACTCCATAGTTATAGATATAATTTTCAATCTATGTAGAACCTTAATATAATCAAGTGTTGTAATAAATAATTGTCATCCTACAATATTGTTCAAGAATAATATTCATGTACTTGTGTGATTAAAATTATATAAATAAATGTGTTTTCTATATATATCTTGCAAATTTTCTTAAATTTTGCCTTTCTAATTATATATATAGATCATTTACGGGAACAATCATGGATGAGGAATTCTGCTTAGTAGACAGCGGCACTACAAACACTATACTTAGGGAAACAAAATATTTCCAGACTCTTACAAAAACCAAAGGAAATATTTTGACAATCACAGGACGCGATACTATAATCGTTGGTACTGGTCGTGCCATTATTACATTCCCTATGGGTACACAAGTAACAATCGAGAATGCATTATTGTATCCCGACTCAACTCGTACTCTCATAAGCTATCGCGATATCTGTCTCAATGGGTTTCATCTAGAAACTCAGGATGACAACCAGAAGGAATACCTTCTTATGACTCAAAATAACGGATATGATAAGCAAATTCTTGAAAAATTCCATGTCTATCATCTGGATTGTACTACACATACATTAAACCCGTACCACATGTTGCTTATAAAATAATTTTCCAAAATATTGATCCATTCCAAACGTGGCATGATCGCCTTGGACATCCAGGAGTAGGTATGATGCGGAAAATTATTAGCAATTCTATTGGTCATACTCTAAACACATCAAAGTTCCCACAATCATCGGATTTTATGTGTACCGCGTGTGCACAAGGCAAGCAAATTTTAAGACCCTCTAAACTTAAAATACAAGCTGAACCACTTAAATTTCTTGAACGCATTCAAGGAGATATTTGTGGGCCTATTTCACCATTAACTGGACCATTCAGGTATTTCATGGTTTTAATTGACACATCTACACGATGGTCCAATGTGTGTCTTCTTTCCACATGAAACCATGCTTTCGCCAAAATAATGAGTCAAATAATAAAATTAAAAGCTCATTATCCCGAACATCGAATTCAAACAATTCGAATGGACAATGCTGTTGAATTCTCCTCTAAGGCTTTCAATGACTATTGCATGGCTTTAGGGATCACAGTACAACACTCAGTTCCATATGTCCATACTCAAAATGGTCTAGCTGAATCCTTGATTAAACTACTTAAGTTTATTGCAAGACCACTTTTACAAAATTGCAATTCACCAACATCATGTTGGGGTCACGCGATTTTACATGCCGCTGACTTAATTCAATTGCGACCAACTGCATATCACGAAACACCCCCTCTACAATTAGTACGTGGAAATCCACCAAGTATTTCCCATCTGCGTAAGTTTGGATGTGCCACTTATGTACCAATCTCACCACCGCAGTGTACCTCAATGGGACCACATAGAAAAATGGGAATTTATGTGGGGTACAAATCTCCGTCAATAATAAAGTACCTTGAACCTCTAACAGGGGATCTATTCACTGCCCAGTACGCAGACTGCATCTTTAATGAGGAGCATTTTCTGGCATTAGGGGGAGAATTACAAAACCACAAAGAATGCCAGGAAATCAACTGGGATGATAAAAGTATCTCAGCTTCTGATCCACGTACACAAGAAACTGAACTACAAGTTCAGAAAATTATAAACTTGCAAAACATAGCAAATAACATGCCAGATTCTTTTGTAGACTATAAGGGTGTTACAAAATCCTATAATCTTGCCAGAAATGTGCCAGAAAGAGTAGAGGTACCAATCATAACTACTCACACTCCTACTCCTACAGTCCAAAGGAAGAGGGGGAGAAGTACGGCCCAAATACAGAATTCAGCTACTAGAAATTCAAAGGAACCAAAGAAGAAAACTTCTGAACCTAAAGTGAGTTCCATCAAGCAACAAAGGAAATCGAAGAAAAATACTTCTGAAACACTTTCTACAAGTAGAATTCAACCACGAGATAACAAAGATAAATTGGGTAATATACACCCAGTGGGAGGGGAACCTCCACAAGAGCCCAACTCAATAGTACATATGATCTATGACGTTGGAAGATCGGAAGACCTAGACTCAACAGCATTGGGAAACCGCGACGAGTCACGAAAGGTAGAAGAAATATCCACTAACTATAGTGAATCTGGAGAATCATTTAATCGTCGGACTACAATCGTCGACACATATTTCTCAAATAAGATTGCAAATAACTTTCTAAGTGATCACGATCCAAAGTCCATGGCAGAGTGTAAAACAAGCTCCGATTGGCCCAAATGGAAGGATGCAATTCTTGTAGAAACGCCTCGCTTTACAAAAGGAAGGTATTTACAGAAGTAATACCCACACCTCCTAAGGTATTCCCTATAGGATCCAAATGGGTTTTCGTCCATAAACGCGATGAAAATAATATAGTGGTGAGACACAAAGCAAGGCTTGTAGCCCAGGGTTTCACGCAGAGACCTGGTATTGATTTTAATGAAACATACTCTCCAGTTATGAATGCCATAACATTCTGATACTTAATCTCTATGGCTGTTCAAAATCATCTACCTATGCAGTTGATGGACGTTGTGACCGCATATTTATATGGGTCATTAGATTCGGATATCTACATGAAAGTTCCTGAAGGAATCTCAACTCCGAATGAAGCAAAACACAACATGTATTGTGTAAAACTAAATAAGTCATTATATGGCTTGAAACAGTCGGGACGAATATGGTACAACCGACTAAGTGAGTTTCTTCTTCAGAAGGGTTACTCAAACAATGATGATTGCCCCTGTGTTTTCATTAAGAAATCACAAGCGGGATTTTGCATCATATATGTGTATGTTGATGATTTAAATATCATCGGTAATGAACAAGATATTGATGAAGCACGCAATCATCTCAAGACGGAATTTGAAATGAAGGATTTGGGAAAAACCAAATTTTGCTTAGGACTACAACTTGAGCATCTTCATTCAGGAATACTTGTTCACCAAGCTGCTTATATCCAAAAGGTCTTAGAGAAATTCAACATGAATAATTCTTATCCATCCAAAACTCCTATGGTGGTTCAATCTCTAGACGTAGAGAAAGATCCATTCAAATCAAAGGAAGATGGAGAAGGGATATTGGGTTCTAAATATCCATATCTCAGTGCTGTTGGAGCATTAATGTATTTAGCAAACTGCACCGGGCCTGATATCGCATTTGCTGTAAATATATTAGCAAGACATAGCGCTTCTCCAACTAAACGTCATTGGACGGGAGTTAAGCAAGTGCTTCGATATCTCCAAGGTACGAAAGACTTAGGTCTACATTTTAGTTTCCAAGGAAACCAAGACCATAATATGATTGGATACACTAATGTTGGCTACATGTCTGATCCTCATAATGCCAGATCGCAAACAGGTTTTGTATTCCTTTATGGTGGAACATCCATCTCATGGAAGTCTTCTAAACAGACTTTAGTTGCAACTTCCACCAATCATTCTGAAATAATAGCCTTATACGAAGCATCAAGAGAATGTGTATGGCTTAGAAGAATGATAAACCACATACAACAATCGTGTGATAAGGGTTCTATCGAATCTCCAACTATTATCTATGAAGATAATGCTGCTTGTGTTACACAGATGCAAACAGGTTATATCAAAAGCAATATTACAAAACACATTGCACCAAAATTATTTTGTCCTCATGATCTTCAACAAAGTGAAGAGATAAAAATCTTGCAAACCAAATCATGTGATAACCTCGTAGATTTATTTACAAAATCCTTACCGAATTCAACATTCCAGAAATATGTTCATGGAATTGGCATGCGACGATTAAAAGATTTGCAAGAATCAGGGGGAGTATCCACCTAATATATAACCTAATTTAAGCATCATATTGTAATTTTCTACTTATGATTTTCCTATCATGTTTCTTATAATAGGTTTTTGATGAGGCGATAGCAATGCAAGAAAAATGCTATATCACCTAGTTTCACACCGAATTTTCGAGATAGAATTACAAGATGATTCAAGATGAAGTTTACATCATAATCAAGGACAAATTGATCAAGGGGGATGTTGGAACGACGGATCGGACCAGCAGGTTTTCTTAGTGGAAACGAGAGTAGTGTATTCAATGCTCCTTGAGCCCGTGTCTTACAACTACAGTTGAGGGGTATTTATAAGGCGCCCCGTCCAGAGGACCAAGCGCCTCTAGACCGCCAACGGCTACATGGCCAGACGCCGGTCGGTAGTACAGACAAAATGGACGATACACAGTACAGACAAGAAGATTCGACTCTGACAGCGTATCAGCCGTGTCGGACACTGCCTGCGCCGCCCGACACGGCTCAGAGGATCGCGATCCTGTCTCTCCATATATTTGTCCAGTCCTTTTCCCACCAATACTCCCTCCGGATTCGCTACTGCGGGCCGAGGTATGGCCCCCGGCAATCTTCTCCCGGAGGGTGGCCTCCGGCATCCTTCTCCCGGAGGGTGGCCTTCGGCGCCCTTCTCCCGAAGGGTGGCCTCCGGCTTCATCACCCGTGGGCCCTGGCCCCTCCGGCACCAGGCTTCGGACCCCCTGGTGGTGGGCCCCCTTCAACCGTCGGGATTATCTCCCCCAACAATATCCTGTCGCTTCTTCCTCTCGAGAGTCCTGCGTTAAGAGAGGGTGGAAGCGCACATGATAATTCCGACAACTTTCATGAGGAACGTAACTTACATTGGGGTGCTAGATCTAGTAGTGGTGTGACCCCCCTTCGACCAACGCGGAGGAGCTTCGAAGCGAGCAGGCGCGATCGGACCCAGAGGCTAGGGGTCGCTTCGAACCCTCCTCCAGGCGGGTTGAGAGGAGTTTGACCGGGCCCGCTGGGTACCTGCGCACCTTTGACCGTGGGGTTCTGGCTTCGAGGAGGCGGCCAAACGCCACCTGAAGCAGTTAATGTCACGCGTGTGTAAACGGCGTTGGGGAGGCGAACCATCAGGGAGCCGCCGCGCCCCAACGCGCCGGTCTGGCCTTAAATGCGGGTGCCATGCAACCGCCGCGTTCACACGCTGAACGAACGGGAAAGGAACTGACGGCCTTGTGCTTAAATAGCTCCCGTTCCCCGGCCTGTTCTCCCTCCCTCACTTTGCCGCGCCCACTCTAGTCGCCTCAGACAGCATCCATCCTGCTCCCTGAGCGCCAACCCTTCTCTCGCCTCCTTGCGTGATGGTGAGGAGCGCTACTCCAACCATGGCGATGGACCCGCGCTTCTTGCAGCGCCAGATGGTGGCGGCAGTGGCGGCGGCGACGATGGCATCGGGCCCGTCGGAGGCGCGTAGCTCGCGCGAGCTCCGCCCCGCCTCAGAGCGGTTCCGGGAGCAGACCCTGGAGCTCGGCCCATCTGCGTGCACGGACGCGTCGATCGAGCAAGCAACCAGGGCCTGCCTTGGTCCCGAGACGCCGGCGAGGAGGCCAGGTCAAGAGACGACCCCGCAGCCGCGAGAAGGCGAGGTCGTCGTCTTCGAAGCTTTTTTCAACGCGGGGCTAGGGTTCCTCGCTTCGGAGCTCCTCGCCGGGGTGCTAGATGCGTTCCATCCGGAGCTTCCGCAGTTGTCTCCTAACGCCGTGGCCCGCCTCACCATTTTCGAGTGGGCCATGCGCGCCGAAGGCTGTGAAGGGAGGGCGGAGGTCTTCGCGCAGATGCACGAAGCTCTCTGCCAGCCGAAGAAGAAGGGAGGCCAGATACTGGCCTTCGGGAGCATCAATTTCCAGCTCCGGAGGAAGTACGCGGACTCCTTCCCGGCGAAGGCCATCAATGAAAGATGGTATTCCAAGTGGGTGAACCGGTGGTTCTACGTCCGCGTAGGGCTCAGTTCTGGCCTCGTCGGGATCCCGCGCCACATTTGGTTCCGGAGGGAGGCGCGCATCGAGATCGACGCAGGCTCGATCTCCGCGAGGATCCAGCTTCTCCAGATCGTCGCCCGCCGAATGAGCATGCGCGACTTGGCGGAGGAGTTCGTGGCCCTCGAGATCCCTCCGCTGAAGGAAGAATGGCCGGCGTCGCTCCGGAGCAGCCGGGACGAGTCGATGCCAGCGGAGCTCTCCCGTCAGCTTGGTAAGTGTCCGCACCTACTAACTTTGTTCCCGTCTTTCGTGCTCGGAGGGTACTCCGGTCCTGATCTTCGAACGCAGGGTCGCTCGTTGCCCGGACCCCCAAGGAGGTGGCCCACATGACGGAGAAGATTCTTGGAGCCCCTACCCCGGCCGAACGCACTTGGCGGCTGGAGCTGGTGGGCTCCTGCGAGCGCTCCAACAGAGTATGGGGGGCGCTCGAGCTCTCGCCTCCGCCTCTTCTGGAGGATGAAGTCCTCCGAGCTGTCTCGAAGAGGAAGGTGGGCGACCCCGACGATTGCCTCTCCCCTCGGCGTCCCCCCAAGAAGAAGAAGATAGTGAAGGGCCCAAGGCAGCTTTCTCCGAGACACTCCTCCGCCTCCCACTCCGAGTGGGGAGGTTCTAGCGACGGTGCCCAATCGGAGTCAGGGGACCCTCCGGTAATTCCGGACCCAGCCCCGTCGGTCCGGCCGAACGCTGGAAGGACCGGAGATGCTCCCCCATGCTCGGGCCCCACGGAGCCCGTGCCGAGGGCCGCGTAGGAGGCGTCCATCATCGGGGCGACGCCGCCTCCCGAGACTGCTCTCTCGCGCGAACCGGCTTCGGAGGGGGTTTCTATCAGCTCCCATGGGAGCAGGGAGACGGACAGCCTGGACCGAGGGGGGCTGGCCGACCCTCTTGGCTCCGTCGAGGGGAGCGCCGACATAGAGGCCGAGCTCGCCGCAGCGGCGGCGGGCTCGCCAGTGAACTCGATAGACAATCTTTTCTTCCGCCCAAGCCCGTCGAGGCCCGCTCAGCTCCCGGAGGACCCCACCGAGGTCACGGACGAAGGTACGATAGCTTGCCCATCTTTTCCTCAAACATTAGGGCCTTCTCGATCTCAGCCTTTGCTCGCTTACTCAGGCACATCTGCCCAGGGCGTCGAACCCGTCGCTCCGCTTCCTGACGACGTTGCGGATGCGAGGTCCGGAGCCCCTGCTAGCATGATGAGGACTTCGGGGCAACGGGGCGGAACAGAGTCCAAAGCCTTCGAAGGGGCCTCTCCGGAGGCCGTCGAAGACGCAGGGAACCGACCTCGGCCCCCTTCTCACTCTTGGGGCGCGCGCGCCACCGTGCCCCTCTTGCGCCCCTTCCTGGCGGCCGGTGAAGACTTCGCGTCCAAGGTGGCCCCAGTCCATGACTACTACTTGCAGCTGCGCGAGGCCCCGGTGGTAGGTGAACTGGGGCTATCGGACGGCCTGGACCTTGGCAGGGCCATCGAGACTGCAGCGGGCCAGGTACTTTCTTGGAGCACCCTCGGTGAGCCCCTAGCTCTTCTTCTGATTATCTTCCTTGTGCGCAGGTGGTTGCATTGGCGCAGGGTTCACTGATTGCCCTGCTTTCTGAGCGCCAACGCCGCGAGGCGGATGCCGCGGGGCTTGCGGCCCGAGCGGATACCGCGGAGAGACTGGCCCGCGAGCGAGCAGCGGAGGTCGAAGCCCTTCGGCTTCAGGCAGCAAAGGTCGAAGCGCTTGAGGCCCAAATGGCGGAGATGGACTCCCTCAAGGCCCGCGTCACAGAGCTGGAAGGGCTCCGGGCTCGAGCCGCGCGAGCCGACGAGCTGGAGGCGGAAGTCGATGCCCTCCGGGCCCGAGCTGCCGAGGCGGAGGTGCTTCGGTCCTAGGCCGCAGAAGCGGAGCGGCTCGAAGAGGAGGTTTCCACGCTCTGGGCTCAGGTCTCGGAGGTGGGCGAGCTCCGGGAGGCGGCAGCTAACGTCGAGGCCCTCGGGGCCCAAGTGGCCCATATGGAGCGGGTCGAGGTGGACCTCGCCGCCCAGAACGAGGAGATGACCAAGGCGCTTGCCGAGGCGGGGAAGACGGCGGCTGACACTGCGGTGTCCCTCCGGAAGGTGCTGGCACGCTACGGCACCGGATGTGGCGCGTTCGACATCGCCCGGGAGCCCCTGGTCCGTCGGGTGAAATTTATCCAGTCCGCCGTTCGGCAAATACACCTTACTGTAGCGCAGTACGGCGAGGTGTCTGCTCGGGTGGCCGCTTACGGGATTCTTCGACATCTCGAAGTGTCTGGACTTCCTCTTCCTTCGCCTTCGAGCTTGCATCCGGTCACCTTCGTGGGGGATCACCTCCGAACGCCGAGCCCTGCACTGAGTCAATCCTGGAGGGCGCTCAAGGCGGTCTGGCAGACTGAGGGCCCCGAAGCGATCAAGACTTGGCTGGAGGAGGCGTTCCACGCCCGCGGTCCTCCAGCTCCCTCGAAGCCTTCGGCCTCGGCCCGCCAGCCGGACCCGAAGATGTAGCTTCTTCGAGATCTTCTCGTTGTATTAGCCTGTAATAGCTTTGGGAACTTAGTCATATATTAATAAAGAGTACCTTCTGGGGTTCATTCAGGGTGTCCGCGATTGCGACTGTGATGTCGAAGTGCTTGAATTTGACGACGCTCTTCGACATCGATGGGCTATCTTCGAGGCTCTGAGAGCGAATCGGCCTGCGCGCTTCATCCTTCCCCGTAGTAGCGACAGACACGTGGACCCCGACGTCCTCCGAGGGGTTTTGAACCTTGTCAAGGAAGAAGAAATAGGGCCCCGCTCCTTGTCTTCATCTCCCGAACCGGTGGACTGGTCCGATACAGAAGCCGGCTTAGACGAAGCGCCCTCCGGGGGGACAATCTGCGCAGCTGGGCCCAACTTCAAGAAGACCAGAGAGCCTTTCGCGCTCAGAAGAAGGAGGAGGAGCGAAGGAAGAGGAAGGAGAGGTCCGCGCGAACCGCGTCCGGACCTCCATCCGAAGCGCGCTCTGGCCCAGGTGGCCCCTCCGACCGAGGGGGCCTTCGGTTCTTGCTTGGCCTGGATGAAAACTTCTCTTGATCCTTCTCTTCTGTCTTTGACTTGTAATAAACATTGTACGCCCCCCGTATTTCTTCTTTTTCCAATATGTCTGGTTAAAGCCTTTCTCCTTGCTCCTTCCCTTCCCCCCTCCTTAGCGGGTAGTCGGTTCGCCGACTGGGCGCTAACCAGCTAGGAGGAAAGCGCGGTGAATGCATCTCGCTTACAAGGGCAGGATACTTTGAACGGGATCTTGGAATCCGAGTGCGAGGGTCGTCGAGTCGGAGCTCGCGCTCGGGTTCAGAGCTCCAGAACCCGGTTGCTGGGGTACGTCGAGCCGGAGCTCGGGACCCAAGAGCGAGGGTGCGTCGAGTCAGAGCTCGGAACCCGACTGCGGGGGTGCGTCGAGATGGAGCTCGGAACCCGAGAGTGAGGGTGCGTCGACCCGGAGCTCGGAACCCGAGAGCGAGGGTGCGTCGAGCCGGCGCTCGGAACCCGACTGCGGGGGTGCGTCGAGCCGGAGCCCGGAACTAGAGAGCGAGGGTGCGTCGAGCCGGAGCTCGGAACCCGACTGCGGGGGTGCGTCGAGCCGGAGCCCGGAACCCGAGAGCGAGGGTGCGTCGAGCCGGAGCTCGGAACCCGACTGGGGGGTGCGTCGAGCCGGAGCCCGGAACCCGAGAGTGAGGGCGCGTCGAGCCGGAGCTCGGAACCCGTCTGCGGGGGTGCGTCGAGCCGGAGCCCGGAACCCGAGAGCGAGGGCGCATCGAGCCAGAGCTCGGAACCCGTCTGCGGGGGTGCGTTGAGCCGGAGCCCGGAACCCGAGAGCGAGGGCGCATTGAGCCGGAGCTCGGAACCCGATTGCGGGGGTGCGTCGAGCCGGAGCTCGGAACCCGAGAGCGAGGGCGCGTCGAGTCAGAGCTCGGAACCCGATTGCGGGGGTGCATCGAGCCGGAGCTCGGAACCCGAGAGCGAGGGCGCATCGAGACGGAGCTCAGAACCCGATTGCGGGAGTGCGTCGAGCCGGAGCCCGGAACCCGAGAGCGAGGGCGCGTCAAGCCAGAGCTCGGAACCCGACTGCGGGGGTGCGTCGAGCCGGAGCTCGGAACCCGATTGCTTTGGTGAAGCAAAACTCTTAGAGTTGTTGCGTGTTCGCCATGGGCAAAAACATTTGCCTGGTGATTTTATTACGCAATTTGGATACAAAAGCAGGCCCTATCGGCCGCTAACGGAGTACACTTATGAGACTACGGAAAGTAACGCTTCAGGTGCTCCCCGTGCCAAGTATGCTTCAGCTCTTCGCCTTCCAAGGTGGCGAGCCGGTAAGAGCCCGGGCGCCCGGACCTTGTTACCATGTATGGTCCTTCCCATTTGTTGCCCAGTTTGGTGGGAGCGGCCACCGCGCGAAGGACGAGGTGCCCCGGCTGGAACTCATTGTGTTTGACTTTGGGATCGTACCATGCCTTTGTCTCCTTCTGATACTGGGAGAGGTTGGCAACGGCTCGGAGCCGCGTCTCTTCGGCCAGGTCGAAGTAGACGTTGCGCTCTTCGTCGGCGTCGGGTGCTGTGACGCGTAGCGAACCGGCTCGGAGCTCCGTTGGGGTCATTGCTTCGTCGCCGAACAAGAGGCGGAATGGGGTAAAGTCGGTAGCTCGGGAAGTGGTGGTCCGGATGGACCACAAAATCTTCGGCAGCTCGTCAGGCCACGATCCTTTAGCTAAACCAACGATGCGTTTGTTGAGGCCCGAGAGGATGTGCCCATTAGCTCGCTCCATAGCCCCATTAGACTGGGGATGCCGCACCGCGGCGAAGCAGAGCTGGACCCCCAATTCATCGCAGAATGCCCGGAAAGCGCCGACATCGAACTACGTTCCGTTGTCCAATGTGAGCTGTCTAGGCACTCCAAAATGGCACACGATATTCTGCCAGAAGAATTTCTGGACGCTTCGGGATGTGATGGAAGTCAATGGCTCAGCCTCGACCCACTTGGAGAAATATTCGACGGTGACGACAGCAAAGCGCAGGTTGCCTTTCGCTCTAGGAAGTGGTCCAATGAGGTCCATGCCCCATCGGGCCAACGACCACATAGGAGGGATGGGTAGCAGGCTGGTTGGGGGTCGGTGACTGCGCCGCCCCATCCACTGACAACCTTGGCAAGTGCGGACGAGTTCTTCAGCATCGGCAACGATGGTGGGCCAGTATACGCCTTGCCGGAGAGCTTTACCCGCGAGGGCCCATGGTGCTAGGTGGCTCCCGCACAGCCCCTCGTGGATTTCTCGGAGCATGGTCACTCCGTCCAAGCGGGAGATGCAACGGAGTAGCGGAGAACACACCCCCGACTTGTATAGGATGCCGTTGATAACCTGGAAGGACCTTGCACGGAGCTGGAGGCGAACTTGGTCTGGGCCAGGATGATCGTCTTCGCTGCCTGCGAGCATGCGCAGTGAGAAACCAAGGGTGGTTTCGGTGTATGTGATGAGTGATTGACAGGATTATTTACCCTCTGTTCGAAGGGTACCTCCGGAGGGGTTCGGAGGTGGTACCTCCGAAGGGTATTCGGAGGTGTGTCACCGGAGTGTGTTCGGTGTTTGCTTGCTGCAGCTGTGCAGCGGAGTGTGCCTGTCGGAGGGGTCCGGCAGTACACGATGACTGGGTTCGTACCGAAGGCTTCGGTACTTTGGGCGGTACACCGGAGTGTGTGCCGGAGGTTGTTAACCCGGAGAGGTCTCCGGAGTACTGGATACACTTGTTTGCTTGTCGGTGGTGCGCAGGGACTTCGGAGGCGACGGACAGGGTTCGAGCCGGGTGAACCTGGGTCAAGCGGGTGGCTTGATGCCAGGGGAGCGGGGAGCTTCGTCACGGTGGCTGCGAAGGTGGTCCGGGTCGGTCCTCAGGTCGAGGCGTGCCAGGTGAAGGCAGAGAGTGCGGAGCGTGGCTCCGGCTGAAGGTACTCCGAGACAAAAGTCCTCGGAGGTGAGGCACTTCGAAGGTACTCCGAATGGAGTGACTTCGGAGCTGGTGGTCCAAGTCCTCTGCGGAGGCAAGGAGTTCGAAGTGTGCTCCGGAGGGAGACACTCGAAGGTTGCCCGACGAAGGTCTCAGAAGTCGAGGTGCATCGAAGGCATGGTCCGGGTGAGGCTCGTCGAGGAGTGTGCTCGGGAAGAGGCACTGCGACGGAGTGCTCATATAATGCTTCATGCGGAGACCTTGGACGAAGGAGGGACTTCGAAGGGTGGAACTCCGAAGGTGGGGCTTCGGAGTGTGGTTGGCTTGTGGTGCTTCGGCCATACATGGCTTCGGTACACGGACGGACGGTGTTCGAGCTGGGAGTAGCTGCGAAGCCGTGGTGATCCACTCCGGAGGTGGTGGTGCGAAGGCACAAGGGCTTTGACGGCTTCGGCTCAAAACCGTCACTGTATCGAAGGACTTCTTCGGCGGAGCGAAGGCCAACAGGCTGCAGGCTTCTCGCCGAAGCTACCGCACCCTCTGGTGCGAAGGGAGGTTCCAGAAGTCAACACTGTAAAGGCTGACACTGTCTGTTCTGAAAAAGGCTGACACTGTCCCCTCTGCAGCTGACAGAGAAGCCTCCAAAATAAAGGTGGACTACCTTTTGTACCCCTTAGTTCTGTAGAGACAAATCTGTTGTAAACCCTAGGGGTAAAGTAGTCACTTCCTTAGGATGAAGCCATGGGCTATAAATATGGGGGCTCGGTAGGAAACATTCAACACTTTGAGCATTTACTGTTGAGCTCCTGTAGACAGACCTCGCTGTATTCATTCTGAGTTCAATTTATTTCAGTGTTCCTTGTTCAAGCAGCGAAGCCCTGCTTCTTTGTTCTTTTGCTTGAGCTCGCGTTGCATACCTCGTTAGCTTATAGTTCACCGAAGCCTGTCTTGGCGAAGGGTGTTTTTATCGCGAAGTGTGCTTTACAGTGTGCTGTCGCTCTGTGTAACACGAGGCAAGACCTCGCTGCTTACTAGCGAAGCCCTGTTCTTTCCCGTAGTGCTTCTTGTGTCGAAGCCCTTAGCGTAGTCCATTTGCGTGTGCGTGTAGACCTTCGGGTACGAAGCCCAGCACCCGTTGCTGTCGCCAAGTACTTGGTCGAAGTCCTCAGAGGGCTGTCCTCTCTTGCGAAGGGTGAAGTGCGAAGCCTGCTCGAAGCACCTCGTGTGCGGAGCCTGCACTGACTTAGCAGAGTAGATTTTCGAGGGTTGTTAGTGGAGCGAAGTCTTCTTGGCTTCGAACTTTTGCTCCTGCGAAGCCTGTGTTCGGAGCTGTCGAAGTACCTCCGAACCAGACCTTCGAAGGTTGTGTTCGAAGCCTGTTCCGCAGAAGACAGAACAGAACCGAAGGCTAAGTTTTTAGCCAGAATTTTTAAAAGCTCCCATTCACCCCCCCTCTGGTCGCCGTTTCCGGTCCAACAATTGGTATCAGAGCAGGTTAAGATCACCAGTTGACCTTAACCGGTTTTGTGATCTGTTGGCGACATGGATAGAGGCAGTAAAATTCCTCTGTTCGATGGGACAGATTTTGCATACTGGAAGGTGCGCATGGAGGCTTACTTGTTAAGCCAAGGAAATGCAATTTGGGAGATTGTGGACTCACAATACTCCATCCCTGATACCCGCACCACTCAAACCGAAAAAGATCAGTATATTGCCAACTCGAAGGCAAGGAACATTCTGTTCATTGGTTTGAGTCGGAGTGAGTTTGATAGGGTGCAGCACCTTAGGACTGCTAGGGAGATTTGGACAACACTCACTGTCTTTCATGAGGGCTCTGCTCAGATTAAGGCCAGGCGCCAAAGCACCTACAATCAACAGTATCAGCTGTTTGTGCAGGCACCTGGTGAATCTGTGGATGCCATGTTTTCTCGCTTTGACGCGATAGTGAGTAACTTGCGATCCAACGGGACGCTTGCTTACAGTGATCATGATAGGGCTATCAAGCTTCTCTATGCTCTTGACCGTAGCATATGGGAGGTAAAGATATCCAGTATTGAGGAGTCCACAGGCTATGACACATTGACCTGTGATGAACTCTTTAGCAAGCTGAAGTCCACAGAGATTGCCAAGGCATCTCTTGCAGTGCACAGAAGCTCTCTGCCACAGCCGTTGGCATTGGTTTCTAGCACTAGCCGTGGCACCACTACAGAACCAAGCACATCAGGCACTTGTGTTCTTGCAGATGGTTTTGCTTTGTCCTCCCTGGTCTCCGTCACAAAGGAGCAGGTGGATACTCTAGCTGATGATGAGCTTGCTCTCATTGCCCGGAGGTTCACCCGCTTTCATCATGAGAGACGGGATCAGAGGAGAAGTGGTTTTAGTGGCTGCTATGAATGTGGCGACACTTCTCACATTAAGGCCAATTGCCCCAAGGTCAAGAAGAGAGATGAGAGTGACCGCCCCAAATTCCACAAAAAGGAGAGGAAGCCTTTTGTGAAGGGCAAGCGCGGCAAGATGGCTAAGAAAGTAGCCAAGGCCGCTTCCAGAGCCTTTGTTGCTGCTCTCAGCGACATCGACACTTCCTCAACTGAGGAGTCGAGCTCTGAGGAGGAGGAGTCCCCAAGGAAGGAGGACAAGAAGGACAAGAAGGGACGTGACTTCACCGGCCTTTGTTTCATGGCCGACAGCGATCACAGCGGAGATGAGCTTGACTCATCTGAGGTAAACCTATCATTTGACCAGCTTCTAATTAAATTAGATGAGCTGAATGAAGTAGTGCTAGGTCAGGATAGATTACTTGTGCAAGCCGCTAGAGAGAGAAAAGACCTTAGACTTAGGCTAGAAAATGTATCTACTGAATATGCCATGCTTAAGTCTAAATTTGATGATGCTGAATGTGAATCATGTTCTGTTGTCATGAGTGAGCTTGCTCAGTTGCGTTCTGTTCATGCTCAAACTCTTTCTGAGCTTGAGACTGCACAGAAGCAGCTTTTGGAGGAGGATTCTAGACCTCATGATATTATTGATTGCATGAACTGCTCTTTATTACGCGATAGCATTACTTTACGTGATAAGCATGTTCATGACTTGGAGGCTAGATTGGAGAGGGCCGGTAGTTCTAAGGATGTGCAACCTGTTTGTGACACTTGCATCACCCTTAAGGACCAGCTAGGCACTGTCAGAGAGCGAGCTGAGAACCTCATGTCCGAAAATGAATACCTTCTTTCTGTGGTAAATAAATGCACTGAGGGGAAGGGTAGGATGGATTTGCTCTTGGCCAAGACCAAGTTGTGTGCTGACAGAGCCGGGGTAGCTCTAGGTTTGGGTTTTGAGAGGATAGCTTCAGACAGTAAGACCAAAACTGTTTTCACCTCTCCCACCACCCTAGAGAAAGAGAGAGCTCTGTTGGACACCCCATCAGCCAAAAAGCCTACCCATCCACCAAAGAAAACCACTCCTCCTACCAAGAAAAATCCTCCCAAGAAAACCACACAGAAGAAACCCAAGGAGCCTGTGAGAGTTGCTCCTGTGACCCATGAGAGTGCCCCCAGGAGAGTGTTTCATTGTTCTTATTGTCAGCGGGGGGGTCATTTGATCGGGTTCTGTTTCCGTCGCATCAAGGATGAGCGACGTGCACAGGCGATGAGCTATCAGGACATGCATTACCCATCTTTAGGTATGCATGAGTCTGAGTATTACTCGTCCTGTTTTCGAGGCTCCTCATGCTTCTCGGAGAGGTTTTGCTCCTCGAGGTGTTCACCATGTTCCATATGGTGGTAGACCTCGGGCGAGTAGCTTTGTACCTCGTCAGAGTAGGAGACCTCGACATGCTTTGCGTTCTTTGCATGTAGGTAGACCTCGCACTTTGCATCAGTCTGATTATTATGTGCGTAGATCGTCTGCTTTTACTGTGCCTACTACTCGTGTCACTCAGTGCTGGATGCCTCGTCATTATTTTACTCACCCCAGCACTGAGCGATCGAGGCGTTCTTATCATGTGTAGGCGACAGGTCGAGGCTTGGAGGGCATGTGGATCATGGACTCCGGTTGTTCGCGCCACATGACCGGAGATGTAAATTGGTTCTCCAGCCTCACAACAACCAAGCAAAGGGAACATATCACCTTCGGAAACAATCGAAGGAGTAGAGTGAAAGGTAAAGGTGTGGTAAGGATTAACACGAACTTCACTCTCAAAGATGTTGCATTGGTTGAGAACCTGGGATACAATTTGCTGTCTGTATCTCAGTTGCTTGATGAGGGCTTCGAAGTGCGATTTCATCGCGATACTTCGCAAGTGCTCAATTCTGATGGCGTTGTGGTGTGTAAGATCTTTAGGGTTGGGAGAGTTTTTGGAGCTGATTTTTCAGAGTCGTCTGGTTCTTCTCATTGTCTTGTTGCACATTCGACTTCTGAGCTTTGGAAGTGGCATAGGAGACTAGGGCATATGAGCTTTGAGTTGCTCGCTCGTTTGAGCGCCCTAGGCTTGATCCGAGGATTGCCTAAGCTCAAGTTTGAGAAGAATTTAGTTTGCGCTCCTTGTCGACATGGAAAAATGATTGCCGCTTCGCATTCGCCAGTCACCACAGTGATGACTGAACAGCCCGGAGAACTTCTCCATATGGACACTGTAGGTCCTTCTCGGGTTAGTTCTTTAGGCGGGAAGTGGTATGTACTTGTTATTGTCGACGATTTCTCTCGCTACTCTTGGGTCTTCTTTCTTGCCAGCAAGGATGAAGTGTTTTCACACTTTCGGAGCTTGGCTTTGAGACTTTTCACTGAACTCCCTGGTGCATTAAAATTCATTCGAAGCGATAATGGCACCGAGTTCAAAAATAGTCTCTTTGTTGACTTTTGCATGGAGCATGGCATAGAACATCAATTCTCTGCTCCGCGGGTTCCTCAACAGAACGGTGTTGTTGAGAGGAAAAACCGCACTTTGGTTGAGATGGCTAGGACGATGCTTGATGAGCATAGGACTCCTAGAAAATTCTGGGCTGAGGCCATGAACACTGCATGTTACATCTCAAACCGAATTTTCTTGCGCTCAATTTTAAATTTGACATCTTATGAACTGCGTTTTGGGAGACAGCCCAAGGTTACTCATCTTCGAGTTTTTGGCTGTCGCTGCTTTATCCTAAAACGTGGTAACTTGGATAAATTTGAGTCGCGATCTTCTGACGGGATCTTTTTGGGCTATACTACTCATGGTCATTCTTATCGTGTTTATAACTTGGAAACTAACACTGTCATCGAGTCATGTGATGTGACTTTTGATGAATCAACCCCCTCTGTTAGTTCTGCTTTTGAACAGGCAAATGAACACGACATGGAACAGACCTTATTCGAAGACGAAGATCCCGGAGAATTCGAGGATGATCCCCTACTACCCTCGACATCAACCCCCGAAGCTGACCCCGCTTCAACTACTTCGGCACGAGGTCCCGAAGCGACTACCTCAACATCGGTCATCTTGGACCACTCCAACGTACAAGTTGAGGGGGAGACTGCATCCCGCCGCGAGGCTCCACATCATGTCCAAAGGATGCACCCTCCCGAGCAGATCATTGGTGAGCTTGATCAAAGGGTAACACGTTCTCACGCTCATTTCACTAATGCTGCTTTTGTTGCTTCTTTCGAGCCTTTAGATGTTAGTCATGCACTTTCTGATTCTAGTTGGATCAATGCCATGCATGAAGAGCTTGAGAATTTTGAAAGAAATCAAGTCTGGACTTTAGTTGATCCTCCACCTAATGTTCATTTCATTGGAACAAAATGGATTTTTAAAAATAAACAAGGGGAGGATGGAACAATTGTTAGAAACAAGGCTAGACTTGTAGCTCAGGGCTTTTCTCAACTAGAAGGGATTGATTTTACTGAAACTTTTGCACCTGTTGCTCGCCTTGAGGCCATTAGGATTTTGCTTGCCTTTGCGACATCCCGGGGATTCAAACTCTATCAAATGGATGTCAAAAGTGCTTTTCTTAATGGCTTCATAGGTGAAGATGTTTATGTAAAACAACCCCCTGGTTTTGAAAACCCCAAGTACCCACATAAAGTCCTTAAACTTCATAAGGCTCTTTATGGACTCAAGCAGGCCCCTCGGGCTTGGTATGATAGACTTAAGTCCTTTCTGCTTGAGCGAGGGTATTTGATGGGCTCTGTTGATAAAACTTTGTTTACTCTCAAGCATGGCAAAGATTTCCTTCTAGTACAGATTTATGTGGATGATATCATCTTTGGTGGCTCTTCTCATGCTTTGGTTGCCGAGTTTGCAGATACCATGAGCAGGGAGTTTGAAATGTCGATGATGGGTGAACTCACCTTTTTCCTTGGTTTGCAAATCAAGCAAAGCAAACAAGGTACTTTTGTCCACCAGACAAAGTACACCAAGGACCTGCTCAAGAAGTTTGACATGTCCGATGCGAAGCCCCTCGCCACTCCAATGGCTACATCTGTAGCATTGGACCCTGACGAAGATGGAGAAGCCGTAGATCAGAAGGAGTTCCGGAGCATGATTGGCTCCCTCCTCTACTTGACTGCCACGAGGCCGGACATACACTTCGCAGTGTGTCTGTGCGCTCGTTTTCAGGCTTCACCACGAGCTTCGCACCGCCAAGCGGTTAAGCGCATTCTAAGGTATCTCAAGCACACCCTTGAATTTGGCATATGGTATTCATCATCTTCATCCTTATGTCTTAGAGGGTATTCAGATGCAGATTTTGCTGGGTGTAGAATTGATAGGAAGAGTACCTCTGGTACTTGTCATTTTCTGGGTACTTCTTTGGTTTGCTGGTCTTCCCGCAAACAGTCTAGTGTTGCACAATCAACGGCTGAGGCCGAATATGTAGCTGCAGCTAGCTGTTGCTCTCAGATTTTGTGGATGGTTTCCACTTTGCGGGATTTCGGGTTAGATTATAAGAGTGTTCCACTTTTCTGTGATAACACTAGTGCTATTTGTATTGCAAACAACCCAGTTCAGCACTCCAGAACCAAACACATTGATGTACGGTATCATTTTCTCAGAGATCACAATGAGAAGGGTGATATTGAACTTCAATATGTTGATACCCAACACCAGCTTGCCGATATTTTTACAAAACCCCTCGATGCTTCTAGATTTGCTTACTTGCGTGGGGAACTTGGCATTTGTCACCCTTACGGCATTTTGTGAGAGGGAGCTGATTTTGATTGTCTTGCATATGCTCATTATGTGTGGAATTGCACTTACATCTTTTGCTATTATATGCCTGCTTTTAATTCAAAGAAATCATGACAGCTCAGCTCTATGAAATATGTCTGGAACATTGATTGTGCATGATGTTTTATTTTCTAAAATCCAAACTTGCTCACCGCACAATCTTGTATCTAGCTTGTTTAGGCTGGACTGCTTTTAGCTATCTTTTATCTACTTGACAGCAAGACACTGTTCTTTGGATGCTAAAACTTGCAACTTGAAAATGTGTTCATTATTCATGGATATTCATCAAAATATTTCATTCATCTGAATCAAAATCAAAAATCCATGATTTGCCTGGTTTAAATGAAAAGATCCAGGAGGGTTTGTTTGTCGCACTACTCTATTCTAGACTGCTTACCATTGCACTTTGGTCTGAACTGGGATAGTGTAGTGTATGCCAAAATCACCGCCTTAAGCTTCAGATGGCTTTCATGCCTAGGCTTGGCTTGATTGGAAAGTATAAGGTGGACAAACAAATAACCCCTGGCATTACGAAAAAGAACAGCAAAATTAATTGATCATCAAGGTTGCTTTCACAGCTCCTTTTGAACAAGACTTGTCTGTCTAGGGTAGAAATTGTTAGCTTTGCGCAGTCCTTGCCTTCACATGTCTAGCTGCTTTGATTAAGTGGTGATGCTTTTACTTCAAAATGACAAAATCACATGTCATCATCTTGTTTCACAGATTGTTAAATTGAGCTGAGCACATGATCATTGGTTTTAATGTTGGCATATTTTTGCATTAAATGTCCTTGCAATTCTATTCATTTCGAAGCTTTGCATCTTTTGAATGCTCCTTGATGCTTGCATTGCCAAAGGGGGAGAAATTCCGGAGCGAATCTGAAGGGGGAGAGCTTTTTGACATAAAGGGGGAGAAAAGTTTGCTCAACTCAGGGGGAGTTTTTTATCAAAGGGGAGATTTGCCAAAAAGGGCTTTTACTCTTTTACAAAGGGGGAGAAAAATTCTTTTATCAAGTGACATGCTTTGGCTCTTTTCTGAGTTTTTATGGTCACTTGTGTGCTGAAAGCTTTTCATTTTTCTTGAATTTTGATTTGGTTGTCAATGCACTCATCAAGGGGGAGATTGAGAAACCAAGGGTGGTTTCGGTGTATGTGATGAGTGATTGACAGGATTATTTACCCTCTGTTCGAAGGGTACCTCCGGAGGGGTTCAGAGGTGGTACCTCCGAAGGGTATTCGGAGGTGTGTCACCGGAGTGTGTTCGGTGTTTGCTTGCTGCAGCTGTGCAGCGGAGTGTGCCTGTCGGAGGGGTCCGGCAGTACACGATGACTGGGTTCGTACCGAAGGCTTCGGTACTTTGGGCGGTACACCGGAGTGTGTGCCGGAGGTTGTTAACCCGGAGAGGTCTCCGGAGTACTGGATACACTTGTTTGCTTGTCGGTGGTGCGCAGGGACTTCGGAGGCGACGGACAGGGTTCGAGCCGGGTGAACCTGGGTCAAGCGGGTGGCTTGATGCCAGGGGAGCGGGGAGCTTCGTCACGGTGGCTGCGAAGGTGGTCCGGGTCGGTCCTCAGGTCGAGGCGTGCCAGGTGAAGGCAGAGAGTGCGGAGCGTGGCTCCGGCTGAAGGTACTCCGAGACAAAAGTCCTCGGAGGTGAGGCACTTCGAAGGTACTCCGAATGGAGTGACTTCGGAGCTGGTGGTCCAAGTCCTCTGCGGAGGCAAGGAGTTCGAAGTGTGCTCCGGAGGGAGACACTCGAAGGTTGCCCGACGAAGGTCTCAGAAGTCGAGGTGCATCGAAGGCATGGTCCGGGTGAGGCTCGTCGAGGAGTGTGCTCGGGAAGAGGCACTGCGACGGAGTGCTCATATAATGCTTCATGCGGAGACCTTGGACGAAGGAGGGACTTCGAAGGGTGGAACTCCGAAGGTGGGGCTTCGGAGTGTGGTTGGCTTGTGGTGCTTCGGCCATACATGGCTTCGGTACACGGACGGACGGTGTTCGAGCTGGGAGTAGCTGCGAAGCCGTGGTGATCCACTCCGGAGGTGGTGGTGCGAAGGCACAAGGGCTTTGACGGCTTCGGCTCAAAACCGTCACTGTATCGAAGGACTTCTTCGGCGGAGCGAAGGCCAACAGGCTGCAGGCTTCTCGCCGAAGCTACCGCACCCTCTGGTGCGAAGGGAGGTTCCAGAAGTCAACACTGTAAAGGCTGACACTGTCTGTTCTGAAAAAGGCTGACACTGTCCCCTCTGCAGCTGACAGAGAAGCCTCCAAAATAAAGGTGGACTACCTTTTGTACCCCTTAGTTCTGTAGAGACAAATCTGTTGTAAACCCTAGGGGTAAAGTAGTCACTTCCTTAGGATGAAGCCATGGGCTATAAATATGGGGGCTCGGTAGGAAACATTCAACACTTTGAGCATTTACTGTTGAGCTCCTGTAGACAGACCTCGCTGTATTCATTCTGAGTTCAATTTATTTCAGTGTTCCTTGTTCAAGCAGCGAAGCCCTGCTTCTTTGTGCTTTTGCTTGAGCTCGCGTTGCATACCTCGTTAGCTTATAGTTCACCGAAGCCTGTCTTGGCGAAGGGTGTTTTTATCGCGAAGTGTGCTTTACAGTGTGCTGTCGCTCTGTGTAACACGAGGCAAGACCTCGCTGCTTACTAGCGAAGCCCTGTTCTTTCCCGTAGTGCTTCTTGTGTCGAAGCCCTTAGCGTAGTCCATTTGCGTGTGCGTGTAGACCTTCGGGTACGAAGCCCAGCACCCGTTGCTGTCGCCAAGTACTTGGTCGAAGTCCTCAGAGGGATGTCCTCTCTTGCGAAGGGTGAAGTGCGAAGCCTGCTCGAAGCACCTCGTGTGCGGAGCCTGCACTGACTTAGCAGAGTAGATTTTCGAGGGTTGTTAGTGGAGCGAAGTCTTCTTGGCTTCGAACTTTTGCTCCTGCGAAGCCTGTGTTCGGAGCTGTCGAAGTACCTCCGAACCAGACCTTCGAAGGTTGTGTTCGAAGCCTGTTCCGCAGAAGACAGAACAGAACCGAAGGCTAAGTTTTTAGCCAGAATTTTTAAAAGCTCCCATTCACCCCCCCTCTGGTCGCCGTTTCCGGTCCAACACGCAGGATGGGCTCCCGCCAATCGCCATCGACCGTACACAGGACTGGAGCTGGCCGGAGGGAAGGCGAGGGCTCATCCGAGGCGGAGGTGGACGCCCCGCTGCGAGGAGGCGCCGAAGGTTGGATGATCTCCTCGAAAAAAGCGCCCGGCGGCAAGGCTTGAGCTCCTACCCCGGCTTTGGCGAGGGCATCAGCTTGGCTGTTTTCGCTTCGCGGGATGTTGTGGACGGATATACCTTTGAAGGAAGCGAGGTCCGGGTGCCTAGCCTGGAAACTTTTGTCAATATGCCCGGCGACTATTTGGGAATCGGTCTTGATGACGACACGTGTCGCTCCTAGCGCGTGCGCCTTGCGGAGACCTAAAAGGACTCCCTCATACTCGGCGATGTTGTTGGTAGCCTTGAAGTTTAGGCGAGCAGAATACAGGGCCTGCTGGTCGGAGGGGGAGACGATAACTGCTCCGGCCCCAGCCCCCGAAGCCTGATAAGCACCGTCCGAAAAGACGGTCCAGATCCCTTCGCTTGCTTCGGTGCCTGCGCGATCAGAGGCCATCGTCCACTCCGCGACGAAGTCGGCGAGGATTTGGGACTTGATGGCTGTCCGAGCCACGAAGGAGATCCCAAATGGGGCCAACTCCACCGCCCACTTCCCAATGCGGCCGGTGGCATCCTTGTTCTGGAACATATCGCCTAGTGGGTAGGCAGTCGGGATGATGACATCATGAGCCAGGAAGTAGTGCCGAAGCTTCCGGGATGCCATGACGAGGGCGTAGGCCACCTTCTCGAGCTTGGAGTACCGAGCCTTAGCTCCGGCGAGGGCCTCGGAAACGAAGTAGACGGGGCGTTGAATCAACTTCCCGTCGACTTTCTCCTCTTGGACTAAAGCCGCACTGGCCGCACTACCGGAGGCGGCGAGGTAGACCAATAAAGGATTGTCGACCTGGGGTGTGGCGAGGGCCACGAGACCGGAGAGATATTCCTTGATCTGCTCGAAGCAGTCCTGACATTCGGGGGTCCACTCAAAATGCTTAGAACCTCGAAGCGCCTTGAAGATGGGCAGACTTCGCTCTGCTGATCTTGCTAAAAATCGACAGAGGGCTGCCAACCGCCCGGCCAGCTTCTGCGCTTGCTTCAGGTTCTGAGGGGGGACATGTTCTGCAATGTAGTAACTTGTGTTGGGCTGGCTTCGATGCCCCGGCTGGAAACCAGATACCCAAGCAGCTTCCCTGCGCACGCTCCGAAGACACACTTTTCTGGATTGAGCCGGATTCCGCACCGCCGGAGGCTGTCGAAGGTCTCGGCTATGTCCGAGCCGTGATGGCTCTTGGTGGTACTTTTGATGACGATGTCGTCCATGTATGCTTCCACATTACGCCCCAACTGATGACCCAAGGCTTCGGAGATTAATCTTGAAAAGGTGGCCCCTGCATTGCGGAGGCCGAAGGGCATTCGGAGGTAGCAGAATACTCCAGCGGGGGTGACAAAACTTGTTTTGACTTGGTCTTCGGGCTTTAACCAGATCTGGTGATAGCCGGAATAAGGGTTGAGGAAACTGAGGAGCTCCGCTCTGGCCGTTGTAGGACCGAAAGTAGCGACCAGAGGGGGGGTGAATGGGCGCCTTAAAAATTCTTTCGAATCAATGGCCTGTTCCCAATACCCAACGCACCTCAAAAAGACTAAGCAGCAGAAAATAAACAGAAGGCCTAAGTCTAAAGGTATCTAACCTAGAAGCAACTGATGACAAACAGAGAACTATTAAAGACGTGCAACTAGGCAGATGAATACTGTATATCAGGCCCAAACTTCCCAATGAAATGATCTAAGTATATGTAAAGTGAAATGAGAAGTTACTGTCCAAATTTGTCTCCTGTTCGGAACATGGCGAAGCCTGCTTCGCCCGTCGAGGTTTGCTTCGGAGATGATTGACGAAGACTACTTCGCTGGTCGAAGCCTGCTTCGGAGGTTGGTGACGAAGCCTGCTTCGGAGGTCAGTTGCGAAGCTTGTCGAAGATGCCGAAGGTGTTTTGGTCTAGCCTAGTTCGAAGTGGCAAGAAGCGAAGTATGCTTCGAAACGAAGTATGACAATGCCGGAGCCTGGTTCGAAGTATGTACTTCGAAGGCAAGGCTTCGGACACAGCTTCGAACCGAGTGCTTCGAAACAAAACCTTCGAACAGAGAACTTCGAATGCAACACACAGATGGACTACCTTCGAACAAAGAAGCGAAGCCTGTCACACGACAGAGGCACCAAATTCGAAGCCTACACTCTACCTTCGAAAAGAGCAAGCTTCGAAAAGAGAAGCGAAGGCTGACACGCCACAAAGAAAACGAAGCGAAGCCTAGCAGAATGACAAGCTTCGAAGCCAACTTCGAAGCCTATCGAAGTGTGGACTTCGAACAGCTAGAGCTGGAGCATCTTCGCACTGTCGTTCGAGGTATGCGATGCTGTTCGTTCAGAAAATACTTCGAAGCTTAGCAACACAGGACACAAACCGAAGTTTGAAGATCGAACGAAGCCTTCGAAGGGGTTAGATCGAAGCCTTCCTCACGGAGCTGAGGGGCTTCGAACAGAAAGGGGGCTTCGCTAGAAAACAACCAGAAAAGTTGATAGAACCTGTCAACTTCGATCAAAAAGCTGTGCAGTAAAAGCAGAAAGCTGATACCCGAGTACTGTTGCTACAGTGGAGGAGTACTACTTGCAAACAGCAAGAACTAGTACTCTGCTTGTGAAGAACAGAAGCAAAACAAAGCAAAAATCTCTCGGGAAATAAATTGCTGCATGCAAACTGAAAGAGCCCAAAGCTGATAAATAAATGCAGCACACAACCAGAGGGAATCCAACACCAACCAGACCAAGGAAAAAATGAATCTGAGATAAACTCACAGAAGGTTCCTGGCGGCGCACACAAGTAGGAGAGAGACAACACAGGGAACAAGAGGAATGACCCAATGAATGATGCAAAAAGTGATTTCTAGAAGGGTAGTCCAAACCCTAGGGATTGGGGTCCTATTTATAGGCTCCCAACACTAGGAATATTATACCAGCCCCTTAGGGTTTTTACAGACGCAAGAATAAAGGAAAATACTCTACTGCCCTTAGGAATTCTTACAGACACGACTGACTGACTGTGGGCCTAGAGTTACAGATGACTTATCCGGAAGCTAAGTTTTCGTAGCGACTACGGTTTCTCTTATGGAGAGTCGGATATAAGATCGACGATCGTCAGTTTTGCGCCGAAACTGACAAAGCCTCCACCGACTTTGCACCAGGTACTCGGATTGGGCCGGCCCGATTCCGCAGCTCTCTCAGCCCGGCAATCACTCACCGCCCGTGTACCTGAGTCAATCCTGGTCAACAGCCCAGTGGGTCTTCTACTGCTTCTGGCCCATGTACCCGGATTGGGCCAGCCCGACTTCGCAGCCTTCTCTGCCCGACAGTCGCTCACTGCCCGTGTACCTGAGTCACACGCGGCCCATGAAACAACAGATCTCCTCTCTTCTTCTGTCCTCTTTGACTATCATTGACAATGACTCATCACTTCTAGAGCCATGAGGCCCACGCTATTCAGCATGGCTCCTCAATCTCCCCCTTGATGAGTGCATTGTCAACATTCCTCTTCTTCAGCTTTTCAGCACCTGTGAACAAATGTGGAAACACGAAAACAAAACAAAAAAAACACAAGAAAACAAAGAAGAAGAAAAAGAAGGTAAAAGCTTAACCCTAATGACCAAAAGCCGAACAAAAGCAAGAAGTGGTCATTATGGTTAACTAAAACGTAAAAGCTCAAAATGAGTGCGATTTCAGAACAACAAGGATATCAACAGAGTAAAAACTCCCCCTTAAATTCTGATCCCAAATTTTCTCCCCCTTGTTGACAAGTGAACTCATCAAGCACTCAATAGAGACACAAACTCCCCCTGAAATGCAACTCCCCCTCAAAATATGCAGTGAATTCAACTGGAGTGCATAAGGAGTGTAGAAAGCATGCTTCTCAGATATGATTGACTGCAATTACAACATCTAACAGATACAGCAAAAGACATACTGTAACGATACATGGCATGGGCAGTGCAACAGATGATATCTAAAGAAAGTCATTAGCACGCATTGTTCAGTATTTGCAAACAAAAGTATCACCACATGTTCCAATAAACAAGCAAGGTAGAGCATGAGATGCAAAAGCTAACTGATATCTACCAAGATAAGCATTGTCCAAAAACAAAGTGCTTCAGCAAACTTGTTATCATTTCAATTTTCAAGCTTTTACTTTTCCCTTTTTCATTTTTGCCAGGGGTTATTTGCATGTCAAACCTTATGCTGACCGACCATGTCAAGCCTAGGCCAGAACTGGACCATCAGAAGATTAAGACATTGGTCTTGGCATACACTACAGTGTCCTAGTTCATACCAAAGTGCTATGGTACGCAGTCCAGAACAATGCAATGCGACAAGACAAACCCACCTGGATCTTTTCAATTTTAAGCATAAAAAGGCATGGAATTTTCATTTTTCTGGTTTTTCATTATTTTATAGCACATTTCCATGATTAAAGCATACAGATGTCCAAGTTGCATATGTGCATCCAAGTCAGGAACTAGCTACGAGGCATGTAACAGATAGCAAGAACATTCAGCCTACGCATGCTAGTTATCAGAAGCAATGGTGATTATTTTTCAATTTTAAAGCATAAAAAGCCATGCATATGACAGATATCAGACTTATCAAGCAAACTGAGACAAGACATGATCATTGACAAGTAATCAAAAGCATGTACCAGCTAGAATAAGTAAAGCAGGTCAATCATATAACAGAAGCAAGCTCAAAAGTGTGATATGTGAATATGCAAGATATGAACACACACAGAAAGACTCAAGAAAAGAGTAAAGAAGAAAGAAAACTGACGCAAAATATCCTAAAAAGGATACACAACACCCAAATCTCCTCGTAAACGCTCGAATGAAGACTGATCTAGGGGTTTGGTGAAAATATCAGCCAACTGATGATGGGTATCAACATGAACAAGGTCAATGACACCTTTCTCATATTGATCCTGCAAGAAGTGAAAGCGCACATCAATGTGTTTGGTTTTTGAATACCCACTTGGTGCCTATGGGGTTGCATCCTGGAGGCGGCTCAACTAGTGTCCACACCCGATTGCGAACAAAGTTCTCAAGCTCTTCTTGCATAGCATTAATCCAATTAGAATCAGAAAGAGCATGAGAAACATCTATGGGCTCAAAAGATGCAACAAACACAGATTCAGCAAACACAGCAAGAGAGGCAGAAGAACGCAAAGTTCTCTCAGTCAGATCACCTATGATGAGCTCTGAGGGATGGTCACGCTGTACTGCTCGGGTTCCCTGGTGATCTGAAGTCACCTCACCAGAGTCAGTAGCTGGCACCTCTAGACTCGACTGAGGGGGCTCGATCGTAGTGGAAGAAGTGATCAGAGGTCCGCCCTCATCCTCAGTCGAAGTCTCAGAAGGTGTGGGCTCTGCGGGGGATGCAGAAGGCCCACCCTCATCAGCAGCTGGAGTATCCTCATCTTCCTCGAAGATGGACTCTCCGAGCTCATCATCACCAGAAAGCTCAAAAGAAGGAGTCAAAGAAGGCAAGGACTTATCAAATGAAACCTCACAAGTCTCGACAAGCAGCTGGGATTCGAGGTTCCAAACACGGAAGTCTCGAGAATGCAATGCATAACCAAGAAAAACACCATCCCAGCAACGAGATTCAAACTTGTCCAAATGCCCTCCCTTCTTGAGCACAAAGCACTTGCAGCCAAACGCTCGCAAGTGGCTCACCTTGGGCTGTCTGCCAAACCGCAATTCATATGATGTCTTACCAAGGTAAGCTCTAAGAAAAATGCGGTTGGCCAGATAGCAAGCCGTGTTCATGGCTTCAGCCCAAAAATGCCTAGGAGTCCTGTGCTCATCGAGCATCGTCCTGGCCATCTCGACTAGTGTAACACCCCAGAAATTAAAAAGGATTAAAATAAAAGAAAAATATTATTTAAATCATTTCTGGATTTATTTATTAAAGGAAAATCACAAAAGAGCCCAAATAAAGCCAAACAGGGAGAAATACTCAAAATCTGGACTTGAAAATTTTATGAGATGAACTAGAGACCAAAATATAATTTTAGGAATTTCTACAAATTTTTATCAACAGTGATTCAACCCTTAATCAAATATTCGAATTACTGGAATTATTTTAAATCAGAAATCAATTTTAATCCTTCATGGGCCTCAACCCCGAAACCTCCCTCAGCCCGGCCCAGCCCATCCATGAGCCACTGACAGGTGGGACCAACCTGTCGGCGCTCGCCTCCCCTCTCTCCTCCCGCCCGCGCCCCGCCTGACCCCACACAGCAGTCTCACACCTCCGCCTCCCTCTCTCTGACCACCGTGGCCCGCCTGTCGGCCCTTCCTTTTCTGGTTCGGTCGCTGACAGGTGGGGGCCACCTGTCAGATGCTTCGTCTCCGATGGAAGGGGATCGCCCCCTTCCTTCTTCCCGGCGATCCCTTTCTGTTTCCCTCGCCGCCGGCCGCCAGATCCCATCCGATCGCCCCGGAACACTTTCCTTGGTCGCCACCGCCCCTTTCCATCGGTTGCCCACACGTTTTCGCGCCTTTGGAAAGCTACCCGAAGCTTGGAAGGAGATCGCCGGAGCCCTCGGGATCCCTCGGGTTCCCTTCCATTTAACCGACGCCGGCGACCCTATAAGTACCCCTCGGCTCACCGCACTCTGCCCACACCGCCTAAAGCCCTAGCCTTCGCCCTCCAGAGCGCTGCTGCTGTTTTTGCGAGCCCCTCCCCTGCTCCACCTCCAGCGAGCCTTCGCCGTCGCCTCGGACCCCCGCCGCCCTAGCCGCCGCCACCGTCGGGTCCGTCATCGACCACCCCACCTCGTCCACCCCTCCGTTGGCCGTGGACACCGCCGGACCGCCGTCGCCGTTGAGCACCCGTACGCCCTCCGTCGTCTACGCTCGCCGCCGGTCGCCTCCAAGCCCCCATCATCGCCGCCGAAGGTATCGTCGTGACCCCCTTACTCCCCGCGTTTCGTTTTTGGCCCTAGCTAGGCCCCTAGGCCCTTGCCGTCGCCATCGTGGCCGCACCCGAGCCCGCCGTCGCCGAAGACGAAGGCGGTACTCGACCCCTTAGCGCGTGCTGTGCCGGATTCCATCTGAGCCGCACGATCGCAAACGAAGGGCACAGATTAAATCCCTTCGGGATTTAATCTCACCCGTAGATCTGGTCAAAGGGGTACGGGGCGATCGCAGCCGTCGATCGTTACTTGAACCCCAGGATCGATCTGGTGCGTCCACGTCATACCGGTTCGCGAGATCTAATCGTGGCCGTCCAATTTCACTTACGCCTCCCGCCTCGCGCCCGATCGCCGGATCTGGATCCAACGGATCTGGTTGATCCGGTCCACGCGCATAGTCACGGGTTCACGGGGAACCTGGTTCACCGTGGACCAGGGACTTTTTTTAGTTTAAATAAAATCCAGAAAATTGATTTAAACTTTGAAAATTCATATCTTGCTCATTTTAACTCCAAATTTCACCATTCAAATTTTGTTAAATCCAGAATAATATTCTCTACACATTAATGCAATAAAAACAGTATGTTACTGTTACCCAAAATATTCTTAATAAATAAATGAATAAAAACCCCTTAGGATTAAGATTAATAAGATAGAAAATAAATTAGGAAAAATTCCAAAAAGTTAAACTTTACTGTTTTATACAAAACTACAGAAGATTAAAATGTTACTTCACATAAAAACACCCACAAATATGTATAATTATGTTTGGTGATGTTTTATTGAATGTGATGTATTATTTATTTTTCCGTATCGAGAAGACTACGAGTTCGTCGAGGAGCAGGAGTTCTACCCCGAGGTTCCTCCATCCCCATTTGCTGATCAAGGCAAGTCATCGACCATCTCTGTGGAAACAGTTGATCATAATTGAGCCTATGTTTTAATAACTTATCGCTATAACTCATAGGTTAATATTGCATTAGTCAAATACTCAAGCCTTACACTTATATTTATTAGATCCCCGTCCTTGTGTGCAAACCCAAGCCATGCTTATTGAGCCTTAACTCCTTGTCACTCTACTATAAAAATATTAGCTATGTGCCCAATGTACCGGCACAACTGCTATAGGTTAAAAAGAACGAGTCGTAGATAGCTGGATTCTGTATATGAATTTCCCTGTTATTCTCGTCTCTGGACTCTGTTGGAGTTAGCTAGGTTATAAGTATGGTGGGTTCCGGGTGCAAGCTCGGGCACTGGTTTGTCGCACCCGGGGCACTATAAGGACCGGTCTGCGGGATCTGTTGCAAAGCACTTCCGTACCAACCACAAGTCTAATGGGTAAGTCCTAACTGGAAGTATGGAATACTCCGGCTTGATGCACCATAGAGGAGGGGGCAAGGGGGCTAGCCTGCGGGCGACTTGTACCGACGAGGCTCAAGGGGGGTATGGTGGGGCTCTGATGTGTCGGGACACCATATGAAACACATAAGAGGGTGCTATTGAGTCGGAGAGGACTATATGGAAAGTTTTGGCACGAGTTCCCGTGTGATGGGTCATCTCGTTACACTTCGGTGTAGGTGATGAGTGCGTGCCTTGTGGGTACAGTGGTACATCTCTGATCAGAGTAATTAAATCTTTTCGAAAAGCCGAGCCCACGGTCAAGGGCGGGTTGTGTGACTACTCGCAGTTAGTTTACAATTGTTTGAATGGTCAAGTTATTCATGGCACGTAAGGACTGTTGAGCGAGGTGGGGCTGACTGTACCCCTCGAGTTAGAAGATGATGATACACAAGCACATGTTTACTTTTTCGTACTAATAAATTGCTCACATTTAAAAGCTTTACAATTATGCTGCTTCCGCAAAGTTAGCCACTATCTCCCTTGTTATTATCTTGCATTGTATTTGCATTCGGTGGCTTGCTGAGTACATCTGTACTCACCCCGTTGACTTACAACATCAGAGCCCGTCTACTACGAGGAGGATGAAGGTCTGGAGTAGCGACCCAGTCAAGGCGAGACTGGAAGGAGGCATTCATCTAGGACCCTTATTTTATTAGTTTCTCTTTACCTTTATTCACTTTTGTATTAATGCGGTCTACGAACCGTGAATGATTGCCCGTAATGTACGTGGTCGCATGATGAACGTCTTGTTTTATTGATTTTCTATGGAATTTCAATAAAAGTCCTGATTTATTAAATCGGGGCGCGACAAGATGGTATCAGAGCCGACTTGACTGTAGGAAGCCAAACAGACCTGACCTTAGGATTTAAACTTACTATATTTTCTTACAAACACTACTTATCCTCTCATCTTCCGAGGTTTTCACAAAAATTTTCTCTCTTTTGTAGATGCCGGTTCACACCATGAGCGGGACTCTTCGTGACGAGGCCGGATTCATCCGCGAGCTTTGCGTGCTCGTCGACTTTTTGGGGTTTCCCCATGAGCCTACGTTCCACGGGATCTTTCCCGATGCGAACGAGAGCTACTGCGAGGTCACGGTTGTGATCCGCCCCTCCTCCACGCAGCCACCCTTCTACACCCATGGAGTTGGAGGACCTTCATTCGTGGTGGCTAGCCAGCGAGCCGCTCTTCAGTCCCTCGCCGAGCTTCGACTGGTATACGACTGCCACCTCCGCGACACCGTCTACCGCTTCATGCCCATGCGCACACCCGGGAGTCATCGCAACATCTACATCAGCCCCCTCACACAGAGCAACTCCGCCATCACCCGCACGATGAGACTCTTGGAGGCCATGGACAACCTCCACACCGAGGCCGTTCTCGACGCAGACAGCCAGCACGACACCATCGACTTCTACCGCCACACTTCGGAGAACCTGACCCGGGAGAATGCCGAGCTCCGTCGACAGCTTGAGCAGAACCCTTTGTTGACCCTTGAGGTGGAGGAGTTAAGGCGTCAGAACGAGCTCCTACGCCAGGGCGCCATGGTCCACACCCAGCTCCGTCAGCAGCTCAGAGAATTGAAGAAGGACATAGAGGAGATCGCGCCTCTTCCGCCTCGCAGGAAGAAACCCCTTCGGATCCCCAGTGTGAGGCCCAAGAGGATCTCCCGCAGCGCACCACCCGCCGGACCGTCCAGCTCCTCGACCCCGACCGTCTCCCACGAGCCCGAGATCGAGCCGTCCCCCGAGCTGCCATAGACGTAGTTTTACGATTGATTGTTATTTTTATTATTGCTTGCTTGTATTAGCATTCATGTCAAAACATAAGGCATGAATGAAGAAATAAATAAATGTAACCGCGAGAACGGTACCCTTTTGAAATAAAACATAAAGAAGTTCACTAAAATAAATGTGTATACTCTGAAAACTCCAGGATGACCAACACTCAGGGTTCAGACGCTCCTCAGAACGGAGGAGATAGTGGCAACCTGCCACAATGGGGAGCCACCGGGCAAAGGCAAGCCCCGGTCGCCAACCACCCCACTCTGGCCGAGATGATGGCCACACAGAACCAGCTGGTCTCAGCCCTTTTGCACCAGATGCAGCAGCAGCAGCAGCAGATGCAAGAGCAGCAGGCTCACCTTTTCCGCCTCCACCAACAGCCCGAGCTGCCCCGACCTGCCACACCAGCTCCCGCTCCCGCGTCGCAGCTCTCGGAGTTCCTCCGAGTCCGCCCACCAACCTTCTCGAGCACCACCAACCCCATGGAGGCTAGGGATTGGTTGCGAGCTATCGAGAAGAAGCTCGACCTCCTGACTTGCACTGAGCAGGAGAGGGTGGCCTTCGCCACCCACCAGCTTCATGGTCCCGCCGCAGAATGGTGGGACAATCACCGCGAGACTCTGCCCGAGGGCCACGCCCATACTTGGGCAGAGTTCTCCGCTGCTTTCCGTGCTGCTCACATCCCCGACGGCATTATAGCTCAGAAGCAACAAGAGTTTAGGGACCTGCAGCAGGGGAGTAGGTCCGTAATAGAATATCTGCATGAGTTCAACAGGTTGGCCAGGTACGCACCTGAAGAGGTTCGTACGGATGCGGCCAGACAGGCTAAGTTCCTCCGGGGACTGAAGGATGAGCTGTCTCTACAGCTTATCTCCGGAGATTTCGCCAACTTCCAAAAGTTGGTGAACAAGGCGATCATGCAAGAGACCCAGCAGAACAAGGTCGACCAGAAGAAGAAGCGCATGATTGCCTTCAGGCAAAACCAAGGCATGGCCCAGAGACCCCGTTTTGTTCCACCTCCACCAGCACAGCAGTACCACCCCCGCCCTGTGTATCGTCCGGCGCCACCAGCCGCCAATGCCGGAGCCAGCCAACCTCGTCCCGCTCCCGCCGCACCAACCGTCCCAGCTGCCCCGGCCAAGAAGCCGGAAGTTTTGAGAGACAGGCATGACAAGCCTATAGTATGCTTCAACTGCCGCCAGGAGGGACACTACTCCCATCAGTGCCCTCATCCCAAGCGTGCTCAAGGCATCGCCTCCAACCCCGCCGTCCGCGCCAAGGTGAACCACGTCACCGCCGAGGAAGCTCAGGCCGCACCAGAGATTGTCATGGGTAAGTTTATGGTTCATTCATCACTTGCAGTGGTATTATTTGACACCGGAGCTACCCACTCCTTTATATCAACTACTTTTGTGGAAAATAATGCCCTGGACATAAGTAAACTACCCCGGCCAGTATTGATAGCTACCCCGGGCAAGCAAACCCTCGCCTGTTCCTTTAGTCCAAGGGTATGGGTAGAAATCCAAGGCACGATATTTTGGGCCGACCCCATTCTAATAGAATGCCAAGGTTTGGATCTCATTCTAGGGATGGATTGGATAAACAAACACCAAGGTGTAATAGAATGTGCCCAGAGAAAAGTGACTGTGACTAATGAAGAAGGGACTATAGTCACATTACAAATGCCCAGCATGAAGGCCGGAAGGACAAGACTACATCAGATTATCTTGGAGGAGATACCCGTAGTCAGTGAATACCCGGACGTATTCCCAGAGGATCTACCAGGGATGCCACCCAAGAGGGACATCGAGTTCAGGATTGACTTGGTGCCCGGAACCACCCCTATTTATAAGCGACCATACCGAATGGCCGCCAATGAGTTAGCTGAGATGAAGCAGCAATTGGAGGATCTCGAGAAGAAAGGCTACATCAGACCTAGCACATCGCCATGGGGTGCTCCCGTCATCTTCGTCGAGAAGAAAGAAGACAAGGCAAAGCGTATGTGTGTGGATTATCGCGCTTTGAATGAAGTAACCATCAAGAATAAGTACCCGTTGCCTCGAATCGATGATCTCTTCGACCAGCTAAAAGGAGCTACAGTATTCTCGAAGATCGACTTGCGTTCTGGTTATCATCAGTTAAGGATCCGAGAGGAGGACATACCCAAGACTGCCTTCACTACCCGTTATGGATTATATGAGTGTACGGTTATGTCCTTTGGATTGACCAACGCCCCTGCATTCTTCATGAATATGATGAATAAAGTGTTCATGGAATATTTGGACAAGTTCATCATGGTCTTCATAGACGACATCCTCATTTATTCCAAGGACCAGAAAGAGCACGAGACTCATCTCCGGTTAACCTTAGGAAAGTTAAGGGAACACCAATTGTATGCCAAGTACAACAAATGCAAGTTTTGGACGGCAGATGTAAAGTTCCTTGGACACATCATCTCTGCGCAAGGAATCGCAATAGACCCTGCCACCGTAGAAGCAGTTACGGATTGGTTGCCACCCACGAACGTATCTGAGATACGAAGTTTTCTGGGTTTGGCCGGATATTATCGAAGATTCATCGAGAATTTTTCTAAGATAGCCAAGCCAATGACCAAGTTGTTGCAGAAAGGAGAGAAGTTTGAATGGACTCCTGAATGCGAGGAAAGTTTCCGCACCCTCAAGACCTGTTTGGTGTCTGCACCTATACTGACCCTACCGGATATCCGCAAAGACTTCCATGTCTATTGCGACGCATCTCGCCAAGGATTGGGATGTGTTCTTATGCAAGATGGGAAGGTTATCTCTTATGCCTCCCATCAGTTGAGACCTCATGAGTTGAATTATCTGACCCATGATTTGGAATTAGCCGCCGTAGTGCACGCCCTTAAGATTTGGAGGCACTACTTGGTTGGGAATCGTTGTGAGATCTTTACGGATCACAAGAGTTTGAAGTATATTTTCACACAGCCAGACCTTAACTTGAGGCAAAGACGATGGTTGGAACTAATCAAGGACTATGACTTAGGTATTCACTACCACCCCGGAAAAGCAAATGTGGTAGCTGATGCCTTAAGTCGCAAGGGATATTGCACAGCCATGATGATTCAAGAACACACACCCTTGTTATGCAGGGAGATGGAAAAGTTGAATCTTGGATTGACTACCGGAGCATATCTAGCCACCTTGGAAACCCAGCCTATTCTATTTGAGCAGATCCGTGAAGCTCAGTTGGAGGACCCGGATATAGCTGCCATTAGGAAGAACATGAGACAAGGAAAAGCCCCCGGATTTTCAGAGGACGAGAATGGCACCATATGGTTTGGACCCCGGATATGTGTACCGGATAAACCCGAGATAAAGACCCTTATCCTGAGAGAAGCTCATGAGACATTGTACTCCATTCATCCCGGCAGTACCAAGATGTGCCAGGATCTGAAAGAGCGTTATTGGTGGGTCAGCATGAAGAGGGAGATTGCCCAGTTTGTCGCCGAATGTGACACCTGCAGAAGAGTAAAAGCTGAACATCAGAGGCCTGCAGGATTGTTACAGCCACTTAAAGTGCCGGAATGGAAGTTGGAAGAGATCGGTATGGATTTCATCACCGGATTACCAAAGACCCAACTTGGGTATGATTCTATTTGGGTGATCATCGATCGGCTTACGAAAGTAGCTCATTTCATAGCCGTCAAGACGACCTTCAGTGGCCCTAAGCTTGCAGAGCTATATATGGCCCGGATCGTATGTCTTCATGGAGTGCCTAAGAAGATAGTGTCTGACCGAGGAAGTCAGTTTACCTCTCGTTTCTGGAAGAACCTTCAAGAGGAGATGGGCACGAGATTGAATTTCAGTACCGCCTACCATCCTCAGACAGATGGACAAACAAAGAGGGTAAATCAGATACTGGAGGATATGCTTCGAGCGTGTGTTTTGGATTTTGGAGCCACTTGGGATAAGAGCTTGCCGTACGCAGAATTTTCATACAACAACAGCTACCAAGCCAGCCTTCAGATGTCTCCCTTTGAAGCACTATATGGACGTAAGTGCAGAACGCCTCTACTTTGGGACCAAACCGGTGAATCCCAAGTATTCGGAACAGACATTCTTCGTGAAGCTGAAGAGAAAGTACGGATCATCAGAGATCGACTCAAGATAGCCCAATCATGATAGAAGAGCTACGCAGACAATCGTCGCCGAGACCTAGCCTTTGAAGAGGGAGATCATGTCTACCTACGAGTTACGCCTCTCCGTGGTACTCAACGATTTAACATGAGAGGAAAGTTGGCCCCTCGATATGTTGGACCATTCCCCATTATCCGACGCCAAGGTGAAGTTGCTTATCAGTTGGACCTACCACCCTCATTGACTGGAGTGCATGATGTGTTCCACGTATCTCAACTCAAGAAGTGTCTCCGCGTCCCCACAGAGCAAGTGGATCTTCAGCAGTTGGATGTCCAAGAGGATCTGACCTATGTGGAAAAGCCGGTCAAGATATTGGAAGTCAAAGAAAGGACCACCAGGAGTCGAGTCATCCGCTTCTGCAAAGTGCAGTGGAGCAATCATCCGGTAGATGAACTCAAGGCACAGCATCCTGAGCTATTCGAGGATTGACCCGAATCTCGAGGACGAGATTCTCTGTAAGGGGGATAGGATTGTAACACCCCAGAAATTAAAAAGGATTAAAATAAAAGAAAAATATTATTTAAATCATTTCTGGATTTATTTATTAAAGGAAAATCACAAAAGAGCCCAAATAAAGCCAAACAGGGAGAAATACTCAAAATCTGGACTTGAAAATTTTATGAGATGAACTAGAGACCAAAATATAATTTTAGGAATTTCTACAAATTTTTATCAACAGTGATTCAACCCTTAATCAAATATTCGAATTACTGGAATTATTTTAAATCAGAAATCAATTTTAATCCTTCATGGGCCTCAACCCCGAAACCTCCCTCAGCCCGGCCCAGCCCATCCATGAGCCACTGACAGGTGGGACCATGAAGGATTAAATCCCGAAGCTTGGAAGGAGATCGCCGGAGCCCTCGGGATCCCTCGGGTTCCCTTCCATTTAACCGACGCCGGCGACCCTATAAGTACCCCTCGGCTCACCGCACTCTGCCCACACCGCCTAAAGCCCTAGCCTTCGCCCTCCAGAGCGCCGCTGCTGTTTTTGCGAGCCCCTCCCCTGCTCCACCTCCGGCGAGCCTTCGCCGTCGCCTCGGACCCCCGCCGCCCTAGCCGCCGCCACCGTCGGGTCCGTCATCGACCACCCCACCTCGTCCACCCCTCCGTTGGCCGTGGACACCGCCGGACCGCCGTCGCCGTTGAGCACCCGTACGCCCTCCGTCGTCTACGCTCGCCGCCGGTCGCCTCCAAGCCCCCATCATCGCCGCCGAAGGTATCGTCGTGACCCCCTTACTCCCCGCGTTTCGTTTTTTGGCCCTAGCTAGGCCCCTAGGCCCTTGCCGTCGCCATCGTGGCCGCACCCGAGCCCGCCGTCGCCGAAGACGAAGGCGGTACTCGACCCCTTAGCGCGTGCTGTGCCGGATTCCATCTGAGCCGCACGATCGCAAACGAAGGGCACAGATTAAATCCCTTCGGGATTTAATCTCACCCGTAGATCTGGTCAAAGGGGTACGGGGCGATCGCAGCCGTCGATCGTTACTTGAACCCCAGGATCGATCTGGTGCGTCCACGTCATACCGGTTCGCGAGATCTAATCGTGGCCGTCCAATTTCACTTACGCCTCCCGCCTCGCGCCCGATCGCCGGATCTGGATCCAACGGATCTGGTTGATCCGGTCCACGCGCATAGTCACGGGTTCACGGGGAACCTGGTTCACCGTGGACCAGGGACTGTTTTAGTTTAAATAAAATCCAGAAAATTGATTTAAACTTTGAAAATTCATATCTTGCTCATTTTAACTCCAAATTTCACCATTCAAATTTTGTTAAATCCAGAATAATATTCTCTACACATTAATGCAATAAAAACAGTATGTTACTGTTACCCAAAATATTCTTAATAAATAAATGAATAAAAACCCCTTAGGATTAAGATTAATAAGATAGAAAATAAATTAGGAAAAATTCCAAAAAGTTAAACTTTACTGTTTTATACAAAACTACAGAAGATTAAAATGTTACTTCACATAAAAACACCCACAAATATGTATAATTATGTTTGGTGATGTTTTATTGAATGTGATGTATTATTTATTTTTCCGTATCGAGAAGACTACGAGTTCGTCGAGGAGCAGGAGTTCTACCCCGAGGTTCCTCCATCCCCATTTGCTGATCAAGGCAAGTCATCGACCATCTCTGTGGAAACAGTTGATCATAATTGAGCCTATGTTTTAATAACTTATCGCTATAACTCATAGGTTAATATTGCATTAGTCAAATACTCAAGCCTTACACTTATATTTATTAGATCCCCGTCCTTGTGTGCAAACCCAAGCCATGCTTATTGAGCCTTAACTCCTTGTCACTCTACCATAAAAATATTAGCTATGTGCCCAATGTACCGGCACAACTGCTATAGGTTAAAAAGAACGAGTCGTAGATAGCTGGATTCTGTATATGAATTTCCCTGTTATTCTCGTCTCTGGACTCTGTTGGAGTTAGCTAGGTTATAAGTATGGTGGGTTCCGGGTGCAAGCTCGGGCACTGGTTTGTCGCACCCGAGGCACTATAAGGACCGGTCTGCGGGATCTGTTGCAAAGCACTTCCGTACCAACCACAAGTCTAATGGGTAAGTCCTAACTGGAAGTATGGAATACTCCGGCTTGATGCACCATAGAGGAGGGGGCAAGGGGGCTAGCATGCGGGCGACTTGTACCGACGAGGCTCAAGGGGGGGTATGGTGGGGCTCCGATGCGTCGGGACACCATATGAAACCCATAAGAGGGTGCTATTGAGTCGGAGAGGACTATATGGAAAGTTTTGGCACGAGTTCCCGTGTGATGGGTCATCTCGTTACACTTCGGTGTAGGTGATGAGTGCGTGCCTTGTGGGTACAGTGGTACATCTCTGATCAGAGTAATTAAATCTTTTCGAAAAGCCGAGCCCACGGTCAAGGGCGGGTTGTGTGACTACTCGCAGTTAGTTTACAATTGTTTGAATGGTCAAGTTATTCATGGCACGTAAGGACTGTTGAGCGAGGTGGGGCTGACTGTACCCCTCGAGTTAGAAGATGATGATACACAAGCACATGTTTACTTTTCCGTACTAATAAATTGCTCACATTTAAAAGCTTTACAATTATGCTGCTTCCGCAAAGTTAGCCACTATCTCCCTTGTTATTATCTTGCATTGTATTTGCATTCGGTGGCTTGCTGAGTACATCTGTACTCACCCCGTTGACTTACAACATCAGAGCCCGTCTACTACGAGGAGGATGAAGGTCTGGAGTAGCGACCCAGTCAAGGCGAGACTGGAAGGAGGCGTTCATCTAGGACCCTTATTTTATTAGTTTCTCTTCACCTTTATTCACTTTTGTATTAATGCGGTCTACGAACAGTGAATGATTGCCCGTAATGTACGTGGTCGCATGATGAACGTCTTGTTTTATTGATTTTCTATGGAATTTCAATAAAAGTCCTGATTTATTAAATCGGGGCGCGACAACTAGCGTGCGGTTCTTTCGTTCCACAACGCCGTTCTGTGGGGGGAGTGTAAGGAGAAGAAAACTGATGGTCCAGACCCTGATCACTACAAAAGCTGATGAACTGAGAGTTCTTGAACTCAGAGCCGTTGTCGGAGCGAATTGCTCGCATCCGACCATTGTTCTCATTCTTCAGCTTCAAAATCAGGTCATGAACAAATTGAAAAGTTTAATCCTTAGACTCCAAAAAAGAAAACCCACGAGAATCGAGAAAAGTCGTCAACAATTACAAGAGCATACCACTTTCCACCGACTGAGCGTACCCGAGCTGGACCTACAGTGTCCAAATGTAAAAGCTTGCCCGGATACGAAGTCATCACCTGAGTCACAGGTGAATGAGAAGCGGCAATCATTTTCCCATGACGACAGGGATGACAAACTAGATCCTTCTCCATCTTAAGCTTGGGCAATCCTCGGATGAGGTCCATAGAGCTTAACCTGACTAGCAGATCAAAACTCAAATGACCTAACCTCCTATGCCACTTCCAGAGCTCAGAAGAAGATCCAACAATCAAACAACGAGAAGGGCCAAAAGAACTAGAGAAATCAATTCGAAAAACTTTACCGAAAGGTAAAATCTGACAAACCAAAGACCCTCTAGAATCAACCACAGAAGAATTGCCCTTCTTAAAACGCACTTCCAAACCATCCTCAAGAAGTTGCGAAACAGAGTTCAAATTGAAGTTCAAATTCTTAACCAAAGCAACATTCTTTAAAGAGAAATGATCTGAAATGCGAATTGAGCCAATGCCACTTACTTTCCCTTGACCACTGTTCCCGAATGTGATGTACTCTTTGGAGCTCGGGGGAGTGAGACTGGAGAACCATCTGCGATGTCCCATCATGTGGCGAGAGCATCCTGAGTCCATGATCCAAACGTCCTCCAGTCCCTGATCCTGCACAATCAGTGGCTGTAAGTGGGAGCAAATGGTCTGGCACCAGGTTTAGCAAAAGAGCTAAACCAGTGTCGAGCCATCTGCTCAAAAGATGGAAAGCGAAAACCATCAAAAGAGTTTGGACCAAAACGCGGCTCAAAGCGCGGTCCTCGGTTCTGCCTAAACCTGCGGCCACGAGGTCCAGGACCGTAGCCAACACGGTCTGGAGCTCTGCCGGAACGGACACCACCAACTGGAGCACGGGCAAGAAAGCCGTCTCCTCTACCACCACCTACACGACGCGGCCTGGCCTCCAGCCTCTCCCCGCGTCGAGGAACACGCAGTCTACCACCCTGCTGGTAGAACTGCTCCTGATCACCACGAGCTCTCTCTGCTCTCTCAACCCGCTTCCTCCTGAAGCAAAACTCCGCAAGATGCCCGTCTCTCTAACAGTACTTACAATGATAGGTGGGCTTCTTGGGATGTGGTTGAGGCTTGGGATGTTTGGGCTTGGTGGTGTTAGGTGTAGTCTTCTTGGGTTGAGAAGGTCCAGGAAGAGAGTCTAGAGAAGAGTGGAGGAGTTTGGGCTTAGGAACCCAGATAGGTTTCTTGGGTGGAGCTTTGGGTGGTTCATGAATCACCCCATCCTTGGGCTGACAAGCCTGGGAGGACTCAGTGGAGTGAGTCTTGGGGTTTCTCTGCTCAGGAGTCATTTTACTCCACTCCACTGCCCGGCTAATTGCACTCTCAAAGTCAGCCTTGGTGTAGGTGTAACCTACTCCAAACCCATCCTGCCTTTTGAACTGCTGGATCATCATGCCAAGCTGAGGCTCTCTAGCACTGATCCAACTCAGGATGGAACGGAGGTAAAAGTTCTCATTCTGAGAATCTGCTAGCTCCTCTCTCAAGGAAGCTAGAACCTCCACCTGAGACAAGCAGGTCTCACACTCACTCTCTACTTGGACAGACTTTTCGGCTTTTAGCTTGATCAACTCCATTCTAAGAGACAGACAGTTCTCACAGACAGTGGGTGGAACTGATAGTGTCTCAAGCTCTAGCCTAGTCTGGGCAAGCTCAGCTCTCAACCTCTCCAAATCACCCAAATGCTCATCGCCCTTGGATTTCAGCTCAGCTAAGGCAGCTAGATGAGTTGGGCAATGAACACAGGGTGTGACAACAGTGGCTTGAGCATCTTTCAGCTCCAGCTGAGCGCTTTCAAGCTCAGTGTCCAAAGCGTCCCTCTCATCAACCCTTTATGTGTACCTGGACTTCAGAGTCGATAGGTCACACAGAAGCACCTCACACTTCGGGCACTCACTGCTATCACCCAAGCAAGGGGAAGAAGATAGACTCTCAATTCTGCCATTGGCTACGGCAAGCTCACTCTCTAACTCGTCTATCCTCTTCTTGGCCCCCCTAAGCAGTTTTTCCCGATACTTTAACTCCTGACGATTGCTCTCAAGTAAATCAACAATTTCTCGTTCATAAGATGATACCTTGTTGTCGTCGTCGTCGGAGTCGTCGGAGGAGCTCTTTTCTTCCCTATCCCCAAGAGCCATTGAGCAGAAGCTCTTGCGGGATCTTCGGCGCTGATGTGAGCGGCTCTTCGGCTTGTCTCCGAAGGCCATGAAGCAGAGGCCCGCTGGATCGTCCTTGTCCTTCCCCTTCCTGATGGCAATCTCCTCATCGCTTGAGCTCGATGAAGAGGAAGAAGACGTGGACTGCTTGGAGTAGCTCTTCTCCATCTCGGCGAAGAAGGCCTTGTCGCGCTTCTTGTTCTCTCGCCGGTAGTCCTTCAGGGCCTTCTTGAAGAATCGAGTCTTCGGCTTGCCCTTGTTGAAGGATGAGCTCTCGTGCTTGCCGGAGTCATGGAAGCTGCCACCGGTGCCCTTCTTGTATCCATTGCGCTTGGGGCAGTCGGCGATGAAGTGTCCTGGATCACCACACTCAAAGCATCCGGATTTTGTGCCGTGTCATTTGAACATTCTCTTGTCATAGACACGACGCACCCGGTTGTTAAACAGACACAAATCATCATCTCCCAAAGACTCAAGCTGGTCCTCAATGATAGACATCAAAGAGAACCCAGCACAGCTCACAGCAGAGGGATCAACAGAAGGTGTAGCAAGGGCCAGGGATTTTGATCCAGAACCAGTGAGATTTGATCTCAACTGGATATCTACCTCAGTGGCCTTCAGCTTGCTAAATAACTCAGAAATGGTCAAGGTATCGTAAGAAGTGCTCTCAACGATAGAGGATACCTTGATCTCCCAGATCTTTGGGTCCAAGGTATGGAGAACCTTGAGCGCCTGCTCATGATCTGAGACTAACTGAGCACCCTCAGCCTTGTTGTCCCGAAGCTTGTTTATGATCGACTGAAAACGACCAAACAAAGCCTCAACAGATTCACCCGGCTTCTGTGTGAAATTCTTATATTCACGCCGGTAGGTCTGATAGAGCCGAGCCTTGACCTGTGATGTTCCCTCATGGTGTGCCTTGAGGGTAGCCCAGATCTCTCTCGCAGTGGAAAGATGACTCACACGCTCAAACTCAGTGGGACCTAAACCAGAAAACAGAATGTTCACAGCCTTACTGTTGCTCAGATGCTGAGCAATGATACTAGCAGTACCCTGCTCAGTAACTGGCAATATGACAAACGTGGTGTGAACGCAAATATCCCAAATGTCCGAACCCTGGCTCATAAGATAGGCTCGCATGCGAGTCTTCCAATAATTATAGCCATAGGCTTCCAAGGACGGGACCTTGCCAGGAGACGTCATGGTCACTACTGGGGTTTAGAACCGATTAAGGTATGGAAAAACCCTAACCAAGCTCTGATACCACTTTTAGGACCGAAAGTAGCGACCAGAGGGGGGTGAATGGGCGCCTTAAAAATTCTTTCGAATCAATGGCCTGTTCCCAATACCCAACGCACCTCAAAAAGACTAAGCAGCAGAAAATAAACAGAAGGCCTAAGTCTAAAGGTATCTAACCTAGAAGCAACTGATGACAAACAGAGAACTATTAAAGACGTGCAACTAGGCAGATGAATATTGTATATCAGGCCTAAACTTCCCAATGAAATGATCTAAGTATATGTAAAGTGAAATGAGAAGTTACTGTCCAAATTTGTCTCCTGTTCGGAACTTGGCGAAGCCTGCTTCGCCCGTCGAGGTCTGCTTCGGAGATGATTGACGAAGACTGCTTCGCTGGTCGAAGCCTGCTTCGGAGGTCAGTTGCGAAGCTTGTCGAAGATGCCGAAGGTGTTTTGGTCTAGCCTAGTTCGAAGTGGCAAGAAGCGAAGTATGCTTCGAAACGAAGTATGACAATGCCGGAGCCTGGTTCGAAGTATGTACTTCGAAGGCAAGGCTTCGGACACAGCTTCGAACCGAGTGCTTCGAAACAAAACCTTCGAACAGAGAACTTCGAATGTAACACACAGATGGACTACCTTCGAACAAATAAGCGAAGCCTGTCACACGACAGAGGCACCAAATTCGAAGCCTACACTCTACCTTCGAAAAGAGCAAGCTTCGAAAAGAGAAGCGAAGGCTGACACGCCACAAAGAAAACGAAGCGAAGCCTAGCAGAATGACAAGCTTCGAAGCCAACTTCGAAGCCTATCGAAGTGTGGACTTCGAACAGCTAGAGCCGGAGCATCTTCACACTGTCGTTCGAGGTATGAGATGCTGTTCGTTCAGAAAATACTTCGAAGCTTAGCAACACAGGACACAAACCGAAGTTTGAAGATCGAACGAAGCCTTCGAAGGGGTTAGATCGAAGCTTTCCTCACGGAGCTGAGGGGCTTCGAACAGAAAGGGGGCTTCGCCAGAAAACAACCAGAAAAGTTGATAGAACCTGTCAACTTCGATCAAAAAGCTGTGCAGTAAAAGCAGAAAGCTGATACCCGAGTACTGTTGCTACAGTGGAGGAGTACTACTTGCAAACAGCAAGAACTAGTACTCTGCTTGTGAAGAACAGAAGCAAAACAAAGCAAAAATCTCTCGGGAAATAAATTGCTGCATGCAAACTGAAAGAGTCCAAAGCTGATAAATAAATGCAGCACACAACTAGAGGGAATCCAACACCAACCAGACCAAGGAAAAAATGAATCTGAGATAAACTCACAGAAGGTTCCTGGCGGCGCACACAAGCAGGAGAGAGACAACACAGGGAACAAGAGGAATGACCCAATGAATGATGCAAAAAGTGATTTCTAGAAGGGTAGTCCAAACCCTAGGGATTGGGGTCCTATTTATAGGCTCCCAACACTAGGAATATTCTACCAGCCCCTTAGGGTTTTTACAGACGCAAGAATAAAGGAAAAGACTCTACTGCCCTTAGGAATTTTTACAGACACGACTGACTGACTGTGGGCCTAGAGTTACAGATGACTTATCCGGAAGCTAAGTTTTCGTAGCGACTACGGCTTCTCTTCTGGACAGTCGGATATAAGATCGACGGTCGTCAGTTTTGCGCCGAAACTGACAAAGCCTCCACCGACTTTGCACCAGGTACTCGGATTGGGCTGGCCCGATTCCGCAGCTCTCTCAGCCCGGCAATCACTCACCGCCTGTGTACCTGAGTCAATCCTGGTCAACAGCCCAGTGGGTCTTCTACTACTTCTGGCCCATGTACCCGGATTGGGCCAGCCCGACTTCGCAGCCTTCTCTGCCCGACAGTCGCTCGCTGCCCGTGTACCTGAGTCACACGCGGCCCATGAAACAGCATATCTCCTCTCTTCTTCTGTCCTCTTTGACTATCATTGACAATGACTCATCACTTCTAGAGCCATGAGGCCCACGCTATTCAGCATGGCTCCTCAGCCGTGGAATCAACTATTTGGTCAATGCGGGGCAAGGGGTAGGGGTCACGGGGGCAAGCTTTATTCAGAGAAGTAAAGTCGATACACATGCGCCATTTTCCAGATGTTTTCTTCTGGACAAACACTGGGTTAGACAACCAGTCGGTATGACTCACTTCCCGGATGACCCCTGCTCGAAGCAGCTTCTCTGTCTCGGCCTTGGCGAGCTCGGCCCGTTCGGTGGAAAGCCTCCGGAGCCCCTGGCGGACCGGCCGCGCCTTCGGGTCGACGGCCAGTGAGTGCTCGATGATCGAGCGGTCGACGCCGGTAATGTCTTCGTCGGACCATGCGAAGATGTCGAGGTTGCCGCAGATGATGGCCTCGAGCTGCGCCGACACCTCCGGCTCCAGACCCCCTCCGAACTTGATCGGGTACTCCTTCCCGTCTCGGGTTAGGATCTTGGTAATGACCTCCCCCTCTGGGAGAGGTTTTGCTGGGCGGCCCTTCTGCCCGAGGTCCCCGCCTCCGGGGAGGCTGGCTCCTTCGGCGCCTTCACAGATGCTGTGAATCTGCCATGGCTCCAATGGCGCCGAGTGACCGTACTCGACCCGGCGGGCTGCGGCTTGGTCACCCAGGATTGACAACACCCCTCCTAGAGTCGGCATCTTGAGGCATAGGTAGTTGTGGTGCGCGATGGCTCCGAAGCGGTTGAGCATCCCCCTTCCGAAGATGGCGTTGTAGGCGTACGGAGCATCGACTACGTCGAACAGGATCTCTTCGCAGCGCTGAAGGGGGGAGTCGCCGAAGGTCACCTCCAGCATGACCTGGCCCAGGGCATCGAGCGGGGGCCTGCGAAACCCTGGAGCGGACGTGAAGCCGGCAGCAGGTGCTTGCGCGATAGGCACAGCTGATCAAAGGCCTGCACGAAGATGATATCAGCAGAACTCCCTCCGTCAACCAGTATGCGACACACCTCAACTCCGGCAATGTCTGCTGAGATGACGAGGGGGTCCGCGTGAGGGAACTTGACTCCAGAGGCGTCTTCAGCGGTGAAGGTGATGGGAACATGGGACCATTCCGGGAGGGCCGAGAGGACGGACGTGCCGATATGCCCGACCTCCCGAACGTAGTCCCGACGCTGTAGCTTAGACAGAGCCCCCAGGGCTCCCCCTCCGAATACGGGGAGGACCACTCGCTTCCCCCGATCCGGCGCACCTTCGAGTTTGGGGGCCGCGACCCCACCGAACTCTAGGGCCGGGTCCATGACTTCCGGCTCGTCGCGGCGCCCGACTACCTGGACCGCTTCTGGGTGAGGGATAGGGATCCCCCTATCGGTGGAGCCGCTGCGGAGGGCGAGTATGGTCCAGCAGGAGTCGGTGTCGTGGCTCTGGTTCTCACCGTGGACGCTGCAGTAGAAGGCTCCTCCGGAAGACGCTCGAAGCGGAGCCTTGGCCCCGACGGAACGGCTTCCGCTGGGCGTGTGCAGATGCTTGGCGGGGGCTCGGGGGTAATGCTGAGGACTTCCCCCCGAAGATGCTTTCGGCTTCATCGAGAGTCCCGGTGGACGGAGTCCTACCGGCCGGACTCTTGGCAGCGGAAGTCGGGAGCGGGGCGCGCTCCCCGGCTGAGGTCCAGCGGGGCTTCATACGTCCTAGCGCCTGGGGCCCGGACAGGGGCTATCATTGCTTGCCGGTGCATCTGGTCCTCCTCGGACCGGGCGTATTCCTCGAAATACGTCATGAGTTGTGCCACCGAAGAGATGGGCTTCCGGTGGAGCTTGTCGAGGAGGCCTGGGTGGGTGACGCCTTCTCGGGCAGCATCGATGACGGAGGAAGCCGAGAGCCCCTTGATCTGGGCCTTGGTGTGCGCGAAACGCTGGGAATACTGCCGCAAAGTTTCTCTGGGCTGCTGCTTTACTTGGAAGAGGCTCCCGGTGGACATAGGGGCCACGAAGGTCCCTTGGAAATTGTTGACGAACTTTTTCTCAGTTGATCCCACGAATGGATGGTCCCGGGTCGGAGTGACCAGAACCACCGGAGGGCGATCCCTTCGAGCGCCAGGGGGAAGCATTTAGCCATGGTGTCCCGGCTTCCCCCGGACGCTTCTATCGCTAGGGCGTACGAACGGGAGAATTCCCTGGGGTCGGAATCCCCGGAGTACTTGGGAAGCTTGGCGACGCGAAACTTTGAACCGAAGCGCACCCTCTGAAGGTCCGGATGCAGGGGGGACTCCTCGTCGTATGACGGATTTTCTTCATTCGCTGGATCTTCGTCATCGCTCAGCGCCACGGCCATAGCTTTCGCGGCGCGGAGGGGCTCCGGAGGGCGGAGCGACGCCTCCTGGCGCCACAAGGCCAGTTCTGCCTTCAACCGAGCGTTCTCGATGGCCAGGGCGTCGGCTTGGCTCCCGCTTCCTCCTGAAGCTGTATCGGGGTCCCGTCAGCGGACGTAGTCGGTCCGAAGGGACACCACCGGGGGTCCGCCCGGAGCACGCTGCTCCGGCGGCTCCTCCGGCAACCCCGCTAGGTTGACGGAGGTTGGCTCAGGTACGCCGACAGGGCCTCTGGCCTCGGGCGTCCCTTCCGGCACCTGGGTTGGCTCCAGGGAGGGGGCCCCAATGGGCGCAACAACGGGTGCCGGAGGACTGGGGTCGGGGATCGGAGCGGGCTCGACCCCGGCAGTGCGGGCTGACCGGCGCAGGGGGACCGTGCTTGCTCCCTTCCGACTTGACATGCTTTGGTGAGTGGGTGTAGAGGACGCTAGCTTCTTGAACTAAGGTCCCCACGGACGACGCCAACTGTTGGAACGACGGATCGGACCAGCAGGTTTTCTTAGTGGAAACGAGAGTAGTGTATTCAATGCTCCTTGAGCCCGTGTCTTACAACTACAGTTGAGGGGTATTTATAAGGCGCCCCGTCCAGAGGACCAAGCGCCTCTAGACCGCCAATGGCTACATGGCCAGACGCCGGTCGGTAGTACAAACAAAACGGACGATACACAGTACAGACAAGAAGATTCAACTCTGACAGCGTATCAGCCGTGTCGGACGCTGCCTGCGCCGCCCGACACGGCTTAGAGGATCGCGATCCTGTCTCTCCGTATATTTGTCCAGTCCTTTTCCCGCCAATACTCCCTCCGGATTCGCTACCGCGGGCCGAGGGATGGCCCCCGGCAATCTTCTCCCGGAGGGTGGCCTCCGGCGCCCTTCTTCCGGAGGATGGCCTCCGTCATCACTCTCCCGGAGGGTGGCCTCCGGCATTCTTCTCCCGGAGGGTGGCCTCCGGCTTCATCACCCGTGGGCCCTGGCCCCTCCGGCACCAGGCTTCGGACCCCCTGGTGGTGGGCCCCCTTCAGCCGTCGGGATTATCTCCCCCAACAGGGGAGTGTTGAAAATTAAAATTAATGATCTAATTAGCCTTAAGTTAGATTAGGCAGTTACTCTTTTGTGTGGAGACGCCTCCTAGGAAAGAAACGCGATGAACCATCGCGTCCATTCACTGTACAAAACTGCCACCTCTTGGAGGTTATAAATTATAATCCAAACTCTCAATTCCATTTTTACTTTCAAATCTTCACAAAAACAAACCAGGTTCGAGCTCTCTCCTCCCGACACACTCTCCCTCTCCCTCTCCCCCTCTGTCTCTCTCTTCCCCTCCTCCTCTCGGCCTCCTCTCTTGCTAATTCATTCACCGTATCTGCCCTAACCTCGCGGGCCACCGGAATCCGCGGGCCGCCCGCCCAGGATCGGCGCCGCATGTCATGAGCCTCCCCCATTTGCCCAAAGACCACGGCTTTCCGCGCGCCAATGGGTTCTTCGACGGCGGGGCCCGCCGCCCCGGCGAGATTGAGGAGGCGGACGCTGCTGTGGTCGCCGTAGCCTTCGAGCAGCCGGGGTCGCCCTCGCAGTCCCCCTCCTCCTCCTCGTCGGCGGGGGCGGTGACGTCGCTGACGTCGTCCTGCGGGCAGCACATGCTGCACCAGGTGGGCAAGTTCGACACCCTCGCAGGCATAGCCATCATGTATGGCGTCGAGGTAATGCGACGGGAGTACTGGTTTTCACGGTTCCTTTTTTCTGTACCATATTGGAATATCCATTAGAGAAGATATATAAAATAGCAGTCTTTAACTTCTCGCTGTTTTAGGGGAGTATGCCGTTTTTCTTTATATTGATGGATAGTGATTTTGGAATGATGTGCACATTTCTGGGTTGTAGGTAGCAGACATTAAGAGGTTGAATGGCCTCTCAGCTGATCTCCAGATGTTTGCGCACAAGACACTGCGGATTCCACTCCCTGGGAGGCATCCTCCTTCCTCATACCAGCAGAATGGTTCATATGAGAGTGATGACAGGTACTTAAATCATGCATCACTTTGTTAGCAGAACATTGGACTTTGCATTAGCATGTTACGGAAATCATGTCATCAGTTATCAGCATGTCATAGCATGGTGCTATTGATCAAGTAATTATCCTATTGTCGTGCTGATTGTCATTCGATAGTTATTTGCCCATGGCTACATGTTTGCTCGGATCCGACTTGTAACAGGTTCAGATGTGTAGCAATATTAGTATTTATTAGAGCACTAGTGCAAGATACTTGAAGATGGTATGGACTACCTTCATATTATGTGAAATCAGTGTAAACTAAACTTGAAATAGAAGCATGCTGTTGTTGGTAGGAGCAGGAGAGGAACTAAATTATTCCTTCTGCTTTATTTATTTCATGACCCTTATGGGGTATTTATAATCCTAATACAATCTCATCTGCTATCTTTATCTCCTAATAACAATCTAATGTACTACTATCAATCTAATCTGCTAATTATTATCTTTATCAACTAATTCAATATTATCTCTAACTAATCTGCACATAACAAATGTAGTGTCATGCAAATCAAACATCTTTGTGCCAAACTGCTTGGCATTTTTCTCCTTTGGTCTATTGACTTATTTTTCTCCTCTGGTCTATTGACTTATTTTTCCCATTGTACCGGCAAACTCTTTTCCCTTTCAGTGAAGCTTTACTCCACATATTCAGGGTTTTTTATTTAATTCTTTTTGTTCACTTAAAGCTTGATTTTTAATTTAATGCAACCATGCTCTGTTAGGTCATACCTGGAGGTAGGGCTGGAAAATACTCGTAGCTCATTAGCTCGTTCGGCTCGTGACCAGCTCGGCTCGACTCGTTCAATTTTCTTAACTAGCTGAGCAGGTATTTTAGCTCGTTAGTATAATGAGCGAGTTCGAGCTGGTTCGCGAGCTTAACGAGCTCAGCCCAAGTTGCCAGCTAAACCCACTAAAGCAACAACAACACACTATTTGAGAGTGTGAGACTAATCATTTTGTAATTTATTTGTTAGCGCCTAGTTATTACTTGATAAATTTCTATTATAAGTTTATGTCATGTAGAATTATCGTATGGAAGTATAAAACAAATAACATAGGTGTTGGGGGAAATAACCCCGATGGTGCCAGGGGAGCGTGAAGGGCGTGAAGCGAAGTTCGAGGAAGCGGTTTCGCAAGGCGACGAGCTGCGGGATTACAAGCTCCGGAGGGGGGCCGTGCGAAGGCTGGGCCGAACCCGGCTCCCCTCGGGACAGAGCCCCGGGGCCGGGATGAGGCCGGAGGAGGTGTCCACCCCTAGCTTAGGACCCGAAGCCTCGAATCCTCGGCTTGGGGCTTAGGAACCGGAGAAGCCTCCGAGCTTCGAGGGGCCACCTAGAGGCCAAAGGCGCGTCACCCGAAAGGTCGCTACAGTCCCGTAACTAAGATAGGCGACCGGTACCTGTCCAGTCAAACTAGGCCTGTGGCAAGATTTCAATCGTGCGCTGCAGCAGTCGATACTGTAGCCACGTCGCTGAGCGGTTGGCAGAGTAGTTGGGGCGGTGCCTCTGTCTGTAAGGGGTAACCGTTGTATATTGTACGTCTGTCAGAGGGTTTTGAAAGTATTGGGCCACCGTAGGGCTCCACTATATAAATCCTCCCCCTCTTCGTATTGTACAAAACAGAAACTCACAATCCAAGAATACGGCTCTGAGCCGTGTCTTCCACTCAAAAACATCTTAGAAACCTGTCGGCCTAGTCATCTACGCCAACAGTTGGCGCCATCCGTGGGGACCTTAGTTCAAGAATGTTGATGGCGAGGTGCTTCCTCGCTCTAGGAGTCTAGACAACGGAGGCAACCACGGTGGCAACGACGATCGTGGTGCTGCAGATGCCTTGTCCTGGCGTAAAGAAGGGGGCGACATCAGTCCCACAACGTTCTGGCTGTACCAGTCCATGACACTGATGAGTGCGCCATGCGCTCGAAGCCACGCCCACACTCGTCTAGGAGCGTTGCCCGCTGTTGGTCGTGCCCGCATGCGGCAGGTAGCGCCGCCGCCACCCGCGCTTGAACGCGTGTCGTCGCACTGCTGCTCGTCATGGTCGCACGCCACCGCACCGCCATCCTCCCGCGCGACCCTCCGGTGCGCCGCCGCTTGCTCCGCCTGATGCGCCGCGCCCTCGCCGAGCTGCCCCTCCATACAACGATTCAAGTAACGCTTCACGGCAGTACAGCTCGCGGACGAGCTATTTGTTGGGGAGGGGGGAAATGTTATGAGCCCCCTTTGTGGGCTTGCAGTTAGGGCTGGGCTAAGGCCCAAGGCATCTAGTTAGAGATAATTCAGTTTAGATTTAGATAGAGATAATTCAGTTTAGAATACTCCTAAAGGATAGTAGATTAGATTAGTAGAGTCCTTAGAGATTAAGGGTCTTGGCCTTATAAAAGGCACGTATCGTAAGCTGTAATAATCATAAAGAAGGAATAAAGGTCTCCCCGATTAGGGCGAGATTTACCTTCTCAGTCTGGTCGGTATCACCCTACCTCTTTGCCGCATCGTCTCAACGGCGCCGCCACGACCGAGAGGTCCAGGCCCTCGACTAGCTACCTCTTTTAAATACAGTTTGAGACGATTAGTCCCTACCAACCGGTGTGTTGTCCTAGTCGGTCACAACTTGGTATCAGACGATCTAGTTTCGCCATCTAGTGCCATGATCTCTCCATCCATCACCGAGACGGGAATCGGCGTTGTAGACGCCCTGACAGCCATCATGGAACGCTTAGGTGCCTTCAAAAGGCGCCTAGATGCCATTGAAGAGAAGTTGTAGGCGATCCAGACGCTCGAAGATCGGGTCGCGACTCTGGAAGCCCTCAACATCGACTTGCTCCCACTTCTAGCTGCCATTGATAAGGGGGATCCACACCCACAGGTACACACTAGTGGACAGGGGGATCTACCCTCACGGGCGCAAACCAGCGGTTGACCCAAGCGTCGTCGTTCGGACGAGGATGACTCGGACCCACCTCACCATCGGGGAAGAAGACAACCTCGGTTGTGATGCGTCCACCCTCGGCAGAGGCGGCCCAGACCGCCTCGATAGTGGCATGGGCGGCCTCGGCAGGGCCAGGTTAGGCGGCGATGGCTTGGTCGACAACATCAACAGTGTTGCAGAGGCCATCACTACTTCCCTGACCACGCAAATCAATGAGTAGTTGGGCACGACCGGCGACGACTTGCGGATCTCACCGACAGCCCAGCTCGAGGAGCTGGTTTTCAAGGGGGAAGAGATGTCATGGCCTCAGATCATGGGCTAAAGGTTTTGGCCCTCCTGTGAATAGTAGGTACTGTAGTAGTTATGTTAAATTCTGTTTAGATTAACTAGTTAAGAGTCCAAATTAGATAAGAGTCTATTTCGGGTATGATTAAGTTGTAGATTAGATCAGAACCGTGCCTATATAAATAGGGCTGATGCACTAGAGTTCTTGTCGAGTAGTTCAGTTTGGCTATTGCCTTGTGTCCCGGCCTCTTCGCCGCGTCGCCGCAACGGCGCCGCCGCAATGGAGAGGTCTAGGCCCTTAACCAACTACCTCTTTTAAATACAGTTTGAGACGATTAGTCCCTACCAACCGGTGTGTTGTCCCAGTCGGTCACAACTTGGTATCAGACGATCTAGGTTCGCCATTCGGTGCCATGATCTCTCCATCCATCACCGAGATGGGAATCGGCATTGTAGACGCCCTGACAGCCATCATGGAACGCTTAGATGCCTTCAAAAGGCACCTAGATGCCATTGAAGAGAAGTTGTAGGCGATCCAGACGCTCGAAGATCGGGTCGCGGCTCTGGAAGCCCTCAACATCGACTTGCTCCCACTTCTAGCTGCCACTGATAAGGGGGATCCACACCCACAGGTGCACACTAGCGGATAGGGGGATCTGCCCCCACGGGCGCAAACCAGTGGTTGACCCAAGCGTCGTCGTTCGGACGAGGATGACTCGGACCCACCTCACCATCGGGGAAGAAGACGACCTCGGTTGTGACGCGTCCGCCCTCGGCAGAGGCGGCCTGGACTGCCTCGATAGCGGCACGGGCGGCCTCGGTAGGGCTAGGTTAGGCGACGATGGCTTGGTCGGCAACATCAACAGTGTTGCGGAGGCCATCACTACTTCCCTGACCACGCAGATCAATGAGCAGTTGGGCACGGCTGGCGATGACTTGTGGATCTCACCGACAACCTAGCTTGAGGACGAGTTGGTTTTCAAGGGGGAAGAGATGTCATGGCCTTAGATCATGGGCTGAAGGGTTTGGCCCGCCTGTGAACAGTAGATACTGTAGTAGTTAGGTTAAATTCTGTTTAGATTAACTAGTTAAGAGTCCAGATTAGATAAGAGTCTATTTCGGTTATGATTAAGTTGTAGATTAGATCAGAACCGTGCCTATATAAATAGGGCTGATGCACTAGAGTTTTTGTCGAGTAGTTCAGTTTGGCTATTGCCTTCTTGTGTCCCGGCCTCTTTGCCGCGTCGCCGCAACGGTGCCGCCGCGATGGAGAGGTCTAGGCCCTTAACCAACTACCTCTTTTAAATACAGTTTGAGATGATTAGTCCCTACCAACCGGTGTGTTATCCTGGCCGGTGATAGGAGATCAATCCCGCGCCAACCTATCCTACCGTTACGATCTACGCGGTCTAGGGCCTCCTATCCTAAGTGCCAATACCATTAACAGTTTCATTCATAATTTTTCATAGACACGTTTGCAGATTTTACAGCACTTTATAGACATCACTTGCTATGATGTCTCTACGGATAAGGAGACATTTTGCTTGCTCTTCTATGCATTACCAGCTATGACAATATAATATTATTTCAGGGAATGCACTCCATGTCGCCTTCATGATGATCTATTGGATTCAGTTTTAAGAACACCGAGGCACAAAGTTTCGCCAGCCATGAGCCTTTTGCAGGGATACTATGGTCTCACACCACCTCCAAAGAAGAATTCAACACATGAAGGTACTGAAATGGCAGTATATGGAAAAGGGAAATCTGTTTACTTGGATGATGAGCCATGGTTTGAAGATCTGCCAAATTCTGACCCATTCCCTTTTCTACATAAGAAAACTAGAAGCCTGGCAATAGGTTCTATTCTGAATGGTGACACTGAGGAGAATGGCGACAGTGAAAAGTTGATAAGGCGATGCCAGGAAGCTGATGGTGAATTGTTACCTAGCGAAGAAAATGGCAGTGCCTTATTGGCAAGGGCTGGCAAAGGCCTGGCATTGAGGCCTAAGTCCGGCAGTAGACAAGATCTGAACAAGAGTCAGCAAAATCTTATTGCACTGGCGGAGACCTCGTTTGGTGATGGGTTGCATGCTGTAAGGAAATCATCAAGCACTCCAGAGTTCCAAGAGCCAGAGAACAGCAGCGGTTCTTCCATATGGTCAGCGAGCAAGTGGAGCTTAAAACCTGATGCTTTCACCCTCCCTCTTTTTGACAACATTCCAAAGCCAATTGCTGTTTGGAGAAACAAGGCGGCACGAGACTAGTAGCTTTTAGTCCATTGGTTTTGCGCACTAGCTGATCCAAGGCGAGGCCCTGTAATGTAAGCACACGGGAGGAGTCTGGTTGGCAGCAACTCCTCTGAGGGATGGAGGCAAAGGAGGATCTTGTGGACCTTGGTGTTAGTTTCGGGTAGCTGGATCGGAGCACACGGAAGATCAAACACGGAGGTGGTGCTGAGATTAGCGTGTGTTTTATGGTTCCCATGTTATATTGAAAATGTTGCACGGAGTGGCAGCATCAGTTTCTTCTCCTAAATTATAGATGACACGAAGCCTTGGGTATTGAGGGTATTCTTTTGTACACAATGCAGATAGCGTAGGATCAAAAAGGGGCTATATGTTGTATGTGTGACAGTGTGAGACCTTCCCTGATATAGAACATTGTCTTTATTTACATTCCAAATGAGAGTGCTTTTTTAGTTTTTTTGGCCTTGATTGCTCAATTACAATCTAGTCTTCCGTTTTACCATTGTTTTGATTGCATTTGCATACCAATGTGCTGGTTTAATCTTTGTTCGAAGCTCAACATGTATATCTACTACCTAATTTTCTTCAGAAAACTACCTAAGCTGTTTTTGGCGCTAGGATATGACTAAGGGCTATTCGGTATAGCTCAAATTTCGATCTAACTTTGAGAAACTTCGAGATTTATGTTCAATTTAGAGTTTGCGTAATATAATACAATTTTTTTTGTTTTTAGTCTAAAATAAAAACTAGATTACTTAATAAATAATATCAAAGTTCTACATTTAGGATTAATAGTACCAAATGGGACCTAAGTTGGTCACAGTGAAATGCAACAATCTTATTGAAGGAATTGTGCCCAAAAAAATTCTTGGAGGATCAATAGTTCTAATTTGAAATTGAAAGTTCTGATTATTTTTTGAATTAGAAACAGAGAGCTCAAATCCGAAGTTTCAATATGATATCGGAAGTTCCGATAATGTATGGTTTGTGAAACCGAGAGCTCAAACCGGAAGTTCTGATTATTTCTTATTCAAAGCCAAAGAGTTCAAACTGGAAGTTCTGATTTAGAATCAGTTGATCGGAAGTTCTGTTAGGGGTATTGAAAGTTTCAATGTGTTCTAGTTTATAGATCAAAAGGTCAGATCGGATGTTCCGATAGGGGTATCAGAAGTTTCGATGCGGGCTGAGTTGTAGATCGAAAATCTTGATCGGATGTTCCGATAGAGGTATTGAAAGTTCCGAGGAACGTAACAGATTGAATCTGTTAGAGATTTGATTGTGGTTAAAGGCCCACACCTTGGCATTATAAATAGGGAGGATGAGGAGATCGTGGATATATGTTTTTAGAAGACCCAAGTGCTCCACCCTAGCCATCACACCTCTCTTCTTCCTTCTTGATCTCAAGAGTTGATATTGAGATTTCTCCTCGGTTCTCACAAGCGGTGCTAGCACGCCGGCGTGAGAGCAATCCTTCCCTATACGTGTGGGCTCCGTAGAGACGTTGCTTGAACAACGACGTTCATCATCTTCTTCACATGGACATCGACGAACTTCACCGATTGGATCACCGAAGAACGAGCTGAGCGAGACGAGGATAAGTGAAGGCTAAAGGAATTGTGCCCATGAAAATTCCAGTTGGATCGGAAGTTCTGATAATTCATTGTTTGCGAAATAGAGAGCTCAAATCGGAAGTTTTGATTTGGAATTGGAAATTCTGGTAATATCAAATTTAGAGACAAAAAGTTCTAACCGGAAGTTCCGATATGGATTTGCACTGATCGGAAGTTCCGATAGGGGTATCGAAAGTTCTAATGCCTCCTGAAATTACGGACCAAGAGCCCTGATCAGACGTTCCGATCCTAGGATTAGAAGTTCCGAGGTGTGCGAAACAAATTGGATCTGTTGGGACTCAATGTGGATTGGGGCCAAGGGTCTTGGAGATCAGATGTTTCATTGTTTAGATTAGATCTAAACCCTAGCCACCAAGAACCTCTCCTCTCCCTTTCTTGATCTCAAGAGTTGATATTGAGATTTTTCCCAGATCTCACCCTTGGTGCTAGCACACCGGTTTGAGATCAATCTTATCCATGTACGTGTGGATACCGTGGAGGCGTTGCTCCAATAGCGGCGCTCGTTGGTTTCTTCATGTAGACACCGCCGTCTTCGTTGATTGGATCGCCGGGGAACGGGTGGAGCGAGACGAGGATAAGCGACGACGTGCTTCTACAACATCTTCCGTTGCACCTAGTGCATCTCGCGTTAAAAGGTAACGATTTATGATCCCTCACACGCATGGTTCTCGGGCTTTGAGGAAAATTTTTTGAATTTGTCGGCTAGCGTAGCTTCCCATTCCCCAACAGTGGTATGAGAGCCTACATGCGTAGTGTTCAATCTAGATCGTTATGTATAGAGATACATGGTGGAAAAACATGTTAGATCTATTTTCTATCCGCAGTTCCGATGTCGGTTTTTTATCTATATAGAGAGAAATATTTCCATCGGAAGTTCCAATTTGGAATCAAAAGTTTTGATCCCGTTTAGTCGCTTGTAGATTCTTCGTCTAACTTTGTTTTGCAAAGAATGTTGTGACTGGTATGACCTTGATGAATGTGATGTATGAGATGCATGCATTGAATGTAAATTAAATATGACATACGTGTCATGATTATTTATGGCCCAAGGCTGGTGTACATTCATATGACCCGCGTGTCGATTATTGATGCTTCGACTCATGTAACTAGTATAGGTGATATTTTGATAGGCTAGAACAAGTTCATGGAGGCCGGAAGCACACACTCAACGATGGGAGCCATGAAGATAGAGATCACAATGTGAAGGAGCCATACTATGTCATAGTTAATGTGTTGCCTGTGGTGCTTATTTATGTTCCCGTCATACTATTCTTGCATGTCTCCTGCGTGCTAGGGAACATCACCTTGCTAGAATAGTTTTTCCTCAGAAAATTAAGTATTGATGCTATTTCCAATAGCTGCACCCACTAAGGATCTTGATCATCAATAGTGGGTCTACCAAAGTAGGGAACTATCTTTTATCTTGACCAGTTGTGGTGGATGTCGGACTTCTGCACACATAGTATTAGTTTTCTTAATGAGGCTATCAAAATGGTTTTGGGTCTTGGGGCATGGAGTTAGACGTTGTGCATTGGATGTCACTCCAACGAACAAGAGTCACATATGATGTGATTAGCAAAGTGTTACTTACCTATGTCAGTTAGCTTCTAGTAGTAATGCTAAATCTCACTAGGAGTTAATTGAATATGGATCTTGTCACACTATTAGTCATTATAGGGAAAGTGACTGGTTTTAATAGTGATACATCTTTTATTGGATAGAAGAAAAACATAGCATAGGGCTGAACCTTGCATTTAATTTTGTAGATCATGACACTAACTACTACTGTTAAGAGTACTTCAATTTTTAATTTGCGATCTATTCTTGAACGAGAGAAGTTGTCTGCAATGAATTTTATGGATTGCCACAGAAACTTGAGAATTGTTCTCAAGCAGGAGAAAAAGGATTATGTTCTAGAGGACCCCCACCCTAATGAACTAGAGGAAGATGCATCTGCAGCAGATAAGCATGCATATGAGAATAATGCTAGTGATTTTGTAGATATCAGCTGTTTGATGGTTGCCTACATATCCTCTGAGTTTCAGAAACAATATGAGGATAGAGATGCTTACGATATAATCATAGGCCTCAAGGGCATGTTTCAGAACTAGGCAAGGGCTGAGAGATACTATGTATCTAAGTCCTTGTTTGGGAGCAGGTTGGGCGAAAGAAGCCCAATGAGTCCTCTTGTGATCAGGATGATTGGTTACATTAATACCTTAGAGAGACTAGATTCTCCATTGGATCCATACTTGGCCATAGACATGATTCGCTAGTCGCTACCTTTGAGCATCAAGTCGTTCATTATGAATTACAATATGAATGGACTAGAGAAGACATTGGTCGAGTTGCAGGTATCTGAGCGGCTAAACCGTACATTGTTGGACATGGTTCGGTCTATGATGAGTCATGCTGATTTTCCATTATTCTTTTGGGGACTCGCTCTAGAAACTACCGCTTTCATGATAAATAGAGTTCCATCTAAGTCAGTGAAGAAGACGTCATATGAGATATGGTCTACTGAATACAAGAAGCATATCATGCAACATCTACTGAACAAAAACTAGTGTTGATCAATACTAAGTATGAATATACTAAGAAGACATCAGATAAAAATACTGAACACTACCGAACATGAAATATGAACTCAGACATAATATACCATATTTGCGTGTTTCTGGGCTGGTGATTTTGTATTATTTGTCATCAGCAAAAAAACTACTAAATACAGGAGCATGTTGAGCAACAAAAATACTGAATCTAAATACTAAGAATGAACTACTACAACTGGTGCAACAAAATACTTAATATGAATAGAAAATAAAAATACTGAAAACTACTGAATATGAAAGCTGAACCTAGACAGAACATACCTTTTCCACATTTGCGTGTTTCTAAGCTAGTGATTTTGTATTCTTTGTCATCAGGATATTCGGTTCATTCCCTCATACATGAAAAAATAAAGTACCGAACAACAAACTAATGAAACAGAATCATGTTGTTCAACATTTACTGAGAGAAAAGAACGTACTGAAAAGAAATACTGATTATGAATATACTGAGAAGACATCAATAAAAATACTGAAAACAATTGAACATGAAAGCTAAAGTCATATAAAATACTGAATATTAATATACTGATAATACATCAATAAATATACTGAAAACTACTGAGTATGAAAGCTGAACCCTGACAAGATATACCTTTTCCACATTTGCGTGTTTCTGAGCTGGTGATTTTGTATTCTTTGTCGTCAGGATATTAAGTTCATTCCCATATGCATAAAAAAACAGGTGCTGAGCAACAAAACTACTAAAAACATAAGCATGTTGTTCAACATCTACTGAGAAATAAAATAATTAATGCATAAAAAAACAAGTATTGAGCAACAAAACTACTGAAAACATAAGCATGTTGTTCAACATTTACTGAGCAATAAAGGAGTAGTGTAGATAAATACTGAGAACTATTGAACATTAAAGGTGAACTCACATAAAATACTGAATATGAATATACTGAGAATACATCAATAAACATACTAGAATTATTGAATATGAAACCTAAACCCAGACAAAATATACCTATTCCATATTTGTGTGTTTCCGAGCTGGTGATTTTGTAATCTTTGTCGTCAGAATATTCAAATCATTCCCCTATGCATAAAAAACAAATATTGAGCAACAATACTACTGAAAATAGAAATCATGTTGTTCAACATCTACTGAGAAAAGTAATGTATAAAACACTAAGTATGAATATACTGAGAAAGACATCAATAAAAACACTGAAAATTACTGAACATGAAAGCTGAACTCAGACAAAATACTGAATATGAATATACTTAGAAGAAATAAATAAAAATACTGAAAACTACTGAACATGAAAGCTGACCTCACAAAGAATATACCTTTTCCACGTTTGCGTATTTTCGAAGTGGTAATTTTTTATTCTTTACGTTAGATTTCCAATTTCTTCCCCTATGCATACAAAACAAGTACTGAGCAAAATACTACAGACTAAAACCGCATATTGTGTGACATCTATTAAAGAAAAAACAAGCGTTGGGAAATGAAAAGTATGAATATACTGAGAATACATCAATAAAAATACTTAGACTACTGAACATGAAAAATACACAACTATTACGAACGTGCAAACTACATCAATTTGCGCAAAAAAAGACATTTCTCCATACACCTAAAACATCAGTGCTACACAACTGTGATCTACTTCAAATTGGTTGCAGCACCATCCTCCTAATCATCACTCCATATCTATTATTGTACTAAATATTGCATCTATTCAAACTACTGGTGAATTCTATTGATGAGCTACTAAATAACTCTATTACAAACTGAATAAAAAATCTTCAAAATTATGTTACTGTTTGAATATACAGACAGTGCTAAACATATTACTGCTGAACATATACCTACTAATATATCAACCTATACGGTTGCATATACTCGATAGTCATCATCACACGGGAACAAAGTCGATATGGTAAAGAGCTTACATAGAAAAATTCATTTTTCACTACACCTGAACATCGAACCTACATAATAGCGAAAATAACATCATGGTTTCTGCTACGAACGTGTGAAATACATCAGTTTGCGCATAAAAAAGTCATTACAACCCATATACCTAAACATCAGTACTACGCAACTGTGGCCTACTTCAAATTGGTTCCAGCAACATCTTCCTGGTCATCACATGAAGCAACGTCTTCTTTCTGAACATCACAAGAAGCAACTCCATCTTTCATGGCATCAGACGAGCCGATGATTTGTTGTGTACCTTTAAACAAAAAATCATGTCAGTATGTTATAAATGAAATAAGAGGCCAACAAACACCAAAAAACATACTAAACCGCTTGAAAACTTTAATAATTATCTGAACAGAAAACATACATGACAACAATTGAAAAAAACATATTACATGCACATAAAAAAACTATAGTGTGTGACAGCTAGCCTTAGTAAAAAATATTGCCTACCACACAACTGCAGTACACATAAGTATATATCATGTGTGAAAAATGAAAAAAGATGAACAACCATTGAGAAACCAAGGGTGGTTTTGGTCTGGATGATGAGTGATTGTCAAGGATGAGCATCTGAGCGGATGAGTGGTCGAGAGTATGTGCAGTTAAGGTGTGGCTGCCAAGGGTTTCGGCAGTGCGTCGCGTTCTTGTTTTGGCTTATCTTATTTGTGTAGGGTGGAGATGCTGACCGACTGTCGACGGCGGGTGATCAAGGGTCGAGCGGGGAGCTTGATGCCGAGGATCAGGGAGGCCGGGCGAAGTTGGAGAAGATCTCAAGAGTGCACGAAGAGACAGAGCGAGACTCGGACGGACGACTGACTGTGACAGCATGTCGACTGTGTTCGCGAGAGGGAGGCCAGGATAAGCATTCCGGCGGCTCGAGGGGATCGAGAGCGGAAGTGACTTGCTAGTGCTCGGAGTCGCGAAGCGGTGACACGAGTCAAAGGGACGAGAAGACTTTGTCGGTTTTTGCTAAAAACCGTCAAAACGTTTATCGTTTTTACTAATTCAATAAAATTGAGTCATGTATTAGTTTAAATTTTTTTAGTGTCTTTAGTGTGTACTTTTTAGAGTATTTGTGGAATATATATATTCTGAAAATATTTTAAAGAGAGGTCTAGTGTGAAAGCGTATTTTTCAGTTTTTATTTTCAGTTTTGTATTTTGGGTCTTTCTAGGGGGCTAGTTGTAAAATTGCCTTCTAGAAGGTAGAGTTGTTGGGATAAATATCCCTGGGTGTGTGCTGGCCGAACGATGAGAGGAGTCCAGAACTTTCAATCAAATGAGAAATCAATTTCGTTTTGGCTTGCTATGCATGTTCATCCGAAAATATTTTTCTAGCTACTGAAATTGGTTGACGGGGAACAGCGTCAGGAAGCTTTGCCGAAGAGAAATAGCGTGTCGACAATGATCGGCTACAGCGTGAAGAACAGGCGACAAAAGTAATTTCATGCTGAATGCGATTTTGAGATCCTGTTTTCTTGCAATTTTTCTACAGAACTCGATGTGGATGTCTATACACATTTTGTTGTGCAAGTTGTGAATGTTCTATTTTTGAAATTTGTATCTAGGTTCTGTGAGTCTGAGTATTTCTTTTGCTCAATCCAAGTAATACATCTGAATCTGTTTTCTGGCAGAACTACTCTAATCTGTTAGTGCTGAAATTCGTTTATAAGGTGTTTGATCAAATGTCTAGCTGATTCATGTTTAGTTGTTCATGATTAGATCCCAATAGATGATCATGTTTTCTCTACAGGGTCATTAGTTAAAACTCCTTTTAGATTTATTTCAAGTTTTTTCCTCTGAAATCTCTAGTTTATTACTGAAAACGGTTTCAGTTTGGAAAGAAAATTAAATTCTGTGATATACTCAATGTTGATCAGTTTGAATCAGTTTCAATCAGATTATAATGTGTTTAGTTGAATGTGGTCTCAAATCTGAAGTAGTTTTGAGGTTATTTGAAGTGGAGAAAGATTGAAATATTTAGATCAGAATTTTTGAAGGTTGAAGTTGTTTTATAATTCTGCTGAGAAGTTCAGTTTCTGTCCTAAAAGTTAGTTTCCTGTCTTGTGTATGGTTTGAAATTGATAGAACTCTTTAGTATCAGATTCAAATGTTCTGAATGCAAAACTAAGTTGAATACAAAATGGTTTCTGAACATCTGTTTTAAACTGAAAGTTTGAAAGGTTTTGTTGAAGTGAAACACCTGTCCTGAAGTGTAGTGCTTCTGAAATTGATTACTGTGAACAGTTTTCAGAGGTGGTTTTCAGATTGATTCATTTGTGTCTCAAGCCATTCAGTTTCAGGTTTAATTCATCACATGAAACATATTTTACTGTGAATAGTTTTCAATAGCATTCTCAGTTTTGAATTAATCCTTGCTAATTTTTCTGTCCAAACATCTAGAAGTGCAAGATCTTAGTTTGGTTTTGAATTGAAACTATTATGAAACTGATGTATTCAAGTTGATTCATATCTGGAGTGTTGAAACAAATTGAAATCTGTCTACTGTTCATTGTTCGAAAACATCCCGATTTTATACTTCTGACTCTACTGTTTTAATCATCAAGGAGTGCTGTGGTTCAGATCTGTTTTGATTAAAAATGAATACTGCTTTTGTGCTGTAGTTACAATGGTTGAAACGTTTATGATTGTTGTCTGATTTTGAGCAGTAATTGCAGTAGTTTCAAATATGTTTGCTCATGGTTGCTGAATTCAAAACTGAGTTGAAAATCAAGTGTGTTCCTGAACTTGAATACTGAATTTTCTGTTCTGTGATTGTTTAGAATCTGTTGTCGGATTAGAAACAGTTCTGCCAAAGAAAGTTTTATGTCAAGAACTCTGAAGTTATACAATCAGCTTTGAGTATTTTTAGGATCTAGATTGCTGCTCATGTACTGAATTTGTATGTGCTGAATTAAAATATATCTCTGAAGTTGCAACTTACAAATTGAACCAAAGTTTATCAAATGTGCTTTGCTGATTTTACCTTTACTATTCACCATCCGAAAAATTCAGAAGTGTTTGAATCTCGATTGTGAGTGATTTGAATTTAGCTGATTCATTTCTATAAACTTGAATTGATCGTTTGTATGAGTGATTTGATATAGGTGTTGTCTAGGATCTTGAAACAAAGCTGTTTTTGAGTTTTTGACTCTGTTTGAGCTTAACATTCATACTGTTTGAATTGAAACGAGAGTTTGTGTTTTTAAAGGTGCGTTGGGTGATTTGATTAGGCCATCACTTCGGAAGAAAGTGTCGAGGCGCCTATTCACCCCCCTCTAGTCGCCATTCCGATCCTACAATTGGTATCAGAGCTGGTTTGATCACGAGTTGACCTTTACCGGTTGTGATCCTTTTGGCGACATGGAACGAAATACAAAGATCCCTATGTTTGATGGTCGAGAATATGCATATTGGAAGGTGCACATGGAGGCTTATTTGCTTAGCCAAGGAAGTGTGATATGGGACATTGTTGCATCCTAGTACACGATCCCTGAAACTCGTACCTCAGAAACTGAGAAGGCTTAATATGAATGTAATAGCAAGGCTAGAAACATTCTTTTTATCAGTCTGAGTCACAACGAGTTCGACAGGGTTCAGCACCTTCGTACTTCTCGAGAGATTTGGTCGACATTGAGTACTTTTCATGAGGGCACATCACAAATTAAGGCTAGGAGGCAGAGCACGTATAATCAAGAATACCAAATGTTCGTGCAGGGCCTTGGTGAATCTGTTGATGCTTTGTTTGCCCGCTTTGCTGGCATTGTTAGTAACTTGCGAGCCACTAGGACGCTAGCTTACTCAGATCATGATCGAGCAATCAAACTTCTCTATGCTCTGGACCGTAGCATATGGGACGTTAAGATCTCTAGCATTGAAGAATCTGCTAGCTTTGATACTTTGACATGCGATGAACTTTTCAGTAAGCTTAAGTCCACAGAGATCGCCAAGGCATCTCGTTCTGGGACTGGGAGCTCTTTGCCACAATCCATGGCACTAGTTTCTGGTTCCGGCAGTGGCACCTCATTTGGAGGTAGCATGTCTGGTGTGTGTTTTTTGGGGGATTTGCCTTGTCTTCTTTGGTCTCTATCACAAAGGAGCAAGTGGACACATTAGACGATGAAGAGCTTGCTCTCATAGTCAGAAAGTTAACTCGATTCTATAATGATAGAAGAGACCAGAGGAGAGGAGGCTCTCGAGGGTGTTTCGAGTGTGGAAATCCAAATCACATTAAAGCCAACTGCCCAAAACTAAAAGCCACAAATGAACGTGAACAAAAGTATCAGAAAAAGATAGAAAACCGTTCTACAGAAGAAAAAGAGGAATGGTGGCGAAAAGAATGGCTCGGGCTTTTGTGGCAGCACTTAGCGACATCGACAACACCTCGAGCGAAGATCCCAGTTCTGATGAAGATGAACTAGACAAGAATGACAAGAAGATGAAGGACTTCAACGACCTCTACTTCATGGCCAACAACAAGCAAAGCAACGATGAACCCGACATATCTGAGGTTAGTCTATCTCTTGATGAATTACTTGTGCAAAACGATGAACTTCATGATGCTATGATTTCACAAGATAGACTTCTCAAACTTGCTGCTAAAGAAAGAAAAGAACAAAAGCTTAAAATTGAATCGCTGTCTATTGAACTTGCTTTATTGAAATCTAAATCTGAAACTGCTAATTGTGAGTCATGTCTTATTTTGATGGATGAACTTGCTTAGTTGCGTCTGATTCATGCTAAAAACATTGAAAATCTTGAAAATGTTAAGAAGCAACTAATAGTGGTGGAGTCTAGACCTGATGCCATCGATGAATGCTTAAACTGCACCCTTTTGATTGAGAGTGTTAGTCTGAGAGACAAACATATAGATGAGCTTAAGGCTAGATTGGAGAGTGCTGAGTGTTTGAAGGATGTGCAGCCGGCTTGTCCGACCCGCGTTACCCTGAAGGACCAACTCAGTTTTGCTAGAGAGCAAGGAGAGTAATTGAAATGTGAGAATGACTATCTTCTATCTGTTGTAGAAAATGCATGGAAAGAAAAGGTAGGATGGACCTGCTTTTGGCTAAAACCAAAATGTGTGCTGACAGGGCAGGGTTAGCTCTCAGGTTGGGTTATGAGAGAACCACTCCAAACACTTTGAGAGAAACTGTGTTCACTCCTCCCACTACCCTTGAGAAAGAGAGAGCCCAGTTAGACACCGATCAAAAAGCCAAGAATCCTACCCAACCGATAAAGAAAGCTCTTCGTGCTTCAGATGAACCTCCTAAGCCAAAACCCAAGAAAACCGTGAGATTTGCGCCTGAGACCCATACCAACACACCCAAGAAAGTGTATCACTGTTCTTATTGTCATCGGGTGGGTCATTTGATTGGGTTTTGCTTTCGTCGTATCAGGGATGAGCGATGGTCTTTTGCTATGAGTTTTTAGGACATGCACTACCCATCTTTAGGTATGCATGAGACTGCTTTTCGCTCTCATCCTAATTTTGAGGCTCCTTACAGTTATATGAGTGGCTATGCTCATCGTGGTGTATATCGTACCTTGTATGATGATAGACCACGTAGGCATTTTGGTTATAATTATTTTAGGCAACCTCAGTGAGTTGCTAGGAGATCTCATGCACAGTATGATGCTCATCACTCATAGTCTCCTTCTTTATCTACTTCTCGAGTTGTTCAACACTAGATACCTAAGCATCTTATCTCTAAACCCAGCGCTGAGTACTCGAGATTTTACTTCTCTACTTAGGAGGGTGTTTTTGCCCCTCGTGGTGTACACCATTCCTCATATGGTGATAGATTACGTGTAAGAGGCTTTGTTGCTTGATAGGTTGGGAGACCTCGTCATTTTCTAGGATCACACTTTATTGCTAGGCCACACACTTTTTATCATGGTTTATCTTCTGTGCATGGTCAGTTTTCTACTTTGCCTGGATCTTGTGTTTTGCGCTACTGGATTCCAAAGAAATTTTATCTCACCCTCTCACTGAGCATCCTAGAGATATGAGCATGTTTTGAGGGGGAGATGTGTAGCATTGCATGAGCTTCTATCATTTAATTAATTGCTTTTACAAATACATGCTTTGTAATGCCTTTGAATTATTATCTTTAATGTTGTTGACTACTTGGCATGTATTCATCTAAGATTTGACATGAGCATGACTTTTATTTGTGAAAATTTGAAAATGGTCACTGCTTAGTCTAGAATCTAGCTTGGATTGGCTGAGTGCTTTTGCTGTCTTTCATACACCTGATAGCTAGGTCCTTTTTACTTGGATGCTGATACACAACTTGATTTTATCAAAAATGCATGAAAATGAAAATGAATGAAAATGAAAATAAATGAAAGTGAAAATGAAAATGAAGTTGGATGATATTCATGCTTTTGTGTGCTAAATTATGAAAAGATCCAGGTGGGTTTGCTTTGTCGCACTACTTTGTTCCTGACGGCTTACCATAGCACTTTGGTATGAACCGGGACATTGAGTGTATACTGAGACCATTGCTTTAAGCTTATGATGGTTTCAACCTAGGCTTGGCTTGGTCGGTTAGCATAAGGTTGACATGCAAATAACCCCTGACACAAAAATGAAAAATTGAAAATTCATTGCATATCATATTTGCTGAAGCACCTTGGAGTGGGATACGCTTATCTAGTGTGTGCTTGCTTAGCTTTTGCATCTCATGCATTGACATGTCTAGTATACTAGTCTGAGCGGTGATGCTTTTATTTGCTATAACCTAAAAATGCTTGCTCTTGCCTGTTTGTTTAGATGATACATATGAGGATGTTTTTCAGTACTTTTAGATGATATTCAAGGCTAATACTTGTTGGTACTGTAATTGTAGTTGCTCATGTCTTAGAAGCTCATATTTTTGCTTTACCCTCTTTTCCCTTCTTTGCATCTTTTTATCTCCTTGATGCCTGCATTGCCAAAGGGGGAGAAATGATCTACATGATGCTTTGATCTTTGGATTGCTTGGTTAAGGGGGAGTTGGCTTTTATGTTGAAATGCTTTTGATGCGATGCGTGCGCTTTTGATGTTTGTTGCGATGCACTTTTGATGCTTTTGCTCTTGCTTTGACCTTGCAAAAGGTTTTTTCCCAAGCAGGGAGATCTTTTACCAAATGACATGTTTTGCTCTTTTGTGAGTTTTTATGGTCACTTGTGCGCGTAACTTGATACCTCATCATGTCTTTTCTTTGGGGTTGTCAATGCACTCATCAAGGGGGAGATTGAGAAACCAAGGGTGGTTTCGGTCTGGATGATGAGTGATTGACAAGGATGAGCGTCTAAGAGGATGAGTGGTCGAGAGTATGTGGAGTGAAGGTGTGGCTGCCGAGGGTTTTGGTAGTGCGTCGCGTTCTTGTTTTGGCTTGTCTTGTTTGTGAAGGGTGGAGATGCTGACCGACTGTTGACGGCGTGTGATCGAGGGTTGAGTGGGGATCTTGATGCCGAGGATCAAGGAGGGAGGCCGGGCGAAGTTGGAGAAGATCTCAAGAGTGCACAAAGAGACGGAGCGAGACTCGGACTGAGGGCTGACTGCAACGGCATGTCGACTATGTTCACGAGAGGGAGGCTAGGACAAGAATTCCGGTGGCTCGAGGGGATTGAGAGCGGAAGTGGCTTGCTGGCGCTCGGAGTCGCAAAGCGGTGACATGAGTCAAAGGGACGAGAAGGCTTTGTCGGTTTTTGCTGAAAACCGTCGAAACGTTTATTGTTTTTACTAATTCAATAAAATTGAGTCATGTATTAGTTTAAATTTTTTTAGTGTCTTAGTGTGTACTTTTTAGAGTATTTTTGGAATATATATATTCTGAAAATATTTTAAAGAGATGTCTAGTGTGAAAGGGTATTTTTCAGTTTTTATTTTTAGTTTTGTATTTTGAGTCTTTCTAGGGGGCTGATTGTAAAATTGTCTTCTAGAAGGTAGAGTTGTTGGGATAAATATCCCTGGGTGTGTGCTGGCCAAACGATGAGAGGAGTCCAGAACTTTCAATCAAATGAGAAATCAATTTCGTTTTGGCTTGCTAAGCATGTTCATCCAGAAATATTTTTCTGGCTGCTGAAATCGGTTGACGGGGAACAACATCAGGAAGCTTTGCCGAAGAGAAATAGCATGTCGACAATGATTGGCTACAATGTGAAGAACATGCGCCAAAGGTAATTTCATGCTGAATGCGATTTTGAGATCCTGTTTTCTTGCAATTTTTCTACAGAACTCGATGTGTCGATGTGGATGTCTATACACATTTTGTTGTGCAAGTTGTGAATGTTCCATTTTCGAAATTTACATCTAGGTTCTGTGATTCTAAGTATTTCTTTTGGTCAATCCAAGTGATACATCTGAATCTGTTTTCTGGCAGAACTACTCTAATCTGTTAGTGCTGAAATTCGTTTATAAGGTGTTTGATCAAATGTCTAGCTGATTCATGTTTAGCTGTTCATGATTAGATCCCAATAGATGATCATGTTTCCTCTACAGGGTCATTAGTTGAAACTCCTTTTAGATTTATTTCAAGTTTTTTCCTCTAAAATCTCTGGTTTATTACTGAAAACAGTTTTAGTTTGGAAGGAAAATTAAATTCTGTGATATACTCAATGTTGATCAGTTTGAATCAGTTTCAATCAGATTGTAATGTGTTTAGTTGAATGTGGTCTCAAATCTGAAGTAGTTTTGAGGTTATTTGAAGTGGAGAAAGATTGAAATATTCAGATCAGAATTTTTGAAGGTTGAAGTTGTTTTATAGTTCTGCTAAGAAGTTCAGTTTCTATCCTGAAAGTTAGTTTCCTGTCTTGTGTATGGTTTGAAATTGCTAGAACTCTTTAGTACCAGATTCAAATGTTCTGAATGCAAAACTAAGCTGAATATTAAAGCTAATTAGTATGCAAACTACTGAAAAGTGTTATATAAATACTCACAAGGGATGCATTCAACAAATCTTGCTCCTTCAAGCGTTCGTCCAACAATGAGGGTACAATGTTTTTATCGTATTGTGACTCCGATGTGTAATTCTCGAATAGGATGATTTGCTGCATAAAAAAATTCAGAACAAAAAATAAGTCAAACATATAAATTGTGCTGATGCTGAAAAAAATAAATAAAACATGCTTACCGATATGAATGTTGGCAATATAATCCTATATCCTAAACACCGTCTCCTAATTTCTTTATCATCATCAATAATACATTTGCCGAATAGATCAATGAGACAACACTCACACTCCTTGAGGAGCCATGTTGAAGAGCATGGGCCTCATGGCTCCAGATGTGATGAGTGATTGTCAACTGAAGTCAAGAGGACATGAATAAAAGAGAAGACCTGTTGTGTCTGGCCGCATGTGACTCAGGTACACGAACAGTGAGCGACTGTCGGGCAGAGGGGCATCCGAGTACATGGGCTAGGAGCAGCAGAGGATCCACTAGTCTGTTGACCGGGATTGACTCAAGTACACAGGCGGCGAGCGATTGCCGGGCTGAGGGAGCCGTGGAATCGGGCCAGCCTAATCCGGGTACTCGGTGTGAAGACAGTGGACGCTTTGTCAGTTTCGGCGCAAAACTGACGACCGCTGATCTCAGATCTGACCATTCTGAGGCGAAGCCGTAGCTGCTACGAAAGCTCCGCATCAGGACAAGTTATCTTTATTTAGGTTTTTACTATTTTTCCTTTAGGCCCATAGTCTGTCAGTCGAATCTGTAAAAAATTCTAAGGGCATTTCGGTCTTTTCCATTTTTATTTCAGCGTGTGTAAAAACCCTAGGGGTATTTTTAATTTTTTCCATTTTATTGGGCTGCCTATAAAAGGCCCCAATACCTAGGGTTAGGGTTACCCATTTTGAAAAACACTTTACCAATTTCAGAAATTGTGGGTCATTTTTCTCTCTGAGTTCGTCGTTTTTCCGCCGCCGGCATTCGTTCTTCCCGTGTAGCTGTCGCCCCGTGTGTTCATTGCTTTTGCCAATCGCCTGGCATCGCCGATCGCCTGACGTCATTTTAGGCGGAGAAACCAGAGCCAATGCTTTTGCTCATGGCGGCCAAGCAGCCAGAGTGCAGCAACACAGTTCCCGAGGTACACGACTCTTTCGCTCGGGCTTGAGAAGTGCGGCAGCAGCTCACCTAGCGCAGCAGCTTTGTGCGGCAGCCTAGCGCTGCAGCCTAGCGCATGCAGTCTACCGCAGCATCTACGCAGAGGCTTTGGCCTGGATCCGTGTGGGAACCAGCAACTGCAGCCCGCAGCTTGGCTGCATGGAGCTAGCACATAGCCTGTGGCCTAGTCATACAAGCACACGGTGCAAGGGAGCAGCTAGAGACCGCACAAGAAGCAGGTGCGTGGGAGGCCGTGCTGAGCAGGAGTTTGAGCGTGCGGAGGCCAGCCGGATCTGGTTTGGATGCAACTTGCGCATGCGCAGTTGCGTGGCGCTTGGTGGCTGGAGGAGGAAGATTCGGTACTGCTCACAAGCTGTTCGACAGAAGTCTTGGGAACAAGAGACAACTGAAAACAGTACTCCCTATTTTCTCTGTTGATTACTTCAGTTAATTAAACTGCATTTGTTTCAATAGGATATAAATCTCTTAGTCTCAGTTATTCTAGTGCACTGTTTTATGATCTAAATATTCTGCAATAGATGATTTAAATCCATAGTCTGTTTATTTCCTGCATTTATTTTGTCAAGATTAAATGCATTTAAAAACTATGGTGTTTCTCATTTGTGTACTGCCGGTGTACTGTAAATGTTTTTATGCTTGATGGATTATTAGGATTTCTGGTAAATCGTTTGTAGAACTGTTTGCTGTCCTGTGAGTTAACTTGATCTGTCTTTGAACACTTTGTGGTGTCTTTTCGTCTAGGACACCAGTTGTTTTTAGGCTAGACTATTTTCTTAGTTTTATATCTATTAGTTTCCGCTAGATATTTTCGAGGTGCGTTGGGTGTTGGAAGAAGGCCATTGATTCGAAAGAATTTTATAGGCACCCATTCACCCCCCTCTGGTCGCTACTTTCGGTCCTACAAGTGGTATCGGAGCCTGGTTAGGGTTTTTCCATACCTAACCGGTTCTAAACCCAGGTAGTGATCATGACTTCATTTGGCAAGGTCCCGTCCCTAGAAGCTTTTGGCTACACTTATTGGAAGACTCGCATGCGAGCCTATCTCATGAGCCAGAGCTCGGACATTTGGGACGTTTGTGTTCACACTACTTTTACCATACTACCTGTTGCTGAGCGTACATCCCCCGAGATAATCGCCAAACATCAGAACAACAACAAAGCGGTGAACATTTTGTTTTCTGGTTTAGGTCCCACTGAGTTTGAGCGTGTGATCCATCTCAGCACTGCTAGAGAGATATGGGCTACCCTCCAGGCACACCATGAGGGGACAGCCCAGGTCAAGGCTCAGCTCTATCAGACCTACCGGCATAAATATGAAAATTTCACACAGAAGCCAGTGAATCTGTTGAAGCCTTGTTTGGTCGTTTTCAATCGATCATCAACAAGCTTCGGGCTAACAAGGCCGAGGGAGTTCAGCTGGTCTCAGATCATGAGCAGGCGCTCAAGGTTCTTCATACCTTGGACCCTAAGATCTGGGAGATCAAGATACCTTGACTATCTCAGAGCTTTTCATCAAGCTCAAGGCCATAGAGATTGATATCCAGTTGAGATCAAATCTCATTGGCTCTGGATCAAAAACCCTAGCCCTTGCGACACCTTCTGCTGACTCCTCTTTTGTGAGCTGTGTTGGGTTCTCCTTGATGTCTATCACTGAGGATCAGCTTGAGTCGCTACGAATGATGATCTATGTCTGTTTAACAACCGGGTGAGTCGTGTCTATGATAAGCAAATGTTCAAAAGACACGGCACAAAATTCGGAAGCTTTGAGTGTGGTGATCCAGGTCATTTCATCGCCGACTGCCCCAAGCGGAATGGTCACAAGAAGGGTACTGGTGGTGGCTCCTACGACTCCAGCAAGCACGACAGCTCCACCTTCACAAAGGGCAAGCCCAAGACAAGATTCTTCCAAAAGGCCCTGAAGGACTACCGGCGTGAGAACAAGAAGCGATACAAGGCCTTCTTCGCTGAGATGGAGAGAAGCTACTCCAAGCGGTCTTCGTCTTCTTCCTCTTCATCAAGCTCAAGCGATGAGGAGATCGTGATCAGGAAGGGGAAGGATGTAACACCCCAAATTTTCAAAGAAATAAAAATATCATTTAATCTATTTTCCTGGAATTATTTATTTTAGAAATACCTTTAATGCCCTCCTTAACCTTTTTGAACTAGAACCTAGATGAAATGACCAAACAAGAGGCTAGAAAATTTTGTATGAGTTCCCAAGACCAAAAGATATTTTGAGAATTTTTACAAATTTTTATCAACCTTGGAAGTAGACCAAATATTTTAATCCATTTTCTATAATTATTTTTATTCGAAAAGGTATTGGAACAGTAACGGGCCCTCTCCCTCCCTTTCTCTCTCTCTCTCTCGGCTGGCCCAGCCCACTCCTCCCCGTGCGCACCGTCTGACCAGTGGACCCCGCCCATCAGTGACCCCCTCTCCGCGTGCGCGTACCCGACGCCTCGGCCCCACATGTCGGCGCCAACCGAACCCCTCGCGCCTGACCCCACCCGTCAGTCCCCGCACTCGTGCGCTCGCGCCCGCTGACCGCCTTGGCCCACCAGTCGGACCCATCATCCACCTCACGCCAACCCCCCTAACCTCTCCGGCACCCGATCCGGCCTTGGATCCGGACCGTCAGCCCCCTAGCGTTAATTCGCCGACGCCATTAACACCCCCGCGACGCGCCGACCGTTTCCCCTCATTAACCCACGCGCTATCGCCCTGTCGCTCGCATGCATGGTAAGAGCTCGCCGGCATTACTCTCGGCCCTCCCCCGATTGCGCCCCCGCTGCCCCGCCAGTGCCTCTATTTAAACCCCTCACCTCCGTCACGTTCAGTCCGCACGTCCTTTTGCACTTAGACCAAACAGAACGCCCGAGACGCTCCCTTAAACGCCACTCCGCCGCCCACACTCCGGTCACCGCTCACCGTCGCTGGTGACCTCCTCTGTCCTCGCCGACCGCACCATTGTGACCGCAAGGACCTCACCGACCTCGGCCACCCCTCCGCCGACGACGAATCCTGCCGGAACACCATTGCCGATGAGGAACCCGAACCACTCCGCCGTCTACCCTCACCGCCGACCGCGCTCCGTCGACCTATCGCCTCACCTAAGGTATCCCCGTGTTCCCCTTAGCGTCCTCTTTCCGTTTCTAGGCTCAGCTAGGACCGCCGCCGCTCGCCGTGGCCTCTGGTCCACTCGCCGTTGTCGGAGAAGACGACCGGCATGGGTCGAGTACCCGTGCCGTGTTGGATTCGATTCCGGCCGTGCGATCGCGATCGGACGACGCCGGTATTATCACGTGCGTGATTTAATCCACACCATCAGATCTGATTGAAGTGGTACGTTTTAATCTCGTGCGTCCGTTAGTTTTTAACTCCCGCATCGCATCTGGTTCGTCCATCGCGTACCGGTTCGACGTTTTAATCTTGGCCGTCCACGATAACTTAACTCCCCCGCCTCGCCCATGACCACCCGATCGTGATCCAATGGTGGATCACGATCCGGTGCACGTGCACAGTTCGCGGGTTCACCGTGAGCCTGGCTCACCGTGGACCCGAGGCTGTTTTGGATTTAATTTAAATTCCAGAAATGGTTTTAAACTTCTAAAATTCATATCTGGTGCATTTTAACTCCAAAAATTATCATTTCAATTCCAGAAAATTTGTAACTTTATTCTCTACATGTTAATGCAATAAAAACAGTATGTTTACTTTGAATATTTCATTCTTATGTAATAAAGTATTCAAATGCCCTTAGGGTAAATTACAAATTTAATTATTTAAATTTCAGCAAAATTTATATTTATTCATTTCCTGTTAATATAATGAAACCACTAAGTTTTCTCTGAACCTTTTATTTTAAATTAGTTAGAAAACTTAAAATAAGATTATTCACAATTAAAATCCCTTTTACAAAGGACCATATTTCATTATAGTTCATTTTAAATATCCATAAAATGAATTTCAGAAACATAACACCTTTATTTTCCTTAAGTTAACCTAAGCAAAACCTTTATGCTTGTTGTGTGATTTTGTATTGTTTATTGAATGTTATGTTTATTATTCATGTTAAAAAGACTACGACGCCGCTGAGGAGCCGGAATACTTCCCGGAAGTTCCTCCCTCCCCTTTCGCTGAACAAGGCAAGTCACCAAACCAATCTTTTGAGCATATCGAACCCATGTTTTATTAAACTATCGCTAAAACTCATAGGATATACATGCATTAGTCAAATGGAACCCATACAATATATTTATTAGGATCCCCCGACCTTGATGTGCAACCCAAGCCATGCTATCTAGCCAAAACTCCTTGTCACCATATGATTAGTATTATTAGCTAGTGTCCAATGTATCGACACGATTGCTATAGGAATAAAAATGAGTCGTAGTGATTGGAATCCACTATATGATCCCCGTTATCCTCATCTATGGAATGCTGTTGGTGATAGAGTTATGGTTGAGAGTGTATGCATGGTGGGTACTGGGTGCAAGCTAGGGCATTGGTCGGTAGCACCCGGGGCACTATAAGGACCGGTCTGTGGGATCTGTTGCAATACACTTCCGTACTAACCACAAGTCTAATGGATAAGTCCTAACTAAGGTATGGAGTGTTCCAAACCGAGGCCATCACTTGGAGATGGGTCAAGCAGCACCTGTGGGTGGCTTGTACTGACGTGGTGCAAAAGGGGGGTGCGATGTTAGCCAGGATGCGGCCTGGCGCGCCGGCGAAACCTAGAGCGGGTGGTTATCGCTTGGAGCATTTCATGCTGAAGTTTTGGACGAGTTCCCGTGGTATGGGTCATCTCGTTACACCTTGGTGTTTGGGATGAGTGCGTGCCTTGTGGGTACAGTAGTACACCTCTGATCAGAGTCTTAAATCTTTTCGAAAAGCCAAGACCACGGTCAAGGGCGGGTTGCGTGACATCCCATAGTTAGTTTACTTATAATGTATGTGCATGATGGTTTGACATGTAAGGACTGTTACGCAAGGAGGGAAAACGTACTCTTCGAGTTAGATGGTATTATTGATGTTCATGTTTATTACTTCGCATGATAAAATTTGACTACACTAAATGCAATAACTGAAAATGTACTTTTCCGCACTTTTAGCCATTATCCTTCCTTTGTTATTATCTTGCATTATTACTTGCATTTGCGGTGGCTTGTTGAGTACTATTTGTACTCATACCCGTTGGACACACTTCAGAGGATGCCTACTACGAGGATGGTCTGGAGTAGCGACCCAGTCAAGGAGAAAGATCTTGAAGAAGGCGTTCGTCATGCAGTTTATTTTTATCATTGTTTTTATTTTACTCTTATGTAATAATATGGTCTACGCACCATGGATGTTTGCCTGTATGTACGATGTCGCATGATGAACCTCTTGTTATTATTGTTTTTCTATGAAATTCAATAATGTTCCGATTTCGATAAATCGGGGCGCCACAAAGAACAAGGATGATCCGGTGGGCCTCTGCTTCATGGCCTTCGGGCCTCCGCTTCATGGCCTTCGGGGACAAGCTGAAGAGCCGCTCGCATCACCGCTGAAGATCCCGCAAGAGCTTCTGCTCAATGGATCTTGGTGATAAGGAAGAGAAGGGCTCCGCCAACAACTCCGATGAGGACGACGATGAAAAGGTATCCTCCTATGAACAAGAAGTCGTTGATTTACTTGAAGAGAATCGTTTGGAGTTGAGGTATCGGGAGAGACTGCTTAGATGGTCTAAGAAGAGGATAGATGAGCTTGAGAGTGAGCTTGCTGTGGCCAATAGTAGGATTGAGAGTCTATCTTCTTCCCCTTGCTTGGGTGGTAGCAGTGAGTGCCCTAACTGCGAGGTGCTGTTGTGTGACCTAACGACTCTAAAGTCCAGGTACATGGAGCTGAAAGATGCTCATTCCACTATCGTCGTGCCCTATGAAGACTGCCCATCCCATTTAGCTAGTTTAGCTGAGCTGAGAGCCAAGAGTGATGAGCAATTGGGCGAGTTGGAGAGAGTCAGAGCTGAACTAGAGCAGACTAGGATAGAGCTTGAGACACTATTAGTTCCACCCACTGTTTGTGAGAACTGCTTATCTCTAAGATTGGAGCTGATCAAGCTAAAAGCTGAGAAGTCTGTCCACGTTGATAGAGAGTGTGAGATCTGCTTGTCTCAGCTGGAGGTACTAGCTTCCTTGAGAGAGGATCTAGCTGATGCTCAGAATATGAACTTTTACCTTCGTCAGATCCTGAGTTGGGTGAGTGCTAGAGAGCGACAACTCGGCATGATGATCCAGCAATTTAAGAGGCAGGATGGGTTTGGGGTAGGTTACACCTATACCAAGGCTGATTTAGAGAGTCCATTAGCCATACTGTGGAGTGGAGTAAGATGACTCCTGAGCAGAAATATCACAAGACTCACTCCACGGAGTCTTTCCAAGCTAGTCAGCCTAAGGATGGAGTGTTCCAAGAACAACCTAGAGCTCCACCCAAGAAGCCTATCTGGGTCCCAAAGCCCAAACATCTCCACACTTCTCTAGACTCTCTACCTAGACCTTCTCACACCAAAGAGTCTACACCCAACACCACCAAGCCCAAGAACCCCAAGCCTCAACCACATCCCAAGAAGCATATCTATCACTATGAGTACTATCAGAGAGACAAGCATCTTTAGGAGTTTTGCTTCAGGAGGAAGCGGGTTGAGAAAGCAGAGAGAGCTCGTGGTGGGCAGGAGCAGTTCTACCAGCAGGGTGGTAGACCGAGAGTCCCTCGACGTAGGGAGAGGCTACAGTCTAGGCCACGTCGTGTAGGTGGTGGTAGAGGAGACGACTTTCATGACCATGCTCCAGAGGGTGGTTTTTGCTCTGGCAGAGCTCCAGGTCATTCTGGATACGACTTTGGACCTCGTGGCCGAGACTTTAGGTAGAACTGAGGACCGCACTTTGAGCCGCATTTTGGTCCAGACTCTTATGATTCTTTTTGCTTTCCTTCTTTTGAGCAGATGGCTCGACACCGGTTTAGCTCTTTTGCTAAACCTGGTGCCGGACCACTTGCTCCCACTTACGACCACTGATCGTGCAAGATCGAGGACTGGAGGATGTGTGGATCATGGATTCAGAATGCTCTCGCCACATGACGGGACATCGCAGATGGTTCTCTAGCCTCACTTCCCCGAGCTCCAAGGAGTACATCACTTTCGGGAATAGTGGTCAAGGGAAGGTACATGGCATTGGCTTAATTCGCATCTTTGATAATTTCTCTTTGAAGAATGTTGCTTTGGATGGAAATTTGAATTTCAATTTGATTTCTGTTTCACAACTTCTTGAGGATGGTTTAGAGGTTCGCTTTAAGAAGGGCATGTCTTCTGTTGTTGATTATAGAGGATCTCTGGTTTATCAGATCTTACCATTCGGTAAGGTTTTTCGGTTTGATTTCTCTAGTTCTTTTGGCCCTTCTCGCTGTTTTCTTGTTGGATCCTCCTCTGAGCTCTGGAAGTGGCATAGGAGGTTAGGCCATTTGAGTTTTGATCTGCTAGTCAGATTGAGCTCTATGGACCTTATCCGAGGATTGCCGAAGCTTAAGATGGAGAAGGATCTAGTTTACCATCCTTGTCGTCACGGGAAAATGGTTGCCACTTCTCACGCACCTGTGACTCAGGTGATGACTTCGTATCCAGGAGAGCTGTTACACATGGATCGAGGACCATTTGCTCCCCCTTACAACCACTGATTGTGTAGGATCGGGGACTAGAGGACGTTTGGATAATGGACTTAGGATGCTCTCGCCATATGACGGGACATCGCAGATGGTTCTTCAGTCTCACTCCCCCGAGCTCCAAAGAGTACATCACTTTCGGGAATAGTGGTCAAGGGAAAGTAGGTGGCATCGGCTCAATTCGCATTTCAGATCATTTCTCTTTGAAGAATGTTGCCTTGGTTAAGAATTTTAACTTTAACTTGATTTTTGTTTCGCAACTTCTTGAGGATGGTTTGGAAGTGCATTTTAAGAAGGGTAATTCTTCTGTGTTTGATTCTAGAGGGTCTTTGATTTGCCAAATCTTACCATTCGGTAAGGTTTTTCTAATTGACTTCTCTAGTTCTTTTGGCCCTTCTCGTTGTTTGATTGCTGGATCCTCCTCTGAGCTCTGGAAGTGGCATAGGAGGTTAGGTCATTTGAGTTTTGATCTGCTAGTCAGGTTGAGCTCTATGGACCTTATCCGAGGATTGCCCAAGCTTAAGATGGAGAAGGATCTAGTTTACCATCCCTGTCGTCACGAGAAAATGGTTGCCGCTTCTCACGCACCTGTGACTTAGGTGATGACTTCGTATCCAGGAGAGCTGTTACACATGGACACTGTTGGTCCAGCTTGGGTACGCTCAGTCGGTGGGAAGTGGTACACACTTGTGTTAGTTGATGATTTTTCTCGATTCTCGTGGGTTTTCTTTTTGGAGTCTAAGGATGAGACTTTTCAGTTTGTTTATGACCTAATTTTGAAGCTGAAGAATGAGAACAATGGTCGGATGCGAGCAATTTGCTTTGACAATGACTTTGAGTTCAAGAACTCTCAGTTCGTCAGCTTCTACAGTGCTCAGGGTCTTGAGCACTAGTTTTCTTCTCATTACACTCCCCCACAGAACGGCATTGTGGAACAAAAGAACCGCACGCTGGTCGAGATGGCCAGGACGATGCTCGATGAGCATAGGACTCCTAAGCATTTTTGGGCTGAAGCCATGAACATGGCTTGCTATCTGGCCAACCACATTTTTCTTAGAGCTTACTTAGGTAAGACTTCATATGAGTTGTGATTTGGCAGACAACCCAAGGTGAGTCACTTGCGAGCGTTTGGCTGCAAGTGCTTTGTGCTCAAGAAGGGAGGGCATTTGTACAAGTTTGAAACTCGATTCCTAGCAGCTTGTTGAGACTTGCGAGGTTTCTTTTGATGAGTCCATGCCTTCATTGACTCCTTCTTTTGAGCTTTCTGGAGATGATGAGCTTGGAGAGCCCATCTTCGAGGAACATGATGACACTCCTGCTGTCTATGAGGGTGGGCCTTCTGCACAGCCTGCAGACCCCACACCTTCTGAGACTTCGACTGAGGACGAGGGCGGACCTCTGATCAGTTCTTCCACTTCGATCGAGCCCCCTCAGTCGAGTCCAGAGGTGCCAGCTGCTGACTCTGGTGAGGTGACTTCAGATCACCTAGGATCCCGAGCAGTTCAACGTGATCACCCCTTAGAGCTCATCATCGGTGATCTTGCTGAGAGAACTTTGCGCTCTTCTGTTGACTCGCTTGCTGTGTTTGCTGAATCTGCTTTTGTTGCCTCTTTTGAGCCCAGAGATGTTTCTCATGCTCTTTCTGATTCGAATTGGATAAACGCCATGCAAGAAGAGCTTGAGAATTTTGTCTGCAATCGGGTTTGGACACTAGTTGAGCTGCCACCTGGATGCAACCCCGTAAGCACCAAGTGGGTGTTTAAGAACAAGCAAGGTAAAGATGGGGTTGTGGTGCGCAACAAAGCTCGACTAGTTGCCCAGGGTTTTTGCTAGAAAGAGGGTATTGATTTTGAGGAGACTTTCGCCCCTGTTGCCCGTCTTGAGTCCATTCGCATTCTTTTGGCATTCGCTGCTTCTAAGGGTTTTAAACTTTTTCAAATAGATGTCAAGAGTGCTTTTCTGAACGGGTACATAGAGGAGGTGAACTATGTAAGGCAGCCCCCCGGTTGTAGGACCGAAAGTAGTGACCAGAGGGGGGTGAATGGGCGCCTAAAAATTCTTTCGAATTTATGGCCTGCTCCCAACACTCAACGCACCTCAAAAGACCAGGCAGCAAAGCATGAACAAATTGCCTAAGTCTAAAAGTATCTAGCCTAGAAAAGACCGGTGAACCAGACAGAGGAACACCAAAACAGTGCTAATAGGCAGATAAACAAAATACTCAAAACATGGCAAAACAAACTCCTCAACAGATGATCTAAGTGTACATGAAAAGAGATGAGAAGTTACTGTTCAAATTTGTCTCATGTTCGAAACTTGGCGAAGCCTGCTTCGCTGAGTCGAAGCCTGCTTCGGAGTCCCTTGTCGAAGTCTAGCGAAGGTTGTTGATGAAGTGCCGAAGGTTTGTTGAGTCTAGCCTAGTTTGAGTGTAGTAGAGAGCGAAGTATGCTTCGAAGCAAAGTATGAATGTATCGAAGCTTGCTTCGAACAGTGTACTTCGAAGCCTAGACTTCGATCAGAAAGCTTCGAACAAATTTCACAGAAAAGCAATCTTCGAACGAGAAGCGAAGCTCGACATGCTGCAGCAAGGCCAAATCGAAGCCTACACTCTACCTTCGAAGCTAGCTTGATCGAGGTATGAATACCGAAGTGGTTACCTCCGAACCACAGACCAGCTTCGAATCAAAGTATGCTGATGCTCTCACAAGAGATCGAAGCCTAGAAACATACTTCGAAAAAAACAACCTTCGAACACACAAATTGTGACTCGAACAAGACAACAACACACTCCGAGCGAAGTCTATCAGAGAGACATGCTTCGAAGCTAACTTCGAAGCCTGTCGAAGTATTGACTTTGAAAAGCTCGAGTCGGAGTATACCTTCGCAAGGACTGTCGAAGTATGCCAAGCTAACAGACACTAAGCACAAAACATACTTCGAAGCTAGTACAAAAGCGAAGTTGAAGTTCTAGCAAAGCCCTTGAAGATGTCAGATCGAAGCCTACCTCACGGAGCTGAGGGACTTCGAACAGAGAAGGGGGCTTCTCCAGAAATAGCCAGAGAAAAGACTATGTCCTGTCTACTCGATCAAAAAGGCTATGCAGTAAAAAGCAAAGCTAGAGTACTAGTGTACTGTTGCTAGAGAGTAGGTACTACTTGCAACAGCAAGAACTAGTACTACTCACGAGAAGAACAGAAGCAACAGAGATACAAATGCTCAGGAAAAACTAGCTGCGCACATCAAATGAAGCCATAAAATACTGCAGAATCGCTGCACACCACATGACACGAACAGGGAATAGAAACTCACTGCATCAAGAAGAACAGAATAGATGCAGGGATAAAATGGCATGAGCAGGAACCTGGCGGCGCACAAATAGGAGAGAGAAAACACAGGGAACAAAAATGACCCAATAGATTAAAAAGTGAATTCTAGAAGGGTTGACCTAACCCTAGGGACTGGGGCCCTATTTATAGGCTGCCCAGCACTTAAGAATATTCCACTAGCCCCTTAGGGTTTTTTACAGACGCTGAAATAAAAGAAAAGACTAAACTGCCCTTAGGATTTTTTACAGACTCGACTGACTGACTGTGGGCCTAGGGACAAAATAGAAAACTCCTATTTACAGATGACTTATCTGGAAGCTAAGCTTTCATAGCGACTACGACTTCTCTTCTGGACAGTCCGATACAAGATCAGTGGTCGTCAGTTTTGCGCCGAAACCGACAAAGCCTCCACCGACTTTGCACCAGGTACCCAGATTGGGCCGGCACGATTCCGCAGCTCTCTCAGCCCGGCAATCACTCACCGCCCGTGTACCTGAGTCAATCCTAGTCAACAGCCTAGTGGGACTTCTGCTGCTCCTAGCCCATGTACCCGGATTGGGCCAGCCCGACTTCGCGGCTCTCTCAGCCCGACAGTCACTCGCTGCCCGTGTACCTGAGTCACACGTGGCCCAGACACAGCAGATCATCCCTCTTCTTCTGTCCTCTTTGACTATCGTTGACAATGACTCATCACATCTGGAGCCATGAGGCCCACGCTATTCAGCATGGCTCCTCACCGATTTTGAGAACCCTAAGTTTCCTCGACATGTTTTTAAGCTGCAGAAAGCTTTATACGGTCTAAAGCAAGCCCCTAGGGTTTGGTATGACCGGTTGAAGTAGTTTTTGTTGGGGAAGGCCTTTGTGATGGGTTCTGTGGACCAAACTCTTTTCTTGCTCACAGATGGCTCAGACTTCTTGATTGCTCAGATTTACGTGGAGGACATTATTTTTGGTGGTTCTACTAATGAGCTCGTGTCCATGTTTTCTGAGTAGATGCACAACAAGTTTGAGATGAGCCTCATGGGTGAGCTCAAGTATTTCCTAGGACTCCAGATCAAGCAGACCAAGGACGGTATCTTCATCCACTAGAGTAAGTACACGCGGGAGATGTTGAAGAAATTTGACTTTGATGGAGAGCTAAGGCCTCAGATGACCCCAATGGGTACATATGGGGTCTATATGTAACATCCTAGTAATTAAAAATGAATAAAATAAGGAAAATGAATTTCTAGGAATTTAAAGGATTTATTTAATTAAAGAAAAGACTAAAAGAACCCTATTAAAGCCAAACAAGTGGGAATACTTCAAATTTTAACTTGGAAAATTTATGGTGGAATCTAGAGGTCAAGAAATATTTTTGAGAATTTTTAGATAATTTTAGCAACAGTATTTCAAGCTTTTAATGAATATATGAATTTCTATAATTAATTTAAACTGAAAATGTATTTTAAAGGAAATTGGGCCGCGACCCTGTTTTCTCCCTCAGCCCAGCCCAGTCCAGTGGCCAAGCCACTGCCTTGTGGGATCCGCCTGTCGGCGTGCGTTCCCTCTCTCTCCTCCTCACCCGCGCCGACCCTGGCCCGCTCGTCAGCCACTCCCCCCTCGCCTTCGGTCTCTAGCAGCCGTGGCCCACCTGTCGGCGTTGTTGGCTTTGCGCTCGGCTGTTGACAGGTGGGGGATGCCTGTCGGAGTTGTTGTCTTCGATGGAAAGGAATCCCCTTTCCATCGCCGACGACCCCATTTCCTTTTCTTCTCCGCCGTCGGCCCCTCCTTGCCAAATTGGCGCCCGATTCCTACTTGCCAAGCTCCGGCGATCCCATTCCAACTAGAGCCACACGTTTTCGGCATAAATGGCAGACGCTCACTGTTATGGTAGGTTCGCCGGAGAGAGGGAGAAAGGAAACCTTCGGTTTCCTTCCCTTTTGGACGCCGACGACCCCCCTATAAATACCCTAGTGCTCACCGCAGCCCAGGCCTCACACTTTTGCCTTAGCCATGCCTTCCCAAGCTTCCACTCCAAGCTTTTCGGCTTTTCCTCCTTCTCCACCTCCGGCCACCGCTCGTCGCTGCCTCAGGCCCCCGCCGACCGGGCCATTGCCACCATCGGGATCCCCGTCGACCGCCTGTCACCGGCCTCCCCTTGGTTGGCCGTGAGGACCACCGGACCGCCACCGCCATCATCGACCCGAAGGTCTCCTCTGTCTACCCTCGCCACCGGTCGCCGTCAGTCGCCCGTCGCCGCCATCTCCGGTACGATCGTGACCCCCTCCCCTTCCTCTATCCATTTTAGCTGAAACCCAGGGTGTACCCCCCTTGCCATCACCGTCGCCGTCGCGCCCGAGCCCATCGGAGTTGGGGACGAAGGGGAGTATGGGTCCCTTAACACATGTCGTGTCGGATTAAATCCTGGCCGCACGATCGCGATCGGAGGGCCTAGATTAAATCTCGTCGGGATTTAATCTTGAACCTTGATCTGGTCAAAGCGGTACGGAGCCATCTGGGCCATCCGTGGCCACTTGAGCCCTCCCGCCTGGCCATGGGATCTTGATCCAACGGTCCAACGGACTCCGGTCCACATGCACAGTGCGCTGGTCTGTGGTGAGCCCAGCTCACCGTGGACCGGATCCCTTTTCTGTTTAAATAAAATTCCAGAAAATTGTTTAAACTTTGAAAATTCATAACTTTTTCATTTTAACTCCAAATTTCACCATTCAAATTTTGTTAAATCAATCTTTTTATTATATACATTTTGATACCATAAAAAAAGTAGGGTTATTTTTCACAATATATTCTTATAAATTAATTAAATAAAAATCCCTTTAGGAATAAATTCATAACTCAATAAATAAATCAGGTAAACCCCTAAAATTTAACCCTTAATATTTTTCAACATAACTTCAGAATAATAAGGCTTAATCCCCCTTATTTAAAATCATAAACTTGTATGTTTATATTTTGTGATATTTTGATATTTTGTGATATTACCCTGAGGTTCCACTGTCGCCATTTCCTGAGCAAGGCAAGTCACAACCCCCATTTTGATCATAATTGAGCCCATGTTTTATTTAAATATTGCTATAACACATAGGATATATCTGCATTAGTCTAATATCAAGCCCTACAATATATTTATTAGATCCCCGTCCTTGTGTTTAAACCCAAGACATGCTTATTGAGTCTACAATCCTTGTCACTCTATGATATTATATTAGCTAGTGTCCAATGTACCGACACAACTGCTATAGGATAAAAGAACGAGTCATAGATAGTTGGATTCTACTATATGAATTTCCCCGTTATTCTCGTCTCTGGATTCTATTGGAGTTGGCTAAGTTATAAGTATGGTGGGTTCTAGGTGCAAGCTAGGGCATTGGTTGGTCGCACCCGGGGCACTATAAGGACCGGTCTATGGGATCTATTGCAAAGCACTTCCGTACTAACCACAAGTCTAATGGGTAAGTCCTAACTGGAGGTATGGAACAAACCAACTTGATGCACCATAGTGGAGGGGGCAAGGGGCAACCTGCGGGTGACTTGTACCGACGTGGCTCAAGGGGGGTATGGTGTTGGTTCGACGCGTCGGGGCACCATATGAAACCTATAAGAGGGTGTTATCAAATTGGTGTGTTCCATACGGAAGGTTTTGGCATGAGTTCTCGTGGTATGGGTCATCTCGTTACACTTTGGTGTATAGGATGAGTGCGTGCCTTATGGGTACAGTGGTACACCTCTGATCAGAGTTTAAATCTTTTCGAAAAGCCAAGCCTATGGTCAAGGGCGGGTTGTGTGACTTCTCGTAGTTAGTTTATTGTTGCTTGAATATTTGTGTTATTCATGGCATGTAAGGACTGTTGAGCGAGGGTGGGCTGACTGTACCCCTCGAGTTAGAAGATGATGCATACACATGTTTACATTTCCATATTAATAATTTGACCACATTAACTGCTTTACAAATACGCTTTTTCGCAAAGTTAGCCACTACCTTCCTTGTTATTACTCTGCATTATATTTGCATCTGGTGGCTTGCTGAGTACGATCGTACTCACCCTCGTTGACTTACACCACCAGAGCCTGTCTACTACGAGGAGGATGAAGGTCTGGAGTAGCAACCCAGTCAAGGCGAGACTGGAAGGAGGCGTTCATCTAGGACCATTATTTTATTAGTTTCTCTTTACTTTAAACACTTTTGTACTAATATGGTCTACGAACCATGAATGATTGCCGTATTTTACGGGGTCGTGTGATGAACGTCTTGTTTTTATTGATTTTCTATGGAATTTCAATAAAGGTCCGGATTTATTAGATTTGGGCGTTACAAGATGGTATCAGAGCTGACTTGACTGGAGGAAGCCAAACAGACCTGACCCTAGGACTTATATTAACCATATTTTCTTACAAAGTACTTACTACCTCGTCTTTCAGAGTTTTTACAAAAATTTCTCTCTTTTGTAGATGCCGGTTCATACCATGAGTGGGACTCTCCGCGATGAGGCTGGCTTCGTTCGCAAGCTCCGCATGCTCGTGGATTTCCTTGGATTCGAGCACGAGCCTGCGTTCCACGGGATATTTCCCGATGTGAACGAGAGCTATTGTGAGGTCAGAGTCATCATCCGTCCCTCCACCACGCAGCCCACATTCTACACCCACGGAGTCAGAGGACCTTCCTTCGTGGTGGCCAGCCAGTGCGCTGCTCTTCAGGCCCTCTCCGAGTTGCGGTTGGTCAACGACGGTCAACTCCTCGACACCGCCTACCGCTTCATGCCCATGCGCACCCCGGGGAGTCATCGCAACATCTACGTCAGCACATTCTCCCAGCGCAACTCCGCCATCGCCCACACCATGCAACTCTTGGAGGCCATGGAGAATCTTCACACGGAGGCCATCCTCGACGCCGACAGCTAGCACGACACCATCGACTATTACCTTCACTCGTCGGAGAGCTTGAACCGTGAGAATGCAGATCTCCGCCACCAGGTTCAACAGGGGTGCCACTTGGCCGCCGAGGTAGAGGAGTTGGGGCGTCAGAATGAACTTCTACGCCAAGGCGTCGCCGACACTGCACAACTATGTCACAAGGTAGAGGAGCTATAGAAGGACCTAGAGGAGGTCACTCCCCTTCCGCCTCGCAAGCGGAAGTCACTCCGGACCCCTTCGGCCAGGCCCAAGAGGATCTCCCGCAGTGCCCCTCCCGCCAGGCCCTCCAGTTCCACCACCCCTGCACCGACCACCCCCGTTGAGCTGATGATCGAGCCCTCCCACATGGAGTTTTAGATGTAGCTCACGATTGCTTGTTTTCATTTACTTTGTTTTTGATTGTATTGCCACTCATGTCAGATATAAGGCATGAGTGAAGACTAAATAAGAAATCAGAATGTAATAGCCTAAGCTTAAGACTTTTGAAAATTAAGAAATAAAGCTTAGATGCATCACCTCTAAAATATATGTCTTCTTTGGAAACCCTCACTTCAGGATGACCAATACCCAAGGATCCGATGCCCCTCAGAATAGGGGTGACAACAGAAATTTGCCTCAGTGGGGATCGACGGCACAACGGCAGGCCCTAGTCGCCAACCACCCCACATTGGCCAAGATGATGGCCAATCAGAACCAACTGATTGCTACGCTGCTGAACCAAATGCAGCAGCAACAGAACCAGATGCAGGAGCAGCAAGCTCAATTTTTTCGTCTGCAACAACAACAGCCAGAGCCCCCACGCCCAGCTACCCCGGCACCAGCACCGGCCTCCCAATTCTCGGAGTTCCTACGTGTCCGGCCTCCCATCTTCTCTAGCACCACCAACCCGATGGAGGCTGGTGATTGGCTGAGAACCATTGGGAAGAAGCTTGATCTCCTGCCGTGCACCGAGCAGGAGAGAGTAGCTTTCGCTGCTCATTAGGTCCAGGGTCCCGCCGCAGAGTGGTGGGATAATCTGCATGAGACCCTACCGGAGGGCCATGCCCACACTTGGGCAGAGTTCTCCGCCGCTTTTTGTGCCGCCCATGTCCCCGATGACATAATTTCCCAGAAACATCACGAGTTCCAGGATCTACAACAAGGAAGCAGGTCCGTTACTGAATACCTGCACGAGTTTAACTGGCTAGCCCGGTATGCTCTAGAAGAAGTCCGCACGAATACGGCCCGGTAGTCCAAATTTCTCCGGGGGCTGAAGGATGAGCTTTCCCTTCAGCTGGTCTCCGGAGATTATACCAACTTTCAGAAGTTGATAAACAAAGCCATCATTCAGGAGACCGAGCAGAACAAGGTCGACCTGAAGAAGAAGAGGATGATCGCCTTTTGCTAGAACCAGGGAATGGCACAGAGGCCATGCTTTGTACCTCCCCCACCAGTGCCCCAGTATCACCCGTGCCCCGTCTACCATCCCGCTCCACCAGCCAACAACCCGGGAGCAGGACACCCTCGCCCCGCTCCCGCCGCACCAGCTGCACCACCCGCCCCTCCAAGAAAGCAGAGGTCTTGCGCGACAAGCACATCAAGCCTGTTATCTGCTTCAACTACCGATAGGAGGGACATTACTCCCATCAGTGTCCCCATCCCAAGCGTCCGCAAGGAGTCACGGTGAATCCTACCGTCCGCGCTCGCGTCAACCACGTGTTGACATGAAAACGTGCCCCCACACTTGGGTCAGTTCGACGATCCAAAAGTGTGTGGATACTTAGGGACAAGCCTAAGCGTAACACAACACCGACGTCGCGTTTCAACTACCCTTAGCCATGGTAAGGGGGTGTAGGACCGAAAGTAGCGACCAGAGGGGGGGGTGAATGGGCGCCTTAAAAATTCTTTCGAATCAATGGCCTGTTCCCAATACCCAACGCACCTCAAAAATACTACGCAGCAGAAGATAAACAGAAGGCCTAAGTCTAAAGGTTTCTAACCTAGAAGCATCTGATGATAAACAGTGTAAAACTAAAGTGGTGCAACTAGGCAGATAAACAAGTTGTAACAGGCCTATACTTCTCAATGAAATGATCTAAGTATGTATAAAGTGAAAAGAGAAGTTACTGTCCAAAGTTGTCTCCTGTTCGGGATTTGGCGAAGCCCCCTTCGCACGTCGAAGTCCGCTTCGGAGAATGGTGACGGAGTCTGTCAGAAATGCCGAAGGTGACACTGTCTAGCCTAGTTCGAAGTGAAAGAAGCAAAGTGTACTTCGGAGCGAAGTAAAACAGTGCCGGAGCCTGCTTCGAAGTATGCACTTCGAAGACACGACTTCGAACACAGCTTCGAGTCACGAGCTTCGGTGCGAAGTAAAACAGTGCCGGAGCCTGCTTCGAAGTATGCACTTCGAAGACCAAAACTTCGAACACTCTTAGAACCGAAAGCTTCGAAGCTAAAACTTCGAACACAAAAACTTCGAACACAACACACACAAACAGACAACCTTCGAACAAAGAAGCGAAGTCTGTCACGTGACAGAAAATCAAGTCAGAAGCCTACACTCTATCTTCGAATAGAGAAAGCTTCGGGAGGAGAATCGAAGGCTGACACGCCACAAAGTAATCCAAGCGAAGTCTATCAGAACAGACAAACTTCGAACCCAACTTCGAAGCCTAACGAAGTGTGCACTACGAACAGATAGAATCGGAGTATGCCAGTTCGAAGTATGCGATGCTATCCAATACAGAAAGAACTTCGAAGCTAGCAACTCAGACACAAAAACCGAAGATCGAAGTCTGAGCGAAGCCTTTACGGTGTTCGAACGAAGCCTGCCTCACAGAGTTGAGGGGCTTCGCACTGAGACGTGCTTCACCAGACACACCCAGAAAAAGGTAAAAGAGACTGTCAGCTTCGATCAAAAAGCTGGGCAATAGAAGGTGAAAAGCTGGCAGCAAGTACTGTAGCTACAGTAGCAGTACTACTTGCAACAGCAAGAACTAGTACCCAGTTCGTGAAGAACAGAAGCAACAGAAGAAGCTTCTCCCCAAGAAATAAATTCACCAGCTCGTGCCCAAGGCATTAACTTATCAAACCGAACAAGATGCAAGCAATAAATTCACCAGGGACCAAAGCATTAAAGCATCCAAGAGATTTGAGGCAAAATAATGCAAGAACAGTGAGAGGGAAGTCCTGGCGGCGCACACAGGAGAGAGAAGACAGGGGGCAAAGTGACCCAATGGGTGGATTTGATTTCAGCACAAAAGGGGTAGTCCAAACCCTAGGGATTGGGGTGCTATTTATAGGCAGCCCAACACTAGGAATATTCTACCAGCCCCTTAGGGTTTTACAGACTCAAAAATACAGAAAAAGACTCTACTGCCCTTAGGTATTTTTACAGACACAACTGACTGACTGTGGGCCTAGAGTAACAGATGACATATCCTGAAGCTACTCTTCTGGACAGTCGAATACAGACTCAACGGTTGTCAGTTTTACGCCGAAACTGATAAAGCCTCCACCAGCTTTGCACCAGGTACCCGGATTGGGCCGGCCCGACTCCGCAGCTCTCTCAGCCCGGCAATCGCTCACCGCCCGTGTACCTGAGTCAGTCCTGGTCAACAGCCCAGTGGGTCTTCTACTGCTTCTGGCCCATGCACCCGGATTGGGCCAGCCCGACTTCGCAGCCTCCTCTGCCCGACAGTCGCTCGCTGCCCGTGTACCTGAGTCACACGCGGCCCATGAAACAGCAGATCTCCTTTCTTCTACAGTCCTCTTTGACTATCGTTGACAATGACTCATCACTTCTGGAGCCATGAGGCCCATGCTATTCAGCATGGCTCCTCAATCTCCCCCTTGATGAGTGCATTGTCAACACTCCTCAATTCTCAGCTCTTCAGCACCTGTGAACAAATGTGGAAACACGAAAACAAAATACAAGAGAACAAAGAAGAAGAAAAATAAGGTAAAAGTTTAACCCTAATGACCAAAAGCCAGACAAAAGCAAGAAACGATCATTATGGTTAACCAGAACACAAAAGCTCAAAATGAGTGCGATTTCAGAACAACAAGGATATCAACAGAGTAAGAACCCCCCCTTAAACTCTGATCCCAATTTTCTCCCCCTTGTTGACAAGCGAACTCATCAAGCACTCAAAAAGCGAACTCCCCCTGAAAAGCAACTCCCCCTCAAAATATGCAGTGAATGCAACTGGGGTGCAGGTGGAGTGAAGAAGGCATGCTTCTCAGATATGATTGACTACAAATACAGTATCTAACAGGTATAGCAAAAGAGATACTGTCTAAGACACATGGCATGATCAGTGCAAGAGATGATATCGAAAGAAAGTCATTTAGCACGCATTTTTCAGTTTTTGCAAACAAAAGCATCACCACATTTTCTAGTAACCCAGCAAGGTAAAGCATGAGATGCAGAAGCTAACTGATATCTTACCAAGATAAGCGTCATTCAAAACAAAGTGCTTCAGCAGACTTGGTATCTTTTTAAAGTTCAGGCTTTTTCATTTTCCTTTGTCATTTGTGCCAAGGGTTATTTGCATGTCAAACCTTATGCTAACCGACCAAGTCAAGCCTAGGCCAGAACTGGATCATCAGAAGCTTAAGACATTGGTCTTGGCAAACACTACAGTGTCCTAGTTCATACCAAAGTGCAATGGTACGCAGTCCAGAACAGTGCAATGCGACAAAGCAAACCCACTTGGATCTTTTCAACTTAAGCATAAAAAGGCATGAAATTTTCATTCATTTTGATTTTTATCATTGGGATAGCACATTTTCCATGTTAAAAGCATAAAGATGTCCAAGTTGCATATCTGCATCTATGTGATGAACTGGCTACAAGGCATGCAACAGATAGCAAAAGCACTCAGCCTACACATGCTAGTTACCAAAAGCAGTGGTGAACAGTTTTCAAGTTGAAAGCGTAAAAGCCATGCATATGACAGATATCAGACATATCATTTGAACTGAAGCAAAAGCATGATCATCGACAAGTAATCAAAAGCATGTACCTGCTAGAATAAGTAAAGCAGTTCAATCATATAATAGAAGCAAGCTCAAAAGTGTGATATGTGAATATGTATGATATGAACACACACAAAAAGACTCAAGAAAAGGAGTAAGGAAGAAAGAAAACTGACGCAAAATATCCTAGAAAGGATACACAACACCCAAATCCCCTCTTAAACGCTCAAAAGTAGACTGATCTAGGGGTTTGGTGAAAATGTCAGCCAACTGATGATGGGTATCAACATGAACAAGGTCAATGACACCTTTCTCATATTGATCCCGCAAGAAGTGAAAGCGCACATCAATGTGTTTGGTTTTTGAGTGGAGACACGGGTTTTTCCCTACACTAATAGCACTAGTACTATCGCAAAATAATGGAACCCTGGTAGGAAAGAACAACCCAAAGTCTCGTAGAGTGGAAATCATCCAAACCATCTGTGAGCAGCAGCTAGCAGCAGCTACGTACTCAGCCTCTGTGGTCGAAAGAGCAACTCCAGATTGCTTTCGAGAAGACCAAGATACAAGGGAAGAACCAAGAAACTGGCAAGTACCGGAAGTCGACTTGCGATCCAACCGGCACCCACCAAAGTCAGCGTCCGAAAAGCCAGATAAATCAAGTGATGATGATGCTGAATAATAAAGACCAAGATCAGGCGCATAGGTGAGATACCTGAAAATGCGCTTGACAGCCTGCCGGTGAGACGCGCGTGGTGAAGACTGAAAACGCGCGCAAAGTCCCACGGCGAACTGTATGTCCGGTCTTGTTGCCGTTAAGTACAACAGCGAACCGATCATCCCTCGAAATTCTCTCTCATTGACCTTGACACCGCTCTCGTCCTTGTCCAGACCCCCAGAAGTACCCATCGGGGTCATCTGCGGCTTCAATTCACCACCAAAATCAAATTTCTTAAGCATGTCACGAGTGTACTTACCTTGGTGGATGAAGGTGCCGTCCTTGGTCTGCTTGATCTGGAGCCCTAAGAAATACTTAAGCTCACCCATGAGGCTCATCTCAAACTCACTGTGCATCTGCTCAGAAAACTTGGACACAAGAGAATCAGTAGTACCGCCAAAGATAATATCGTCCACGTAAATCTGAGCAACTAAAAAATCTGAAGCATCTCTGAGCAAGAAAAGAGTTTTGTCCACAGAACCCATCACAAAGCCCTTCCCCAACAAAAATTGCTTTAACCGGTCATACCAAGCCCTGGGGGCTTGCTTCAACCCGTATAAAGCTTTGTGCAATTTAAAAACATGTCGAGGAAACTTAGGGTTCTCAAAACCGGGGGGTTGCCTAACATAAACCTCCTCCTCTATGAACCCGTTCAGGAAAGCACTCTTAACGTCCATTTGAAAAAGCTTAAAACCCTTCGAAACGGCAAAAGCTAGAAGAATACGAATGGACTCAAGACGGGCAACAGGAGCGAAGGTTTCTTCAAAGTCAATACCTTCCTTTTGGCAATAACCCTGGGCAACTAGTCGAGCTTTGTTGCGCACCACAACCCCATCTTCACCTTGTTTGTTCTTGAATACCCACTTGGTGCCTATGGGGTTGCATCCTGGTGGCGGCTCAACTAGAGTCCAAACCCGATTGCGGACAAAATTCTCAAGCTCTTCTTGCATAGCATTAATCCAATTAGAATCAGAAAGAGCATGAGAAATGTCTCTGGGCTCAAAAGATGCAACAAACGCAGATTCAGCAAACACAGCGAGAGAGGCAGAAGAACGCAAAGTCCTCTCAGTCAAATCACCAATGATGAGCTCTGAGGGGTGGTCACGCTGAACTGCTCGGGTTCCCTGGTGATCTGAAGTCACCTCACCGGAGTCAGCAGCTGGCACCTCTGGACTCGACTGAAGGGGCTCGATCGAAGTGGAAGAAGTGATCAGAGGTCCGCCTTCATCATCAGTCGAAGTCACAGAAGGTGTGGGCTCTGCGGGGGATGCAGAAGGCCCGCCCTCAACAGCAGCTGGAGTATCCTCATCTTCCTCGAAGATGGACTCTCCGAGCTCATCATCACCAGAAAGCTCAAAAGAAGGAGTCAAAGAAGGCAAGGACTCGTCAAAAGAAACCTCACATGTCTCGACAAGCAGCTGGGATTCGAGGTTCCAAACACGGAAGCCTCGAGAATGCAATGCATATCCAAGAAAAATACCATCCCAGCAACGAGACTCAAATTTGTCCAAATGCCCTCCCTTCTTGAGCACAAAGCACTTGCAGCCAAAAGCTCGCAAGTGACTTACCTTGGGCTGTCTGCCAAACCGCAACTCATATGATGTCTTACCAATGTAAGCTCGAAGAAAAATGCGGTTGGCTAGATAGCAAGCCGTGTTCATGGCTTCAGCCCAAAAACGCCTAGGAGTCCTGTGCTCATCGAGCATCGTCCTGGCCATCTCAACTAGCGTGCGGTTCTTTCGTTCCACAACGCCGTTCTGTGGGGGAGTGTAAGGAGAAGAAAACTGATGGTCCAGACCCTGATCACCACAGAAGCTGACGAACTGAGAGTTTTTGAACTCTGAGCCGTTGTCGGAGCGAATTGCTCGCATCCGACCATTGTTCTCATTCTTCAGCTTCAAAATCAGGTCATGGACAAATTGAAAAGTTTCATCCTTAGACGCCAAAAAGAAAACCCACGAGAAACGAGAAAAGTCGTCAACAATCACAAGTGCATACCACTTCCCACCAACTGAGCGTACCCGAGCTGGACCTACAGTGTCCAAATGTAAAAGCTCGCCTGGATACGTAGTCATCACCTGAGTCACAGGTGAGTGAGAAGCGGCAACCATTTTCCCATGACGACAGGGATGACAAACCAGATCCTTCTCCATTTTAAGCTTGGGCAATCCTCAGATGAGGTCCATAGAGCTTAACCTGACTAGCAGATCAAAACTCAAATGACCTAACCTCCTATGCCACTTCCAGAGCTCAGAAGAAGATCCAGCAATCAAACAGCGAGAAGGGCCAAAAGAACTAGAAAAGTCAATTCGAAAAACTTTACCGAAAGGTAAAATCTGACAAACCAAAGACCCTCTAGAATCAACCACAGAAGAATTGCCCTTCTTAAAACGCACTTCCAAACCATCCTCAAGAAGTTGCGAAACAGAGATTAAATTAAAGTTCAGATTTTTAACCAAAGCAACATTTTTTAAAGAGAAATGGTCTGAAATGCTGATTGAGCCTATGCCACTTACTTTCCCTTGACCGCTGTTCCCGAAAGTAATGTATTCTTTGGAGCTCGGGGGAATGAGACTGGAGAACCATATGCGATGTCCCGTCATGTGGCGAGAGCATCCTGAGTCCATGATCCAAACATCCTCCAGTCCCCGGTCCTGCACAATCAATGTCTGTAAGTGGGAGCAAATGGTCCGGCACCAGGTTTAGCAAAAGAGCTAAACCAGTGTCGAGCCATCTGCTCAAAAGATGGAAAGCGAAAACCATCAAAAGAGTTTGGACCAAAACGCGGCTCAAAGCGCGGTCCATGGTTCTTCCTATTCCTGCGGCCACGAGGTCCAGAACCGTAGCCAACTCGGTCTGGAACTCTGCCGGAATGAACACCACCAACTGGAGCACGAGTACGAAAACCGTCTCCACTAACACCACCTACACGACGCGGCCTGGCCTCTAGCCTCTCCCCGCGCCGAGGAACACGCAGTCTACCACCCTGCTGGTAGAACTGCACCTGATCACTACGAGCCCTCTCTGCTCTCTCAACCCGCTTCCTCCTGAAGCAAAACTCCGCAAGATGCCCGTCTCTCTGACAATACTCACAATGAAAGGTAGGCTTCTTGGAATGTGGTTGAGGCTTGGGGTTCTTGGGCTTGGTAGTGTTTGGTGTGGTCTTCTTGGGCTGAGAGGGTCCAGGAAGAGAGTCTAGAGGAGAGTGGAGGTGTTTGGGCTTAGGAACCCAGATAGGCTTCTTGGGTGGAGCTTTGGGTGGTTCATGGATTACTCCATCCTTGGGCTGACAAGCCTGGGAAGACTCAGTGGAGTGAGTCTTGGGATATCTCTGCTCTGGAGTCATTTTACTCCACTCCACTGCCCGGCTGATGGCACTCTCAAAGTCAGCCTTGGTGTAGGTGTAACCTACCCCAAACCCATCCTGCCTCTTGAACTGCTGGATCATCATGCCAAGCTGTGGCTCTCTGGCACTGATCCAACTCAGGATAGAACGGAGGTAAAAGTTCTCATTCTGAGAATCTGCTAGCTCCTCTCTCAAGGAAGCTAGAACCTCCACCTGAGACAAGCAAGTCTCACACTCACTCTCTACTTGGACAGACTTCTCGGCTTTCAGCTTAATTAATTCCATTCTGAGAGACAGGCAGTTCTCACAAACGGTGGGTGGAACTGACAGTCTCTCAAGCTCTAGCCTAGTCTGGGCAAGCTCAGCTCTCAACCTCTCTAAATCACCCAAATGCTCATTGCCCTTGGATTTCAGCTCAGCTAAGGCAGCTAGATGAGATGGGCAATCAACACAGGGTGCGACGACAGTGGCTTGAGCATCTTTCATCTCCAGCTGAGCGCTTTCAAGCTCAGTGGCCAAAGCGTCCCTCTCATCAACCCTTTCTGTGTACCTGGACTTCAGAGTCGACAGGTCACACAGAAGCACCTCGCACTTCGGGCACTCACTGCTATCACCCAAGCAAGGGGAAGAAGATAGACTCTCAATCCTACCATTGGCCACGGCAAGCTCACTCTCTAACTCGTCTATCCTTTTCTTAGCCCCCCTAAGCAATTTCTCCCGATACTTCAACTCCTGACGATTGCTCTCAAGTAAATCTACAATTTCGCGCTCATAAGATGATACCTTGCTATCGTCGTCGTCGGAGTCGTCGGAGGAGCTCTTTTCTTCTCTATCCCCAAGAGCCATGGAGCAGAAGCTCTTGCGGGATCTTCGGCGCTGGTGTGAGCGGCTCTTCGGCTTGTCTCCGAAGGCCATGAAGCAGAGGCCCGCCGGATCGTCGTTGTCCTTCCCCTTCCTGATGGCGATCTCCTCATCGCTTGAGCTCGATGAAGAGGAAGAAGTCGTGGACTGCTTGGAGTAGCTCTTCTCCATCTCGGCGAAGAAGGCCTTGTCGCGCTTCTTGTTCTCTCGCCGGTAGTCCTTCAGGGCCTTCTTGAAGAACCGGGTCTTTGGCTTGCCCTTGGTGAAGGAGGGGCTCTCATGCTTGCCGGAGTCGTGGAAGCTGCTGCCGGTGCCCTTCTTGTATCCACTGCGCTTGGGGCAGTCGGCGATGAAGTGTCCTGGATCACCACATTCAAAGCATCTGGATTTTGTGCCGTGTCTTTTGAACATTCTTTTATCATAGACACGACGCACCCGGTTGTTAAAGAGACACAAATCATCATCTCCCAACAACTCAAGCTGGTCCTCAGTGATAGACATCAAAGAGAACTCAGCACAGCTCACAGCAGAGGGATCAACTGAAGGTGCAGCAAGGGCCAGGGATTTTGATCCAGAACCAGTGAGATTTGATCTCAACTGGATATCTACCTCAGTGGCCTTTAACTTGCTGAATAACTCAGAAATGGTCAAGGTATCGTATGAAGTACTCTCAACGATAGATGATACCTTGATCTCCCAGATCTTTGGGTCCAAGGTATGAAGAACCTTGAGCGCCTGCTCATGATCTGAGACTAACTGAGCACCCTCAGCCTTGTTGTCCCGAAGCTTGTTAATGATCGACTGAAAGCGACCAAACAGAGCCTCAACAGATTCACCAGGCTTCTGTGTGAAATTCTCATATTCACGCCGGTAGGTCTGATAGAGCCGAGCCTTGACCTGTGCTGTTCCCTCATGGTGTGCCTTGAGGGTAGCCCAGATCTCTCTCGCAGTGGAGAGATGACTCACTCGCTCAAATTCAGTGGGACCTAAACCAGAAAATAAAATGTTCACAGCCTTACTGTTGCTCAGATGCTGAGCAATGATACCAGCAGTACCTTGTTCAGTAACTGGCAGAATGACAAATGTGGTGTGAACGCAAATGTCCCATATGTCCGAACCCTGGCTCATGAGATAGGCTCGCATGCGAGTCTTCCAATAATTATAGCCATAGGCTTCCAAGGACGGGACCTTGCCAGGAGACGTCATAGTCACTACTGGGGTTTAGAACCGGTTAAGGTATGGAAAAACCCTAACCTCGCTCTGATACCACTTGTAGGACCGAAAGTAGCGACCAGAGGGGGGGTGAATGGGCGCCTTAAAAATTCTTTCGAATCAATGGCCTGTTCCCAATACCCAACGCACCTCAAAAATACTACGCAGCAGAAGATAAACAGAAGGCCTAAGTCTAAAGGTTTCTAACCTAGAAGCATCTGATGATAAACAGTGTAAAACTAAAGTGGTGCAACTAGGCAGATAAACAAGTTGTAACAGGCCTATACTTCTCAATGAAATGATCTAAGTATGTATAAAGTGAAAAGAGAAGTTACTGTCCAAAGTTGTCTCCTGTTCGGGATTTGGCGAAGCCCCTTTCGCACGTCGAAGTCCGCTTCGGAGAATGGTGACGGAGTCTGTCAGAAATGCCGAAGGTGACACTGTCTAGCCTAGTTCGAAGTGAAAGAAGCAAAGTGTACTTCGGAGCGAAGTAAAACAGTGCCAGAGCCTGCTTCGAAGTATGCACTTCGAAGACATGACTTCGAACACAGCTTCGAGTCACGAGCTTCGGTGCGAAGTAAAACAGTGCCGGAGCCTGCTTCGAAGTATGCACTTCGAAGACCAAAACTTCGAACACTCTTAGAACCGAAAGCTTCGAAGCTAAAACTTCGAACACAAAAACTTCGAACACAACACACACAAACAGACAACCTTCGAACAAAGAAGAGAAGTCTGTCACGTGACAGAAAATCAAGTCAGAAGCCTACACTCTATCTTCGAATAGAGAAAGCTTCGGGAGGAGAATCGAAGGCTGACACGCCACAAAGTAATCCAAGCGAAGTCTATCAGAACAGACAAACTTCGAACCCAACTTCGAAGCCTAACGAAGTGTGCACTACGAACAGATAGAATCGGAGTATGCCAGTTCGAAGTATGCGATGCTATCCAATACAGAAAGAACTTCGAAGCTAGCAACTCAGACACAAAAACAGAAGATCGAAGTCTGAGCGAAGCCTTTACGGTGTTCGAACGAAGCCTGCCTCACAGAGTTGAGGGGCTTCGCACTGAGACGTGCTTCACCAGACACACCCAGAAAAAGGTAAAAGAGACTGTCAGCTTCGATCAAAAAGCTGGGCAATAGAAGGTGAAAAGCTGGCAGCAAGTACTGTAGCTACAGTAGCAGTACTACTTGCAACAGCAAGAACTAGTACCCAGTTCGTGAAGAACAGAAGCAACAGAAGAAGCTTCTCCCCAAGAAATAAATTCACCAGCTCGTGCCCAAGGCATTAACTTCTCAAACCGAACAAGATGCAAGCAATAAATTCACCAGGGACCAAAGCATTAAAGCATCCAAGAGATTTGAGCCAAAATAATGCAAGAACAGTGAGAGGGAAGTCCTGGCGGCGCACACAGGAGAGAGAAGACAGGGGGCAAAGTGACCCAATGGGTGGATTTGATTTCAGCACAAAAGGGGTAGTCCAAACCCTAGGGATTGGGGTGCTATTTATAGGCAGCCCAACACTAGGAATATTCTACCAGCCCCTTAGGGTTTTACAGACTCAAAAATACAGAAAAAGACTCTACTGCCCTTAGGTATTTTTACAGACACAACTGACTGACTGTGGGCCTAGAGTAACAGATGACATATCCTGAAGCTATTCTTCTGGACAGTCGAATACAGACTCAACGGTTGTCAGTTTTACGCCGAAACTGACAAAGCCTCCACCAGCTTTGCACCAGGTACCCGGATTGGGCCGGCCCGACTCCGCAGCTCTCTCAGCCCGGCAATCGCTCACCGCCCGTGTACCTGAGTCAGTCCTGGTCAACAGCCCAGTGGGTCTTCTACTGCTTCTGGCCCATGCACCCGGATTGGGCCAGCCCGACTTCGCAGCCTCCTCTGCCCGACAGTCGCTCGCTGCCCGTGTACCTGAGTCACACGCGGCCCATGAAACAGCAGATCTCCTTTCTTCTACAGTCCTCTTTGACTATCGTTGACAATGACTCATCACTTCTGGAGCCATGAGGCCCACGCTATTCAGCATGGCTCCTCAGGGGGGTGGAGTCGCCAGGCAATCAGATCACACAAAATAATCCAATTAGCCAAAAGAAATATATTAAACAGAATAAAATCAGCAAACCGGTTGGAGCCTGTCTGCTTCGAAATATGGTGCGAAGGGGGTCGCCGAAGTATACCTTCGGTGTCCGGTGCGAAGTGTCCTATCGAAGGGTACCTTCGGTGTTCGGACTGATCTGGTCGAAGATGAACTCCAAACGGATCTGGATGCGACGATCACCTCCGAACGGTGGGGTTCGACGTGAAGTCTCTGATACGGCAAGATACAGAATAATGACTCGAGCGCCGCACGCGGGCGTGACTTCGTCCAGAGTGGAGTACGAGCGTGGCGAAGCCTGTCGTGACGAAGTGTGCGGGCGAAGTGTGTAGGTGAAGTGTGAAGTTGAAACAGAATTCTCGACGAAGGGTGAGAAACCATGTTGAAGAATATGGTTTTTATACTCCAGATGTGATGAGTGATTATCAACGGAAGTCAAAGGAAGAGAGATATGAAGACCTGCCGAGTCTGAGGTGTGTGTGACTCAGGTACATGGGCAGCGAGCGACGGCCAGGCAAAGGAGCCGCGGAGTCGGGCTGGCCCAATCCGGGTGCATGGCTAGGAGCAGCAGATGATCCACTGGTCTGTTGACTGGGTTTGACTCAGGTACACGGGCGGCGAACGATTGCCGGACTGAGGAAGCTGCGGGGTCGGGTCGGCCCAATCCGGGTACCCGGTGCGAAGATGGTGGACGTTTTGTCAGTTTCGGCACAAAACTAACAACCTATGATTAACTCATTTTTAGGATATTAATATTTAGTTTTTAAGTTTAGAATATTTTTATTTGAGTCAGCTGATTTTTTAAGAATATTTTAGTAATTTTCAGAATTTATTTTAGAGTCAGTTTAATTTACCCTAGGGGTAAATTAGTCTTTTCATGTATTAGGAGTCGCCTATAAATAGGCCCCTATCCCCCTTGGGGATAGATGACTGTTTTTATTTTTTAGATCAATCTACAGTCCGTTAATTTTTTCCTTCCGCCGCCTCATTTTTTTTAGATTTTTTCTCTTGCTACCGCATCTAGCTTTTGTTTCTCCCTTCCGGTGAGAATTTTTTGTGCCGTGCATGCGGCTTGTTCATCCAGGAGGCAGGGCCCAGCACTACTTCACGCGGCGCGAGGCGACACTGTGCGCGGGATTCCTCTGCACGGTAGCAGTGCTCTCGGTAGGCCATCAGGATTCCTCCGCACGGCAGCAGTCATCACGCGCACACTGGTGCGACAAGAAAGTCTTTTTGGCCAGGCGTTCGTGGAACCGCGTGTTGCTTCAGCAGAAATCAATCCGCACACGGCAGACTCCTGTGCGGTTCTTTTCCCATGACGGCTAGTGTCAATTTTCATCTCAGGCACAGTCCATCGCACAACTAGCTAGCAGGCCCCACAGCGCGATCTCTTTGGCAGGATTCCTTGCGCTGGCATGCACACGGCGGGGCGGGACTTCATGACGTCGGCCGGATTTTCGCACGCAGCCAAGGCGGGAGAAAGACCCACGGCAAATCTTTTTAGATCGGATGAAGGTAAGTGTTTATCTCCTAAGTGTTAATTAGTTTAAAATCTGCTAGTTATTTTTATCTCCTATTTTTAGTAGATCATTTTTAGATATAACCATCTATTAATTAATTAGCTGAAAAGCTGTTTAGAAATTTCGTGGGTAATTTAATCTGCCTAAATATGTTTAGTACTCGTATATTTTTATTTTAATATTCTTTAATCTGCTCGTATAAATAGAAAAAATTATTATTAGTTGCGGTAATATTTTTATTATAGATTTACTTGAAATATTTTAGGTTTATTTCTAAATTAATTTCTGGATACTACATGTTTTATTCATTTGATTGGTATTTTATGTTTAGACTGAAATATAAATATCTCGTGATTTATCTAGGTGTTTTTATTTACTGCAGTATTTTTATTCAGTTTATCTTTAATATTATTTAAATTAAGATACCGATCATTTTTAGTCTAGACAACTTTAATCCCAGTAATTTTCTTTGCTAATATTATTTGTCTAGTTAAGTTTGTTTAGGTGTTGGGATTATCTCATAGTTTAGTAAAAAATTTTTAGGTGCCCATTCACCCCCCTCTGGTCGCTAGTTTCGGTCCTACAAAGGGTGTCCTGGCGACCTCCGAAACCAATCTCTCAGCTCTGGAGACCTCCGACGAAGTGGCTCCAAATGTGGAAACCTGCAACAAAGAGAATTTGAAGTACTAATTCGGCGTGAGGACCAAATTCTGATAAGTGTTGCACTAGTAGCGAAGGTAGCGATCTGTTACGCAAATTAGTGGATACTTCACAGGCGAAGTAACAAGGCGATAGCAATCTATTACCTAGATTAGCGGATACTTCACAAGCGAAGTAACAAGGATTACCACTGTTCCGAAGTGTCCGGCGGAGGGCTTCCAGGCAAACCCACGAAGAGGTACAGAAAAGTAAAGGTAAATAAATGTGATCAAAGCTAGGGCTTTGTGTTTGATTTGTGTTGGGGGCTCTCTAAGATGGCCTCGCCTTTCTATTTATAGGGGCCAAACTTCTGATCTAATCTGCTATAATTCGGCTTGGATAGAGATAAAAAGATAGCCGGAATTGTATCCAACTCTATCTCTGCCAAAGTGGGCTTCGGCCAGGCCCGTCGAAGCCTGCTCCTCCGGCCGAAGCTTCGGCGGCGTGGGCCTCCGAAGGCTTCCTGGCCGAAGGCCGTGGGCTGGCCAGAGGCTTTCGAAGCCCATAGCCCAATGGACCTTTGGCCCTGTAGGGCTTCGGCCTGACCCCAGACATGTGTATTTTTGGCCCAAATCTTAGCCATTGATGCCATTTTTTGATATCAACACATGCCCCCCTGCCTTTTAGTGAACTAAGTGAACTAAAAGCACAACGAGCTGAATACGATACCGTCCATATCGGCTTTCCGACACCCTTCACACTGTTTGCCACACGCTTGGGAAATACCTTTTCAAGTACCTACCATTCAAAGCTCTTCGAAACCGCTCTCCTTGTAGAGATTCCAACACGTATGCATTGCCAGGAGCGATTTCGGCTATTTTGAAAGGACCTTCCCAACTAGGTGACCATTTACCAAATTTGGGACTCTTCGTGCCTAAGGGTAAAATCGTCTTCCAAACCAAGTCTCCTACTTGAAACGATTTTGGTTTAACCTTCTTATTGTAGGCTTTAGCTACTCTCCTCTTATCTACTTCTATGGCTTCTAAAGCCTTTAGTCTTTTATCGGTCACTTCTTCTAGGTTATCCTTCAAAAGAGTTTCATACTCGTTGACCGATAAGCCATATCTCTTTAACACTCTTAAGGAGCCAAGATCTACCTCTACAGGCAGAACGACTTCTTGTCCATATACCAACTCATATGGACTGACTTTGGTAGCACTTTGTGCCACCTTTTAGGAAACTCTTCAATTTTATTCTTAATGAGCTTAATTACGGTTTTATTACTAGACTCGGCCTGACCATTGGCCTGAGCATAGTAAGGTGAAGAGTTTATCAATTTAATACCATAATATTCGATGAAGTCCCTTACCTCTCTAGAAACAAATGAACTACCTTGGTCTGTAGTAAGAGTTTGAGGAATGTCAAATCTATGTATGATATGCTTCAAGATAAAATTGCGTACCTCATTGTGAGTCATGTTCTTGAGGGGCACGGCCTCGGTCCACTTAGTGAAATAATCCATCGCCATCAACACGAACCGATGCCCTTTTGAAGAAGGAGGGTGAATTTGGTCGATGAAGTCTAAACCCCAACCTCGAAACAGCCATGGCTTGACAATAGGGTTGAGTGATGAGGAAGGAGCTAGCTGAATATTGCCAAACTTCTGACATGCTTCACACCCTCTATAATACTTAAAACAGTCCGCAGTCATAGTCGGCCAATAAAAACATGCTCTTTTGAGCATCCAACTCATTTTTTGGGCCAACTGATGAGTACCACAAAGTCCTTCATTGACTTCTCCCTTAGCCACCTAGGAATGTTCATGGTCTAAAAACTTTAATAGTACTCCATCGATGGTTCGGCGATATAATGTATTGTCCATCAACACGAATTTGAACGCTTGTCGCCGAACCTTCCGATCAACCCTTTGGCTAGGGTTTCTCAAATACCGGATGATTGGAATTCTCCAATCGCCCTTATAGGCTTTAGAGGGTCTTGCTAGCTCACCGTCTGAAAAAATTTCTAAACTACTGACTTCGGGGTGCCCCCCGAGCCAACCCCGCTCCTGCCAAAGTCTGGCCGGACTAGCCATTCAGAGTGTTCTAGGCAGAAGCCCTCTGGAGGGTTCAGACTCCCGGGAGCCCTCACAGTGCAGGGGACTTCGGCTTATGGCCTCCGGCACGCAAGGTCCCTCGGTGGGCAGAGTACTCCGGTCCAGGGACCTCGGCGCGTAGTGGCCTTCGGCGGCCAGAGGGGTCCGATCCGGAGGGTGCTCTTGCCCACCATCACTGGCTTCGGTAGTGAGACCATGCATCAGCTTCTCCCATACAGAAAATTTTCCTCTCCTAACTTGGTAACCAGATGCTTGCTGAGCCAAATCATTTGCAATCGAATTGGCCTCTCTTGATACGTGAGAGATTTTGAAGTCATCAAAAGCAGCAACTATGTCTAGACATTTATCCAAGTAACTATTTAGCAGGCCATTAAAGCATTGAGCATTTTTAGCTACTTGTTGCACTACCAACAAAGAATCACCATATGCGTGGACATGTCTAGCACCTACAGATTCTAGTAATTCAAGCCCTAGTAATAAAGTTTCGTATTTTGCTTGGTTATTAGTGGAAGGAAATTCTAGACGGGCCGAAGTTTCAAAGTGCATTCCATTAGGTGATATGAGAACCACTCCAATACCTTGGCCATTCTTGCAAGCCGAACCATCAAGAACGTGATGATGTACTCCTTCCCCTCTACCTCCTGGGTTAGCACGACCCCGATTACGCTATCTTCAGCAGCGATGTATAGCCAAAACTGTTGGACCGGAAATGGCGATCAGAGGGGGGTGAATGGGAGCTTTTAAAATTTCAGGCTAAAAATAGCCTTCTGTTTTAACTCAGTCTACTGCGGAACAGGCTTCGAACACACCCTTCGAAGTTCAGGTTCGGAGGTATTTGATGGCTCCGAACACAGGCTTCGCAAAGAGTAAAAGTCCGAAGTCAAGCAGACTTCGCTCCACCCACAACCCCGAGAAACAACTCTGCTAAGTCAGTGCAGGCTCCGCACACAGGGTGCTTCGAGCAGGCTTCGCACTTCACCCTTCGCAAGAGTGGACTACCCTCTGAGGACTTCGACCAAATACTTAGCGACAGCAACTGGTGCTGGGCTTCGTACACGAAGGTCTAAATGCACACTATGCGGACTTCGCTAAGGGCTACGATACGAGAAGCAAAACGGGCTTCGAACAGGGGTTCGCTAGTAAGCAGCGAGGTCTAGCCTCCTGTTACACAGAGCGAACGCACTGAAAAACACACTTCGCACAAAGCACCCTTCGCCTAGACAGGCTTCGGTGCACTACTACAAGCGAGGTATGCAAACAAGCTCAAGCAGAAACTCAACACAGAAGCAGGGCTTCGCTACTTGAACAAGGAACACTGAAAAATGAACTCACTGGATGAATACAATTTGCAGAGGCTAGTACAGGAGCTCAACAGAAAATGCTCAAAGTGTTAAATGTTACCTACCCAGCCCCCATATTTATAGCCACTATTCACCCAAGTGCATTGACTACTTTACCCCTAGGGTTTACATTGGTTTTGTCTCTACAAAACAGAGGGGTACAAAAGGTAGTCAACTTTATTCTGGAGGCTTCTCTGTCAGCTTTGCAGAGGGGACAGCGTTAGCTTTTTGCAGAGTAGACAATGTCAGCCTTTGCAGTCTTTGACCTCTTCGAAGCCCCCCTTCGCACGCGAGGGGTGCGGTAGCTTCGGTGAGAAGCCTTGAGCCTGACAGCCTTCGCTTCACCGAAGTCAGCCTCTGATACAGTGACGGTTTTGAGCCTAAGCCGTCAAAGCCCTTAGGCCTTCGCACCAACACCTTCGGAGTGGACCACCACGGCCTCGCAGCTTCTCCCAGCTCGAACTCCGTCAGTCCGTGTACCGAAGCCATGCATGGCCGAAGTACCACAATTCATCCTCACTCCGGAGCTAGCCTCGCTCCGAAGCCTGCTTCACTCCGAAGCCCCCTTTCGGAGTACCACCCTTCGAAGTCCCTCCTTCGTCCAAGGCCTCCGCATGAAGCATTCCATGAGCACTTCGTCACAGTGCCTCTCCCCGAGCACACTCCTCGACAAGCCTCACCCGGACCATGCCTTCGATGCACCTCGACTTTTGAGACCTTCGTCGGGTACCTTCGAGTGTCTCCATCCGGAGCACACTTCGAGCACCTTGCCTCTGTTGAGGACTTGATCCACCAAACTCCGAAGTCACTCCATCCGGAGTACCCTTCAAAGTGCCTCGCCTCCGAGGACTTTGTCTCAGAGTACCTTCACCGGGAGCCACGCTCCGCACTTACTACCTTCTCCTGGTGCACCTCGACCCGAGGTCCGACCTAGACCCCTTCGCAGCCTTCGTGACGGACCTCCCCGCTCCACTGGCATCAAGCCTCCCGCTTGACCCAGGTTCACCTGCTACGAACCGTCTGACACCTCCGAAGTCCCCTGCGCACCACAGACAAACAGACAAGTGTTTCCAGTACTCCGGAGACCTCTCCGGGTTAGCACCCTTCGGCACACACTCCGGTGTACCGCCCAAAGTACCGAGACCTTCGGTACAAACCCAGTCATCGTGTACTATCGGCCCCCTCCGACAGGCACACTCCGCTGCAACAGCCACAGCAACCAAAGCAATCTCCGAATCACCTTCGGAGATCCAACCTCCGAACCCCTTCGGAGGTACCCCTTCGAACCAGAGGTTAAACACAGTCAATCACTCATCACAGACTCCGAAACCAACCCTTGGTTTCTCAATCTCCCCCTTGATGAGTGCATTGACAACCAAATTCAAGTTGAAGAAAATTTGAAAAAGTTTCAGCACACAAGTGACCATAAAAACTCGGAAACGAGCCAAATCATGTCACTTGACAAAAGAATTTTCCTCCCCCTTTTTCAAAAGAGTAAAAGCCCCTTCGGCAAATCTCCCCTTTTTCAAGATAAAAACTCCCCCTGAGTTATTTTACCCCTTTTTCGGCAGAGAACGCAACAATTTCTCCCCCTTTGGCAATGCAAGCATGAAGGAGCATTTAAAAGATGCATTGCTTGGAAATGAGCAGAATTGCAAAGACATATAGAGCAAAAATATGCCAACAGTAATACCAATTTTTCATGTGCTCAGCTCAATTTAACATTCTCTAAAAACATGATGACAGCATGTGATTTTATCATTTTTGAAATAAAGGCATTACCACTTAGTCAAGGAAACTCGACAAGTAAAAGCAGGGACTGCGCAAAGCTAGTAAATTTCTACTCTAGACAGACAAGTCCAGTTCAAATGGAGCAATGAAAGCAAACTTGATGATCAATGAATTTTGTTGTTCTGTTCTTAATGCTAGGGGTTATTTGTTTGTCCACCTTATACTTTCCAATCAGGCCAAGCCTAGGCATGAAAGCCATCAGAAGCTTAAGGCAATGATTTTTGCAGACACTACACTATTCCAATTCAGACCACAGTGCAATGGTAAGCAGTCTAGAATAGAGTAGTGCGACAAACAAACCCACCTGGATCTTTTCACTTAAAGCATGCAAATCATGGAGTTTTGATTTTAATTAAGTGAACCAATTTGTTTAGCACTTGATGAATATCCATGAGTATGTAGAACAATTTTTCAAGTTGCAATTTTTAGCATCCAAAGAAAAGTGTCTTGCTATCAAGCAGATAAAAGATAGCTAAAGCAGTCCTGCCTAAACATGCTAGATTCAAGGCTAAGCGGTGAGCATGATTTGAGTTTGGAAAGAAAACATCATGCACATTAATGTTCCAGATAAATTAAAAAGAGCTGAGCTGTCATGATTTCATGAATTAAAATTAGGCATATAAGTGCAACAGATGTAAATGCAATTTCACACATGATGAGCATATGCAAGATAATAAAAATCAGCTCCCCTCATAAAATGCCGTAAGGGTGACAAATACCAAGTTCCCCACGCAAGTAGGAAAATCGAGAAGCATCGAGGGGTTTCGTGAAAATATCGGCTAGCTGGTGTTGGGTATCAACATATTGAAGTTCAATATCACCCTTCTCATTGTGATCTCTGAGAAAATGATACCGCACATCAATGTGTTTGGTTCTGGAGTGCTGAATCGGGTTATTTGCAATACAAATAGCACTAGTGTTATCACAGAAAAGTGGAACACTCTTATAATCTAACCCAAATCCCACAAAGTGGAAGCCATCCACAAAATCTGAGAGCAACAGCTAGCTGCAGCAACATATTCGGCCTCAACCGTCGATTGTGCAACACTAGACTGTTTGCGGGAAGACCAGCAAACCAGAGATGTACCCAGAAAATGACAAGTACCAGAGGTACTTTTCCTATCAATCCTACACCCAGCAAAATCTGCATCGGAATAACCTCGAAGACATAAAGAGGAAGACGCTGAATACCAAATGCCGAACTCAAGGGTATGTTTGAGATACCTTAGAATGCGTTTTATTGCTTGGCGGTGCGAAGCTCGTGGTGAAGCCTGAAAACGAGCGCACAGACACACTGCGAAGTGTATGTCTGGCCTCGTAGCAGTCAAGTAGAGGAGGGAGCCGATCATGCTTCGGAACTCCTTCTGATCTACAACTTCTCCATCTTCGTCAGGATCCAATGCTACAGATGTAGCCATTGGAGTGGCGAGAGGCTTCGCATCGGCCATGTCGAATTTCTTGAGCAGGTCCTTGGTATACTTTGTCTGGTGGATGAAAGTACCTTGTTTGCTTTGCTTGATTTGCAAACCAAGGAAAAAGGTGAGTTCACCCATCATGGACATTTCAAATTCCCTGCTCATGGCATCTGCAAACTCGGTAACCAAAACATGAGAAGAGCCACCAAAGATGACATCATCCACATAAATCTGCACTAGAAAGAAATCTTTGCCATGCTTGAGAGTAAACAGGGTTTTATCCACAGAGCCCATCAAATAACCCCGCTCAAGCAGAAAAGACTTAAGTCTGTCATACCAAGCCCGAGGATCCTGCTTGAGTCCATAAAGAGCCTTATGAAGTTTAAGGACTTTATGTGGGTATTTGGGGTTTTCAAAACCAGGGGGTTGTTTTACATAAACATCTTCACCTATGAAGCCATTAAGAAAAGCACTTTTGACATCCATTTGATAGAGTTTGAATCCCCGGGATGTCGCAAAGGCAAGCAAAATCCTAATGGCCTCAAGGCGAGCAACAGGTGCAAAAGTTTCAGTAAAATCAATCCCTTCTAGTTGAGAATAACCCTGAGCTACGAGTCTAGCCTTGTTTCTAACTATAGTCCCATCCTCCCCTTTTTTATTTTTGAAAATCCATTTTGTTCCAATGAAATGAACATTTGGTGGAGGATCAACTAAAGTCCAGACTTGGTTTCTCTCAAAATTTTCAAGTTCCTCATGCATGGCATTGATCCAACTAGAATCAAAAAGTGCATGACTAACATCCAAAGGCTCGAAAGAAGCAACAAAAGCGGAATCAATGAAATGAGAATGAGAACGTGTTACCCTTTGATCAAGCTCACCAATGATCTGCTCGGGAGGATGCATCCTTTGAAAATGATGTGGGGCCTCGCGGCGGGATGCAGTCTCCCCCTCATCTTGTGCGTTGGAGTGGTCCAAGATGACCGATGTCGAGGTAGTTGCTTCGGGACCACGTGCTGAAGTGGTTGAAGCGGGGTCAGCTTCAGGGGATGATGTCGAGGGTAGTAGGGGTTCATCCTCGAAATCTCCGGGATCTTCTTCTTCGAAAATGGTCTATTCCATGTCGTGTTCATTTGCCTGTTCAAGAGCAGAACTAACAGAGGGGGTTGATTCATCAAAAGTCACATCACATGACTCGATGATAGTGTTAGTCTCCAAATTATAAACACGATAAGAATGACCATGAGTAGTGTAACCCAAAAAGATCCCATCAGAAGAACGCGACTCAAATTTATCCAAGTTACCACGTTTTAGGATAAAGCAACGACAGCCAAAAACTCGAAGATGAGTAACCTTGGGCTGTCTCCCAAAACGTAGCTCATAAGATGTCAAGTTTAAAATTGAGCGCAAGAATATTCGGTTAGAGATGTAACATGCAGTGTTCATGGCCTCAGCCCAGAATTTTCTAGGAGTCCTGTGCTCATCGAGCATCGTCCTAGCCATCTCAACCAAAGTGCGGTTCTTCCTCTCAATAACACCGTTCTGTTGAGGAACCCGCAGAGCAGAGAATTGATGTTCTATGCCATGCTCCATGCAAAACTCAACAAAGAGACTATTCTTGAACTCAGTGCCATTATCACTTCGAATGAATTTTAATGTACCAGGGAGTTCAGTGAAAAGTCTCAAAGCCAAGCTCTGAAAGTGTGAAAACACTTCATCCTTGCTGGCAAGAAAGAAGACCCAAGAGTAGCGAGAGAAATCGTCGACAATAACTAACACATACCACTTTCCGCCTAAAGAACTAACCCGAGAAGGACCTACAATGTCCATGTGGAGAAGTTCTCCGGGTTGTTCAGTCATCACTGTGGTGACTGGCGAATGCGAAGCGGCAATCATCTTTCCATGTCGACAAGGAGCGCAAACTAAATTCTTCTCAAACTTGAGCTTGGGCAATCCTCGGATCAGACCTAGGGCACTCAGATGAGCGAGCAACTCAAAGCTCATATGCCCTAGTCTCCTATGCCACTTCCAAAGCTCAGAAGTCGAATGTGCAACAAGACAATGAGAAGAACCCGATGACTCTGAAAAATCAGCTCCAAAAACTCTCCCAACTCTAAAGATCTTACAAACCACAACGCCATCAAAATTGAGTACTTGCGAAGTATCGCGATGGAATCGCACTTCGAAGCCCTCATCAAGCAACTGAGATACTGAAAGCAAATTGTATCCCAGGTTCTCAACCAAAGCAACATCTTTGAGAGTGAAATTCGAATTAATTCTTACCACACCTTTACCTTTCACTCTACTCCTTCGATTATTGCCGAAGGTGATATGTTCCCTTTGCTTGGTTGTGGTTAGGCTGGAGAACCATGCTGCATCTCCGGTCATATGGCGCGAACAACCGGAGTCCATGATCCACGTGCCCTCCAAGCCTCGATCTGTCGCCTACACATGATAAGAATATCTCGATCGCTCAGTGCTGGGGTGAGTGAAAAAATGACGAGGCATCCAGCACTGAGTGACACGAGTAGTAGGCGTAGTAAAAGTAGACGGTCTACGCACATGATAATCTGAATGATGCAAAGTGCGAGGTCTACCTACATGCTGCGATCGAACAACATGTCGAGGTCTCCTACTCTGACGAGGTACAAAGCTACTCGCCCGGGGTCTACCACCATATAGAACATGGTGAACACCTCGAGGAGCAAAACCTCTCCGAGAAGCACGAGGAGCCTCAAAAGCAGGACGATAGTAAAACTCAGACTCAAGCATACCTAAAGATGGGTAATGCATGTCCTGGTAACTCATCACCTGAGAGCGTCGCTCATCCTTAATGCGACGAAAACAGAACTCAACCAAATGACCTGCCCGCTGACAATAGGAACAATGAAAGACTCTCCTCGGGGCACTCTCATGGGTCTTAGGAGCAACTCTCACAGGCTCCTTGGGCTTCTGTTGAGTGGTTTTCTTGGGAGGGATTTTCTTGGCAGGAGGAGTGGTTTTCTTTTGAGCTCGGGAAGGCTTTTTGGTTGATGGAGTGTCTAATAGAGATCTCTCTTTCTCTAGGGTAGTGGGAGAGGTAAAAACAGTTTTGTTTCCACTATCTGAAGAAATCCTCTCAAAACCCAAACCTAGAGCTAACCCTGCTCTATCAGCACACATCTTGGTCTTGGCCAAGAGCAAATCCATCCTACCCTTCCCCTCAGTGCATTTGTTAACCACGGAAAGAAGGTATTCATTTTCAGACATGAGGTTCTCAGCTCACTCTCTAGTAGTGCCTAGCTGGTCCTTAAGGGTAATGCACGTGTCACAAACAGGCTGCACATCCTTAGAACTACCGGCCCTCTCCAATCTAGCCTCTAAATCATGAACATGTTTATCACATAAATTAATGCTCTCGCGTAATAACGAATAGTTCATGCATTCAATAATATCATGAGGTCTAGAATCCAGCACCAAAAGCTGCTTCTGTGCAGTCTCAAGCTCATGACAACAGTACAAGATTCACATTCATCATCATTAACTTTAGACTTAAGCATGACATAATCAGTAGAAACAGATTCTAGCCTAAGTCTAAGGTCTTTTCTTTCTCTAGCGGCTTGCACAAGTAATCTATCCTGACCAAGAACTACTTCATTCAGCTCATCTAATTTAATTAAAAGCTGGTCAGAGGATAGTGGTACCTCAGATGAGTCAAGCTCATCGCCGCTGTGATCGCTGTCGGCCATGAAGCAAAGGCCGGTGAAGTCTCGTCCCTTCTTGTCCTTCTTGTCCTCCTTCCTTGGGGACTCCTCCTCCTCAGAGCTCGACTCCTCAGTTGAGGAAGTGTCGATGTCGCTGAGAGCAGCAACAAATGCTCTGGAAGCGGCTTTGGCTACTCTCTTAGCCACCTTGCCACGCTTGCCCTTCACAAAAGGCTTCCTCTCCTTCTTGTGGTATTTAGGGCGCTCACTCTCATCTCTCTTCTTGAGCTTAGGGCAGTTGGCCTTAATATGAGAAGTGTCGCCACATTCATAGCAACCACTAAAACCACTTCTCCTCTGATCCCGTCTCTCATGATAAAAACAGGTGAACCTTCTGGCAATGAGAGCAAGCTCATCATCATCCAGAGTGTCCACTTGCTCCTTTGTGACGGAGACCAGGGAGGACAAAGCAAAACCATCTGCAAGAACACAAGTACCAGATGTGCTTGGTTCTGAAGTGGTGCCACAGCTAGTGCTAGAAACCAATGCCAATGGCTGTGGCAAAGAGCTTCTGTGCACCGCAAGAGATGCCTTGGCAATCTCTGTGGACTTCAGCTTGCTGAAGAGCTCATCACAGGTCAATGTGTCATAGCCTGCGGACTACTCAATGCTGGATATCTTTACTTCCCATATGCAATGGTCAAGAGCATAGAGAAGCTTGATAGCCCTATCATGATCATTGTAAGCAAGCGTCCCGTTGGACCGCAAGTTACTCACTATCGCATCAAAGTGAGAAAACATGGCATCTATAGATTCTCCAGGTGCCTGCACAAACAACTGATACTGTTGATTATATGTGCTTTGGCGCCTGGCCTTGATCTGTGTAGAGCCCTCATGAAAAATAGTGAGAGTGGTCCAAATTTCCCTAGCAGTCCTAAGGTGCTGCACCCTATCAAACTCACTTCTACTCAAACCAATGAACAGTATATTTCTTGCCTTGGAGTTGGCATTATACTGATCCTTCTCTGTTTGAGAGGTGTGAGTCTCAGGGATGGAGTATTGTGAGTCCACAATCTCCCAAATTGCATTTCCTTGGCTTAGCAAGTAAGCCTCCATGCGCAACTTCCAGTATGCAAAGTCAGTCCCATCGAACAGAGGTATTTTACTAGCTCTGTCCATGTCGCCAAAAGATCACAAAACCGATTAAGGTCAACTGGTGATCTTAACCTGCTCTGATACCAATTGTTGGACCGGAAATGGCGACCAGAGGGGGGGTGAATGGAAGCTTTTAAAATTTCAGGCTAAAAATAGCCTTCTGTTTTAACTCAGTCTACTGTGGAACAGGCTTCGAACACACCCTTCGAAGTTCAGGTTCGGAGGTATTTGATGGCTCCGAACACAGGCTACGCAAAGAGTAAAAGTCCGAAGTCAAGCAGACTTCGCTCCACCCACAACCCCGAGAAACAACTCTGCTAAGTCAGTGCAGGCTCCACACACAGGGTGCTTCGAGCAGGCTTCGCACTTCACCCTTCGCAAGAGTGGACTACCCTCTGAGGACTTCGACCAAATACTTAGCGACATCAACTGGTGCTGGGCTTCGTACACGAAGGTCTAAATGCACACTATGCGGACTTCGCTAAGGGCTACGATACGAGAAGCAAAATGGGCTTCGAACAGGGGTTCGCTAGTAAGCAGCGAGGTCTAGCCTCCTGTTACACAGAGCGAACGTACTGAAAAACACACTTCGCACAAAGCACCCTTTGCCTAGACAGGCTTCGGTGCACTACTACAAGCGAGGTATGCAAACAAGCTCAAGCAGAAACTCAACACAGAAGTAGGGCTTCGCTACTTGAACAAGGAACACTAAAAAATGAACTCACTGGATGAATACAGTTTGCGGAGGCTAGTACAGGAGCTCAACAGAAAATGCTCAAAGTGTTAAATGTTACCTACCCAGCCCCCATATTTATAGCCACTATTCACCCAAGTGCATTGACTACTTTACCCCTAGGGTTTACATTGGTTTTGTCTCTACAAAACAGAGGGGTACAAAAGGTAGTCAACTTTATTCTAGAGGCTTCTCTGTGAGCTTTGCAGAGGGGACAGCGTCAGCTTTTTGCAGAGCAGACAATATCAGCCTTTGCAGTCTTTGACCTCTTCGAAGCCCCCTTCGCACGCGAGGGGTGCGGTAGCTTTGGTGAGAAGCCTTGAGCCTGACGGCCTTCGCTTCAACGAAGTCAGCCTCTGATACAGTGACGGTTTTGAGCCGAAGCCGTCAAAGCCCTTGGGCCTTCGCACCAACACCTTCGGAGTGGACCACCACGGCCTCGCAGCTTCTCCCAGCTCGAACTCCGTCAGTCCGTGTACCGAAGCCATGCATGGCCGAAGTACCACAATTCATCCTCACTCCGGAGCTAGCCTCGCTCCGAAGCCTGCTTCACTCCGAAGCCCCCTTTCGGAGTACCACCCTTCGAAGTCCCTCCTTCGTCCAAGGCCTCCGCATGAAGCATTCCATGAGCACTTCGTCGCAGTGCCTCTCCCCGAGCGCACTCCTCGACAAGCCTCACCCGGACCATGCCTTCGATGCACCTCGACTTCTGAGACCTTCGTCGGGTACCTTCGAGTGTCTCCATCCGGAGCACACTTCGAGCACCTTGCCTCTATTGAGGACTTGATCCACCAAACTTCGAAGTCACTCCATCCAGAGTACCCTTCGAAGTGCCTCGCCTCCAAGGACTTTGTCTTGGAGTACCTTCACCCGGAGCCACGCTCCGCACTTACTGCCTTCTCCTGGTGCACCTCGACCCGAGGTCCGACCTAGACCCCTTCGCAGCCTTCGTGACGGAGCTCCCCGCTCCACTGGCATCAAGCCTCCCGCTTGACCCAGGTTCACCTGCTACGAACCGTCCGACGCCTCCGAAGTCTCCTGCGCACCACAGACAAACAGACAAGTGTTTCCAGTACTCCAGAGACCTCTCCGGGTTAGCACCCTTCAGCACACACTCCGGTGTACCGCCCAAAGTACCGAGACCTTCGGTACAAACCCAGTCATCGTGTACTGTCGGACCCCTCCGACAGGCACACTCCGCTGCAACAACCGCAGCAACCAAAGCAATCTCCGAATCACCTTCGGAGATCCAACCTCCGAACCCCTTCGGAGGTACCCCTTCGAACCAGAGGTTAAACATAGTCAATCACTCATCACAGACTGCAAAACCAACCCTTGGTTTCTCAGAAACAGAATCCCAGCTTTGTGTGCTCTCACCACAGGCGGTGATGACAAGCACTCCTTGATTTTCTTAAAGGCACTTTGCTGGCTTGCCCCCCAAGTGAACTCGGCTTCGTCCTTCAGCTGGAGTATGGGGACAAAGGCATCAATCTTGCCAGACAAGTTGGATATAAAGCGACGCAAATAGTTCATCTAGCCTAGCAACTTCTGTACATCCCTTTTGCACGTAGGCGTTGTAATGTTTCTAATCTTCTCAAGCCTCTTAGGATCAATTTATATGCCTCTCTCATGAATCATGAAACCTAAGAACTTACACGCCAACACACCAAAAGCACACTTGAGTTGGTTCATTTTAAAACCATATTGTCGCATTCTATCAAAAGCAACCTTCAAATTGGCTAAATGGTTTCCCATAACATCCTATTTGACTACAACATCATCGATGTAAACTTCTAACATAACCCCTAGCAAGTCATGAAAGATTAAGTTCATGGCGCACTGATATATGGCACCAGCATTCTTCAAACCAAAAGTCATGACGACACACTCAAATAATCCGACAAAACCAGGGCATCGAAAGGCAGTCTTGTAGACGTCCTCTTCGGCCATAAAGTTTTGATTATAACCAGCATTGCCATCAAGAAAACTCAGTACCTTGTGTCCTAAAGCATCGTTGATTAGCATGTCGGCTATCGGCATTGGATATTCATCTTTCGGAGTGGCTCTGTTTAGATCGTTGAAATCAATACATACCCGTATCTTGCCGCTCCTTTTCTTCTCTACAGGCACAATGTTAGCAACCCATTTCGCGTACCTGCATGGCCTAATAAATTCAGCCTTGAGTAGTCGCTCTACTTCTTCTTTAACTCGGTCATAGACGGCTGAGTTAAAGCGACGAGGAGGCTGCTTATAAGGCCTAAATCCGGACTTGATAGGTAGCCGATGCTCCACGTGCTCGTGGCTTAGTCCTGGCATCTCACTATACTCCCATGTGAAACAATCGGCATACGACCGAAGTAACATTATTACTTTGGCCTTTTCATCAGGCTGTAAATGTTGTTTACAAAAGTCGGCCTTGGGATGCTACCATCACCTATGTTAACTTCCTCCAAGGGATCGGTCGATGCAAAATCTTGTCCTAATTTCTCTACTTCGCTAAAGTCCCCGATGGCCTCGGTAATACTGTCTTTATTAGACCGATACTGCTCCACACGATACTTTAGCCAATCTAGATTACTCTTGCTAGACATGACTATCAATACAAAAACAGCTGTGCTACTCCAGCCGTCTTTATAGACACTGGTACAAAACGTCCTCCGGATACGTAATAAAATCGTAATCCGAAATATCTCTTCCTGACAGACACTCTACTTTGTTATGGACGGCATCAACCGATACATCGGCCAATGCTACTTAGGCTGAAGTATCCGCGGGAATGACCTCTACCTCATCGTCGTCCCACTGCATCAGGCAGTGGTGTAGAGTAGAAGGAATGCAGCAATTCGCGTGAATCCAGTCGCGTCTGAGTAGCACGCTGTAGTTACCTTGTACATCGACGATGAAAAATGTTGTTGGAAATGTCTTGTTGCCCACCGTCAAATCCATGGAGAGTACGCCCTTGGCCTCGGCGCTCTCGCCGTTGAAGCCGTTGAGAATCAAGTTAGTCTTCTTTAGATCATCCTCGTCCCTGCCAAGTTTCTTCAATAACAAGTAAGGCATCAAGTTAACAGTGGCGCCACAGTCGACGAGCATTCGGGAAATCGGATTTCCATCAATGTGACCTCTAACGTAGAGAGGCTTCAGATGGAAAGCCGAGTCCTCAGGCTTCTCGAAGATGGCATTGCGCGGGACGAGGTTCAATTGAGTGACCTCGGCATCGTCCTGTGGCAGGGCGAACTCAGTGGGAAGCATGATGATGTTGATGTCCATCACCTGGGGTGCGGGCCCTTCGGAGACGGGTGAGTAGTCGTCGTCGAGCATGTCATCCTCATCGTCACTCGGACTAGGACCCGGGTTGGTTATCTCAACCGACTTTATCCTCCATACCTATCTTGTAGCTGGCCGAGGGTGGATTTCCTCGAAGATAGCATCGCGCTCATCCTCGACTTTCTTCTCGCGCGTCTCCTGTGCCCGTAGTCATTGTAGACGTCTCTTCTGTGATTTGGACATGCCTGGAGGTGCCCAAGACGGTTGCGGCTTGGTGCCGGGTGCTATTGCCCCCTTGAGAAACCATGTTGAAGAATATGGTTTTGATACTCTAGATGTGATGAGTGATTGTCAACGGAAGTCAAAGAAGAAGGGAAATAAAGATCTATCGAGTCTGAGGTGCATGTGACTCAGTTACACGGGCAGTGAGTGACGGCCGGTCAGAGGAGCCGTGGAGTCGGGCTGGCCCAATCCGGGTACATGACTAGGAGCAGCAGATGATACACTAGTCTGTTGACTGGGTTTGACTCAGGTACACTGGCGGCGAGCGATTGCCGGGCTGAGGAAGCTGCGGGGTCGGGTCGGCCCAATCCGGGTACTCGGTGCGAAGACGGTGGACGCTTTGTCAGTTTTGGCGCAAAACTGACAATCTATTATTAATTCATTTTTAGGATATTAATATTTAGTTTTTAAGTTTAGAATATTTTATTTGAGTCAGGTAATTTTTCTAAGAATATTTTAGTATTTTTCGGAATTTATTTTAGAGTCAGTTTAATTTACCCTAGGAGTAAAGGGTAAATTAGTCTTTTTATGTATTAGAGTCGCTTATAAATAGGCCCCTATCCCCCTGGGGATAGATGACTATTTTTTTTGGAGATTATTTTTAGTCCACCAGAAATCTTTCATCTACTATTTTTCCGGATCCAATCTGCATCGCAGCCTACCCACCGGAACAACGTCTTCGTGCACGCCGGCCAAGCAGAGGCTTCGCGCATGCCGGCCAAAGCGCACTCAGTGCATCACGCCGTGTAGCAGCAGTGTGTTCATTGCGCAGGATTTCCTACGGCAGCAGCGTGACCCTGCGGCAGGAAAAAGCTCATGGCGGTAGGCTACGCCCATGGGCCCCACAGTGGCACGGTCTCTTGCGTGGCTGCTCACAGGAGGCTTTTTGACTTGATCCATGCGCACGGCGATCGAGACTGCAGAAGCAGCACGTCGGCCGGCGCAAGTTTTTTTGCGGATTGCTGGTAGCTTTTCTCTGACGCACGACTGCAACGCAATTTTTTGTTCACATGGTGCAGAAAGCTGCTAGTGATGCATGCGGCAAGAAGTCTCTTTCAACATGCGTGAGGTTTCATCCAGGAAGAACACACGGCCGCGCACGGCGATGATCACACCGACGCAGGTAGTATCTTTTGATCTCATATTTTCCTGTTAGGTTAAATAAATCTATAAGTATCTATTAATTAATTATTCACTGCAGATCTGTTAGTTATTTCGTAGGTAATTTTTTTGTGTTATCATATTATTCATTTAAACAATTTTAATCTGCTCGTAAAAATTATATAATATATATTTATTAGTTGCTGTAATATTTTATTCTAGTTTTTTTTACTTGCAATATTTTTGGTTTATTTCTGAATTAATTTTTAATGATCCATGTTTTATTCATTTGATTAGTAATTTATTTCTAGACTGAAATATTAATATTTCTTAATTTATCTAGGTGTTTTTAATTACTGCAGTATGTTTATTTAGTTCTTCTTTATTATCATTTTAATTAGGGCACTGATCATTTTTAGGCTAAACCATTTTAATTTCAGTAATTTGCTTTGATAACATTATTTGTCTGGTTAAGTTTTGTTTGGGTGTTGAAATTAGCATATAGTTTAGTAAGAAATTTTTAGGCGTCCATTCACCCCCCCTCTGGTCGCTACTTTCAGTCCTACAAGTGGTATCAGAGTGAGGTTAGGGTTTTCTAATATCTTAACCGATTCTAAACCTAGGTAGTGACCATGACGTCTTCTGGTAAAATCCCGTCCCTGGAAGCTTTTGGCTACACTTATTGGAAGACTCGCATGCGAGCATACCTTATGAGCCAGAGCTCAGACATATGGGAGATTTGTGTTCATGCTAGTTTCACCATTACTACTATTGCTGCGGATACTGTTGCAGATGTAATTACCTAGCATCAAAATAATAGTAAGGCGGTGAATATTTTATTTTCTGGTCTAGGTCCTAGTGAGTTTGAGCATGTTAGCCATCTCACCACTGCTCGAGAGATCTTGGCTACCCTCTAGGCACACCATGAGGGGACAGCTCAGGTCAAGACTAGGCTATATCAGACCTACCGACGTGAGTATGAGAATTTCTCACAGAAGCCGGGTGAGATGGTTGAGGCTTTGTTTGGTCGTTTTTCAATCGATCATTAACAAGCTTCGCATTAACAAGGCCGAGCGTGATCAGCTGGTCTCGGATCATGAGCAGGCGCTTAAGGTACTCCATACCTTGGACCCTAAGATCTTGGAGATCAAGGTCTCTTCTATTGTTGAGAGCGCGTCTTATGATACCTTGACCGTCGCAGAGCTTTTTAGTAAGCTCAAGGCCTTAAAGGTCGATATCCAGTTGAGATCAAATCTCACTAGTTCTGGATCAAAGACTCTGGCGCTTGCGACACCATCTGCTGATCCTAATGCCATGAGATGTACTGCGTTTTCCTTGATGTCTATTTCTGAGGAACAACTTGATACTCTAGGAGATGATGATCTGTGCTTGTTTAACAATCGGGTGCGATGTGTCTATGATAAGCGCATGTTTAAGAGACACGACACAAAATCCGGATGCTTTGAGTGTGGTGATACAGGTCATTTCATTGCCGACTGCCCCAAGCGGAAGAATTACAAGAAGGGAACCGGCGGCAACTCCTACGACTCCGACAAGTACGACAACTCTACAAAGGGAAAGCCCAAGACGAGATTCTTTCGGAAGGCTTTGAAGGACTACAGGCGTGAGAACAAGAAGCGAGACAAGGCTTTCTTCGCCGAGATGGAGAAAAGCTACTCCAAGAGATCCTCATCTTCCTCCTCATCTTTGAGCTCAAGTGATGAAGAGATCGTGATCAGGAAGGGGAAGGACAAGGATGATCCGGCGGGCCTCTGTTTCATGGCCTTCGGGGACAATCCGAAGAAATGCTCACGTGACAGCTGAAGACCCCACAAGAGCTTCTGCTCAATGGTTCTTGGGGAGAAGAAAGAAAAGGACTCCTCCGATGACTCCGACGATGACGACGATGAGAAAGTATCATCCTATGAACAAGAAGTTGTTAATTTATTAGAATAGAACCGTCAGGAGTTGAAGTATAGGGAGAAACTGCTTAGAGGGGCTAAGAAGAGGATAGATGAGCTTGAGAGTGAGCTTGCCACATCAAATGGCAAGATTGAGAGTCTGTCTTCTTCCCCTTGCTTGGGTGATAGTGGTGAGTGCCCTAACTGTGAGGTGCTGTTGTGTGACCTGACGACTCTTAAGTCCAGGTACACAGAGAGAGAGTAGATGAGAGAGACACATTGGCCACTGAGCTTGAGAGCGCTCAGCAGGAGCTAAAAGATGCTCATGCCACTATCGTCGTACCTTGTGTAGACTGCCCATCTCATTTAGCTAGTATAGCTGAGCTGAGAGCCAAGAGTGATGAGAAGTTGAGTGAGTTAGCTGGACTGAGAGCTGAGTTGGAGCAGACTAAGCTAGAGCTTGAGACCTTGTCAGTTCCATCCGCTGTTTGTGAGAACTGCCTGTCCATTAGAATGAAGTTGATCAAGCTAAAAGCTGAGAAGTCTATCGAAGCTGATAAAGAGTGTGAGATCCGCTTGTCTCAGGTGGAGGTGTTAGCTTCTTTGAGAGAGGAGCTAGCTTATGTTCAGAACAAAAACTTTTACCTCCATCAGATCCTGAGTTAGATTAGTGCTAGAGAGCCACAGCTCGGCATGATGATCCAGAAGTTGAAGAGACAGGATTGGTTTGGGGTAGGTTACACCTATACCAAGGTGTTGGACCGGAAACGGCGACCAGAGGGAGGGGGGGTGAATGGGAGCTTTTAAAATTTCAGACTAAAAATAGCCTTCTGTTTTAATTCTGTGTTCTGCGGAACAAGCTTTGAACACACCCTTCAAAGTTCTGGTTCGGAGGTATTTCACAGCTCCAAACACAGGCTTCGCACAGGGGCAAAAGTTCGAAGCCAAGAAGACTTCGCTCCACACACAACCCTAAAAACTCAACTCTGCTAAGTCAGTGCAGGCTCCGCACACAGGGTGCCTTCGAGCAGACTTCGCACTTCACCCTTCGCAAGAGCGGACTTCCTTCTGTGGACTTCAACCAAGTACTTAGCAACAACAACTAGTGCTGGGCTTCATACTTCGAAGGTCTAAACGCACACAAAACAGACTTCGCTAAGGGCTTCGCAACGGGAAGAAAAACTGGCTTCGATCAGTGCTTCGCTAGTAATCAGAGAGGTCCTGCCTCTAGTTACACAGAGCGAACATACACTGAAAAACACACTTCGATCAAAAACAAGCCTCGCTCAAATAGGCTTCGCACAGACTCAGCACAAAAGAAGTCACACTAAAGATCGAAGCATGTAGCAAGGTGTGCATACAAGCTCAAGCAGTAAAACGAACACTACGACAAGGCTTCAGTGCTTGAACAGGGAACTCAAAAATTGAACTCACAGGATGAATACAAGGTTGGAGAGGCTAGTACTGGAGCTCAACAATGAATGCTCAAAGAGTTAATGTGACCTGACCGGCCTCTACTATTTATAGGCACTATTCAGTCTTGTGAAAAGACTACTTTACCCCTAGGGTTTACACCGGTTTTGTCTCATCAGAATAGGGGGGTACAATAGGTAGTCTACTTTATTTGGAGGCTTCTTTTGTCAGCTTCGCAGAGGGGACAGTGCCAGCTTTTGCAGAGCAGACACTTTTTGTAGAGCAGACGCTGTCAGCCTTTGCAGCTTTGGACGCTTCTGAAGCCCCCCTTCGCACGCGAGGGGTGCGGCAACTTCAGTGAGAAGCCTTGAGCCTGACGGCCTTCGCTTCACCGAAGTCAGCCTTCAATACAGTGTCGGTTTTGAGCCGAAGACATCAAAGCCCTTGGGCCTTCGCACCAACACCTTCGGAGTGGACCACCACGGCTTCGCAGCGTCTCCCAGCTCAAACTCCGTCAGTCCGTGTACCGAAGCCATGCATGGCCGAAGGTACCTCAAGTCAACTTACTCCGAAGCCTCACCTTCGGAGTACCACCCTTCGTAGTCCCTCCTTCGTCCAAGGCCTTCACATGAAGCATTCCATGAGCACTTCGTCGCAGTGTCTCTCCCCGAGCACACTCCTCGATGATCCTCACCCGGACCATGCCTTCGATGCACCTCGATTTCTGAGACCTTCGTCGGGTAAACCTTCGAGTGTCTCCCTCTGGAGCACACTTCGAACACCTTGCCTCATTGCTGAGGACTTGGTCCACCAAACTCCGAAGTTACTCCAGTCGGAGTACCCTTCGAAGTGCCTCACCTCCGAGGACTTCGTCTCGGAGTACCTTCATCCGGAGCCACGCTCCGCACTTACTGCCTTCTCCTGGCGCACCTCGACCCCTTCGCAGCTTTCATGATGGAGCTCCCTGCTCCCCTGGCATCAAGCCTCCCGCTTGACCCAGGTTCACCTGCTACGAACCGTCTGTCACCTCCGAAGTCACCTGCGCACCACAGACAAGCAGACAAGTGTATCCAGTATTCCGGAGACCTCTCCGGGTAACAACCTTCGACACACACTCTGGTGTACCGCCCAAAGTACCGAGACCTTCGGTACAACCCAGTCCTCGTGTACTGTCGGACCCCTCCGATAGGCACACTCCGCTGCAACAGCTGCAGCAACCAGAGCCACCGACCCCTTCGGTGAAACCACCTCCAAACCCCTTCGGAGGAACCCCTTCGAATCAGAGGGTAAAATCTGTCAATCACTCATCACAGACTCCGAAACCAACCCTTGGTTTCTCACAAGGCTTATTTTGAGAGCGCTATTAGTCGTGCAGTGGGGTGGAGTAAGATGACTCCCGAACAAAGATATCCCAAGACTCACTCCACTAAGTCCTTTAAGGATAGTCATCCCAAGGATGGAGTGATTCAAGAATAACCTAAAGCTCCACCTAAGAAGCAGATCTGGGTTCCGAAGCCTAAAACTCTCCACACTTCTCTTGATTCTTTACCTGGACCCTCTCACACCAAAGATGCTACACCCAACACCACCAAGCCTAAGAACCATAAGCCACAACAACATCCCAAGAAGCCTACCTATCACTATGAGTTTTGTCAAAGAGACGAGCATCTTGAGAAGTTTTGCTTCAGGAGGAAGCGGGTTGAGCGAGTAGAGAGAGCTCGAGGTGGGCAGGAGCAGTTCTACCAGCAGGGTGGTAGACAAAGAGTTCCTCGATGTAGAGAGAGGCTAGAGGCCAGGCCATGTCGTGTAGGTGGTGGTAGAGGAGACAATTTTCATGACCGTGCTCCGGAGGGTGGTTTTCATTCCGGCACAGTTCCAGATCGGTATGGATACGGTTTTGGATGTCGTGACCATGATTTTAGGCAGAACAGAGGACCGCCCTTTGAGCCGCATTTTGGTCCCGACTCATATGATTCCTTCTGCTTTCCTACATACGAGCAGATGGCCCGACACTAGTTTAGTACTTTTGCTAGACCTGGTGGTCGACAATTTGCTCCCACTCATGACCATTGATCTTGCATGATCGAGGACTGGAGGACGTATGGATCATGGATTTAGGTTGTTCTCGCCACATGACGGGACACCGCAGATGGTTCTCTAGCCTCACTCCCCCGAGCTCCAAGGAATACATCACTTTCGGGAACAGTGGTCAAGGGAAGGTACAAGGTATTCGGTCGATTCATATTTCTGATTATTTCTCTTTAAAGAATGTTGCTTTAGTTGGAAATCTGAACTTTAATCTAATTTCTGTTTCGCAACTGCTTGAGGATGGTTTAGAAGTGCGCTTTAAGAAGGGCAAGTTTTCTGTTGTTGATTCTAGAGGATCTTTAGTTTGCCAGATCTTACCTTTTGGTATGGTTTTTTGTATTGATTTCTCTAGTACTTCTGGCCCTTCTCGCTGTCTGATGGCCGGATCCTCCTCTGAGCTATGGAAGTGGCATAGAAGGTTGGGCCATTTGAGCTTTGATTTACTTGTTAGATTGGTTCTATGGATCTTATCCGAGGATTGCCTAAGCTTAAGATGGAGAAGGATCTAGTGTGTCATCCTTGTCGTCATGGGAAAATGGTTGCCGCTTCTCACACACCTGTGACTCAGGTGATGACTTCGTACCCGGGAGAGCTGTTACACATGGACACAGTAGGTCCAGCTCGAGTACGCTCAGTTGGTGGGAAGTGGTATGCTCTTGTGATAGTTGACGATTTTTCTCGATTTTCATGGGTTTACTTTCTAGAGTCTAAGGATGAGACTTTTCAATATGTTCATGACCTGATTTTGAAGCTGAAGAACGAGAATAATGGTCTGATGCGAGCAATTCGTTCAGACAACGGATCTGAGTTTAAGAACTCTCAGTTTGTCAGTTTTTGTAGTGATCAGGGTCTTGATCATCAGTTCTCTGCTCCTTACACTCCCTCACAGAATGGCGTTGTGGAGCGAAAGAACCGCACGCTTGTCGAGATGGCCAGGACGATGCTTGATGAGCATAGGACTCCTAGGCGTTTTTGGGCTGAAGCAATGAACACAGCTTGCTATCTTGCCAACTGCATTTTTCTTAGAGCTTACTTAGGTAAGACATCATATGAGTTGCACTTTGGTAGACAGCCCAAGGTAAGTCACTTGCGAGCTTTTGGATGCAAGTGCTTTGTGCTTAAGAAGGGAGGGCATTTGGACAAGTTTGAGTCTCGTTGTTGGGATGGAGTCTTTCTTGGTTATGCTTTGCACTCACGAGGTTTTCGTGTTTGGAACCTAGACTCTCAGATGCTTGTCGAGACTTGTGAGGTTTCTTTTGATGAGTCTTTGCCCTCGCCGACTCCTTCTTTTGAGCTTTCTAGAGATGATGAGCTTGGAGACTCCATCTTCGAGGAAGATGATGACCCTCTTGATGATGATGAGGGTGAGCCCTCTGCACCACCTGTAGACCCCACACCTTCTGAGACTTCGACTGAGGATGAGGATGGACCTCTAATTACTCCTTCTACTTCGATCGAGCCTCCTCAGCCGAGTCTAGAGGTGCCAGGTGTTGACTCCGATGAGATGACTTCTCAGCCGAGTCCAGAGGAGCCAGTTGCTGACTCTTGTGAGGTGACATAAGATCACCTAGGATCCCGTGTAGTTCAGTGTGATCACCCTTCAGAGCTCATCATTGGAGATCTTACGGAGAGATCCTTACGTTCCTCAGCTGGTTAACTTGCTATGTTTGTTGAGTCTGCTTTTGTTGCCACTTTTGAGCCCCGAGACGTTTCTCATGCTCTTTCCGATTCAAATTGGATTAACACCATGCAAGAAGAGCTTGAACATTTTGTTCACAATCGGGTTTGGACACTATTTGAGCTGCCACCTGGATGCAACACCATAGGCACCAAGTGGGTGTTTAAGAACAAATAAGGAGAAGATGGTGTTGTAGTGCACAAAAAAGCTCGATTAGTGGCACATGGTTTTTGTCAAAAAGAAGGCATTGCTTTTGAAGAGACCTTCGCCCCTGTTGCTTGCCTTGAGTCCATTCGCATTCTTTTGGCCTTTGCTGCTTCTAAAGGTTTTAAGCTTCATCAACTGGATGTCAAGAGTGCTTTTCTAAATGGGTATATAGAGGAGGAGGTCTATGTTAAACAACCCCCCGGTTTCGAGAACCCTAAATTTCCACGACATGTTTACAAGTTGCAGAAGGCTTTATATGGTCTGAAGCAGGCCCCAAGGGCTTGGTATGATCGCCTGAAGCAGTTCTTGTTGCAGAAAGGTTTTGTGATGGGTTCTGTGGACAATACTCTTTTCTTGCTTAGAGATGGCACATACTTGTTGGTTGCTCAGAGTTATGTTGATGTTATTATTTTTGGTGGTTCTACTAATGATCTTGTATCCAAGTTTTCTGAGCAGATGCATAGCGAGTTTGAGATGAGTCTCATGAGAGAACTCAAGTACATTTTAGGGCTCCAGATCAAGCAGACCAAGGATGGCATTTTCATCCACCAGGGTAAGTACACACGAGACATGCTAAAGAAATTTGATTTTGGTGGAGAGCTAAAGCCACAGATGACCCCAATGGGCATATCTGGAGGTCTGGACAAGGACGAGGATGGTGTCAAGGTAAATGAGAGAGAATATCGAGGGATGATCAGTTCGCTACTATACTTGACTGTGATGAGACTAGACATTCAGTTTGCCGTGGGTGTGTGTGCGCGTTTTCAGTCTTCGCCACGCGCATCTCACCAGCAGGTTGTGAAGCGTATTTTCTGGTATCTTACTTATGCTCCTGATTAGTTCTCTATTATTCTGCATCATCGTCTCTTGATTTAGCTGGTTTTTCGGACGCTGATTTTGGTGGGTGCCGGCTGGATCGCAAGTCTACTTCCGGTACTTGCCAGCTTCTTGGTTCTTCACATGTTTCTTGGTCCTCTAGAAAACAATCTGGAGTTGCGCTTTCTACTACTGAGGCTGAGTATGTAGCTGCTGCTAGCTACTGTTCTCAGTTAGTTTGGATGATTTCTACTTTGCGGGATTTTGGGTTGTTCTTCTCTTCGAGAGTTCCTTTGTTTTGTGATAGCACTAGTGCAATTAGTGTAGGGAAAAACCCATGTCTTCATTCTAAAACCAAACATATTTATGTGCTCTTTCACTTTCTGAGGGATCAATATGAGAAAGGAATCATTGATCTTATACATGTTGATACCCATTAGCAGTTGGCTGATATTTTTACTAAACCCCTAGATCAGTCTACCTTTGAGCGTTTACGAGGGGATTTGGGAGTTGTGTATCCTTTTTAGGATACATTGAGTTAGTTTTTCTTTTCTTCTTTATTTTTTTATTGAGTCTTTTTGTATGCGTTCATATCATGCATAATCATAAATCACATTTTGAGCTTGCTTCTGTTATATGATTAATCTACTTTACTTTCTCTAGCTAGTATATGCTTTTGATTACTTGTTGATGATCATGTTCTGTTTCAGTTCACATGATATATCTGATATTTGTCATATGCATGGATTTTATGTTTTAAAATTGAAAAATGATCACCATTTCTTCTGGTAACTAGCATGTGTAGGCTGAATGCTTTCGCTATCTTTTACATGCCTTGTAGCTAGATCTTTACTTAGATGCAGATATGCAACTTGGACATCTATATGCTTTAAAAATGAAAAATGTGTTATGAAAATGATAAAAAATTCAGAAAAATGAAAAAGTTTACGTATTTTTATGATTATTAGAAAAGATCTAGGTGGGTTTGCTTTGTCGCATTACATTGTTCTAGACTGCTTACCATAGCACTTTGGTATGAACTAGGATGGTGTAATGTATGCCAAGACCACTGTCTTAAGCTTTTGATGGTCTAGCTCTGGCCTAGGCTTGACTTGGTCGGTTAGCATAAGGTTTGACACGCAAATAACCCCTGGCAGAAATGAAAAATAAAAAGAAAAAGAAAAAGTCTGAAAAATTTAAAAAAGATGACAAGTTTCCTGAAGAACTTTGTTTTGGACAATGCTTATCTTGGTAGATATCAGTTAGCTTTTGCATATCATGCTTTACTTTGCTTGTCAACTAGAAAATGTGGTGATGCTTTTGTTTGCAAAAATCGAAAAATGTGTGCTAATGACTCTCTTTAGGTATCATCTATTGCACTGATCATGTCATGTATGTTAGACAATATATCTTTTGCTATACCTGTTAGATGGTGTAATTGCAGTTAATCATATCTAAGAAGCATGCTTTTCACACTCCACCTGCACTCCATCTGCATTCATGGCATATTTTGAGGGGGAGCTGCATTTCAGGCGGAGTTTGTGTCTATGTCTTTTTAAAGTGCATTTAGTCTCACTTGATGAGTCCAATTGTCAACAAGGGGGAGAAATTTTGGAGTTACAGAACATTTTTTTGCTTTCTCTAGGATTTATTTCAGGGAGAGTTCCTTGTTGGTAAATCTGAGATTGCACTTGTTTTTGAGTCTTTATTTTTTTGGGTTAACCATAATGACCATTTTCTTGCTTCTGTTTGGCTTTTGGTCATTAGGGTTAAACTTTTATTTTATTTCTTCTATTTTCTTTTGTATTTGTTTTCCTGTTTCAACATGTTTTGCAGGTTCTAAATGTGAGCTGAAGAGGGTGTTGACAATGCACTCATCAAGGGGGAGATTGAGAAACCATTTTGAAGAATATGGTTTTGATACTCTAGATGTGATGAGTGATTGTCAATGAAAGTCAATGAAGAAGGGAAATAAAGACCTGCCAAGTCTGAGGTGCATGTGACTCAGGTACACGGGCAGCGAACGATTGCCGGGCTGAGGAAGCTGCGGGGTCGGGTCGGCCCAATCCGGGTACCCGGTGCGAAGACGGTGGACACTTTGTTAGTTTCGGTGCAAAACGGACAATCTATGATTAATTCGTTTTTAGGATATTAATATTTAGTTTTTATGTTTAGTATATTTTTATTTGAGTCAAGTAATTTTTCTAAGAATATTTTAGTATTTTTCGGAATTTATTTTAGAGTCAGTTTAATTTACCCTAGGGGTAAATTAGTCTTTTTATGTATTAGAGTCGCCTATAAATAGGCCCCTATCCCCCTTGGGAAAGATGACTATTTTTTTCGGAGATTATTTTCAGTCCACCGCAAATCTTTCATCTACTATTTTTTCGGATCCAATCTGCATCGCAGCCTACCGACCGGAAGAGCGTCTTCGCGCGCGCCTGCCAAGCAGAGGCTTCGCGCATGCCGGCCAAAGTGCACTCAGTGCATCACGCCGTGCAGCAGCAATGTGTTCATTGCGCAGGATTTCGCACGGCAGCAGCGTGACCCTGTGGCAGGAAAAAGCTCACGGCGGCAGGCTACGTCCGTGGGCCCCACAGTGGCACGGTCTCTTGCGCGGCTTCTCACAGGAGGCTTTTTGACGTGATCCACGCGCACGGTGATCGAGACTGCAGAAGCAGCACGTCGGCCGGCGCAAATTGTTTTGCGGATTGCTGGTAGCTTTTCTTTGACGTGCGACTGCAACACAATTTTTTCTTCACATGGTTCAGAAAGCTGCTAGTGATGCATGCGGCAAGAAGTCTCTTTCAGCATGTGTGAGGTTTGATCCAGGAAGAACACATGGCCGCGCACGGCGATGAGCACACCGACGCAGGTAGTTTCTTTTGATCTCCTATTTTCCTGTTAGGTTAAATAAATCTATAAGTATCTATTAATTAATTATTCACTACAGATCTGTTAGTTATTCCGTAGGTAATTTTTTTTGTGTTATCATATTATTCATTTAAACAATTTTAATCTGCTCGTAAAATTATATATTATATATTTATTAGTTGCAGTAATATTTTATTATAGTTTTTTTTACTTGCAATATTTTCGGTTTATTTCTGAATTAATTTTTAATGATCCATGTTTTATTCATTTGATTAGTAATTTATTTATAGACTGAAATATTAATATTTCTTAATTTATCTATGTGTTTTTATTTACTGCAGTATGTTTATTTAGTTCTTCTTTAATATCATTTAAATTAGGGCACCGGTCATTTTTAGGCTAAACCATTTTAATTTCAGTAATTTGCTTTGATAACATTATTTGTCTGGTTAAGTTTTGTTTGGGTGTTGAAATTAGCATATAGTTTAGTAAGAAATTTTTAGGCGCCCATTCACCCCCTCTGGTCGCTACTTTCGGTCCTACACTCCTTCGGCCTCGCGTACCCCACATTCGGAGGGGCCTTTGCCACGAACCCCAGCATCCGGACCGGCCCTGTTCAGCCGATCAAAGCAAGCTCCGGCGCGTACTCCGACCGAAGTATGGGACTCACCTCCGTCAGACTTCAGCGATGAAGCCTTCGGGATTGGGACTTCCTGAGACCCTACTCTGATGGTGATAGCTTTGGACCCCCTTTCCTCGGCCTCCTCACGCCTGTACTCTTCAGCTTCGCTCTGCATGGTTCGATTCAGAGGTACCACAGATATCCTGTGGACGATACCTCCCTCTGCTGCGTCTGTTTGTCCCTGCCATCTGTAACACTCTGAAGGAAAACAAGGTATAGTGTTAAGTTGTGGAGGGTACCCCGGCTGTGATATGTACGGAGCCCATGGAGTGCCTGCCCAGTTGTACGGCGGGGGCATCGGTTGTTCTAGTGGTCTCGCCCACTGTGAGCCAAACCCGTTACCCGGAGAGGGGTTCGGTAGAGTCGATGGCGTCTCAGACCATATCTGCGAAGGGTCCTGCTAGGCCGAAGGTACGTCCGGCCAGTGCGGGCCGAAGCCTCCCGTCAGAGAACTCATCCAAAATGGTGCGGGGTTCGGCCATTGGGGGCCAAAGTTACTATATAGGGGGTTCGTCCATTGAGGTTCGAAGCCACCGTGCAGAGTGCCAGGCCACTGTGGCCCGAAGCCACCGTGTGGAGGGTTTGGCTGCTTCGGTCCGAAGCCACCCTCCGAAGGTCTTGGGCCCTTCGGCTGTCCCAGTCTTTTAGCGCAGGGACCTGCTTCCTTGGCTTTTCTCCGATGCTTGTTCAACAACATGTTGTATGTTACCTTCAGCCTCTTGTGAGTTTTAGCCGAAGGGGTGTTAATGTTCAGTTTCCACACTCCTACCTCAGGGTTCTTTGGTATGAGCGTGCGAGTGTGCGGCTCTCTAACGATTACATCCTTCCCCTTAACTCAGCCTATTCTGGCCGAATCAATACCTTCTTGTCGCCGAGGTCGATGACATTGATGGGAAAAGGATCTTTGTCCAACTTCATCTTTGGATTATGGTCTATCTTCAATCGTCCTTCTTCTATGGCCAATTGGACCCGCCGTCGAAAAACATTGCAGTCGTTAGTGTTATGTGAGTGCGAATCATGCCACTTACAGTATGGGAGCTTCTTCAACTCATCGCAGATGGAATGATTGACCTTTAGGCAACCTGAGAAGCTGGTTCTTCAAGTGAAAATCAAATATTTTATCACACTTAGTTATATCGAACGAGTACTTGACATCACTAGGCCGATTCATGGTGGGAGACGGTCATAATTTGGAGCAAGTGATAGGTTTACTCTTAGCGTTCCACACCCATTCGGCTGCGTACATGTCGGCCGAATCCTCCTCTTCTGATTCCTCCTCGTCGGAGCGTTCCATGATGTGGATTTCAGCCCTAGGCTTGTTAAATGTCTTAACAAACTTTTTATCTTTGGTTCGGCCTTCTTGGACCAGAGCCTGCTGTAAAACTTGGCTAACTTCTAAAAAGTTCTGGTTGTCTAACCTTTCTTTAATCTTGGGACACAACCCATTAAACGCTAGTTCTGCCAAGTCTCTTTCTAAAATGTTAAGGCTGAAACATCAGTTTCTAGTATCCCTACAGGTGGGAAAGCCTAAGTTCTGTCTCACCCGTGTAAATGTAATCATGGAATTTCCGCTCTAAATCATCCCACGTCTGAACGGAGTTTGGCGGGAGCACCTAAAACCAAGTGAAAGCGGTGCCGGATATCGAGAGAGAAAATAGTCTAACTTTTAGAGCATCTATCTCGCTAACTTCTCCACATTGTGCCAAAAATTGACTAACGTTCTCTAGTGTGGTTTTGCTACCGTCGCCGTCGAACTTAGTGAATTCTAGGATTCTATAGCCGCGGGGGTAGGGTATTGTATCGAGATGGTCGGGGTATGGCTTACGGTAAACCCTAACCCGTCCCTTGGGCATGAAGCCGGCACACTCTCTAAATAATGTGCGGACCCGCTCCTCTATGTCATCTTGGCATGTCACCTACGTGTGCCTCTCATGCGGGGGCGTGACACGTGGTGGGATATCGGCGTGTCGGCCATGGATCTCTTCCCCACGTGCCATCCGTATGATGTGCTCGTGTCTGGGTGCCTGCGCATGTGGTGCAAGCAAGCGCGGGTACCAGTGTAGGTGGTGGTGCATGGTACGCAGTGCTAGTTTGGCCGTAAGTATAATGATTAGTCTCGGCCATAAGTGTTGAGGCCGGATACATCATGGTCGTGCCAGTGCTGCCTTCAGTTCTGCCATACACGTGGTTTACCGGAGGTGCACTAGCAATAGGGACTAGGGGTATGGCCTCAGTAAAGCCGAACCTTCTAAGAGTTGCCTCTACTTGGGAGCTGACTGCCGAATCTAAACGGTTGGCTAGCGAAGCGCTAACGGCCTGATCCACTAATGCGGCTATTTTTTGCTCAATCTCTAAAGAAGATAAACGAGGCGAAACAGGTGTTACCTAGACCTGAGCGAGGTCGGGGGTGACGATGTCGTGCTTGATGAAGCCTGCGCGTGTCTTAACGTAGCCCCCAAGCATCATATCTTGGAGTGCCTTCAACTTTGCCTCGATCTCTGCCTGGTCTTCTGCGGGGATATCTTCAAGCGTAGGTGTCAGGATGTTGTGGTTGTCGATATCCGTGCCTCCTACGGTGTCCATCAGTGGTGTAGACGTAGTAGTCGTTGCAGATATACCGGTGGCCGATGTAGACGTACCCGTCATGTTGGCGTAGCTTGTCCCCAGTGGAGTCGCTAAAAAGTGTGTTGATACGAAAACGTGCCCCCGCACTTGGGTCAGTTCGATGATCCAAAAGTGTGTGGATACTTAGGGACAGGCCTAAGCGTAACACAACACTGATGTCGCGTTCCGACTACCCTTAGATGTGGTAAGGGGGTGGAGTCGCCAGGCAATCAGATCACACAAAATAATCCAATTAGCCGAAAGAAATATATTAAATAGAATAAAATCAGCAAACCGGTCGGAGCCTGTCTGCTTCTAAGTATGGTGCGAAGGGGGTCGCCAAAGTATACCTTCGGCGTCTGGTGTGAAGTGTCCTGCTGAAGGGTACCTTCGGCATTCGGACTGATCTGGTCGAAGATGAACTCCAAACGGATCTGGACGCGACGATCACCTCCGAACGGTGGGGTTCAGTGTGACATCTCTGATTCGGCAAGATACAGAATAATGACTCGAGCGCCACGTGTGGGCATGACTTCATCCAGAGCAAAGTACGAGCGTGGCAAAGCCTGTCGTGACGAAGTGTGTGGGCAAAGTGTGCAGGTGAAGTGTACAGTCGAAACAGAATTCTCGGCGAAGGGTGTCCTAGCGACCTCCGAAACCAATCTCTTAGCTCCGGACACCTCCGACGAAGAGGCTCCGAATGTGGAAACCTGCAACACAGAGAATTCGAAGTACTAATTCGGCCTGAGGACCGAATTCTGCTAAGTGTTGCACTAGTAGCGAAGGTAGCGATCTGTTACGCAGATTAGCGGATACTTCACAGGCGAAGTAACAAGGCGATAGCAATCTATTACGTAGATTAGCAGATACTTCACAAGCAAAGTAACAAGGATTACCACTATTCCGAAGTGGTCGGCGGAGGGCTTCCAGGCAAACCCACGAAGAGGTACAGAAAAGTAAAGGTAAATAAATGCGATCAAAGCTAGGGCTTTGTGTTTGATTTGTGTTGGGGGCTCTCTAAGATGGCCTCTCCTCTCTATTTATAGGGGTCAAACTTCTGATCTAATCTACTATAATTCAGCTTGGATAGAGATAAAAACTTAGCCTGAATTGTATCCAACTCTGTCTCTGCCGAAGTGGGCTTCGGCCAGGCCTGTTGAAGCCTGCTCCTCGGGCTGAAGCTTCGGCGGCGTGGGCCTCCGAAGGCTTCTTGGCCGAAGGCCGTGGGCTGGCCAGAGGCTTTCGAAGCCCATAGCCCAATGGACCTTCATCCCTGTAGGGCTTTGACCTAACCCCAGACATGTGTATTTTTGGCCCAAATCACCAAAATTGATATTTTGACAATCTCAGCCATTGATGCCATTTTTTGCTATCAACACCACATCTCCACCGAAGAAGCCCAGGTTGCACCAGAGATAGTCATGGGTAAGTTTACAATAAATTCATCACCTGCAGTGGTTTTATTTGACACTGGAGCTACGCATTCATTCATATCAACAAGTTTTGTGGAAACTTATAATCTGAATAAATGCGAATTAGCAAGACCGGTACTGATTGCCACCCCAGGCAAACAGACCCAAGCCCGTTCATATAGTCTGAGGGTATGGGTAGATATCCAAGGCACCATATTCTAGGCCGACCCCATTTTGATAGAATGCAGAGGTTTAGACCTGATTTTAGGAATGGATTGGCTCAACAAACACCAAGGAGTGATAAGATGTGCCCGAAGGCAAGTGGTCGTGACCAGTGAAGAAGGGACTGTTGTCACATTTCAGATGCCAAGTCAGAAGTCTAAAAGACCCCATCTGCATCAGATTACCTTGGAAGAAATACTGGTAGTATGTTAGTACCCGAATGTTTTTCTGGAGGATTTACTAGGGATGCCACCCAAAAGGGACATTGAGTTCAGGATCGATCTACTGCCCAGGACCACTCCCATCTACAAGCGACCCTATCGGATGGCCGCCAACGAGTTAGCAGAAATGAAGCAGCAGCTAGAAGACCTCGAGAGAAAGGGATACATCAGACCCAGCACATCCCCATGGGGAGCCCCCGTCATCTTCGTCGATAAGAAGGAAGACAAGGCTAAGCGTATGTGCGTGGATTATCGAGCCTTGAATGAGGTAACCATCAAGAACAAGTACCCTCTACCCAGGATCGACGATCTATTCGATCAGTTGAAAGGAGCCACAATGTTCTCCAAGATCGACCTCCGGTCTAGATACCATCAACTGAGGATTCGAGAGGAAGATATACCTAAGACGGCGTTCACCTCCCGTTATGGACTTTATGAGTGCACCGTCATATCCTTTGGATTGACCAACGCCCTAGCCTTCTTCATGAATATGATGAACAAGGTGTTTATGGAGTATCTAGACAAGTTTATCGTGGTATTTATAGATGATATCCTCATCTATTCTAAGAACAAAGAAGAGCAAGAAACCCACATCCGGTTGACCCTAGGAAAACTCAGGGAGCATCAGTTATACGCCAAGTACAGCAAGTGCAAGTTTTGGATGACGGAAGTAAAGTTCCTAGGGCACATTATCTCAGCACAAGGTATCACGGTAGACCCTGCCACCATGGGAGCAGTTACAGATTGGTTGCCACCCACCAATGTATCTGAGATACGAAGTTTTCTTGGCTTAGCAGGTTACTACTGATGGTTTATTGAGAACTTCTCCAAGATAGCAAAGCCCATGACCAAGTTGTTGCAGATGGGAGAGAAGTTTGAATGAACTCCAGAGTGCAAGGAGAGTTTTCGGACCCTCAAGACATGATTGGTGTCAGCACCAATACTGACCTTACCGGATATAAGGAAGGACTTCCATGTATATTGCGACACATCCTGTCAGGGTCTGGGTTGTGTTCTTATGCAAGACGGAAAGGTTGTCTCATACGCCTCTCGGCAATTGAGACCACATGAGTTGAACTACCCCACCCACGACCTAGAATTGGCTGCTGTAGTGCACGCTCTGAAGATATGGAGGCACTACTTGGTTGGAAACCGATGCGAAGTTTTCATGGACCACAAGAGTTTGAAGTATATCTTCACACGGCCGGATCTCAACCTTAGGCAAAGGCGATGGATAGAATTGATAAAGGACTATGACCTAGGCATTCATTACCATCCCGGCAAAGAAAACGTGGTGGCTGATGCATTGAGTCATAAAGGGTATTGTACCGCCATCATGGTCTAGGATCATGTGCCTTTGCTGTATAAGGAGATGGAGAAGTTAAACCTCAGGATCACCACGGGTGCCTATTTAGCCACCCTTGAGACCAGACCAGTCCTGTTCGAGCAGATCCATGAAGCTCAGTTGGAAGACCCAGATATAGCAGCAATCAAGAAGAACATGAGGCAGGGCAAGGCCCCAAGATTTTCAGAAGATGAGAATGACACCATATGGTTCGGAACCAGGATCTGTGTGCCCGATAAACCAGAGATAAAGACCCTTATTCTAAGAGAAGCACATGACACTCTGTACTACATCCACCCTGGAAGTACAAAGATGTACCAGGACTTGAAGGAACAATATTGGTGGGTCAGTATGAAGAAGGAGATTGCTCAATTCGTCGTAGAATGTGACACCTGCCGGTGAGTAAAGGCAGAGCATCAAAGACCAACAGGATTGTTGCAGCCCCTTAAAGTGCCTGAATGGAAATGGGAGGAGGTCGGTATGGACTTCATCACCGGACTCCCAAAGACCCAAGTCGGATATGACTCCATATGGGTAATCATCGAACGGTTAACGAAGGTAGCTCACTTCATAGCCGTCAAGATGACCTATAGTGGCCCTAAACTAGCAGAGTTGTACATGGCCCGCATAGTATGCCTTCATGGGGTACCTAAGAAGCTAGTCTTTGATAGAGGGAGTCAGTTCACGTCTTGGTTCTGGAAACACCTTCAGGAGGAAATGGGGACGAGACTGAATTTTAGCACGGCATAAATGGATGGACAGACTGAGAGGGTGAATCAGATATTGGAGGATATGCTCCGGGCATGTGCCCTGGACTTTGTAGGAACTTGGGACAAGAGTTTGCCGTATGCCGAGTTCTCGTACAATAACAGCTATCAGGCCAGCCTTCAGATGTCCCCATTTGAAGCCTTATATGGACGCAAGTGCAGAATGCCTTTACTTTGGGATCAGACCGATGAGTCCCAAGTTTTTGGAATGGACATCCTTAGGGAAGCTGAGGAGAAAGTACGGATCATCAGAGACAGACTAAAGACAACCCAATCCCGACAAAAGAGCTATGCAGATAATCGCTGTCGGGATCTAGCCTTTGAAGAAGGAGATCATGTCTACCTTCGGGTTACTCCCCTCCGTGGCACTCAAAGGTTTAACATGAGAGGGAAATTAGCGCCTCGATACGCTGGACCCTTCCCCATCATCCGACGTCAAGGCGAGGTCGCTTACCAGTTGAAGCTACCACCATCATTGGCTGGGGTACATGACGTGTTTCACGTGTCTCCGCTAAAGAAGTGCCTTCGAGTTCCAACAGAGCAAGTTGACCTTGAGCAGTTGAATATACAAGAGGATCTGACCTACGTTGAGAAACCCGTCAGAATCTTGGAAGTTAAAGAAAGGACTACCAGGAGTCAAGTCATCCGTTTCTGCAAGGTCCAGTGGAGCAATCATCCCATAGAGGAAGCTACCTAGGAGAAAGAAGAACTAAAAGCGCAGCACCGAGAACTATTCGAGGATTGATCCAAATCTCGAGGACGAGATTCTTTGTAAGGGGGATAGGATTGTAACATCCCAAGAATTAAAATTGAATAAAATAAGGAAAATGAAATTCCATGAATTTAAAGGATTTATTTAATTAAAGAAAAGACTAAAAGAACCCTATTAAAGCCAAACAAGGGGGAATACTTCAAATTTTAACTTCGAAAATTTATGGTGGAATCTAGAGGTTAAGAAATATTTTTGAGAATTTTACAGAATTTTAGCAACAATATTTAAAGCTTTAAATGAATATATGAATTTATATAATTATTTTAAACTAAAAATGTATTTTAAATGAAATTGGGTCGTGACCCTGTTTTCTCCCTCAGCCCAGCCCAGCGGCCAAGCCACTGCCTTGTGGGGTCCGCCTATCGGCGCGCATCCCCTCTCTCTCCTCCTCGCCCGCGCCCACCCTGGCCCGCTCGTCAGCCACTCCCCCCTCACCTTCGGTCTCTAGTAGCCGTGGCCCGCCTGTTGGTGCTATTGGCTTCATGCTCGGCCGCTGACAGGTGGCGGGCACCTGTCAGAGTCGTCATCTCCGATGGAAGGCAATCACCTTTCCATCACCGGTGACCCCATTTCCTTTTCTTCGCCGCTGTCGGCCCCCTTGCCAAATTGGCGCCCGATTCTGACTTGCTAAGCTCCGGCGATCCCATTCCAACTAGAGCCACGCGTTTTCGGCATAAATGGCAGACGCTCACTGTTATGGCAGGTTCGCCGAAGAGAGGGAGAAAGGAAACCTTCAGTTTCCTTCCCTTTTGGACGCCGGCGACCCCCCTATAAATACCCTAGTGTTAACCACAGCCCAGGCCTCACACTTTTGCCTTAGCCACGCCTTCCCAAGCCACCGCTCCACCTCTGACCGACGCTCGCCGCCGCCTCAGGCCCCTGCCGACCGAGCCATTGCCACCGTCGGGATCCCCGTCGACCGCCCGTCACCGGCCTCCCCTTGGTTGGCAGTGAGGACCACCTAACCGCCGCCGCCATCGTCGACCCGAAGGTCTCCTCCATCTACCCTCGCCGCCGGTCACCGTCAGTCGCCCGTTGCTACCATCTCCAGTACGGTCGTGACCCCCTTCCCTTCCTCTATCCATTTTAGCCGAAACCCAGGGCGTAGCCCCCTCGCCATCACCTTCGTCGTCGCACCTGAGCTCACCGAAGTCGGGGACGAAGGGGGGTACGGGTCCCTTAACGCGTGCCGTGCCGGATTGAATCCTGGCCGCACGATCACGATCGGAGGGTGTAGATTAAATCCCTTCGGGATTTAATCCTGGCCCTTGATCTGGTCAAAGCGGTACAGGGCCATCTAGGCCATCCATGGCCACTTGAGCCCTCCCGCCTCGCGCCTGGCCATGGGATCTTGATCCAATGGTCCAGTGGACTCTGGTCCATGCGCACAGTGCGCTGGTCCGTGGTGAGCCCGACTCACCGTGGACCGGATCCCTTTTTCTGTTTAAATAAAATTCGAGAAAATTGTTTAAACTTTGAAAATTCATAACTTGCTCATTTTAACTCCAAATTTCACCATTCAAATTTTTTAAATCAATCTTTTTATTCTCTACATTTTGATACCATAAAAACAATAGGGTTATTTTGCACAATATATTCTTACAAATTAAATAAATAAAAATCCCTTTAGGAATAAATTCATAACTCACTAAATAAATCAGGAAAACCCCTAAAATTTAACCCTTAATATTTTTCAACATAACTTCAGAATCATAAGGCTTAATCCCCCTTATTTAAAATAATAAAGTTGTATGTTTATATTTTGTGATATTTTGATTGTTTATTGAATGATGTATTTAATTTTTCCGTATCGAGAAGACTACGAGACCATCGAGGATCCGGAGTATTACCCTGAGGTTCCACCATTGCCATTTGCTGAGCAAGGCAAGTCGCAACCCCCATTTTGATCATAATTGAGCCCATGTTTTATTTAAATATCGCTATAACACATAGGATATATCTGCATTAGTCTAATATCAAGCCCTACATTATATTTATTAGATCCTCGTCCTTGTGTGTAAACCCAAGCCATGCTTATTGAGCCTACACTTCTTGTCACTCTACGATATTATATTAGCTAGTGTCCAATGTACCGACACAACTGCTATAGGATAAAAGAACGAGTCATAGATAGTTGGATTCTACAATATGAATTTCCCCGTTATTCTCGTCTCTGGATTCTGTTGAAGTTGGCTAAGTTATAAGTATGGTGGGTTCCGGGTGCAAGCTAGGGCATTGGTTGGTTGCACCCGGGGCACTATAAGGACCAGTCTGTGGGATCTATTGCAAAGCACTTTCGTACTAACCACAAGTCTAATGGGTAAGTCCTAACTGGAGATATGGATCAAACCAACTTGATGCACCATAGTGTAGGGGGCAAGGGGCAACCTATGGGTGACTTGTATCGATGTGGCTCAAGTGGGGGTATGGTGTTGGCTCGACGCGTCGGGGCACCATATGAAACCTATAAGAGGGTGTTATTGAATTGGTGCGTTCCATACGGAAGGTTTTGGCACGAGTTCCCATGGTATGGGTCATCTCGTTACACTTTGGTGTATGGGATGAGTGCGTGCCTTGTGGGTACAGTGGTACACCTCCGATCAGAGTTTAAATCTTTTCGAAAAGCTGAGCCCACGGTCAAGGACGGGTTGTATGACTTCTCGCAGTTAGTTTACTGTTGCTTGAATGTTTGTGTTATTCATGGCATGTAAGGACTATTGAGCGAGGGTAGGCTGACTGTACCCCTCGAGTTAGAAGATGATGCATACACATGTTTACATTTCTGTATTAATAATTTGACCACATTAACTGCTTTACAAATATGCTTTTCCGCAAAGTTAGCCACTACCTTCCTTGTTATTACTCTACATTATATTTGCATCCGGTGGCTTGCTGAGTACGATCGTACTCACCCCCATTGACTTACACCACCAGAGACCATCTACTACGAGGAGGATGAAGGTCTGGAGTAGCGACCCAGTAAGGGCGAGACTGGAAGGAGGCGTTCATCTAGGACCGTTATTTTATTAGTTTCTCTTTACTTTAAACAATTTTGTACTAATATGGTCTATGAACCATGAATGATTGCCATATTGTATGCGGTCGTGTGATTAACATCTTGTTTTTATTGATTTTTTATGGAATTTCAATAAAGGACCGGATTTATTAGATCTGGGCGTTACACTGGACAAGGACAAGAGCGGCGTCATGGTCAATGAGAGAGAGTATTGAGGGATGATTAGATCGCTGTTGTACCTCACGACGACGAGGCAAGACATTCAGTTTGTCATGGGACTATGCGCGCGCTTCTAGTATTCACCACGCACATCTCATCGGTGGGCTGTCAAGTGTATTTTCAGGTACCTTACCTATGCACCTGATCTAAGTCTTTATTATTTATCATCATCGTCTCTAGATTTATCTGGCTTTTCTAACGCTGATTTTGGTTGGTGCCGGCTGCATCGCAAGTCGACTTCCGGTACTTGCTAGTTTCTCAGTTCTTCACTTGTTTCTTGGTCTTCTCGAAAACAATCTGGAGTTGTGCTTTCTACCACAGAGGCTGAGTATGTAGCTGCTGCTAGCTGATGCTCACAGCTGATTTGGATGATTTCCACGTTGTGAGATTTTGGGTTGTTCTTCCCTGCCAGAGTTCCTTTGTTTTATGACAGTACCAGCGCGATTAGTGTAGGGAAAAACCCATGTCTTCATTCAAAAACCAAACATATTGATGTGCGCTTTCACTTTCTGAGGGATCAATATGAGAAAGGTGTCATTGACCTGGTTCATATTGATACCCATCATCAGTTGGCTGACATTTTCACCAAAACCCTAGATCAGTCTACTTTTGAGCGTTTGCGAGGGGATTTGGGAGTTGTGTATCCTTTTTAGGATACTTTGAGTCAGTTTTCTTTCTTCTTTACTCTTTTCTTGAGTCTTTTCATGTGTGTTCATATCATGCATATTCGCATATCACACTTTGAGCTTGCTTCTGTTATATGATTGATCTGCTTTACTTTTTCTAGCTGGTACATGCTTTTGATTAACTGTCAATGATCATGTTTTGCTTCAGTTCACATGATATGTCTGATATCTGTCATATGCATGGATTTTATGCTTTAAAATTGAAAAATGATCACCATTGCTTTTGGTAACTAGCATGTGTAGGCTGAATGTTTCTGCTATCTTTTACATGCCTGGTAGCTAGTTCCTTACTTAGATGCAGATATGCAACTCGGACATCTATATGCTTTATCATGGAAAATGTGCTATAAAAATGATAAAAAACAGAAAAATGAAAATCCATACCTTTTTATGCTTAATTTGAAAAGATCCAGGTGGGTTTGCTTTGTCGCATTGCATTGTTCTGGACTGCTTACCATAACACTTTGGTATGAACTAGGATAGTGTAATGTATGCCAAGATCAATGTCTTAAGCTTCTGATGGTCCAGTTTTGGCCTAGGCTTGACTTGGTCGGTAACCCTTGGCAAAAATGAAAAAGGAAAAGAAAAAGCCTGAAAATTAAAAAGATAACAAGTTTGCTGAAGCACTTTGTTCTGGACAATGCTTATCTTGGTAGATATCAGTTAGCTTTTGCATCTCATGCTTTACCTTGCTTGTCGACTAGAAAATTTGGTGATGCTTTTGTTTGCAAAAATTGAAAATGCATGCCAATGACTTTCTTTAGATATCATCTGTTACACTGATCATGCCATGTGTCTTAGAGAGTATGTCGTTTGCTATACCTGCTGGATGTTGTAATTGCAGTCAATCATATCTTAGAAGCATGCTTTCTACACTCCACCTGTACCCCAATTGCATTCATTGCATATTTTGAGGGGGAGTTGCATTTCAGGGGGAGTTTGTATCTGTGTCTCTTTAGAGTGCATTTAGTCTCGCTTGATGAGTCCAATTGTCAACAAGGTGGAGAAATTTGGGGTTACTCGATCTTTTAGAAGAGTTTAGGGGGAGTTTTTGGCATTCTCTGGGATTTGTTTTAGGGGGAGTTTTAGTCTCTTTTTCCTTTACTCTTTGGATATCCTTGCTGATAATTCTAAGATTGCACTCGTTTTGAGTTTTTACTTTTGGTTAACCATAATGACCGTTTTCTTGCTTGTGTTCGGCATTTTGGTCATTAGGGTTAAACTTTTATTTTATTTTCTTCTTTCTGTCTTCTTGTGTTTTGTTTTCGTGTTTCCACATGTATTTGCAGGTTCTGAAGAGCTGATAAAGAGAGTGTTGATAATGCACTCATCAAGGGGGAGATTGAGGAGCCATGTTGAAGAGCATGGGCCTCATGGCTCCAGATGTGATGAGTGATTGTCAACGGAAGTCAAGAGGACATGAAGAAAAGAGAAGACCTATTGTGTCTGGGCCACATGTGACTCAGGTACACGGGCAGTGAGCGACTGTCGGGTAGAGGGGCCACGAAGTCGGGCTGGCCCATTCCGAGTACATGGTATAGGAGAAGCAGAGGATCCACTGGTCTATTGGCTGAGATTGACTCAGGTACATGGGCGGCGAGCGATGGCCGGGCTGAGGGAGCCGCGGAATCGGTGGCCGGTGCGAAGACGGTGGACACTTTGTCAGTTTCGGCGCAAAACTGATGACCGCTGATCTCGAATCTGACCGTTCTGAGGTGAAGCCGTAGCTGCTACGAAATCTCCGAATTAGGACAAGTTATCTTTATTTAGGTTTTTACTATTTTACTTTTAGGCCCACAGTCTGTCAGTCGAGTCTGTAAAAAATCCTAAGGGCATTTCAGTCTTTTCCATTTTTATTTCAGCATCTGTAAAAACCCTAGGGGTATTTTTGATTTTCCCATTTTATTGGGCTGCCTATAAAAAGGCCCCAATACCTAGGGTTAAGGTTACCCATTTTGAAAAACACTTTACCAATTTTAGAAATTGTGGGTCATTTTTTTCTCTGAGTTCCTTGTTTTTCTGCCGCCGGCATTTGTTCTTCCCGTTTAGCCACCGCCGCGTCTGTTCATTGCTTTTGCCGATCGCCTGACGTCGTTTTGGGTGGAGAAACCAGAGCCAAGGCTTTTGCTCATGGAGGCCAAGCAGCTAGAGTGCAGCAGCATGGTTCCTGAGGTACACAGCTCTTTCGCTCGGGCTTGAGACGTGCGACAGCAGCTCACCTAGCGCAACAGCGTAGTGCGGCAGCCTAGCGCTGCAGCCTAGCGCATGCAGCCTAGCGTGGCAGCTACACAAAGGCTTTGGCCTCAGTGCGGGAACCAGCAGCTATAGCCTACAGCTCGGCTGCAAGGAGCTAGCACATAGCCTGTGGCGTAGTCATACAAGCACACGGCGCAAGGGAGCAGCTAGAGACCACACAAGAAGCAGGTGCATGGGAGGTCGTGCTGAGCAGGAGTTTGAGCATGCAGAGGCCAGCCAGATCTGGTTCGGGCGCAACTTGCGCATGCGCAGTTGCGTGGCGCTTGGTGGATGGAGGAGGAAGATTCGGTACTGCTCACAAGTTGTTCGACAGAAATATTGGGAACAGGAGACAACTGAAAACAATACTCTCTATTTTCTCTATTGATTACTTCAGTTGATTAAACTGCATTTGTTTCAATAGGATATAAATCTCTTAGTCTCAGTTATTCTAGTGCACTGTTTTATGATCTAAATATTCTGCAATAGATGATTTAAATCCATAGTCTGTTTATTTCCTACATTTATTTTGTCAAGATTAAATGCACTTAAAAACTATGGTGTTTCTCATTTGTGGACTGCCGGTGTACTATAAATGTTTTTATGCTTGATGGATTAATAGGATTTCTGGTAAATCGTTTGTAGAACTGTTTCATATCCTATGAGTTAACTTGATCTTTCTTTGAACACTTTGTGGTGTCTTTTTGTCTAGGACACCCGTTGTTTTTAGGCTAGAATATTTTCTTGATTTTAGATCTATTAGTTTCCGCTAGATATTTTCAAGGTGCGTTGGGTGTTGGGAGAAGGCCATTGATTCGAAAGAATTTTTTTAGGCACCCATTCACCCCCCTCCGGTCGCTACTTTCGGTCCTACACTCCTTCCCCTCCCGAAATGAGTTGATCGAGTCTTTCCTCGAAGAGACTATCAACAAACTTGAGAAAGTGCCCAATGGAAGGTTTTCACGATATTTAATTAGTGTCCTCCTAAATTAAAAGATTACCAACTATCTATGTGACATAGTGATATTAAAAAATGCTAAGAAAAAACCATCGAATACAAAAGTAAAAAAATACTGAATCTAAATACTGATTATGAACTACTGCAACTGGTGCAACAAAATACTGAATATGAATATACTGATAACACATCAATAAAAATACTGTAACTACTGAATATGAAAGCCAAACCTACTAAGGTAATGTACTACTAACAACTACACAATAAGGAGAGTAAATAATGAAAAAAAAGAGTTTACTAAGATCTCACATGTCAAAAGAGTCGTTAGTGAAAATCAATGTCTTCAGTGCAACTACCAGAGTAGTGTCTGGAGGTCGCCGCGGTCCATAAGGGGGCTTGAATGGCGATGGAATTTTCACTTGTCCATCTAAACAAGATGAAGAAAAAGTGGCATCCACACCTAGGTCTTTAGGATACAGGAATAAATTTCTTAGTTTTTTCTTAACTGATTTAACTTCCTCCATCCTCCTAGTGTGTGTGATCTTTCTTTTCTTTGCACGTGTAGCCTTCTTAGTATTGGACTTTCGTTTTCCTATCGAGAAATTTTTTTTAGCCTTTCCCTGTAAAAAAGAATATAATGCTACATGAATTATCCGCATGTGACATATAAAAATAGTAGCAATCCTCTCTTAGTTCTTACTTATCACTTCAATAAATATAGCATCGACATATTGATTGAAAATAGTTAGCTCCACAACAATAAAAGTACTAAAAACGGGTGTAATTTAAAGTCACTAAAATAAAAAACTACTACTGAATAACCCAGCTACTGCATGATTACAAAAAATACAAGACTATTACTACTGAATGTTAAATTAGCGCAAGGATAATAATACCTTCTCTCCTGTGAGTGTCGCAACTTCCTTAATATCGTACTCCTTATAGAGAGATACCTGCGTAGGATCTTCATTGAGTTCACAGAGAATGTTGCCAACTTCGTTCCAATCTTCGTAATTGAAATCTCCATCAAAAACACCAGAACGTTGTGCACACGTATTTGACTCGTATAACTTCATATGTTGTACCTGCTGCTGGCAGTGCTACCTCATCTTGTACAAATGTGATTGCTGCTGGTTGTGTTAGCTCATGTTGCACTAACGTAGCTATTGCTGGAGGTGATGTCTCCTGCTGAGCTCTTGCATCCACTACTGAATGTGTTGCATCCTGCGGTACAAAAGTAGGTAATGATGCAGGTGTTGCCTCCCCTTTTACACTTTTATGTGGCACTGTCTATTCTGCCTCCTGTTGTACATATGTATCTGCTGGTGCAGGTGCTGCCTCCTGTTGCTCAAATAAAGACTATCCTGCTAATAATTTAGGTGATTCTTCGACAACAATCTGGAAACAAAAAATAAATTATAAAACATTGATAACTACTACTATAATGTTCAATAGTAATCTGAATAAAAATGGAGTATATCTAGGTGTAAGAGATCAAATTCACAAGTTTATGAACTGACCTCTGGACCATCATCACCACCATCTATGTGTGCTAGGGACACCTCCTGTGGAGTATGAGATTTCTGTTTTACATTGGGAGAACTAGCACCAAACGGTCTCTGTACAAAAGAAAAAAATCACAACATGATATAGTATGAAAGACAAATAAAAGTCCAGGACATGACTACTGAATGCATAAACTACTGACCTCAGCACGACATTTGCGGCGAGCATCGTATGGTGATTATGTATTCAGTGAAGAAGCTACTAGATCACCAAATATAGACTTGATCTCAGATACAATCTTTTGTTGTGCCTTCTCGATCTCTTTATGTGCTTCATTCATTTTAATTATAGTAGTATCTACGTCCTTATCATGCAAATCCAAAGCAGCTAAAAATTCTCTTTTCTGTCATCCATCAGATAGAGAATCACCTAGACCACGTAGCAAAGGTTGAAGATGAAGAAAACCATGTGGACTATAGCGATGCTCAGTCGTTTTGCTCACGGACTGTCCTTTTGTCTTGGATCTCTTTGTATTAGCATTAGCAGGAGGGGGACTCCTATGTTTAGCATGAGGTTTAGGTCCCTTGTGTTTAGCAACAGGATGGTCCCTCTTATCTTTAGCAGCAGGGGGATCTTCACAACACCAGCTGCCTTCCCATAAAGAAACCCAACTGAAGAGGCCCTAGATTCTAACAACTGCGCCTGCCCTCCTTGCCCATCTCCACCTATATTTGCATAACAACTGCCATTTCTCTCTCTCAACTGCCATGAAAACAACTAAAAAATATAAACATAAATTGCGCCATACACAAATCAAGTGAATATATATTTACAATAAAAATGATATTGAATGCATATATAATGATGAAAAAAATTACTAGCCACTGAATCTATTTTTGCTGCACATTTCAGCATATGATAAAAACAAATATGTATTGCATTGCTATTGTTTTACTGAATAAAAAAGGTACACTACTGTAAGAAACTTCCTTTATGTAAAATGGAAACCTACCGGTCATGTGAGTCACGGTCAGCTGATGCAATTTTTTCAATAATTGCGCTAGTAAAAAATCTTGCTCTTGGAATGGATACCAAATCAGCAATCATATCTTCGCACTCCAAATTGTCTAGATAGTATATCTGTTCGATAAATGTATAGAGTTTAAAAACAACAGCTAGAATGATACAGTAAAAATAGAAATCATAAACAATGAAATACCCTACTGCATTGCACATGTCAGCAATATAAAAACTATTGAACAAAAACTGTCCGATAACAACTGAACAAAACATACCAGTCACAAAAATGACTTGTCAATTTGCAACATGCGTCGGCAAAAAATAATAAGGCATGCAATGAACAAAAATGCTACATATATCATTTAAACTTACCATTATAAATGCAATGCATCCTTGGACAAGTGGAGTTGCTTTATCTTTGTTTTTCTTCCATTTGTCCACTTTATCACGTATGTCATCCATGACTGCTTGGCACCAATCAAATTCTCCCAAATGCATGATTTATTTGCAGTACAAAAAATCTGACCCATTGATATTAAGGACACTTGTTGGAAACATCAAAGCATTGAAAACTGACATCATTAAGCACTAGAGCGTCCAAACATCGTTTGATCCAGATGATGCAAATGACTCTATAACCCATCTCGGGACATCATTTTTCTATAACCCCTCAAAACTTTTCATGTTGCCATGCACCTTGACCTATTGCTAAAAAACTTTTTCATTCCCTTCTGTACACAAATACTTCTCAGCTCACTAAGTCCTTTTTTTCTCAGCAAGGGTATATAAAGGAACCTTGACGCCACCGATAGGGATCCCTAGTACAGCATGAACAGTAGCAGAATTAATGTGTAGAACCTTGCTACCAACCATGATGCTCAAAGGCTCTTCACATATATGGTTCATCAAAAATAATGCGAGAACCGTATCGTCAATCCCATCCAACTTAAACTCAAGAATATGGCCAAATCCAATGTTCCTCACTCTCTCTTCTAAATCGTGGTGCAGACTATGACACAAATTGACGACCAAAGAAGGTGCATACCTTGTCGTCAGATAATTCATTTTCTTCCCGTAATCATTAAAAAATAAGTACTTAGCAACAAAACTACTGGATACATAAGCATGTTGTGCAAACATCTACTTAAAAAAAGTAGTATTGAAAAATACTAACTATAAATATACTGAGAATACATCAATACAAAATACTGAGACCTATTGAACATGAAAGCTGAACTCATATAAAATACTAAATATGAATATACTGATAAGACATCAATAAAAATACTGAGAAGTACAAAACATGAAGCTAAACTCAGACATAATATACCTTTTCCACATTGGCATGTTTTTGACCTGGTGATTTTATATTCTTTGACTTCAAGATATTCAATTTGTTCCCCTATGCATAACAAAACAATTACTGAGCAAAACAACTGAGTACATAAACATATTGTGCAAACATCTACTAGGAAAAAAATTAGTACTAAAGAAATACTAGGTATGAAATATAATGATAAGGCATCAGTAAAATACTTATAACTACTAAAATGAAAACTGGGCTCATACAGAATACTTGGTATTCAAATATGGAGCAGACATCAATAAAACCTGATAACTACTGAACATGAAACCTGACTCATACATACTATACCTTTTCCACAGTTGTTTGTTCCCGAGCGGGTGATCTTGTATTCTTATCCAATAGAACAGATTTTTTTGGACATCCTACTGTACCGCGTCAACGAAATCATCATCTCTGGGTGAATCATTAACTTGTTGCAGAGAAGGACATTGTGTTTTCGGAGGGGTCTTAAATTTCAAAAATGGTACTTTCTTCACCACCATCCGTATCTTTGGATTTACTTTATCACTCATGTCGTCAAATAGAACTTAGCCTGCACAAGTAAAAAGATCATCAAGTCTTTAAAACAAATAAACAGACCCTAATACCAATGAGATTACATCATATCGTATACTAAAAAAACACTGACCAATTAAACATCAACAAAATTGGTTCCCATACATAAAAAACCCACTGACTGATGCCATACCAAAAAACCATAGTAATAATTGTTTTCATTTTCCACATTGCAAGAAACCAATTTTATCTAGAAACTACCGACTAAAATGTTACGGACCACAGTAATAAGACTACTGACCATAAAAAAATCAAAAACATACCAACCGCTAATGCTTCAGTGAAAAACAAAAAAAAAGATTAACCCCTACTAAAAATCAACCCCTTTCACGATTGTACTCTAAAATCAACATCAAAAAAACAGATCAAACCCTTTTGCAAAGTAAAAAAATCATCAAGTCTTTAAAACAAAAAAAACAGACCCAAATACCAATGAGATTGCAACATATCGTATAGTAAAAAAACACCGACAAAAAAACATCAACTAAGTAGGTCCCATTCATAACAAATGCACTGATCGATGACATACCATAAAAAACCATATTGATAATTGTTTTCCATTCCACATTGCAAGAAACCAGTCCTATCTAGAAACTACTGACAATATAACATCAAAAACATACCAAATGCTAATGCTTCAGTGAAAACAAATAAAAGGATTAACCCTAATAAAAAATCATTCCCCTTCGCGATTGTACTCCAAACTCAACATCAAAAAACATATAAAACCCTTCACAAAATAGAGTACACCGATTGTATATCATATATAAGAAACATTAAACCTAAAGTATGGCAACCACTAACACGAACAATAACAACATATTTAAAACACCCCCCTCACCAATGGCCGACCGTGGAAGACAACATAGAAGATTACCACGATGGCATTCACGTGTCCAAACATGGCCACTGATATTGTCACCATCACAACCGTATGTCGTCACCGTCGCATATAATTATATCTATACTCTACTAACTAGTATGTTACTGAACCCAAATCCTATATAGAAACTACTGCCCATATAACATCAAAAACATGTCGAACACTAATGCTTCAGTGAAAACAAATAAAAGGATTAACCCTAATAAAAATCATCCCCCTTCACGATTGTACTCCACAACTCAACATCAAAAATATATAAAACCCTTCGCAAATATAGTACACTGATTGCATATTTTATATAAGAAACATTAAACCTAAAATATGGCAACTACTAATACGAACATTACCAACATATTTAAAACACCCCCCCTCACCAGTGGCTGACCGTGGAAGACAAAATAGAAGATTATCACGAAGACGTTCACGTGTCCAGTTGTCGCCAATGATAATGTCACCATCGCAATCGTATGTCGTCACTGTCACATATAATTATATCTATACTCTACTAACTAGTATGTTACTGAACCCAAATCCTATATAGAAACTACTGACCATATAACATCAAAAACATGTCGAACGCTAATGCTTCAATGAAAAACAATAAAAAGATTAACCCTAATAAAAATCACCCCCCTTCATGAAATGTACTCCAAATCAACATCAAAACGCTTATCAGCACCTTCACAAAACAGTACACCAAATGCATATCATATAGAAGCAAAAATAAAACCTAGGTATGGCAACTACTAACCCCAAAATGTAGAACAACCGTCTCACTAGTGGCCAACCATGGAAGGGAAATTGAATATTATCAAACTTCGTCCACGTGTCCAGTCGTCGCCGTCGCAACCGTAGGTCGTCGTCATCGCCGTCGCAGACGCGCGCATGGTGGTTCAAACAGCTGTATTTATCAAATGTCACCCGCACTTCCCTTCGTCGTCGCTGAGGCCGTCGCCGTCACGGTTGTAGCCGTCACCTTCACCGTTGCTGCCATCGCGCTCGCGAGAGAACCAGGTGGCGGTTGTCGGGAAGAGGGGCACCAGATTTGTGTGGGGATATGTCCGACTCAGCCGCGGGAGAGGGGAGAAGGGGCAGTTTGTCATGGTGCGGCCTCGGGTTCGACGAGGGGGCACGCCAGTTGATGCGCTCGGTCGGTTTGCACCGCTGGTGGCACGCCAGTTGCCACGCTCGGTCAGTTTGCACCGCTGGCGGTAGCTTCGGTTGGATTCCACGCCATCGGTTGGTTAGCCGATCCTTTTATCTTAAAGAAATTACAGGAGATTAGTTGATAGATTGATATTATTTCTCCCCTTCCCCTCTCAAACTACGTCAGCCTAGGCGAGTGGCACATGCGGAGCCGCTCCTCTGCCTCCTTTGCAATCACCACACGTCGTCGCTCAACCTCTAGCTCTACATACAACGTCATCAACTCTCGCTCTAGCTCGGCATTCCTATCTGACCCCGTGGTTCTGGCAAAGCCCATAGAGGAAGGAAGGCGAATAAGGAGGACTATTTTATATTTCTTTGAATGCTGTATTATTAGTGACGAGTTTAAATTAGACTATCACTGAAGATGAAACACTTCCATTAGCGATGGGTCACGGTGAACTATCACTAAAGAGAGGCACCTCCATTAGTGACGGGTAGAAGTACTACCCGTCACTAAAGGATGTCACTAAAGGATGTGACCTTGCAACACGTTGTTTTACCCACATCACTAAAGTGCCTACAACCCTAAGATCATCGTTAGTGACATATTTTTATAGATAATCATGATTGCTAGTGATGAGGACATCACCAGCTAGGATATTGCCATCCATATGTTTTATAATAAACAACCCAAGTTACATGCATTCTATATTAGATTTATATTTTATTTATTTGAACCATGTATGCTATACCATGAAATGTGTTACTATTCAATTGCATAAATACTTACATGAATAAAGCAACATGTTGAGAGCACATCAAGGCATTGGAATATCATGGAAGTTGATTGGGGACCAAGTCAAGGCCATCCAAAGATAATATACAAGTTTGGGACATTACTTTTGTGCCAAGAGAAGGTGGAGATAAAGTTTTACACGTCTTGGACTCAGACTCAGATTCGGACTACAGGGACAACACCAGATTAAAATGTACATAACTTTTACATGGAAGCTCCAATTTGGACTAATTTGCACTCTTTGGAAAGTATGAGAAGTCCTCTTTCCAATGGATCTAGCTACACCTCCAGATTCTATCCGAGTAGATCACAATCACCAAAACAATGTGTATTACTTATTCAGTCTGAAGCCCATGGGCCTTGTAACCGGGTTGTATTCATCTAGGTTTCTCTTTAGACAACCCCCTCACATTCCTAGCCTCTTAGATACCCCCATATATATAGAGGTGGCCAGCCCTAGAAAACTCGGCTGTTTATTTTCGAAATTAGATTGATTTAGATTGAAGTGCTATTCTACCTTCTACTGTTATCACGAATTCCTCTTTGTTTCGATCAGAAATTTTACCTCCACCACTTTGTTTTGATATGGTGTGTTTGCTACTGGAAAATTCAAGTGTTATTTGTTGTCCATTGGGAATTAGGAGAATGCAGCACCGCTTGTGGCCGGCGGCTACGTGCACAAGTGTGTGGTGTTCCGAATATCTATAGGGTTGAGATCTATTGCATTGGCAGTAGGGGAACAACCGGATAATCATCATCGTCTCACAAGTTATCCTCCATCTACATCAAGCTCAATGAGAAGATCGGGCCACCCCGTATCATCTTGGGACCAGAGCACTGGGTTTACTCGGTGAGCAACATTAATCTATAGTTAGGTTTTAATTTCTGTCCCATCCAGAAAAAGCCATGAAAATTATTAGGTTTAGATTTGTTTTCATATTCTAGATTGCATCGGTTCATCTATTTTTGTGCTAGTCGTAGTCCTTCTCTGGCGTAACTTTTATCTAATTTTTTTTCTCAACCGAGTAATAAAGTCTAAGTTTCAATCTTTTCTTGTCGTTTTCGTCATAATCAAGAGTCTAATTTGAAGGTTTCAGCATCTATTTAGTTGTTGGAAATTTCATTTCTAGATTGTGTTATTGCTGTTTGTTCCATCTGAGTCCACATAACTCCATCTCTTTTTCGATTGAGAACCATAGAAAGCCAATCTATTGCGTAGGAATTTTTTCCCTAACCCACGAGACTAGCATATTGACAACTTCAGGGACTGCTCACTTAGGTTTGTCAAGTGTTTCCAATTGTTGGCAGTGCTAAGTTTTACTCCATTGCAAAAATAAAAATTCGAGTTGGTCAGATACAAAAAAAGAGGAAGAAGTGTTATGTCCAAAGTAAATCAAAAAAAGAAGGAAGAAAGAAAGAAATAAAAGTGGCTGAAAGCGTTTGTTGGCGTAAAAGATTACGCTAACAGGTTCTCTAAGATCAAGAATAGACAAACAGTGAGTTCATGTTTAAGGACTATCTCAAGCCTCTGAATTGGATAATAGCTTAAGTAGTCCGAATATATGTATTAAAATAGCTGAGTATTCGATCCTCATTACAGGGTAAGGAGGGGGAATTTATAGGCAAAAACATCTAAGGAAAAGATCTATTTACCCCTTAATTACAACTGACATAGTGGAAACTATTTGGTACCCTGAACAGGGTTAAAATGGTAAAATCTACCTGAGGCAAGTGGATAAGCCAAACGTCTTATCAATCTTGTCGTTTGGCTCAGAAGCCTCGTATCTTGCGGAGGGTTCCTTCGGATCGTAGATCGAAGCACCCTTCGGCTCAACGACTCCTCCACCTTCGAGCATGGGCACATCAGCTCCGAAGCTGATAAGTCCTTTTGTACTGTTAATCTCTAAGTCCTGAAAATGAAGTATTTTCCCTCAACAGTAGCCCCTCGAATACGCCTCTCTGAATTTGACATGTATAGAAGGAAGGCAGTATACATAAGGAACATTTTCATATTCTGAGACTTAGGGAAAGTTGAACACATTACAGTCTTTCGGAGGGTCTCTAATCCGAAGCATTCGGACCACGGCTTTGAGCCCCTAACCGCCGTGTGAACGCTTCGTGGGAACGAGAACCGTTACGAAGCCCAAACGTCATGAAGAGCCATTTGAGTATAACCATTACTGCGCAAGTATTTGTTACACTCTGCAAAAGGTAACGGTCACAATTTACGGCGGACTCACACCGTTCCGCTCCCTGGGCCTACCTGCCAGCGACGGAAGTTGACCTTGGAGTGTGAATGCAATCGAAGCACAGCAACTAGCGGACGATTATAAAAAGGGGATTGGAATTTAACCGGAACTTTTAACGTGCCTAGCATCTGCATTCACTTTCTTCATCCTTCAATTCTCGCAACTTCCTAAGCCACCCAACCATGGCGAGGACTAGCCACACCGTGCCGCCGGCGGCAGGCACTCTGGCGCAGAGGCAAGCATGGGTGGCTTCGGCCGTAGCGGCAATGGCGGGAGCTCCGGGCGACGCCTGGCCCAAGAACCCACGGGAGCTCCGCCTGCCATCCAAGAAGAAAATCCCCCAAAGCTTCCTCATCGGCCAATCCACCAGCACTGCAGAGTCCATCGAAGAGGTCGTGGAAGGGAAGCTGGGGACTAGACTGAGGACTCGAGTCCCCGGGTCGGAATCGACTCCGCGGCCATGGAGCGGAGAAGTCGTGGTCTTCGAGGCCTTCTTCGAGGCAGGCCTGGGGCTTCCGGCCATCGACTTCTTATCTGAGGTATTGGACATGTTCCACATCACCTTACCTCAACTGTCTCCCAATGCCATCACCCGCCTAGCTGTCTTCGAATGGGCGCTTTGGGCCGAAGGGTGCGAGGGGCGATCGGAGGTCTTCGCCGCCACCCATGAAGCCATCTGCCACCCATGACCCACTAAGGTGATAACAGCCTTCGGCAGTGTCAACTTCCAACTGTTGAGGGAGCATGCCCAACACTTTCCCGCGAAGGCCATCAACGACCGAGGGTACACCAACTGGATCCTTCGGTGGTTCTACGCCGACATTGGAGAGGACTCCCCTCTCGCTGGTCTTCTTGAGGAGATCTAGTTCCGGAAGGAGGCAAAGGTTACTCCGAACCCTAGCCTGCTCTCAACGCGGCTAGGGCTACTGACTTCGGTGGCCAGCCGCATGAGCATGCGTGACCTTGCCGAAGAGTTCATTGCTCTTCGGATTCCACCCCTCGGGGCCAACTGGTCGATAGTGTTTCAACAAGCTTCAGAGGGTGAGCTCCGAACTCTAGGTAAGACTTTGACTCCTGCAATAATATGTTAGATGATGAAAATAACATACTTATAATATGTTAACCTTTTTTCAGCGGTTCCACTGGCGTTAGCTCCGGAGAAGATAGCTCGGGCCACCGAACGGGTCCTCGGAGCCCCTACGGTGGCTGAAAGGCAGAAGAGGTTAGAGCTGGTGGGGAGCTGGGAGCGCTCCAACAGAGTGTGGGGAGCTCTCAGGATGGTGCCCCCTCCTCTACCGGATTTTAACCCGGCCGGAGCGGCCCCTCGGAAAAGGAAAGCCGTCGCCGAGCCTCCGAAGAAGGCCAGCAAGACCCCCACTAAGAAGAAGAAGGTGGCGAAGATTCCTCCTAATCTGACCCCTGCTTCGTCTACTTCGTCTTTGGACGTTCGGAGCTCGGCTTCGGAGGATTCCGGGAATGAGGGCTCCAGCGCCCAACTGGCGAAGACCTTCGAGAACTACCTCTTGAAGGGCGACGAAGATGCGGCAGGGGTCCCAACCGAAGCTTCTGCTAAGGAGGCTGCGGAGGTAGACACGGCACGCACTCCTGCGCCCGTTGTCATTAGCTTGGAGCCAGAGACTGTCGCCCCCAACTCGCCCGTAGCTGGCGTGATCATGACAGAGGGTGTGGTTCCTGCAGACACTACATCGGAGAGGACTTCTGGGGATGACCTCGATGATATTCTCCAGATGTACGAAGTCCTGGAAGACCCAACGATTTTACCTCATGGTGCCTCCGAAGGTATACTTCAAATCTCTTGCCTTGGTCGATTCCTGCAACAATTTTTACTCGTAAATGTTCATCAAATGTACTTTGATGTTGTAGGTACATCAAAGGGCGACGAAGCCACGGCTGTACATGAAGCTCCAGCCTCTTAGGAGGTTGCGGTTCCGGTGGACACCTTGGCTCCACTGGACGCCCTGGCTTCGGTGGCAGGGGTTGTTTCCGCCGATGTGGCTCCAGTGGTCGGGGCCATCTCTACTGATGCGGCTCCAATGGCTGGGGCCATTCTTGTCGACACGGCTCCAGCCGAAGGGGTAGCTACCAAAGGAGGAGCTACCTCCGCCGGAGTCAAGCCGACTGTCTTCGTGCCGAGGAGGGGCAAAAGCATGTCAAGCCTCAGACTCCCTCCTGGCCCAACAACGACACCCTCTTCCAACGAGATTTCAGCAAGCAACTCGGAGGAACAGGCCACGGAAGACGATCGCCAAGCTTTGTCTTGGCTTCCTTTGCTGGCTCCATTTCTGGAGCAACGGATGGGCCTCCGGACGCTCTTGGAGCCTTTGCCGGAGAAAAGCCAGGACATTGCCAACTCCGACTTGATCTCTGTACTGAGCGAAGCAAGGGCCCCGGGGCTCAACACGGCCCTCGAAAGGGCTTCCCTTCAGGTATAAAAAGTACCGCAAATATTTTCAATTAGTAAATGTAAATACTTGGAACTTACTTGTTCCTCTTGCAGCAATTTGTTCTTGCTAGAGCGGCAGCGACTTCCAATGAAGTCAAAATATATCGACTCAAATGGAAGGTTACCACCCTCCAAACCGCGCTTAAGGGCTCTGAAGAGAGAGCACTTTTGTTGGAGGAAGAAATCCTCGAAGAGCGGAGGGCTAGGGCCGAAGCCGACGAAGCTCTCCGACTCGCAAGGCAGGACAGTGGCGCACTCCGGACTTCAGCCCAAGAAGTTGAAGCCGAGTGCTTGGTGCTCCGGGCTGAGGTTGAGAAGCTCCGGTAGGCGGCGGCTACTTCGAGCACCCAGCTGGTAGAGCTCCAAGGCTCTCTCAAGCAAGCGATGGCCCAAAAGAGCTCCTTGCTGTCCCAGATGGCCGAAGTGTCTACTACCGCTGCGGGGCTAGAGACGGCAGAGAAGAAGAATGCCAATGTAGCAGAACGTACCTTGGATGCCCTTCAGGGTACCTGGTAATATTTGGGCACCATGTGCCCTTCGTCTTCTGATGTGGCCAGTGAGTCCCTCGACCGGAAGCTGAAGAGGATCCAAGTGGCGGTGTCGCTGATGATGAGCTCCAGTGTCCGGTATGGAGATATCTCCGGATAGTGCGCCAGAATTGGAGTTCTCCGCCACCTCGAAGCCCTTCAGATTCCTATTGCTCCGGTCGAGGGTTCGACACCCGGAAGCTTTGCCTCTGAGGACTTGTTGCATTCTTCGCTGAATGTAGCCTCGGCCTGGGAAGTTTTCCGGTCAACCTGGAAGACGGACCACAAGGCTGCACCTAAAGCTTGGATCGACAAGGCCCGTCGGCAGAAGCAAGCACAAACAAGGCCGCCGCTTCCAGCCTCGCCTGCTCCGGCACCTCCTGCTCCACCAACCGACCCGCAGGTCTAGCTCATAGGACAATTATGTATAAGAAATCTTGTAAAGCCCCTTGCATTAATGAAATGTTTATAAACGAAGAGCTTGCTTGGGTGTTTTGTTCTTTTAGGTTCTGTCATGCCCTTCGGAACCTGACTTCGAAATACTGGATTTTAAAGAAGGGCTCCGGAAGGAGTGGGCAAGCCTCGAGAGTTTAAGGCCTTACCGCCACTCTCGCTTCTCTGTTCCTCGCGGAGATAAAGGGGAGGTAACCCGCGAGGTTTTTCTAGAAGTCTTAGCTTATATAAAGGAAGCGGAAAAAGAGAAAGCATCTTCATCCTCCGAACATATGGATTGGCCTGACTCGGAGTATCAGGACGAAGACCCTACGGAGGCTAACTCTGAAAGACTTATGACTTGGCCCGAGCTTCAAGAGGAGCAGAAGAAACTACGAGCTTCGAAGAAGAAGAGAAGCACTCGAACAAAAAGGACAATCCCGGTGGCTTCGAGCTCCGAAGGACAAAGTAGCCGTAGAGGTAGCTCTAGAGGCCGATAGGGCCTCCGATTTTACTTAGGCTTGGATCAAAACTTCTCTTAATGTAAAAGTATGATAAATTGATATGGATTGCACCGAAAGCATCTTGTTTGTTCTTTACCCTCCTACCCCTCCTTGTGGGTGGGGGACCTTACGTATTGCAAAAAAAGGTTCGTCGGACACAATGACGCGCAGAACAAACCGATGCTTCGCACAACACTTAATAGGCATATTTTACCTTTTCGTAGGGTTCTTCGAACATATGTTCGTATTATCATTTTTGTACGTTTTGGAGCTGAATCTACATTTACAGGCTCTTATACTAGTCTCTTAGGACTTTAAAAGTGTCTCGTTGGTCGGAGCCTTGAAACCTTATTGCTTGGTCACCTTCGACTCTTTTACAAATACTTCGAACCCGGGGGCCGGAAACCTGTTTATCTTTAAAGTCCTTGGACTCTTCTACGGGTCCTAACAGGCCGTAGCCTGGAATCCGTAGGCTGGCCACCTTCGGCTCTTTTATAGATACTTCGAACCCAGAGGCCAGAAATCTGTTCTTTAAAAGTGCTTAGACTCTTCTACGGATCCTAACAAGCCGTAGCTTGGAATCCATAGGGTGGCTACCTTCGGCTCTTTTACAGATACTTCGAACCCGGGGGCCGGAAATCTACTCTTTTAAAGTCCTTAGACTCTTCTACGGATCCTAACAAGCCGGAGCCTAGAATCCGTAGGATGGCCACCTTCGGCTCTTTTTAGATACTTCAAACCCGGGGGCCGGAAATCTGCTCTTTTAAAGTCCTTAGACTCTTCTACAGATCCTAACAAGCCGGAGCCTGGAATCCATAGGGTGGCCACCTTCGGCTCTTTTACAGATACTTCAAACTCAGGGGCCAGAAATCTGCTCTTTTAAAGTCCTTAAACTCTTCTACGGATCCTAACAAGCCGGAGCCTGGAATCCGTAGGGTGGCAGCGAAGCCCTTGAACCCATGGTTCGCAGGCTGTTGCCCGGGTCTTGGGAAAGATGCTTGACTCTACAAGCATCTCTATCCTCCCAATGCGTCCATCAGGAGTTAGGGATATTCGAAGAGCAAACAAAATTCGACCCTCCATTTTATTTAGAAAAGGAATTCTTTACAAGTGATTAAAAGGAACCCCTAAACATAGTAACGCTTAAGGTGCTCCGCATGCCATGCATGTTTCAATTCTTCCCCTTCTAAATTAGCTAATTTAAACGATTCGGGGCGTCCTGAGCGTAGGATAATATATGGTCCTTCCCATTTATTTCCTAGCTTCCCCGGGGCTATTACACTTCGCAAAACTAAATGACATGGCCTAAGCTCGTTCAGCTTTATCTTCGGGTTGAGAGATGCACCGGAGTAGAGGAGAACACACTCCGGCTTTGTACAACATCCCATTGACAAGCTTATAATTTCGAGCCCTTGCTTGTAACCTTCAGGAATCCGGACCTTCTGAAGAACCTGCGCTACCTTGCAAGACATCCATTATCGGAGCCCGCCAATCTGCAGCTAGAATGCAAAGGACTTCCACGGAGGGTAATTGATCGACTGTAGGCTTGTCTAGTTCTTCATAAAAAGCACATTCCAGGAGGACCAATGCTCTGGCTGCAGCCTTTGCCAGAATGTCTGCAAGTTGATTATCTGCTCGAGGGGTGCTTCAAACAGAAAATCCTTTGAATGTTGCTTCAGTCTTGCGGATTTCCTCCAGGTACTTCGCTAGATGCGGGTTCTTTGCTAGGAAGCTTTTATTGACATGCCCTGAGAAGACTTGGGAATCTGTTTTGATTATTATCCTTGCTGCTCCAAGTGCCTTTGCCTTTCGGAGGCCTAGCAGGACCCCTTCGTATTCTACAATGTTATTGGTGGTCTTAAAGTTGAGCCTCACAGAATACATGGCCTTTTGCCCTGGCGGTGATATAATGACCACTCCTGCTCTGGCACCAGATGCCTGATAAGCTCCGTTAGAAAATATTGTCCATAAACCTTCGGAGTGCTCCTTCGGAGTCCAAACTACAGATGGAGTCCACTCTGCTACGAAGTCGGCTATGATTTGGGATTTGATAGTTGTTCTTGTCGTGAAGGAGATTATGAAGGGGGCTACCTCGATAGCCCATTTTCCGATCCTACCCGTAGAATCTTTGCTTCGGAGCATATCACCAAGAGGGTACGAGGTAGGAACGATTAGGTTATGCGCCAGAAAGTAATGCCTTAGCTTCCGCGAGGCCATTACTAGGGCATAAGCAAATTTCTCGAGCTTGGAGTATCTTACCTTAGCTCCGGACAAAGCTTCTGAAACAAAATAAACTGGGTTCTACACCAGCTTTCCCTTAAGCTCAACTTCCCTGACTAGTACTGCACTTACTGCGGAGCTTGTTGCTACAAGATAAAGGAGGAGTGTTTCCTTTGGGAGGGGCACAGTAAGTGTTGACAGGCTTCCGAGGTATGCTTTGATATCATCGAAGCTCTTCTGGCACTCCGGTGTCCAATTGAAGCTTTCGGACCCCTTTAGTGCTTTGAAAATTGGGAGGCTTCATTCTGCTGACTTGGCCAGGAATCTACTAAGAGCTGCGAGCCTTCCTGCTAGCTTCTGGACTTGCTTCAAATTCCCTGGTGGAGCCATTCTTTGCAGTGCACTTATCTATGTTTGGCTAGCTTCGATTCCCCTGCTCGAAACTAAGTACCCTAGCAGTTTTCCTACTTGCGCTCCGAATATACATTTTTCAGGGTTGAGGCATACTCCACATGCTCGGAGGCTCTTAAACGTTTCAGCTAGGTCTAGACTATGCCGGAGTACTTGTGCAACTTCAAGGCCTTGAACCTGAGATCGAAAGGCACCCTTTGCAAGTCCGAATGCAGCGGAGACTCATCGTTGAAGGATGCATTCTCAGCCTCCTCCGGGACTTAAACAGCTTCGGGAAGATTGCGAGCGCCACCATCTTGGGGCCCTTCTGGAGTCTCGTTGGAGGCTTGGGAGCAGAGGCGATCAACAGCCTCTTGCCTCCATCTAGCCACTTCCTCCTGAAGCCGGGCTATTTGAGTAGCTTCGGCACCAGGAAGGTCTTCGTCTTCGTCGGAGGGTAGCTCCGGGTCTTGGGAACTGACATAATCAGTTTGCAGCACCGTAGGAGGAGCTCTAGGGCCTCTAGGCACTCGACGCCCAGCGACACCCTCAGGAATCATTGGAACAGTTGAGGGTCCGGCTCCGTTGGTCCGAGGGGACCTTCGGAGAGGACCCGAGGCTTGGCTTCGCTTCGGAGGCATAGCTAGTAAAGGAGAGGTCCAAAGACCGAGGAATTCGATGGGTCTGGGAAGGCGAGCGAAGGCGTTCGAACCGCACTAGGAAGCCCCTTACCGAAGGGTGCGCGGAATCTTGGGACTCCGAGGCTCCCTCCGTAAGTGCTCTTCGAAGTGCGGTCAGCAGTAGAGAACAAGCTTCTAGAACTAGGTTCCCCACGGACGGCGCCAACTGTTGGCGTAAAAGATTACGCTAATAGGTTCTCTGAGAACAAGAACAGACAAACAGTGAGTTCGTGTTTAAGGACTATCTCAAGCCTCCGAATTGGACAATAGCTTAAGTAGTTCGAATAGATGTATTAGAATAGCTGAGTATTCGATCCTCATTATAGGGTAAGGAGGAGGGTATTTATAGGCAAAAATGTCTAAGGAAAATACCTATTTACCCCTTAATTACAACCGACATAGTGGAAACTATTCGATACCCTGAACAGGGTTAAAATGGTAAAATCTACCCGAGGCAAGTGGATAAGCCAAACGTCTTATCAATCCTGTCGTTTGGCTCCGAAGCCTCATATCTTGTGGAGGGTTCCTTCGGATCGTAGATCGAAGCACCCTTCGGCTCAACGACTCCTCCACCTTCGAGCATGGGCCCATCAGCTCCGAAGCTGATAAGTCCTTTTGAACTGTTAATCTCTAAGTCCTAAAAATGAAGTATTTTCCCCCAACAGCTGCCATTAATGTGGATCCAGCTTTTTCTTGGATTTGGAAATCTCAATGCTGCAACAAAATTAAGGTGTTCTTCTGGCTCCTCCTTATGGAAAGACTCAACACTAAGGAAATCATTCGAAGAAAAAATCTAGCTCTGCTGGATGCAGATGATTCCTATCCTCTCTGCCAGCACAATTCTCTGGAAACATCCAATCACATGTTCTTCTGTTGTGCTTTTTGCACTCTTTGCTGGGATCGGGTTGGCATTACGTGGAGCAATGGCGACTCGATTTTTGACCTCCTCTCTTCCTATCGGGAACATTATCAGTGGCCTTTCTTGCTGGAAGCTTTGATGGTGGGTTCTTGGACTATTTGTCTTCATCACAATCAATGTGTTTTCTGGGAATAGATACCCTCCTTTTCTTCTTGGCTCGCCTCCTTTAGGACTGAACTCTCTATCTAGAGTCTTAGGTCTAAGAATTCAATCAAGGCCCCCTTTGTTCGTTGGGCAAATAGTATGTAATCTTCCTGCGTCCTGAATTCCTGTTATTCCCTCTCCCCTGTAACGAATCTTAAGTTTGGAAATATATCTAACCATGGTAGGAGCCTCTAATGCCGGTTATTCTCAAAAAAAAAGTAAAGAGGCGGTATTTATAGGCAAGAATACATAAGGAGAAGACCATTTTACCCTCTAGTTACAACCGTCATAGAGGACATTGTTCTTTAACCCTCGTAGGGCTAAAATGGTAAAAAACCATGTGAACACTTGGGTAAGGATGACATCCCATCCGTCTTGGCGGCGCCCCTTCGGGGAACTCTCGTTGGCCAGAGCCTCACTGAACCCTTCGGCCTACGACTCTTTGGAAAAGCCCTCTTTAGCGGAGCCTTGTTGATCATCAGCATCTCTGAGGAGCGAAGCGTCGACTCCTCTTATCCTTCGAATTAAGGCTTCTCCAGAGCTTCCTATTTCCCACGTGGATGGAAATGTTTCCCCCAAAAAGTAGCCCCTAGAATACGCCTCTCAAAATGTCCTGCATAGTGAGGAAGGAAGTATACACAAGAAATAATTTCATGCTCTAGACCATATAAATCGAAAGTACTCATAGTCATTAAATCATAGCTTCGAACTCGGAGGGGAGGCTGACTCTGGACTCCCAGTCAAAAGTACTTCAGTAGTGGGCCCCCAAAATTTACTCGATTAATTTGCTTAACCGCATCAGTTTTCCGATCATTAATTTGATAATCCAAAAGGGTTGTATCAGATGGTCAATAGTCACTTTACCCCATGGGATTTCAATAACTGCAAATGCTCTGAAGTGCGATTCAAATATTCCTTGGTGATGATCCCACCTGTCATCGACGGAGGTTGTTGCCTAAAAAGGAAAATCAACAGTCGCCCAAGGGCATGCAGTGCAAGCCACTCCCTTCTTATAAAAAGGGGGAAAAGTAGTTTTGATGGCACGAAGCATTTTTCTCTTTATACCCCCGACGCTTGAGCACTTTTTTCTTGACTTCATGCACCCAAACCTTTGGCTTCGACCTCGTAGATTCCTTGCCAATGGCTAGGACAAGCACCAAGGTACCCACTACGAGCTCGTTGCTGCTTCAGCAATAGGCGATGGCGGTAGCAGCAGCAGCGGCAATGGCGGCGAAGGGTCCGGGAAACCCCCGGTCTTACTGGCCTCGAGACCTCTGGCCGCCCTCGAGCAAGTTCCCGGACCAAACTTTCACTTTGGGGCGGAGCACCTTCACCAAGAAGACGATAAGTAATGTCGTTTGCGGACAACTAGGGTCTGAGGTCAAAGTGAGGATCTCAGGGTCCGAGGCCATCCCAGTGCCACGAGACAGAGAGGTGGTGGTCTTTGAGGCCTTTTTTGATGCGGGGCTCGGGCTGCCTTCCTCGGAGCTTTTGGTGGACGTCCTTCGCCTATACCACATGACGCTCCCGCAGCTCACCCCAAACGTCATCACCCGCTTGGCCATCTTCAAATGGGCCATGCGGCTGAGGGGGCCAAAGGGTGAGCGAAGATCTTCGCAGCTATGCACGAGGCCAGCTGCCAGCCAAAGAAACACTACGGCCACGATGGTTCGATTATGCTGGTGGCCTTTGGCAGTATCAACTTCCATCTTTGGTAGAAATTTAAGAACAACTTCCCGGCAAAGGCTACCAACAACCGTTGGTATTCGGAATTGATCGTCAAATGGTTCTACGCCAAAGTGGGAGCGGACTCCATCCTGGTGGGGCCTTCGGAAGAAATCTCGTACCGGAGGGAGGCGGTGATCACTATGAAGGTGAGCGGACTCTGGGTGCGGCTCTGGCTACTGGACACTGTAGCCCAACGCATTAGCATGCATGACTTTGCGGAGGAGTTCATTGCTCTTCATATCCCCCTCTAATGGCTGCTGGCCCATTGTCTTTCAACAAACTGCGGAGGGGGAGCTCCATGAAATCCCTTCAGACTACATAGGTATGCTTTTTGGCTTGCCGTGCATTCTATTATTTGCATATACATTTTTTATTTATTCTTAATAAAGTGGTGCTTCGCCTTACCTAGGTCAGTCAGTAGTGATGACTGCAGACCAGATCATCTAAACTGCAAAGAAGGTTGTCGGAGCCCCACCGCTATGGAGAGAGAGCGGAGGCTCGAACTAGTTGGATCTTGGGAAAGATTCAACAGGGTATGGAGTGCGCTCAGAATCAAGAACCCCGCCCTTCCAAACTTCAATGCCAGTGATCCAGTGCCGAAGAAGAGGAAGGCCTAGGTGGGGACCTCGAGGGTTTCGAAGACCCCTTCGAAGAAGTTGGTTCGTAGGCCGAAGGGTTTGGTGCCTTTAATGTCTCCTTCTCCCGTCCCATCACTGGAGTTGTCTGAAGTTGAGCGGGCATCAGACGAGGCCTTCGAGGAAGAGATTGAGGCTTTGGTGGCAGGGGACACCGAGGGGCACTCTCGAGCAGAGACTGAAGTGCTGCCCAAGACGGTGCCAAAATGGTGCTGATTTAGGAGATATTGGCTCCTGGGATGGTGGACGCTGCAGGCGCTTTGCCAAAAGAGTCAGAGGCCATAGCCCAAGTAGGGGCCAAAGGAGTTCGGGTTGCGGAGGCCAAAGTACCTAACCTGGATGACACCGGAAGGGTCCAGGTGTTGGAGCCAGAGGGCCTAGCACCGCCGGAGTTAGGAACGGTCGCAGTGGACGAGGGGGTCCCTGTGGCCATTTCGCCGCTTCGGTCAACGACGGACTCTGGTGAATATTTCGCTTGGTTGTTATAGCACCCGGACAGCCCGAAGGTTGTTCAACGGGGAAGCGGACGAGGTAAGTCCTTACTGATCGAGCTTCAAATTCTCCACCTTCCTACATTTCTTGAATAACTATGCGTACCTTGACTTTCAGATGTGCCAGTGAAGGGAAAAGGCAAGTCTTGACTGACGCCTATGATGAGGAACAAGCCAAAGGGGAAGACCCTTACAATAGTGGCGGCTGTGTCAGAGTCAACCGAGGGGGGCTCAATCCACAGAGGCTTCGGAGGAGGCCTCCCATCATTCGGTGTCCTCCTATATGGACGATGACCGGAGCACCCTGACAAGGCTTCCTTTGCTAGCTCCGTTCCTGCCGTGGAGGACAGGGCTCCGAGCCATGCTGGAGCCTTTGGCTTGGGTCTACCGGGATGTGGGCGAGACTGAATTGGTCGTCGAGGTCATCCAGTCCAAATGGACGGAGTTAGTCATCACCCTTGAGAGAGCCGCATACCAGGAATGACAGACCCCCTGCATGTGTTAGTTTATCAAAGCTATATTCCATGCTTACCTCATTTTTTTCAATACATTGTCCTTGCTCATGCGGCCATGACCTCTAATGACCACGAGCGTAGCCGACTTAAGGAAAGGTCGTGGACCTACGAGATCGCCTCACCAATTCCAAAGGTAGAGCTTCGGGATTGGAGGACACGCTCCGAGAGGAGCAGAAGCAGAAGGCGACCCTCGTGGTTGAGATCAATAAGCTTCGGTCAGAGCGAGCGGCCTCTGTGGCCAAAGTCGAGAAGCTTTGGGATGAATTGAGTGCCTTGGTCTGTGATGCGCAGTGGTGTCTCGCTCGGAAGATGGTGTATGTGACGAGGGCTTCTGAGCTCGCCACGTCAAACGCCAATATGAAGGCCGCGATAGAGACCCTGCTTGCGGAGCAAGAAAAATGTGACGAAGTTGCCTCCAAACCCATGGACGTCCTGTGGGGCGTCCTAGAGGACTTGGACACATCTTGCCCTTTGTCCTCCGCTATGGCGAACGACCCCTGGCCCGTCGGCTGAAGCTGATCCAGGTGGCGATGAAGACGATGGGAACTACCATGGCCAGGTAAGGAGAGATCTCTGGACGAGTGGCTGCGCTCGTGGTCCTCCATCACTTCGAAGATGTTGGGTGCTTTGTTTCGCCAAACTGGGGGGTGGCGCCCATCAGCTTCGGGGGGGATTGCTTGCTGGCCCCTTCGTCTAGAGCTGTGGTGGCTTGGGAAGCCTTCCAGGCGGCCTAGAAGTCTGAAGGACGGGAGGCGGCCAAGGCTTGGATCAATGAAGCCCACCGCTTGAGGCTGGCACGGTTGTAGGCTCCGTAAACAGCTTCGCTAAGCCTTTGTCCTTCGGACCCGAAGGTCTAGCTTATTTTAGGACCCTGCATGTAAAAGTCTCATGTAGCTCCCATTTCTTATTAATGAAAAAGACGTCTTTGTTGGGGTGTTTTAAATTTAGGGTTTGTCTTGCACTCCGATTAGTGACCTCGAGGTGCTAGAAGCTAACAAAGGGCTCTGCCATCAGTGGGCTATTTTTGATGCCTTGAGGCCCGATAGGCGCCCTCGGTTTTCTATTCCTCGTGGAGATCATGGGCAAATTTCCCCTGATGTGTTTAACAAAGTAATTTATTTTATTAAAGAGGAATAAAGGGAAGAAGTCGTGGAACTATCTTCTTCGCTATCGGAGCACGTGAACTGGTCTGATGTAGAACAGTCGGATGAAGAGTGAGGGTCGGCCTCTGGGGAGCCTAACCCCGAAAGGCTTCTGAGTTGGGCTGAACTCCAACAAGAGCAGAAGGATTAGAGGGCTTCGTAGAAGGGAAAGCGGACTCATACTAAGTCTACCAAAGGTGATGAGGACATCTCTAGCTCGGATATAACCATGCTTATACTTTACAATAAACAACCCAAGATTCATTCATTCTATATTAGATTTACTGTTGGGGGGAAATAGTTAATCCTCGTGATCCTCCAAGATTCCAAGCAAATACATTATGCAACAAAGATAAAGGAAAGTCTTAATCTCGGAGCCCAAGACTTGCCTCCAGATTGAAGGGCTCGAAGCCGAAGGGTCCGTCTAGGCTCCGGTCCAAAGAGACCCTCCGAAAGGCTTCCCCTCCGGAGTGGAAAACAACCAGAAGGATGGGACGTCTACCTTATCAATATCCCTCAAGCATATTTTACCATATTAACCCTATAAGGGATACCAAAATAGTATCCACCATGTCTGTTGTAATTAAGGGGTAAAAAGGTATTTTCAGTAGAGATTTTACCTATAAATAGCCCCCTTCTCGCCTTGTAATAGGCATCGAATATTCCGATATTCAATACATACTAAGAACTATTCCGAGCTATTATCCAATTCAGAGGCTTGAGATAGTTTGCATTCACAAACACTTCGTTTGTCAGTTCTTGGTCTTATAGAACCTGTTAGCGTAATCCGTTGCGCCAACATTTACATGGATCAAGCGATACGTTAAGCGCACATAAAGGGCATGGAACATCATGGAAGTTGATTGGGGACCAAGTCATGGCCATGAAAACATAATATTCAATTTTGGGACGTTATTTATGTGCCAAGAGAAAGCAGAGATTAACTTCTACACGTTTTCTACTCGGATTCAGACTGCATGGACAACAACAAATTCAAACGTGCACAACTTTTACATGGAAGCTCCGATTTGGATGATCATGGACTTTTTGGAAAGCTTGATAATCCTCTTTCCAACGGATGTAGCTACACTTATAGATTTGATCTGAGGAGACTAGAATAACCAAAAAACTGTGTGTTACTCAGACTCGGACTTCAAGGAGAGCACCAGATTCATACAAGCATATCATTCACATGAAAACTCTGATTTAGATGATCTCAGACTTTTTGGAAAGATGAGGATATCTACATGGAAGATAATGTATTTATTCCACCAAAAGAATCCCAGCCAAGGATTAAGAATCTAAGTTTCCCTTTTCTAGTAATTATGTTTTGGAAATAATTAGTAGTTTCCATATGTAATAAGTTTCCAAACTTTGGGGACGTCCCTAGGGAAATAAATACCCTTAGAGATTTCAGTTGTAATTTGGGTTTTGATTATATAATAGTTTAGTCAATTCTATTTGTCCGTGTAAACCTGTGATCGGTTAGATCGCCGGTTTCACGTTTCATAACCCCAACTACCCTTTGTGCGTCTTTTATATCCAGCAATTCTAGTTGCTCCTTTTTCTTGTTCTTGCTCGTTCTTCGATTGCCTGTAGGAACAAAGTTGATCACCGATAAGATCAACAACCCTTGGATTTGGTGTATCAATCGCTAAGGCACAACACAAACGTCTCGTACAGTTGTAGTCGGATCGTCAACGTCATCTCTTCGAATCGAAATTATCATCTTATCCTCTCACCGAAAGATCGGGCCACCCAAGTTCCATTCTCCCATCAAGTGGTATTAGAGTTTTCGTTGCTCAGTCAATTCTTATTTCAATTTTTTCCCTACAGTCCATAAAAAGCCACACAAAAAATATTTTACCCTAGAACCAAACCTCTTTGAGCCATTTCCTAGTTCTACTTGGTATTGGATTTTCGAGTTTTTGGTTGCATCGTCTTGTGAAGTTGTTGTTCTTAGTGTTTAGTTCGTTTAGAGTTTCGATTTCTTGTCACATTTTTACCACCGTGTTTTGGTCTATTTATTAAGTGTTTAGTTTATTTTTTATCCCTTAGTTTTCGAGTTCAATCAAATTGGAGTCGGTTTGTTTGTTAGAATTCGAGTATAATTCAGGCAGGCTGTGCAGGTGTTTCTAAAACTAACATATCTTGCATATGGTAACTCGGATTGGAGTGTTTTGATACATTTTGGAAATCTTACAACAAGATCTTTATTTTTCCTTTTAGAGTCGTCTTCATATTCGGTTATTTGCTTTATGTTTTGGATCGTATAAGGTTTGGGAGTCCTGTACTAAGAGTTTGTGTATACTAAGACCTTATCATTTGTTATTCTTTAAAAAAAGAGAGAAAAAGTAAAAAAGGCAGAAAGGTACTCAAAAAAGAAAAAAAGAGACGCACCAAAAAACTGAAAAAGTGGAGAAAGAAAACTTGTGTCAAAAGAGGAGGAAAGCTAGTTCTACCTTTGTCGGTTTGGTGGTATCGTTTGTGTCTAGCCTCACGTCTCTAGTACATTCAAACCTAGGATCAGCACAATACTGACGTTGAACAATTACTCAATTTGTTTATGCTAATGTGGTTCTAGTTTTCTTTGCTACATATTTCAGTCTACCTAAAGCTCCACAGATTTGACTACAACTTGTACAACCAAGTGTTTCCAAGGCATCAATACATCTAATCTCCATGTTGTTTGTGGTTAAGTCGGTGTACAACACCTCATGCTTGCATTGGTAAGAACTTGTAAGAGCTTGATATAGGATTGAGCGAGTGTGACTTTTGTGCCTCCAAAACCTTGTAGTTAATAGGAGCGTATATATTATTTGTATGTTTCTTATCTACTACTGATCATGGCAGGGATACACAAGGAGATAGGATATAGTGAAGCTCAATATCAATATCTTCATCGACACATGAGGGATCAATACGATAAATATAAGGTATGTGATGATGTTCTTGCTAGGTTCAAATGCACAATACCTTAATTTGAAGGAAATTATGATCCTCATGCATATATTCAATGGGAGCTATCTGTAGATAATGAATTTCAAAAGTATAATTTATCTGAAAGAGAAAAGGTTATGGATGCCTGTAAAATGTTAGTTAAAGATGTTGCATATCATTTGAAACATCTTTGTAGACATGATAAAATACCTCAATCTTGGAAAAAATTAAAACAATATTTAAGAGATGCTTTTATTCCTCCATATTATGCTGACATTCTGTTAAAGAAACTACAATGTTTAAAACAAGATAGCAGAAGTGTTGCCTCATACTATCATGATATGCATGCTGCTTTATTACGTTGTGCTTTAGATGAATGTGAAGAAGCTACCGAACATAGATTTTTACGTGGGCTTAACAAAGAAATTCAAGAAGTGCTTGTTCATGAAACATATAATTCTCTCTCTCAATTGTTTGAACTTGCATGTCGAGCTAAAATTCAGATTGCTATTGATTTAGAGGAGACACCAATCAGTTTGCCTTCTAGTTCTACTGACCTTGAACAGGAAAAAGAGAGCAAGTATGTACTTACATCATCAGAGAAGGTTTTGCAAGGTAATATATGTGCTGAAATTAATCAAGGTGAGTGTGCTCCACATCAAACACAATCATCTAATATTCATGCTATTATAGAGCAACCATTAGTGGAATCTTTTGCTGAAATTTATTTGTTAACAGATGATTTGCTTGAAATTCCTCATGACAAAGAAGAGTTGTGTGTTAATGCTTCACTTATATACATGCCACAACTAGTGGAAGAACGTGTTGTTTCTATTGTTAATTCCTCAAGCGCTGATTTTAAACATGTTTTCCACATTACTAATGAGAATGAAGAAATTAAATTGTTATCATCTTTAAATACATGGGGATATATTGAAATTATGGATCTTAGTGAGATCACTTGTTTAAAGGAGAAATTTTTGGCATGGTTTAATTTGCCATGTCTTGTCAATGTTATTTTTCATATATTTAGCACATACCATAAGAAATACATATACTTTGTGCATATAGTTTACATATGTTCAGGTTTGAAATTGCATGTAAAGCTTGAAAATAATTACCTCGAGCAAGTCATTTTAACTAATCCTATTATCTCGAGAGTCTCTAGTTTTGATACACAGGATTGTTTTTAAGGAGAGCATGTTAAGTTGTTCAACAACATCACATTTTCTTCTCGTTTCATCAAGGATGGTTCTTCACTGACATATGCGAAACCGAGCGCCAAGAACAAACCGAGGACGATTTGTAGCCAAGAAGGAGAGAATGATGATGACATCACTAGCTCGGATATAACCATGCTTATACTTTACAATAAACAACCCAAGGTTCATTAATTCTATATTAGATTTAAATTTTATTTATTTGAGCTAAGGATGATACACCATGAGTTAGCTTTGTTTTCAATTACAGAAATTCTTTGATGGATCAAATGATACGTTAAGAGCACATCAAGGACATGGAACATCGTGGAAGTCGATTGGGGACCAAGTTAAGGCCATGAAAACATAATATACAATTTTGGGAGATTATTTATGTGCCAAGAGAAAGTGGAGATTAACTTCTACACGTTTTCGACTTGGATTCAGAATGCATGGTCAACAACAAATTCAAACGGGCACAACTTTTACATGGCAGCTCCGATTTGGATGATCATGGACTTTTTGGAAAGCTTGATACATCCTCTTTCCAATGGATGCAGCTACACTTCCAGATTTGATCCGAGGAGGCTGCAATAACCAAAAAATTGTGTGTTACTCACACTCGGACTTCAAGGAGAGCACCAGATTCATACAAGCATATATTTCACATGGAAGCTCTGATTTAGATGATCTTGGAGTTTTTGGAAAGTTGAGGATGTCTACATGGATGATAATGTATTTATTCCACTGAAAGAGTCCCAGCCAAGGCTTAAGAATCTACATTTCCTTTTTCTAGTAATTCTTTTTCCAAATAATTAGTATTTTCCATATTTAATAAGTTTCCAAACTTTGAGGACGTCCCTAGGGCTATAAATACCCCTAGAGACTTCAGTTGTAATTCAGGTTTTGATTAGATAAAAGTTTAGCAAATGCTTCTTGTCTGTGTAAACCCGTGATCGGTTAGATTGCCGGTTTCACGTTTCATAACCCCAACTACCCTTTGTGCATCTTCTATATCTAGCAATTCTAGTTGCTCCTTTATCTTGTTCTTGCTAGTTCTTTGAATGCTTGCAGGAACAAGGGTATCATCGATAAGATCAACAACCCTTGGAATTTTTGTATCGATCGCTAAGGCGCAACACAAACGTCTCATATGGTTGTAGTCGGCTCGTCAACGTCATCTCTTCCAATCAAAATTATCATCTTATCCTCTCACCGAAAGATCGGGCCACCCAAGTTCCAGTATCCCATCAAAAGGATCTAGGAGGAAGGAATCTGAGCCAGGGGCTTCGAATTCCGGAGGGAGGCAGCCTAACCCTCGAAAATGAACGGGCCTCTGATTTTATCTTTGTTTGGATACCAATTTTTCATAGTGGCTGAGATATTATAATTTATATTATGACATCGATCGTGTAGTGCAATTTGTAAGAACATATTTGATCATGCATTTACCCCTCATCCCTCTTTGTGGGCAAGTGGCTATTTAGCTATGAAAAAGTCGGTCGCGCACAATGCTTGGTACGTTTAGAAGTATGCTTCGTAGATTGCATGCCCGATGACCATGGAGTAGGCCCTCGTTTTTTTGTAAAAAAAGATTCTTCAAACTAGTGGCTTGGAATCCGTTAGTTTGGTCACCTTGGACTCTTGTACGGATGCTTCGAACCGGTGGCTCAGAATCTATTAGTTTGGTCAACTTGGACTCTTGTACGGATGCTTCGAAACAGTGGCTCAGAATCCGTTAGTTTGGTCGCTTCATACTCTTTTACGGATGCTTCAAGCCGGTAGCTCAGAATCCGTTAGTTTGGTCGCTTCGGACTATTTTATGGACACTTCGAGCCGGTGGCTCAGAATCCATTAGTTTGGTCGCTTCGGACTCTTTTATGGATGTTTCGAGCCAGTGGCTCAGAATCCGTTAGTTTGGTCGCTTCAGACTCTTTTATGGACGCTTCGAGCCGGTGGCTCGGAATCCGTTAGTTTGGTCACTTTGGACTCTTTTACGGATGCTTCTAGCCAGTGTCTCGAAGTCCGTTAGTTTTGTCACTTCATACTCTTTTATGGATGCTTCGAACCGGTGGCTCGAAGTACGTTAGTTTGGTCACTTCAGACTCTTTTACGGATGCTTCGAGCCGGTGGCTCAGAATCTGTTAGTTTGGTTGCTTCATAGTTTGGTTACTTATGAATAATGCTTTACCTCACAAAACTCTTTTGTTCCCTAGTGTGTCCACCAGGGTAGGGATTTGTTTAAGGGGCATGCATAATTCGAACCATAATCTTTATCACTTCGAAGGGGTGTTACAATGTATTACAACAAAGCCTTAGGCGAAGTAGCACTTAAGGTGCTCCGCGTGCTAGGCATGTTTCAACTCTTCCCCTTCTAAGTTAGCTAATTTGAACGAGCCCGGGCGTTCCGAACGAAGTATAATATGCGGACCTTCCCATTTATTTCCCAACTTCCGTAGAGCGACCACGCTTCGGAACACTAGGTGCCCCGGTCTTAGTTCTTTTAAATGTACCTTGGGGTCGTACCAGGTCTTCATTTGGTGTTGGTACTTCGTCAGATTGGCGATAACTCGAAGCCTTTTTTCTTCTAACGAGTCAAGTGAGGCACACCTTTCGCCTTCATCTTCATGCTCCATGGAGCGCAAGGAGCCTCCTTTTAGCTTGGTCGGCGTCATGGCTTCATCTCCGAACAGTAGCCTGAACGGTGTGAAACTTGTAGACCTCGCTTGGGTGGTCCTGATGGACCACATAATTTTTGGCAACTCTTCAGTCCATAGCCCCCTCGCTAGTCCTACTATGCAATGGTTAAGACCAGAGAGAATGTTTCCATTAGCACGTTCGACCGCTCCATTGGAATGGGACGCCGGATAGTTGCGAAGCACATCTGGATGCCAAGGCCTTCGCAGAACTCTTTGAAGGGCTCGATATCAAACTGGGTGTCGTTGTCAATATTTAGTTGTCTGGGCACTCTAAACCTGCATATGATATTCTGCCAGAAAAATTTCTGTACATTATTCGAAGTGATGGTCGTCAGGGGCTCGTCTTCGACCCATTTTGAGAAGTACTTGATCACCACTACTACAAATTTCAGGCTTCCCTTTGCCTTCAGGAAGGGGCCAATCAGATCCATCCCCCATCATGCCAATGGCCACACTGGGGAAATGACCTGCAGAGGTGTTGTAGGGCGATGGGTCTGTTGCCCCATCCATTGTTATCCTTGGTAGGTGCGTACCAAGGCCTCGACATCTACCATAATAGTGGGCCAATATAGCCCCTGGCGAAATGTTTTTCCCGCTAAGGCCCAAGGCGCTAGGTGGCTCCCGCACAAGCCTTCGTGGTTGTCTTGGAGTATATGTTGGCCTTCAGACTGGGTGATGCACCGCGGGAGGGGTGAGCACACTCTAGATTTATATAGAATTCCATTGATAATGTGATAGCGCTGGACCCTGGATTGTAGTCTTGACAACTCCGGACCTTCGGGTAGAATGTCTTCATCTTGCAACATGATCATGATCGGACCACGCCAATCATTGCTAGGTATGCAAAGTACTTCCACTGCGGAAAGCAGTGACACTGAAGGGATAGATAGTTCTTCGAAGAAAGCCGTTGTCGGGACGTCTAGGCCTCCTGCCGCGGCCTTGGCCAAGACATCGGCCTGCTGGTTGTTGTCCCTCTGGATACTTTGAACAGAAATTCCTTTAAAAGCTGCTTCGGTCTTGCGAATCTCGACCAAGTATGCTGCAAGGTGAGGGTGTCGAGCTTGGAAACTTTTTCCTACATGGCCTGCAACAATTTGAGAATCCATCATGATAATGACCTGAGCGGCGCCAAGTGCACGTGCTTTGTGAAGTCCAAGGAGTAATCCTTTGTACTTAGCTACATTGTTATTGGCTTTAAAGTTGACCCTTGCGGAATACATTTCTTTTTGGCCCGAGGGTGAGATTATAATGGATCTGGCTCCAGACACCTGAAATGCACCATCGAAGTAAATGTTCCATACCCCTTTGATTGTCTACTCTAGAGCCCATATGGCAGACAAAGTCCACTCCACCATGAAGTCCACAACCACCTATGATTTTATTGCAGTTCTTGCGGCAAATGAAATGCCGAAGGGGGCAAGCTCAACGGCCCACTTCCCTATTCTTTCATTGGAATCCTTGTTGTGGAGCATATCTCCGAGGGATAGGAAGTTAAGATGATTACATTATGTGCCAAAAAGTAATGCATCAGCTTCCTCCTAGCCATCACCAGTGCATAAGCAAATTTTTCAAGCTCGAAGTATCTTGTCTTGGCTCCGTACAAAGCCTCGGAAACAAAGTATACTGGATTTTGCACCAGTTTCCCGTCGAAATCGACTTCTCGGATGAGTACCGCGCTAATAGTGGAGCTCGTAGCTGCAAGTTATAAAAGCAAGGTCTTATTGGCAAGGGGCACTGTGAGGGTCTCTAAGTTACCGAGGTAGTCTTTGATCTCTTCGAAGCTTTTTCTGGCACTCTGGAGTCCAGGCGAAGTCCTCTGACCCCTTCAAGGCTTTAAAAATAGGAAGGCTTCATTCTGCAGACCTGGTGAGGAACCTGCTGAGAGTAACAAGGCACCAAGCAAGCTTCTGGACATGATTTAGGTTCTCTAGAGGGGACATTCTGTGCAATGCACTTATTCTACGTAGGGCTGGCTTCGATGCCTCGGTTGGGAACTAAATACCCTAGCAATTTCCCCGCCTGTGCTCCGAAGACACATTTTTCAGGGTTGAGGTGAACTCCACATGCTCGGAGGCTCTCAAACATTTCTGCTAAGTCTAGGCTATGCTGGTGCTTATAAGCACTCTTTATTACAATGTCATCCATATAGGCCTCAACATTACGACCTATCTGGTGGCCTAGAGCCTTAGCGATTAACCTTGAAAAAGTATCCCCGACATTTCTAAGACCGAAGGGCATCCGTACATAACAGAAGACTCCAGAAGGAGTTACAAAACTTGTCTTGGTCTCATCATCGCGCTTTAACCATATCTGATGATATCGGGAGTATGCATCGAGGAAGCTTAGGAGCTCGGAGCCACCTATTGAGTCAACGATTTTGTCAATTCGAGGCATGGGGTAGGGGTCACGGGGGCATGCTTTATTTAATGAAGTAAGGTCAATACACATGCGCAACTTTCTGGAGCTCTTTTTCTTGATGAAGACTGGATTAGACAACCACTCTGTGTGACCCACTTACCTAATAATTCCGGCTCGAAGAAATTTTTCTACCTCCTCCTTGGTGAGGCCTGCTCTTTCAACTAATAACTTTCGGAGCCCCTAGCGGTCGGATCTGGCCTTGGGGTTGATGAGCCGGCAGTGCTCGATAATGTTTCAATCGACTCCGGGGATATCCTCGTCTGACCAGGTGAATACGTCCAGATTTTTCTTAACCACTTCTTGTAGCGAAGCGGCGACTTCAGGAGGCAGCCCCTTGTTGAACTGAACGGGGTATTCCCTTCCTGCCTTCGCAATGATCTTCGTGACGACGTCACCTTTGGGTCTTGGCTTCAAGGTCGTGCCTTTCAAAGGGTACCGGGACAAGGGAGCACTCTCTTGGTGTTCTTGCACGTTGTTCACTTGTCGAAGGTCGAGAGGGGAGACATGGCCATATTCCACTCGTCGTGCCATATCTTGGTCACCGAAGACCATAAGTACCCTGCCTTGCGAGGGCATTTTCATGCACAAGTAATTATGGTGTGCTACGGCTCCAAATTGATTCAGCATACCCAGCCCGAAGATGGCATTGTAGGCATACGGGGCATCGACGACGTCGAAGATGACCTCCTCTGACCTCGCTAGGGGCCCCTCTCCAAAAGAGACCTCGAGGCCTATTTAGCTGAGGGCATCAAGAGGGGGGCCTGCGAAGCCTTGCAAAGGGCGGGCCACCGGGAGCAAGTGCCTCCGAGGAATGCAGAGCTGGTTGAAGGCTTGGACGAAAATAATGTCGACAGAGCTCCCACCATCGACCAGCACACTTCGTACTTTGGTGCCCACGATATCAGTGGTAATGATGAGGGGATCATCATGAGGGAACTTAATTCTGACTACATCATCTGCGGAGAAGTATATGGGGATGTGGGACCATTCGAGCATGGCTGCTACGGATGCCAAAGTCCCGATGTGCCCCACTTCATGTACATACTCCCTTCGTTGTAGCTTGGACATGCTGCTCAGAATCCCTCCTATGGTAATGGGCAGGACCACATGCTTCTAGTGGTCCTGGAGGTCTTCGAGCATCGGAAGTGGCAACACATTTAACACCGAGGGGTTGTTGGAGGCTTCGAGTCCTTCAATGCGCCCGACAGCATGCACTGTCTCTGGGCAGGGCGTGGGAGGTGCTCGGTCAGTAGTGCCTCAACCGGAGTTCCTCTTGAGATACTCACTTCGTAGGGCCAATATATATTTACATGAATCGGTGTTATGGTTCCGATTCTCCCAGTGCACATTGCAGAAACAAGTTTGGCCTTGACCGGTCGCCTTCCTGGATGGCCTCGAGCCGTTGGCCCTATTGCCTTGATTTTGCTGAAACTTTGGCGGCTTCTTAGAAGCAGGGGTGGTGATGTTCTATCCCTCTGAGCGATGATGCTTCTGCCCCCTTCGTGAATTGAGTGGACGATTTTCGAAGGGGGAGGTTCTCACTAGGCTCGGTACTCTTGGCTCTATAGGCTTCACGTCCTGGACGAATGTAGAGGGAATGTACCAGATCTTCGGAGTTGTCCTTCTTCTGACCGGGCGTACTCCTCAAAGTACATCATTAGTTGGGCCACCGAAGCGATGGGCTTCTAGTGAAGATTGTCGAGGAGGCCCATGTTGGTCATTCCCTCGCTCACAGCGTCCACAACGGACGACATGGAGAGCCCTTTAATTTGGAACTTCGTATGAGCGAAGCGCTTGAAGTACTGCCGCAAGGTCTCTTCGAGCTGCTGCTTCACCTGAAAGAGGATTCCCATGGACATTGGGGCCATGAAGGTCCCTTGGAAGTTATTCACAAACTTCTTCTTTAACTGCTCCTAGGATTTTATCGACCTGGGCTTCAAGGACTAGAACCACCGAAGGGCCACTTCTTCGAGCGTGATGGGGAAACACTTAGCCATGGTGTCTCCAACCCCTATGCTGGCTTCTATTGCGAGCACATATGACCGAGAGAATTCTCCAGGGTCAGCTTCCCCGGAGTACTTCAGGAGTTTGCTGCTCGGAACCTGAGGTCGAAGCGTACTTTTTGTAGGTCGGGCTGTAGTGGATATTCTTCGTCGAAGGAGGCATTCTGACTGCTCCTCTGAGCTTTGGGGGCTTCAGGATCGACAACTGTGATGGCTTCGGGTGGCACCACCGGTCTTCTGGATTCACCTTTAGCAGGGAGCTGGTTTGCAGCCGCCTGCTACCACCTTTGCAGCTCTACTTTCAATTGAGCCATTTCAATGGCCACAACGTCAAGGGGGCTCTCGCTTCCTCCAAGAGTGTCTTTGGGATTTTGGGATCTGACGAAGTTAGTGTGGAGTATGGTCGGGGCCAAGGAGGGGGCCTCCATTCCAGCGAGGACTGGAGGCTACTTCAGGCATCGGATGTGGAGGAGCTGCGAAGGGTTCTGCAGCCCCTGAAGAACTTGGAGACCCTAGTCCGGACATCCGAAGGGATCTCCAGGGAGGACTAGGGCACTTTCTTCACTTAGGATGCATGGCTTTGGGAAAGGATTGGTAGAGATTATAGTTTTTGTACTAGGTTCCCCACGGACGGTGCCAACTATTGGCGTAAAATATTACGTTAACAGGTTTGAATAACCTCAAAGGTTTATTGAGTGAGATGGTTGATTGCGGACTATTCTAGGCCTCCAAGTAGGATAATAGCAAGGATCGTTCGGAGTGTCTATTGATTATATCAGACTTCGATGCCAATACCTCAATAAAGAGGGGGGTTTTATAGGCAAGAATACATAAGGAGAAGACCATTTTACCCTCTAGTTAGAACCGACAAAGAGGGCACTGTTCTTTAACCCTCGTAGGGCTAAAAAGTTAAAAAACCATGTGAACACTTGGGTAAGGCTGACGTCTCATCCGTCTTGGCGGCGCCCCTTCCGGGAACACTCCTTGGTCGGAGCCTCGTTGAACCCTTCATCCTATGACTCTTCAGAAAACCCCCCTTTAGCGGAGCCTTGATGATCATCAGCATCTCTGAGGAGCGAAGTGTCGACTCCTCTTATCCTTCGAATGAAGGCTTCTCTAGAGCTTCCTATTTACACGTGGATGAAAATGTTTCCCCCAACAACTAGGATTGGTGAATTGGTGTTGTTAGGTCTCTCAACCAAACTCCACTATACCCTGGTCTGTTGTGTGATAGTTTTACCATAGGTATTTGCTTCATCACATCCATGTACGTTCTGCCCGTACAAGTCGATAAGCTACTCTAATTCACTCTGGAATGGTAAGATACATTGTTTTCTTTCAGTTGAGAGAGTTGAGAGTCATCTCACATATATCCCATTTTTTCTTTCTTCTTGTTCTATTTATCTATTTTGTGTCTACTAAATAATGTCTTCTGAGGATGAGTGTATTAATGTTTTCATAAAAAGGATCCTTCTTCGCCGGTGCATTGGAATGAATATGAAGCACTCCGCGATCACTTGAAGGTAAAAATTGACCATGTTGTTAAACTATTTTCTACTGATTTGCAAAAAGTAAATCTGAAAGTAGATGGCGCTATCCACACGGTTCAAGCAGCACAAAGGCAAGTGACACCACATTAATGTTCTATCACATACTTAACACATGTTGTAGCAACCTTGCAAATGTCATTTGATCATCAACACAACTAGCAACATGTGGATGAATCTTATGATGATGGAGAGACAAGTGTTTATAATTATCAGCATGGCCACGACAATGGAGGTCGTGGCAACGGAGGCCATGGCAATGGAGTCTGTGGTTTTGTTCATCATCTAAAGTTTGATGCCGATGTTGCACCGGCTAACCGTGCAGATGATGGACTAGGCAAGCCAATATTTTCTATACCCATGTTTGTAGGAACTACTGATATTGAAGAATACCTCACTTGGGAGTTAAAGATGGAAACGTTTTGGCGCCTACATGATTATACAGAGAATAGACAATGCAAGGCCACATCAGCACTGCTCAGCGCGGTTGACAGAACGCAAGGCGCCTACGTGTGGGAGTTTCTAGCGGTGCTGTTTTGGCTTGAGCGTGGGGCGCATCTAGGCGTCGTAGGTGGAGGGGCAGGGACGCGCGAGTGGCTTCTCCACGTGGGACAGGCGGCGTGTGGCACTGCGGCGTCAAGAGCGTGCAGTGTAGAGGGGAGCACAGTCTGCAGGGCACATGTTCGGCCGAATGCATGAACATGAGACAACGATTAAATAATAACTTCTCGATTCTCGTGCACCGTTGTTTATGACTGAATATTCTGGAATAGAATAATTAGCTGTTAGCACACTTTATTTACTACATTTATTCTGCCAATTTAAATACTTTAAATATTGTGCTTGATCATATTCATGAACTGCCTGTGATTTGGAAATTATCTGTATACACTTGATTGATTATCTCTTATTTGGTGAAATTTTTGTGGGGATGTCAATTGTTCTGTGAGTTATATTAATCCACCTTTTAGCACTGTTGTGGTGTCTTTTCAATTAGAACACCAGTTGTTGTTAGGCTAGATTATTTTAGTGTTGTGATATCTTAGATTGTCGCATCACTTCATAATTGACAAGAGAGTGATAACATTTTTTCCATTTGTGTTTTTGGACTGAGTTTCTGGTTATCTTTTGAGGTGCGTTGGGTGTTGGGAGAAGGCCATTGATTCGAAAGAATTTTTGTGTTGCCCATTCACCGCCTCTGGTCGCTAATCTTAGTCCTACAAGTGGTATCAGAGCGAGGTTTGTATTTTTCTATACCTTAACCGGTTCTAACCGATACTAGATATCATGACTTCTTCTGAAAAGGTCCTATCTCTTAAGGTTTTTGGCTATAATTATTGGAAGACTCACATGTGAGCCTATCTATTGAGCCAGAGCTCAGGGATATGGGATAAGTGTGTTCATGCTACTTTCACTATGCTTCTGGCTACTGAGCGTACTACCCTTGAGATAGTCGCTCTACACGACCTGAACGACAAGGCAGCCAACATACTATTTTCTAGTTTAGGTCCCAGTGAGTTTGAGTGCGTTATCCATCTCGACACTGCTTGAGAGATCAGGGCTACCCTCCAGGCACACCATGAGGGGACAGCTCAAGTCAAGGCTAGGCTCTATCAGACCTACCGGGGTGAGTATGAAAATTTCTCATCGAAGCCGAGAGAGACTATAGAGGCTTTGTTTGGCCGCTTTTAGTCGATCATTAACAAGATTGGGACCAACAAGGCCGATCGTGATCAGTTGGTCTCAGATCACGAACATGCGCTCAAGGTTCTTCAATCCTTGGACCCTAAGATCTAGGATATAAAGGTATCCTCTATTGTTGAGAGCGATTCCTATGATACCTTCACTATCGCAGAGCTTTTCAGCGAGCTCAAGGCCTCAGAGGTTGATATCCAGTTGAGATCAAATCTCACTGGTTCTGGATCAAAAGCCCTACCCTTGCGACACTTTCTGCTGGATCAAAAGAGGCCTTCGCTCGACACGATATAAGCATCTGAAGCTGACAAAAAGGTGCACCCCTTCGCATTTTTAATTGCCCGCACCAACAATGACTAAGTCCCTAACTACCACACGGAAGGGGGGAAGTATGTATGCGAAGTTTGCGAATGTAATGCGCATTACGAGCGTGACAAGCTAAAACGTTCGAAACAATCAAATCATGCGAAGCATGTAAACGAAGTATGCAAATACAACAAATCTCATCCATTGATTGATAATTAAGAAGTATGTTACAAATACACTTCGAAAAACAAAATTATGAGTAGTTTGTATCTAAGCCTAAGAAAAAGCGAGCTCGAGGCCCCAACCCTCGCTTGCTGTTCTTCCGACCAGGGCCCCCTCGGCTGGACGAAGCCTCATCAGACCATGCTCTGCCACGTCCGTTTTGTCCATGCCTCGAAGCCCACAGACCTCGTCTTCCACCTTGCAGGTTTGTCCAAGTCTGCGAGATAGGCAGTGCCGTGTCGAAGGCAGAGAAGTCTAAGGCTTCATCGCCTATCAAGGCTATACCCCCTCGCCACTTAAGTCTACTTCGAAACAGCTTAAGTCTGGCGAAGAAGAACTCCGAAGGGGCTCCGTCTTCACGGTAGCCAGCAGCTCCTGGGCTACTTCGGAAATGGCTTCGCCCTTAGGACCCCTCAAAAGCTTGAACCGAGGGGGGCCTTCGGACCTAGCTACCTCGAGGACCACCCATAACTAGCAAAGTTTGTCAGAGTCCTCAAGTACCTTGAGATCAACATTCGAAGGCCGAGCCTGGGCAGGTATAAAGTACCCCCGCATTTATATTAATAAACTAATAAGTTTTTACAAGCCTACAACTAAGAATTACAAAGAGGCTAAGGAGATATACACCTTCGGAGGTGAAGGCGCCGACATCGAAGGCTGAGCTAGCGAGGCCTATGCCCTGGCTCGGCGAAGGCGGATGGCCTTTTGGAGTTCAAGGACTGCTTCACAGCCTTGGGCCATCCAAGGCTCTTGAAGATGGCACTAGGCTCCGCGGACGCCCAGCAGAGGCGTCACCAAGTGCTGGCCTCCGAAGGCCACTAGAGTCGCTGAGGTCGCTATTTCGAGGTGGTTGCACCCCGAGTCATGCAGCATCTGCAGCACCCCTTGACCCACCACTCGGCCGGCCATCAAGGCGAAGCCCTTCAAGGACACCTCCGTCATCGCAGCTACTATCTTCAGGAACTCAACGCGATCTCCTATTGGGTCCTGAAGGCCGAAGTCTAGAACCCGGCACTAGGTCCATATTTGCTCAAGGACCTTAGTCAAGCTCGAAGTGGCTTCGTCAACGTTGTGAACAACGAAATATTGAAGGCAGTGGCCAGCTTGGCGGAGTTTTGAGTTCTCCGCTGCTAACTCTGCTCTGGCATCCTCCGAAGCTCGAAGCTCTGCCCGAAGCTTGTCGGTCTCCGAGGCCAGAACCTCCCTCGCCTTATCGGCCTTGGCCCTCATCGTCCTGCTGAGGCTTCGGCCCGCCTTCGCTTCTCGGCTTCCACCGAGATTTCCCATCGAATTGCATCCCTCTCCTCCACCAAGCGACCCATCTTCCTGTCTTCAGAGATAGCTGCTGCGACGTTCAGTGCAAAGGCCTGAAAGAATTCAAGAAAATCATAAAGTGTTGATTGAAGAGAAGGTATGACTCGAAGGCTGTATAGAACTTCGCTCACCTGGATGAGGGCTTTGTTTGCATTTGTGAAGAGGTCGAAGGGGCTCGAGCGGCTGAGTTGAGCCAACAAGCCCCTTGACCCCGCAACCTCACAGCCTTCATGAAAATCATGGATGGCCGCCTCCGTCATGGCCCCCTTTGGCTGTAGAGGCTGGACTATCTCCTCCACTTCAACCTCTGGTGCAGGCTCCAGCGGAGCCGGGCTCCAGTCCACCACCTCGACTTGCTCATCGGCTCCGTCTAGAAGGTCCCCTTCGCCATGACCATTGCCTTCGTCTTCTTTAGATGAGGAGTTGTCGTACTCTGAGCTGCTGCTGCTGCTACTGCTACTGGAGGCCTCCGTTGGCTTCGGCGCAGTGGACCTCGCACCGGCATCGACATCTACAAAAAAGTTCAAGTCAATATCAATGTATGAAAAGATAATTATGTTTAAAGTGTTTACCTTCGTCGGAAATTTCTTCGAAGGCGGAGGGGTCGATGTGTGCTCCTCAATCCCTTTGCTGTGAAGTTGGAGCCTCAACCCCCGTGCCCGAAGTCGTCGCCATCGCGGCCCTCGCCACCACCGCGGTAGTTGCCGCCGGAGCACCTGCTGGCTACGCTTTGGTCCTAGGGTTCACGACCATTGCCTCCTCCGCAGTAGGGGCTTCGGTCGTTGGGAGCTCTGAGCGAGCCCTCGAGGCTTCGTGTTCATCGTCGTCCACCCTCTTCCTCTTAGAGCCGCTTGCCGAGGGTGCAGGGTTGGAGAAGTCTGGCAGAGCTTGGAACCCCTCGACGCCAAGCCAGGTCCACACTCTGTTCCAGTGTTCCCAAGTCCCCACCAGAGCGAGCCTTTGAGCCTGCTCCTCAGGTGTCGGGGCTCCGACAACACGCTCCACCGCCATGATGGCCTCCTCTGGATTCCTTACTTCAAGTGTGGCTTCATTAAGATTATAAGTCAGAGCAAAGTTATTTTGCGAAGTATGAAAGTGAAAAGACTCCGAAGACTTACCAAGGCGTTCTGTCGACACCTCGGTTAGGCCCTACGAGCCCGAAGGTTGAAAGAGGCCCTCTGGCCAAGAGCGCACGAGGGGGCTGAGCCAAACGGTAATGAACTCCTCCGCGAGATCCCTCATTCTCATCTTCGAAGCCACCTTCTGCAGGAGCAGGATCCTCGAGCGAAGGGTGATGGGGCTCGTCTTCACCATGCCTTCGCGTCGGTAGGAGATGAGCACATTGGTACTCCCAAGGGGAGAGTTCGCGACAACTGAGGCGTAGAACCACTCTTGATCCCAGCTTGAGTACCACTTGCTGTTGGCGGCCCTCGCTGGGAAGGCGTCCTGATACTCCCTCTGAAGCTGAAAATTGGCGCTTCCGAAGGGCAAGGCCCTCTTTACGCGGTCTGTTCCCTCCCTCGGCTTCGGCTTGCAGTTGGCATCATGAAGATCTATGAAGACATTGGCGCGCCCCTCGCAGCCTTTGGCCCTCATAGCCCATTTGAAGACTGTTAGCCTCGCCACGACATTTGGCGATAGTTGAGGAAGCTCGAGGTTGTAGGCCTTCAAGACTTTGCTCAGCATTCCTACAGCTGGCAATCCAAGGCCGGCTTTGAAGAAATCCTCGAAGAGTACTACTTCGTTAGCCCGGGGCCTCGGTATGGCCTCCGACTTCTCCAGCACCCGAAGCTGAATCTTCAGCAATATCTTCCCCGTGCAGGCCCTTCGAACAGACTCCTCCATCTAAATCGAAGCCCTCATCTCCAAAGTTTGCTAAAATTTATCTGATGATGACTGAAGATCTCTCAGCCCCAACCGCCTCACTGCAGGCTTCACCCCCGCTGCAGCTGCTGCCTGCGCCTGGGCAGAGCTCGAACTCGAGCCCAGGGCCAAAGCCTTCTTCGAAGCAACTTTATTCGCCATTTTATGGAGATTTGGCGTGAAGGGTGCTAAGGCTTGCAAGTTGGCTCTGCGCGAAGCTAGGGATCAAGAGAAGAGAGCGAAGGATGCGAGGTGCTGAGAAAGAAGCAAATGAGAAGCGTGCCGAAGCCATGTGTGGTAAACCCCTTTTTATAGGTGGTAAAAATCCCGACGGTTCCCGTGCCGAAGTCACTGACGGGTCGGCCTCAAGCGAAGTTGAAGCAAACCGACGCACTGTAACGGTCAATTTTATAGCCGTTGCGAAGTCAGCTGATCTCCCCGAGGTCATTCTGATAGTCAAGGCAGGTATTTATTGCCTGCACAAGTCGAAGCCCCCTTTGGTCCAAGCTCCGAAGGCCTGTCTTCTCTGAAGTTACTTTTTTCTTCTGTCATTTGTCCAGAGGCGCATGCACCCCTTCGTGCCGAAGGGCTGTGGGCGACGGACTACTGTTGGGGGAATAAGTTTTCCCTTAAAACATGGGCCAAATGACGCTAGCCTCCGTTGGCCTTCGGCCCAGAGCGCGATACTGTCGAAGCAGGTTCTCGCCTGCCGGAGTTATTTCCAAGCCTCTGGACTCCTTTCGGGGCCCTCCGGATCGAGGCATTCGGACTCCTTCCGGAGCCCTCTAGATCGAAGCCTCCAGGCCCCCTTCCGAAGTCTTCTAGAAGCCAAGTCCTCATGCTCTCTTCGTAGTTATCTTTGTAGTTAGCCTTTGGGGAAATCTTCGGAGTTAACCTCCGAGCTCCTTTTGGAGCTCCCTAGAGCCGGTCTACGGACCCTCTTCAGTCAATTTGAACCTAAGTCTCCGAGAACCCAGTTCGGAGTTTAGTTCGGAGTATACTTTGAAGCCCACTTTGGAGTGTCCTTCGAAGCCTTCTTCACAGCCTCCGCCCGTAGAGCTCCGGCCACTACTTCAAAACCAGAAGAATATATGTACTTCGCTACAGTGTAGAAGCCATACCGGGGGACCCTCTGCCCCTAGTATGTCATTTAGTTGGTCAAGAAGTGACGTTTATCTGACATGTCTGTAAAGTTGTAAAGCACTTTGTATAGTAGACTAGCCTTTTTTCCTTTTTGCCCCTATAAAGCCTATGACTTATAGAGGGCATTTAGGTCTTTTCGTTAGGCCTGCGTGTCTATAAAAGCAGGGCCAAGACCTTGTAATGGTTCAGCTCCTCCAGGGCCATGAGATCCTCTCGATCCACTAGATTCCACCGAGGCATACTATGCCAAATCCACAACAAACTGGACGTAGGGTTATTATCCCCTTGGGGAGGTCCGAACTAGTATAAATCTTTTCTCCTTCTGAGAGAACCCTTCGAGGTTCATTCTACACACCATATACACATACAAAGCCTGTGTTGTAGCTAACACAATTGCTACAATAGATATTATCCTATTTGTAGGCTTGAGATAGTTCTCAACACGATCTCTCTGTTTGTTAGTTCTTAATCTTTGAGAACATGTTAGCGTAATCTTTTACGCCAACAGTTGGCGCCATCCATGGGTAACTTAGTTCTAAAAGCTAGTTCTTTGCTGCTGACTGTACTTCGAAGAGCACTTGCGGAGGGAGCTTCGGAGTCTCAGGATTCCACACACCCTTTGGTAAGGGGCTTCCTAGTACAGCTCGAAGGCCTTTCCTCGCCTTCCAAAACCAAGTCTTTTGTCTTCGGACCTTATCTTCATTAGCTATGCCTGCCAAGTGGAGCCTAGCCTCTGATCCTCCCCGAAGGTCTCCTCAGACCAACAGAGCAGGACCTTCAGTTATCCCGGTAACCCCCGAAGGCGTCGCCAGACGTCGAGCACCCAGAGGCCCCCGAGCCACTCCCACGGTGATCCAAACCGACTACACTAGTTCCCGAGACCTGGAGCTCCCCTCCGAAGGAGATGAAAAGCTTCCAGAGGATGAGGCTACCCAAGTAGCGAGACCTCAGGAGGAAGTGGCAAGGTGGAGGCAAGATGCTGCTGATCGACTCCACTCTCAAGCTTCCACTCATGCTCTAGAAGGGCCTCAAGACGGTGGTACTGGCAACATTCCCGAAGCTGTCCAAGTACCGGAGGAGGCCGAGAATGCATCCTTCGATGACGAGTCTATGTTGCATCCGAACCTGCAGAAGGTGCCCTTCGATCCCAGGTTTAAAGCCTCGAAGCTGCACAAGTACTCAGGTGGGTCTGACCCCACAGAATTCGCTCGTTCGTATGCTTTGGCAATAGAACAAAGCGGAGGGGTGCATAACACTATGGCGAAGTGCTTCCCCCTCGCTCTTGAAGGGGTAGCCCTCCAATGGTGCTGGTCTCCAAAGCCAGGAGCGATCAAGTCTTGGGAGCAGCTGAAGAGGAAGTTTGTAAGCAACTTCCAAGGTACATTTGTGGCCCCAATGTCGACTCGGAGTTTGTTTCAGGTGAAGCAGCAAGCGGGGAAGACACTTCAGGAATACTTCACACACTTCACCCACACCATGTCTCAGATCAAAGGCTTGTCTACCTCTTCGGTAGTCGATGTCGCGCATGAAGGGGTGTTGAATCCAGATCTCCTCAGCAAGCTTCATCGGAAACCGGTGTCATCTATGGCACAACTGATGGCATACTTCGAACAGTATGCCAAGGCAGAGAAAGGCTGCCTCCGAAGAACTACAGCACCTGCACCTACCCTTCGAGAAGTGAAGATGGAGCCGGAAGCCCCAACCTCTCTGCAAGCCCCCCTTGACAATCGTTTCAATGATCATAGGCGGGGAAAGAAGCACTTCCGCTCGGAAGTGTTGAACATTGCACCTTCTGCCCCGAAGGCACCTATCAACTTTCAACAGGAGCAAGGCTTCAAGGCTAGTGCTTCGAAGCCCCAAGAAAGAGTAGCTGGCAGGCACCAGAGCTTCTTCTATTATGTGCATGGTGAGAATAGAAGCCATGATACGAAGGATTGTAAGTCTGTATTAACCCTTCAGGGTGAGTACCTTGGATGAAGTACTGGGCGAGGTACTTCGGATCGAGCCCCTCCAATGGCATGTTCAGAGCCTGTGCAAACCGTGGCCCGAACCAGCGTCCCCGAAGCACCAATGCAGCTCCCGGTGGCCAATATTATGCAACCACCGAAGCAGGAGGATCCCCAAGATCGCGGAAGCGATTGGTCCTACCCATCTCCAGAGGGGGGACCCTCGGTAACATGTCGAAAAGGCAGCGGCGAGAATATGTCCATGAAGTAGGGCACATAGGGACCTCGAATTCTACGGTAGGAATGCCCGAGTGGTCTCATGTACCTATCTCCTTTAATGCCAATGATGCTGTTGGGGTGAAATTCCCTCATGCTGACCCCCTAGTCATTTCAGCTAATATAGCGGGAGTCGAAGTTCGAAGGATCCTGGTAGACAGCGGGAGCTCTGCAGATATACTCTTTGTCCAGGCCTTCGACCAGATGTGCATTCCTCAGAGGCATTTACTTCCGGTGGCCCGCCCAGTTCAAGGCTTCGTAGGTCCGCCTCTCGATGCCCTCGGCCAGATAGGCCTCGAGGTTGCCTTCGGAGAGGGGCCCTTAGCCAGGGTGGAAGAAGTGATCTTCGACGTCGTCGATGCCCCATATGCCTATAATGCGATTTTTGGACGGGGATGTTGAACCAGTTTAGGGCTATAGCACATCATAACTACTTATGTCTCAAAATGCCCACACAAGGTGGAGTTCTCACTATCTCAGCAGACCAAGTTGTAGCCCGAAGAATGGAGTATGGTCGCGGTTAGCCACTTGACCCTCGGCAAGTGTATAGTGTGTCGGAGCACACGGAGGAGGCTTTGGAGTCTCCAAACGCCTTGAAGGGCCTTTCCCTAAAGCCAAGCCTGGAGGGTGATGTCGTCACGAAGATAATCCTAAAAGATGGCAAGGGGTACCCAATACAGTTCGGTAAGGAGATAGCTACTTCACTGGAGGAAGTAGTCAAGCAAAATTTGGACATCTTTGCCTAGACCGACGAAGACATCACCGGGGTTGACCGGAGTATCATCGAGAATAATTTGCTTGTTGAGGAGCCATGCTGAAGAGCGTGGGCCTCATGGCTCTAGATGTGATGAGTCATTGTCAACGATAGTCAAAGAGGAAAGAAGAAGAGAGAAGATCTGCTACGTCTGTGCTGTGTGTGACTCAGGTACATGGGCAGCGAGCGACTGTCGGGCAGAAGGGCTGTGAAGTTGGGCTGGCCCAATCCGAGTACATGGGCTAGGAGCAGCAGAGGATCCACTGGGATGTTGACCGGGATTGACTCAGGTACACGGGCGGCGAGCGATTGCCGGGCTAAGAGAGCTGCGGAGTCGGGCCGGCCCAATCCGGGTACCTGGTGCAAAGCTGGTGGACGCTTTGTCAGTTTTGGCGCAAAACTGACGACCGCTGATCTTGTATCGGACTATCTAGAAGAGAAGCCGTAGTCGCTACGAAAGCTTAGCTTCTGGATAAGTCATCTGTAAATAGGAGTTTACTATTTTGTCCCTAGGCCCACAGTCAGTCAGTCGAGTCTGTAAAAATATCCTAAGGGCAGTTTAGTCTTTTCCTTTTATTTCAGCGTTTGTAAAAAACCCTAAGGGGCTGTGGAATATTCTAGGTCATTGGGCTGCCTATAAATAGAGCCCCAATCCCTAGGGTTAGGACACCCTTTTAAGAAATCACTTTTTAGTCAAGGATTGGGTCACTTTCGTTTCCTGTGCTCTTTCTCTATTTTCTTGCGTGCGCCGCTAGGAGCGTTCATCTGTTCATCGTGAGTTCCTCTGGTCCTTCACGTTTTTCTCAAGATTTTATTCCTGTTGTTTGTTGTGCAGCGCTCCTTTTGTGGCTTCGCAGCCTCGTGCTACGTGCATTTTTATTCCTGATTGTTTACTCCTCTCGGTTTGCCTCTGTTATGTTGTCAGAGAGTACTAGCTCTTCTGGTTGTTCTTAATATTGCAAGTAGTACTATTTTCCTGTAGCTACAGTGTGCTAGTTCTCTAGCCTTGCTTTTCTAGACATGACTTTTTGATTGAGAAAATGTATCTTACTTTTCTCTGGCTGTTTCTGGCGAAGCCCCTTTTTAGTTCGAAGTCCTTCAGCTCTGTGAAGCATGCTTCGACCTGACTTCTTCGAAGGCTTTGCTAGAACTTTCAACTCCGAACTTGAACTGTGAATCTAGCTTCGAAGTGTGCTCTGTTCTAAGGTTTTGTTTTGACATACTTCGGTAGTCCTCGCGAAGCATACTTCAACAGATTTCGAAGTTAGCTTCGAAGCATGTCTCTCTGGTAGACTTCGCGCGAATGTGTTTTTCTGAGAAGGTTCTCTGCTATTGTCTTGTCCAAGGATCTCAGTTTGTGAGTTCGAAGCTTGTCTTTCGAAGTATGTTTCAAGGCTTCGACTACTTGTCAGAGCTTCAGCAGACTTCGTTTTGAAGTTGGTCTGTGGATCGAAGGTTACCTCTTCGGTAGTCATACTTTGATATAGCTAGCTTCGAAGGTAGCGTTGTAGGCTTCATTTTGGTCTTGCTGCTGTGTGTTTGGTTTCGCTTCTCTTTCGAAGCTTGCTTTTCTATGAACCTTGTTCGAAGTTTTCTGATCGGAGTATAGGCTTTGAAGTATACTGTTCGAAGCAGGCTTTGATATTTTCATACTTCGTACCGAAGCATACTTCGCTTTCTTCCACACTCGAACTAGGCTAGTTTCCACAAACCTTTGGCACTTCCACGACAGCCTTCGACAAGGGACCCCGAAGTAGGCTTTGACAATGCGAAGCAGACTTCGACACTACGAAGCAGGCTTCGGCAAGTTTCGAATAGGAGACAAATTTGAACAGTAACTTCTCATCTCTTTTCATTTACACTTAGATCATCCGCTAAGAAGTTTGATCTGCCATGTTTTGAATATTTCATTTATCTGCCTATTAGCACTGTATTGGTGTTTCTCTGTCTAGGACACCGGTCGTTTCTAGGCTAGATACTTTTAGGCTTAGGCGATCTGTTCACGCTTTGCTGCTTAGTCTTTTGAGGTGCGTTGGGTGTTAGGAGCAGGCCATAGATTCGAAAGAATTTTTAGGCGCCCATTCACCCCCCTCTGGTCACTACTTTCGGTCCTACAAGTGGTATCAGAGCCTGGTTAGGGTTTTTCCATACCTTAACCGGTTCTAAACCCTAGTAGTGATCATGACGTCTCCTAGCAAAGTCCCGTCCTTGGAAGCCTATGGCTATAACTATTGGAAGACTCGCATGCGAGCCTATCTCATGAGCCAAAGCTCGGACATTTGGGACATTTGCGTTCACGCTACGTTTGTCATATTGCCAGTTGTTGAGCATGGTACTCCTGGTATCATCGCCCAACATTTAACAATAGTAAAGCTATGAACATTTTGTTTTCTGGTTTAGGTCCCACTGAGTTTGAGCGTGTGAGCCATCTCTCCACTGCAAGAGAGATCTGGGCTACCCTCAAGGCACACCATGAGGGGACAGCCCAGGTCAAGGCTCGACTCTATCAGACCTACCGGCGTGAATATGAGAACTTCACACAAAAGCCGGGTGAATCTGTTGAAGTGTTGTTTGGTCGCTTTCAATCGATCATAAACAAGCTTCGGGACAACAAGGCTGAGGGTGTTCAGTTAGTCTCAGATCACGAGCAGGCGCTCAAGGTTCTCCATACCTTGGTCCCAAAGATCTGGGAGATCAAGGTGTCCTCTATCATTGAGAGCACATCTTATGATACCTTGACCATTTCTGAGTTGTTTAGAAAGCTGAAGGCCACCGAGGTTGATATCCAGTTGAGATCAAATCTCACTGGCTCTCGATCAAAGTCTCTGGCCCTTGCTACACCTTCTGTTGATCCCTCTTCTGTGAGTTGTGCAGGGTTCTCCTTGATGTCTATCACTGAGGACTAGCTTGAGTCTTTGGGAGATGATGATTTGTGTCTTTTTAAAAAACGGGTGCGTCATGTTTATGACAAAAGAATGTTCAAAAGACACGGCACGAAATCCGGATGCTTTGAGTGTGGTGACCGAGGACACTTCATCACTGACTGCCACAAGTGCAATGGGCACAAGAAGGGCACCGGTGGTGGCTTCCACGACTCCGGCAAGCACGACAGCTCCTCCTTCAACAAGGGCAAGCCAAAGACCAGATTCTTCAGAAAAGCCCTGAAGGACTACCGGCGAGAGAACAAGAAGCATGACAAGGCTTTCTTCGCCGAGATGGAGAAGAGCTACTCCAAGCGATCCACGTCTTCTTCCTCTTCATCGAGCTCAAGCGATGAGGAGATCGTCATCAGGAAGGGGAAGGATAAGGACGATCCAGCATGTCTTTGCTTCATGGCTTTCGGGGACAGACCGAAGAGCCGCTCACATTAGCGCCGAAGATCCCGCAAGAGCTTCTGCTCAATGGCTCTTGGGGATAAGTGTCACGCCCCGATTTAATAAATCAGGACCTTTATTGAAATTCCATAGAAAATCAATAAAACAAGACGCTCATCATGCGACCACGTACAATACGAGCAATCATTCACGGTTCGTAGACCATATTAGTACAAAAGTGAATAAAGGTGAAGAGAAACTAATAAAACAAAGGGTCCTAGATGAACGCCTCCTTCCAGTCTCGCCTTGACTGGGTCGCTACTCCAGACCTTCATCCTCCTTGTAGTAGACGGGCTTTGGTGGTGTAAGTCAACGGGGGTGAGTACAAACGTACTCAGCAAGCCACCGGATGCAAATATAATGCATAGTAAAAACAAGGGAGATAGTGGCTAACTTTGCGGAAAAGCATAATTGTAAAGCATTTAAATGTGAGCAAGTTATTACTACTAAAATGTAAACATGTGTATGCATCATCATCTTCTAACTCGAGGGGTACATTCAGCCCCACCTCGCTCAACAGTTCTTACATGCCATGAAAAACTCCAACATTCAAACAATTGTAAACTAACTGCGAGTAATTACACAACCCGCCCTTGACCGTGGGCTCGGCTTTTCGAAAAGATTAAATACTCTGATCAGAGATGTACCACTGTACCCATAAGGCACACACTCATCACTTACACCAAAGTGTAACGAGATGACCCATTCCACGGGAACTCGTGCCAAAAACTTCTATATGGTCCTCCTCGACCCGACAGCACCCTCTTATGGGTTTCATATGGTGTCCCAACGTGTCGAGCCTCACCATACCCCCCCTTGAGCCACGTCGGTACAAGTCACACGCAGGTTGCCCCTTGCCCCCTCCACTATGGTGCATCGAGTCGGATTGTTCTATACTTTTAGTTAGGACTTACCCATTAGACTTGTGGTTGGTACGGAAGTGCTTTGCAATAGATCCCGCAGACCGGTCCTTATAGTGCCCTGGGTGCGACCAACCAATGCCCTAGCTTGCACCCGGAACCCACCATACTTATAACATAGCCAACTCCAACAGAGTCTAGAGACGAGAATAACGGGGAAATTCATATAACAGAATCCACGGCTTGGGTTTGCACACAAGGACGAGGATCTAATAAATATAAGTGTAGGGCTTGAGATTGGACTAATGCAATATTATCCTATGAGTTATAGCGATACTTTATTTAAAACATGGGCTCAATGATGATCAAAATGGGGGTTGTGACTTGCCTTGCTCAGCAAATGGTGATGGAGGAACCTCGGGGTAAAACTCTGGCTCCTCGATGAACTCGTAGTCTTCTCGATACAGAAAAAGTAAATAGTACATTCAATAAACAGATAAAACTCCACTAAATAGTAAACATACAGGTTTATGGGTTTTAATATGTGAAATGAAGTGTTAATATTCTGAAGTTTGGTGAAAAACATTAAAAATTATATTTTAAGGCTGTTCCCAATTTATTTTATGAGTTAACAATTTTATCCCTAAGGGGTTTTTATTCATTTAATTAATAAGATTATTTTGGGCAATAGTGACATACTATTTTTATGGCATAAATGTGTAGAGAATAAAATGCTGAATTTAATAAAATTTGAATGGTGAAATTTGGAGTTAAAATGAGCAAGTTATGAATTTTCAAAGTTTAAATCAATTTCTGAAATTTTATTTAAACTAGAAATGAGTTTTAGTCCACGTTGAGCCAGGCCCACGGTGGACCAGCGACTGTGCACGTGGTTCCGAGCAATCTGGACCGTTGGATCTGGATCTAGTAGCCAGATGCGAGGCGGGTGGGTTTAATGAAATAAGACGGTTGAGATTAAAACGTGCGAAAGGGTACGCGTGGACACACGAGATTGCTTTGGGGCTTTAAGTGGTGATCGACGGCCGAGAGGCCTCAATACCCTTTTTGGTTAGATCAATGGCCCAGATTAAATCCCAAAGGGATTTAATCTGTGCGCTCCGATCACGATCGTGCGGCCAAGATTCAATCTGGTACGGCACGCGTGTAAGGGGCACAGTACCCTTCGTCTCCAGCGATGGCGGGGCTCGGTTGCGGTGGCGACGGTGCCGGCGAGGGGGCTAAGCCCTAGCTCTATGCGAAAACGGAAAGAGGAGGCCATGGCGTTCTCGACCATACCTTCGGCGGCAACGAAGGGCGATGGATGGCAACCGGCGGTGAGGGTAGATGGGGAGGACTTCTCGTGTGCTTGACGGCGATGGTGATCCAGCGGTCTCCTCGGTCAACGGAGGCATGGACGAGGACGGGCAGTCGATGATGGTCACGATGGTGACAGTGGCGTGGACGGAGGGGGCCGGGGTCGACTGCGAGCGGCGGCCGGAGGTGGACCAGGAGAGAAATTCGCGAACTTAGTGGGGGTGCTCTGGTTTCTCTCAAACTTGGCTGCGGTGGTGTGGGCAGAGGGCGGTGCTCGGGTACGGTTTAAATAGGGGGCTCGCCGGCGTAAAATGGGAAGGGGACCGAGGGTTTCCCATGATCTCCGGCGAGGGATTCCTAACTCACGGTCAAGCTTCCATATACGGCAAAATGCGTCGGGTTTCGATGGAAGGAGGTCGGAGGCGGTCAGGGAAGGTGATCCAAGGTGAATCCAGGCAAACGCGTGTGGCCGGCGGCGAAAAATTTGAAGGTGATCGCCAGGAAAGGAAAGGGGAGGGAGGGATTCCATTGGAGAAGATGGATCCGATAGGTGGCCCCCACCCGTCGGTGAGTTAGCGAGAAAGGAAAGCCAGACAGGCGGGCCCAGGCGGTCGGTGGGTGAAAGGGGGCTGACCGGTGGGGCCAAGCGGGGCGCGGGCGGGAGAGAGTGGCGGGACGTGAGCGCCGACAGGCGGGTCCCACATGTTAGTGGCTGGCGGTCGGACTGGGCCGGGCTTTGGGCAGATTGGAGGTTTGCGGCCCAATACTATTTAAAATGTATTTCTGATTTAAAATAATTCGAGTAATTCATTTATTTGTTTAGGGGTTGAATCACTATTGATAAAAATTTGTAAAAATTCCTAAAATTATGTTTTGGCCTCTAGTTTATCCCATAAATTTTTCAAGTCCAAATTTTGAATATTTCTCCCTGTTTGGCATTAATAGGGCTCTTTTAGGATTTTCTTTAATAGTAAAATTTAGAAATTTCTTTAATAATATATTTCTTTTATTTTATTTCTTTTTAAATCTTGGGGTGTTACAATCCTATCCCCCTTACAGAGAATCTCATCCTCGAGATTCGGATCAATCCTCGAATAGCTCAGGATGCTGTGTCTTGAGTTCTTCCTTTTTCACGTAGCTTCCTCTACGGGATGATTGCTCCACTGAACCTTGTAGAAGTGGATGACGCGACTTCTGGTGGTCCTTTCCTTGACTTCCAAGATCTTGACGGGCTTTTCCACATAGGTCAGATCTTCTTGAACATTCAACTGCTGTAGGTCCACATGCTCTGTTGGGACTCGGAGACACTTCTTTAGGTGGGACACATGAAACACGTCATGTACCCCGGTCAGTGAGGGTGGCAGTTCCAACTGATAAGCGACTTCGCCTTGGCATCGAATAATGGGAAAAGGTCCAACATATCGAGGGGCCAACTTTCCTCTCATGTTAAACCGTTGAGTACCACAGAGAGGTGTGACTCGAAGGTAGACGTGGTCTCCCTCTTCAAAAGCTAGATCTCGATGTCGATTATCCGCATAGCTCTTCTGTCGTGATTGGGCTGTCTTGAGCCGGTCTCTGATAATCCGTACCTTCTCTTCAGCTTCACGAAGGATGTCTGTTTCGAATACTTGGGATTCACCAGTTTGATCCCAAAGCAGAGGTGTCCTGCACTTACGTCCATATAGGGCTTCGAACGGGGACATCTGTAGGCTGGCTTGATAACTGTTGTTGTACGAAAACTCAGCTTATGGTAAACTCTTGTCCCAAGTTGCTCCAAAATCCAAGACGCATGCCCGAAGCATATCTTCCAGTATCTGATTCACCTTTTCAGTTTGTCCGTCTGTCTGAGGGTGGTAAGCAGTGTTGAAGTTCAATCTCGTTCCCATCTCTTCTTGAAGGTTCTTCCAGAAACGAGAGGTAAACTGACTTCCTCTGTCGGACACTATCTTCTTAGGCACTCCATGAAGACACACTATACGGGCCATATACAACTCTGCGAGCTTAGGGCCACTGAAGGTCGTCTTGATGGCTATGAAGTGTGCTACTTTCATTAGCCAGTCAATGATCACCCAAATGGAATCATATCCAAGCTGGGTCTTTGGGAGTCCGGTGATGAAGTCCATTCCGATCTCTTCCCATTTCCATTCAGGCACTTTAAGTGGCTGTAATAGTCCTGCAGGTCTCTGATGTTCTACCTTTACTCGCCTGCAGGTGTCACATTCTACGATGAACTGAGCAATCTCTTTCTTCATGCTAACCAACCAATAGCGTTCCTTCAGGTCCTGGTACATTTTGGTGCTCCCGGGATGGATGGAGTATAAAGTATCGTGGGCCTCCCTTAGAATAAGGGTTTTTATCTCTGGTTTATATGGCACACAGATCCTGGTTCTAAACCATATGGTGTCATTCTCGTCCTCTGAAAACCCTGGGGCTTTACCTTGTCTCATGTTTTTATTTATGGCTGCTATATCCGGGTCTTCCAACTGAGCTTCTCGGATCTGCTCAAACAAGACAGGTCGGGTTTCCAATGTGGCTAGATAGGCTCCTGTGGTTAATCTAAGGTTTAACTTTTCCATCTCCTTATAGAGCAAAGGCGCGTGATCTTGAATCACGATGGCGGTGCAATATCCCTTACGACTTAATGCATCAGCTACCACATTTGCTTTTCTGGGGTGGTAATGAATACCTAAGTCGTAGTCCTTTATTAATTCCAACCATCGCCTTTGCCTAAGATTGAGGTCTGGCTGCATGAAGATGTACTTCAAACTTTTATGATCCGTAAAAATTTCGCAGCGATTTCCGACCAAATAATGCCTCCATATTTTAAGGGCGTGCACAACAGCGGCCAATTCCAAGTCATGGGTCGGGTAGTTTAACTCATGGGGTCTCAACTGACGAGAGGCGTATGAAATAACCTTCCCATCTTGCATAAGAACACATCCCAATCCTTGGCGAGATGCGTCGCAATAAACATGGAAGTCCTTCCTGATATCTGGTTGGGTCAGTATGGGTGCTGACACCAGCCGGGTCTTGAGGGTGTGAAAACTTTCCTCGCACTCGGGAGTCCATTCAAACTTTTCTCCTTTCTGCAATAACTTGGTCATAGGCTTGGCTATCTTGGAAAAATTCTCGATAAATCTCCGATAATATCCGGTCAAACCCAGAAAACTTCGTATCTCAGATACATTTGTGGGTGGTAGCCAATCCATAACTACTTCTATGGTGGCAAGGTCCACTACGATACCTTGTGTAGAAATGATGTGTCCAAGGAACTTTACTTCCGCCGTCTAGAACTTACACTTGCTGTACTTGGCGTATAATTGGTGTTCCCTTAGTTTTTTCAATCGGATGTGAGTCTCGTGCTCCTTTTGGTCCTTGGAGTAGATGAGAATGTCATCTATAAATACCATGATAAACTTGTCCAAATACTCCATGAACACTTTATTCATCATATTCATGAAGAAGGCTGGGGCATTGGTTAAACCAAAAGAGATAACAGTGCACTCATATAATCCATAGCGAGAGGTAAAAGCCGTCTTGGCTATATCCTCCTCTCGAATTCTCAGCTGATGATATCCAGATCACAGGTCGATCTTGGAGAATACCGTAGATCCTTTCAGCTAGTCAAACAGATCATCGATCCTAGATAACGGGTACTTGTTCTTGATGGTCACCTCATTCAAGGTTCGGTAATCCACACACATACGCTTAGCCTTGTCCTCTTTCTTCTCAACGAAGATGACAGGGGCACCCCACGGAGATGTGCTAGGTCTGATGTAGCCTTTCTTCTCAGGATCCTCCAACTGTTGCTTCCTCTCAGCTAGCTCATTGGTGGCCATCCGGTATGGTCGCTTGTAAATGGGAGTGGTTCCGGGTACCAAATCAATCTGGAACTCGATGTCCCTCTTGGGTGGCATACCGGGTAAATCCTCTGGAAACACGTCCGGGTACTCGCACACTACCGGTATCTCTTCCAAAGTAATCTAGTGCAGCCTCGGTCTTCCGAACTTCAGGCTTGGCATCTGAAATGTGACGGCAGTCCCTTCTTCACTTGTCAAAGTCACTTGTCTCCGGGCACATCTTATCACTCCTTGGTGTTTATTGAGCCAATCCATTCCTAGAATGAGATCCAAGCCTTGGCATTCTATTAGGATGGGGTCGGCCCAGAATATTGTGCCTTGGATATCTACCCATACCCTTGGACTATAGGATTAGGCTAGAGTTTGTTTTCTAGGGGTGACTATTAGCACGGCTCTTGGTAGTTCACTTATGTTTAGATTGTTCTTTTCCACAAAAGTCGTTGATATGAAGGAGTGCGTAGCTCCAGTGTCAAATAAAACCACTGCAAGGGCCGAGTGTACCGCGAACTTACCCATGACGATCTCGGGTGCGGCCTGGGCTTCTTCGGCGGTGACATGGTTGACGCGGGCGCGGATGACAGGGTTTGTTGCGACTCCTTGAGCACGCTTAGGGTGGGGGCACTGGTGGGAGTAATGCCCCTCCTGGCGGCAGTTGAAGCAAATCACGGGCTTGTCGTGCTTGTCGCACAGAATTTCTGCCTTCTTGGTCGGGGCGGGGTGGAGCGGCTGGTACGGCGGGAGCGGGGCGAGGCTATCCGGCTCCGGCATTGGTGGCGGGTGACGCCGGACGATACACCGGGCGGGGATGGTATTTTGGCGCCGGTGGGGGAGGTGTGAAGTGGGGCCTTTGTGCCATGCCTTGGTTCTGCTTGAAGGCGATCATTCTCTTATTTTTCAGGTCGACCTTGTTCTGCCGGGTCTCCTGAATGATAGCTTTGTTTACCAACGTCTGAAAGTTGGCGTAATCTCTGGAAATGAGCTGAAGGGACAGCTCATCCTTCAGTCCCCGGAGGAACTTGGACTATCTGGCCGTATCAGTTCGGACCTCCTCAGGTGCGTACCGGGCCAACCTGTTGAACTCGTGTAGGTACTCAGTTACGGACCAGCTCCCTTGTTGCAGGTCCCGAAACTCCTTCTGCTTCTGGGCAATAATGCCGTCTGGGACATGGGTTGCGCGGAAGGCAGCGGAGAACTCCACCCAAGTGTGGACGTGTGCCTCGGGCAAGGTCTCGCGCAGGTTGTCCCACCATTCTGCGACAGGACCCTAGAGCTGATGGGCGGCGAAAGCCACCCTCTCCTGCTCAGTACAAGTCAGGAGGTCCAGCTTCTTTCCAATGGTTCTCAACCAATCACCAGCCTCCATGGGGTTGGTGGTGCTCGAGAACGTGGGTGGGCGGACTCGGAGGAATTCCGATAGCTGAGAGGCGGGGGCTGGGGTGGGAGTGGCAGGGCGAGGCAGCTTAGGCTATTGGTGGAGACGGAAAAATTGAGCCTGCTGCTCCTACATCTGCTACTGTTGCATCTGGTTCAACAGTGCAGCGACCAACTGGTTTTGGTTGGCCATCATCTCGGCCAACGTGGGGTGATTGGCGACCGGGGCTTGCCTTTGCCCGGTTGATCCCCATTGGGGTAGGTTATCGTTGTCCCCTCTGTTTTGGGGAGCGTCGGAGCCTTGAGTGTTAGTCATCCTGAAGTTTCCAAAATAGATAACACTTTCTTAGGGGGAAATGATACTAAGCTTTATTCCAAAATGTCATTCTTGCGATTACATTTATTGTCTTTTATTTTAATCTTCACTCATGCCTTATATTCGACATGAGTGGCAAAACAATTCAAAACAATTGAAATAAAACAATCAATCGTAAATACTACGTCTATGGTAGCTCAGGGGACGACTCGACCATAGGCTCGATGGAGACGGTCGGGGAGGTGGAATTGGAGGGTCCGGCGGGAGGTGCGCTGTGGGAAATCCTCTTGGGCTCACGGTGGGAATCCGAAGCGACTTCCGCTTGCGGGGCGGAAGAGGTGCGATCTCCTCGATATCCTTCTTTAACTCCTCAATCTGATGGTGAAGATGAGGGTTGTTGGCGACGCGCTGGCATAGGAGCTCATTCTGGTGCCTTAGCTCTTCTGCCTCGGCAGCCAATCGGTGTCCCTACTGGATACGGTGACGGAGTTCTCCGTTCTCACGGTTCAGATCCTCGGAAGAGTGACGGTAGAACTCAATCGCGTCACGTTGTCCGTTGGCATCCTGCAGTGCCTCATAGAGGAGCTCGTCCATTGCCTCCAACAGGCGTATGGTGTGCCCAACCGCAGAGTGGCACTGGGAGAGCGTGCTGACGTAGACGCTGTGGGGACTCCCTGGGGTGCGGAGGGGTACAAAACGATAATCTGTATCATAGAGCTCACTGTCATAGATCATCCAGAGCTCGGTGAGGGCCTGGAGGGCGGTGCACTGACTGGCTACCAAGAAGGTAGGTCCTCCGCCTCGATAGGTGTGGGCTGTCTGCGGAGAGGGCTGGATGACGATCGTGACCTCGCAGTAGCTTTCTTCCTCGTTGGGGAAAACACCATGGAACATTGGCTCGTGCTCGAATCCGAGGAAACAAACGAGCATGCGAAGCTCGCGGATGAATCCAGCCTCGTCGCGAAGGTTCCCGCTCATGGTATGGACCGGCATCTACAAAAGAGAGAAAAGTTTTGTGAAAACCTCGGAAGATGAGAGGATAAGCAATTTTGTAAGAAAATATAGTTAATATAAGTCCTAGGGTCAGGTCTGTTTGGCTTCCTACAGTCAAGTCGGCTCTGATACCATCTTGTCATGCCCTGATTTAATAAATCAGGACCTTTATTGAAATTCCATAGAAAATCAATAAAACAAGACGTTCATCATGCGACCACGTACAATACGAGCAATCATTCACGGTTCGTAGACCGTATTAGTACAAAAGTGAATAAAGGTGAAGAGAAACTAATAAAACAAAGGGTCCTAGATGAACGCCTCCTGCCAGTCTCGCCTTGACTGGGTCGCTACTCCAGACCTTCATCCTCCTCGTAGTAAACGGGCTCTGGTGGTGTAAGTCAACGGGGGTGAGTACAAACGTACTCAGCAAGCCACCGGATGCAAATATAATGCAGAGTAATAACAAGGGAGATAGTGGCTAACTTTGCGGAAAAGCATAATTGTAAAGCATTTAAATGTGATCAAGTTATTAGTACTGAAATGTAAACATGTGTATGCATCATCATCTTCTAACTCGAGGGGTACAGTCAGCCCCACCTCGCTCAACAGTTCTTACATGCCATGAATACTCGAGCATTCAAACAATTGTAAACTAACTGCGAGTAGTTACACAACCCGCACTTGACCATGGGCTCGGCTTTTCCAAAAGATTAAATACTCTGATCAGAGATGTACCACTGTACCCATAAGGCACGCACTCATCACTTACACCAAAGTGTAACGAGATGACCCATACCACGGGAACTCGTGCCAAAACCTTCCATATGGTCCTCCTCAACCCGATAGCACCCTCTTATGGGTTTCATATGGTGTCCCGACGCGTCGAGCCTCACCATACCCCCCCTTGAGCCACGTCGGTACAAGTCACCCGCAGGTTGCTCCTTGCCCCCTCCACTATGATGCATCGAGTCGGATTGTTCCATACTTTCAGTTAGGACTTACCCATTAGACTTGTGGTTGGTACGGAAGTGCTTTGCAACAGATCCCGCAGACCGGTCCTTATAGTGCCCCAGGTGCGACCAACCAATGCCCTAGCTTGCACCCGGAACCCACCATACGTATAACATAGCCAACTCCAACAGAGTGCAGAGACGAGAATAACGGGGAAATTCATATAACAGAATCCAACTATCTACAACTCATTCTTTTTATCCTATAGGAGTTGTGCCAGTACATTGGGCACTAGCTAATACTTTTATAGTAGAGTGACAAGGAGTTAAGGCTCAATAAGCATGGCTTGGGTTTGCACACAAGGACGGGGATCTAATAAATATAAGTGTAGGGCTTGAGATTGGACTAATGCAATATTATCATATGAGTTATAGCGATACTTTATTTAAAACATGGGCTCAATGATGATCAAAATGGGGGTTGTGACTTGCCTTGCTCAGCAAATGGTGATGGAGGAACCTCGGGGTAAAACTCTAGCTCCTCGACGAACTCGTAGTCTTCTCGATACAGAAAAAGTAAACAGTACATTCAATAAACAGATAAAACTCCACTAAATAGTAAACATACAAGTTTATGGATTTTAATATGTGAAATGAAGTGTTAATATTCTGAAGTTTGGTGAAAAACATTAAAAATTATATTTTAACGTTGTTCCCAATTTATTTTATGAGTTAACAATTTTATCCCTAAGGGGTTTTTATTCATTTAATTATTAAGATTATTTTGGGAAATAGTGACATACTGTTTTATGGAATAAATGTGTAGAGAATAAAATGCTGAATTTAATAAAATTGGAATGGTGAAATTTGGAGTTAAAATGAGCAAGTTATGAATTTTCAAAGTTTAAATAAATTTCTGGAATTTTATTTAAACTGGAAATGAGTTTTAGTCCATGGTGAGCCAGGCCCACGGTGGACCAGCGACTGTGCGCGTGGACCCGAGCGATCTGGACCGTTGGATCTGGATCCAGTGGCTAGATGCGAGGCGGGTGGGTTTAATGAAATCGGACGGTTGAGATTAAAACGTGCGAAAGGGTATGCGTGGACGCACGAGATTGCTTTGGGGCTTTAAGTGGTGATCGACGGCCGAGAGGCCTCGATACCCTTTCGGGTTAGATCGACGGTCTGTGTGCTCCGATCGTGATCGTGCGGCCAGGATTCAATCCGGTACGGCACGCCGTAAGGGGCACAGTACCCTTCGTCTCCAGCGACGGCGGGGCTCGGTTGTGGTGGCGACGGTGCCGGCGAGGGGGCTAAGCCCTAGCTCTATGCGAAAACGGAAAGAGGAGGCCATGGCAGTCTCGACCATACCTTCTGCGGCGACGAAGGGCGATGGATGGCGACTGTCGGCGAGGGTAGACGGGGAGGACTTCTCGGGTGCTTGACGGCGACGGTGATCCAGCGGTCTCCTCGGCCAATGGAGGCGTGGCCGAGGTCGAGCAGTCGACGATGGTCACGACGGTGACAGTGGCGTCGATGGAGGGGGCCGGGGTCGACGGCGAGCTTTGGCCGGAGGTGGAGCAGGAGAGAAATTCGCAAACCGAGTGGGGGCGCTCTGGTTTCTCTCAAACTTGGCTGCGGTGGTGTGGGTAGAGGGCGGTGCTCGGGTATGGTTTAAATAGGGGGCTCGTCGGCGTAAAATGGGAAGGGGACCGAGGGTTTCCCATGATCTCCGGCGAGGGATTCCTAACTCACGGCCAAGCTTCCATATACGGTAAAATGCGTCGGGTTTCGATGGAAGGAGGTCGGAGGCGGTCGGGGAAGGTGATCTGAGGCGAATCCAGGTGAACGCGTGCAGCCGGTGGCGAAAAATTGGAAGGTGATCGCCGGGGAAGGAAGGGGGAGGGAGGGATTCCATCGGAGAAGATGGATCTGACAGGTGGCCCCCACCTGTCGCCGGGTGAGCGAGAAAGGAAAGCCAGACAGGCGGGCCCGGGCGGTCGGTGGGTGAAAGGGGGCTGACCGGTGGGGCCAAGCGGGGCGCGAGCGGGAGAGAGAGGCGGGACGTGAGCGCCGATAGGCAGGACCCACATGTCAGTGGCTGGCAGTAGGACTGGGCCGGGCATGGGGCAGATTGGAGGTTTGCGGCCCAATACTATTTAAAATGTATTTCTGATTTAAAATAATTCCAGTAATTCATTTATTTGTTTAGGGGTTGAATCACTGTTGATAAAAATTTGTAAAAATTCCTGTTATTATGTTTTGGCCTCTAGTTTATCCCATAAATTTTTCAAGTCCAAATTTTGAATATTTCTCCCTGTTTGGCTTTAATATGGCTCTTTTAGGATTTTCTTTAATAGTAAAATTCAGAAATTTCTTTAATAATATATTTCTTTTATTTTATTTCTTTTTAAATCTTGGGGTGTTACAATAAGGAAGAGAAGGGTTCCTCTGATGACTCCGACGATGACGGCAACGAGAAGGTATCATCTTATGAACGCGAAATCGTTGATTTACTTGAAAGCAATCGTGAGGAGTTAAAATATCGGGAAAAACTACTTAGAGGGGCTAAGAAGAGGATAGATGAATTAAAGAGTGAGCTTGTCGTGGCCAACGGCAGAATTGAGAGTCTATCTTCTTCCCCTTGCTTGGGTAATAGCAGTGAGTGCCCAAAGTGTCAGGTTCTTCTATGTGACTTGTCAACTCTGAAGTCCAGGTACACAGAAAGGGTTGATGAGAGGGACGCTTTGGCCATTGAGCTTGAAAGCGCTCAGCTAGAGCTGAAAGATGCTCAAGCCACTATCGTCGCGCCCTGTGCTGATTGCTCATCTCATCTAGCTAGTCTAGTTGAGCTGAAAACCAAGGGCGATGCGCATTTGGGTGATTTGGAGAGAGTGAGAGATGAGCTGGCACAGACTAGGCTAGAGCTTGAGACACTGTCAGTTCCACCCATTGTCTGTGAGAACTGCCTGTCTCTTAGACTGGAGTTGATTAAGCTGAAAGCCGAGAAGTCTGTCTAGGTAGATAGCGAGTGTGAGACCTGCTTGTCTCAGGTGGAGGTTCTAGCTTCCTTGAGAGAGGAGCTAGCTGATTCTCAGAATGAGAACTTTTACCTTTGTTCTATCCTGAGTTGGATTAGTGCCAGAGAGCCACAACTCGGCATGATGATCCAACAATTTAAGAGGAAGGATGGGTTTGGGGTAGGTTACACCTACACCAAGGCTGACTTTGAGAGTGCCATTAGCCGGGCAGTGGAGTGGAGTAAAATGACTCCTGAGCAGAGATATCCCAAGACTCACGCTACTGAGTCTTTCCAGGCTAGTCAGCCCAAGGATGGAGTAATCCAAGAACAGACCAAAGCTCCACCAAAGAAGCCCATCTAGGTTCCAAAGCCTAAACACCTCCACACTTCTCTTGACTCTCTTCCTGGACCCTCTCAACCCAAGAAGACGACACCAACACCACTAAGCCCAAGAACCCCAAGCCTCAACCACATCCCAAGAAGCCCACCTATCATTGTGAGTATTGACAGAGAGACGGTCATCTTGCGGAATTTTGCTTCAGGAGGAAGCGAGTTGAGAGAGCAGAGGGAGCTCGTGGTGGTCAGGAGCAGTTCTACCAGTAGGGTGGTAGACTGCATGTTCCTTGACGCGGGGAGAGGCTGGAGGTCAGGCCGCGTCGTGTAGGTGGTGGTAGAGGAGACGACTTTCATGCCCGTGTTCCAGATGGTGGTGTCTGTTCCGGCAGAGCTCCAGGCCATTAATTTCGGCTACGATGCTGGACCTCGTGGCTGAGGCTTTAGGCAGAACCAAGGACCACGCTTTGAGCCGCGTTTTGGTTCAGTCTCTTCGGATGGTTTTTGCTTTCCATCTTTTGAGCAGATGGCTCGACACTGGTTTAGTTCTTTTACTAAACCTGGTGCCAGACCATTTTCTCCCCCTTACAACCACTAATTTGATTTCTGTTTCGCAACTTCTTGAGGATGGTTTGGCGGTTCGTTTTAAGAAGGGTAATTCTTCTGTGTTTGATTCTAGAGGGTTTTGATTTGCCAGATCTTACCATTCGGTAAAGTTTTTTGGATTGACTTCTCTAGTTCTTTTGGCCCTTCTCGCTATTTGATTGCTGGATCTTCTTCTGACCTCTGGAAGTGGCATAGGAGGTTAGGTCATTTGAGTTTTGATCTGCTAGTCAGGTTGAGCTCTATGGACCACATCCGAGGATTGCCCAAGCTTAAAATGGAGAAAGATCTAGTTTGTCATCCCCGTCGTCATGGGAAAATGGTTGACGCGTCTCACTCACCTGTGACTCAGGTGATGACTTCGTATCCAGGCGAGCTGTTACACATGGACACTGTCGGTCTAGCTCGGGTAAGCTCAGTCGGTGGGAAGTGGTATGTGCTTGTCATTGTTGATGACTTTTATCGATTCTCCTGGGTTTTCTTTTTGGAGTCTAAGGATGAAACTTTTCCTTTCGTTCATGACCTGATTTTGAAGCTGAAGAATGAGAACAATGGTCAGATGCGAGCAATTCGCTCCGACAACAACTCTTAGTTCAAGAACTCTCAGCTCGTCAGCTTCTATAGTGATCAGGGTCTTGACCATCAGTTTTCTGCTCCTTACACCCCCCACAGAACGGCGTTGTGGAACAAAAGAACCGCACGCTAGTCGAGATGGCCAGGATGATGCTCGATGAGCACAGGACTCCTAGGCATTTTTGGGATGAAGCTATGAACACGGCTTGCTATCTGGCCAACCGCATTTTTCTTAGAGCTTACCTAGGTAAGACCTCATATGAGTTGCGGTTTGGCAGAGAGCCCAAGGTGAGCCACTTGCGAGCGTTTGGCTGCAAGTGCTTTGTGCTCAAGAAGGGAGGGCATTTGGACAAGTTTGAGTCTCGTTGCTGGGATGGAATTTTTCTTGGCAATGATTTGCAATCTCGAGGCTTCTGTGTTTGGAACCTCGAATCCCAGCAGCTTGTCGAGACTTATGAGGTTTCATTTGATGAGTCCTTGCCTTCTTTGACTCCTTTTGAGCTTTCTAGTGATGGTGAGCTCGGAGAGTCCATCTTCGAGGAAGATGAGAATACTCCAGCTGCTGATGAGGGTGGGCCTTCTACACATCCTGCAGAGCCCACACCTTCTGAGACTTCGATTGAGGACGAGGGCGGACCTCTGATCACTTCTTCCACTTCGATCGAGCCCCCTCAGTTGAGTCTAGAGGTGCCAGCTGCTGACTCTGGTGAGGTTACTTCAGATCACCAGGGATCCCGAGCAGTTCAGCGTGATCACCCCTCAGAGCTCATCATCGGTGATTTGACTGAGAGAACTTTGTGTTTCGTCTGTTGACTCGCTTGCTGTGTTTGCTGAATCTCCTTTTGTTGCATCTTTTGGGCCCAGATATGTTTCTCATGCTCTTTCTAATTCTAATTGGATTAGTGCGATGCAAGAAGAACTTGAGAATTTTGTCCGTAATCGGGTTTGGACACTAGTTGAGCCGCCACCAGGATGCAACCCCATAGGCACCAAGTGGGTGTTCAAAAACAAGCAGGGTGAAGATGGGGTTGTGGTGTGCAACAAAGCTCGACTTGTTGCCAGAGTTTTTGCCAGAAGGACGGTATTGATTTTGAAGAAACTTTCGCCCCTGTTGCTCGTCTTGAGTGCATTCGCATTCTCTTAGCTTTTGCCGCTTCGAAGGGTTTTAAGCTTTTTCAAATGGACGTCAAGAGTGCTTTTCTAAACAGGTATGTAGAGGAGGAAGTGTATGTTAGGCAGCCCCCCGGTTTTGAGAACCCTAAGTTTCCTCGACATGTTTTTAAGCTGCAAAAAGCTTTATACGGGTTAAAGCAACCCCCCAGGGCTTGGTATGACCGGTTGAAGCAGTTTTTGTTTGGTAAGGGCTTTGTGATGGGTTTTGTGGATAAAACACTTTTCTTACTCAGAGATGCTTCAGATTTCTTAGTTGCTCAGATTTACGTGGACGATATTATCTTTGGCGGTACTACTAATGATCTTGTGTCCAAGTTTTCTGAGCAGATGCACAGTGAGTTTGAGATGAGCCTCATGGGTGAGCTCAAGTATTTCTTAGGGCTCCAGATCAAGCAGACCAAGGACGACACTTTCATCCACCAAGGTAAGTACACTCGTGATATGTTGAAAAAATTTGACTTTAGTGGTGAGCTGAAGCCGCAGATGACCCCGATGGGCACATCTAGAGGCCTGGACAAGGACGAGAGCGGCGTCATGGTCAACGAGAGAGAGTTTAGAGGGATGATCGGTTCGCTGCTGTACCTGATGGTGACAAGGCCAAACATACAGTTCGCCGTGGGAATATGCGCGCGCTTCCAGTCTTCACCACGCGCGTCTCATCGGCAGGCTATCAAGCGCATCTTCAGGTATCTTACCTATGCGCCTGATCTTGGTCTTTTCTATTCAGCATCATCATCTCTTGATTTATTTGGCTTTTCGGACGCTGATTTTGGTGGGTGCCGATTGGATCGCAAGTCGACTTTCAGTACTTGCCAGTTTCTTGGTTCTTCTCTTGTTTCTTAGTCTTCTCAAAAGCAATCTAGAGTTGCTCTTTCGACCACTGAGGCTGAGTATGTAGCTTCTGCTCACAGTTGGTTTGGATGATTTCCACTCTGCGAGATTTTGGGTTGTTCTTTCCTACCAGAGTTCCTTTGTTTTGCGATAGCACCAGTGCAATTAGTCTAGGGAAAAACCCTTGTCTCCATTCAAAAACCAAACACATTGATGTGCGCTTTCACTTTCTGCGGGATCAATATGAGAAAGGTGTCATTGACCTTGTTCATGTTGATACCCATCATTAGTTGGCTGACATTTTCACCAAACCCCTAGATCAGTCTACTTTTGAGCGCTTACGAGGGGATTAGGGTGTTGTGTATCCTTTTTAGGATATTTTTGCGTCAGTTTTTCTTTCGTCATTACTCTTTTCTTGAGTCTTTCTGTGTGTTCATATCATGCATATTCACATATCACACTTTTGAGCTTGCTTCTGTTATGTGATTGAACTGCTTTACTTATTCTAGCTGGTAAATGCTTTTGATTACTTGTCAATAAACATGCTTTGATTCAGTTCACTTGATATGTCTGATATCTGTCATATGCATGGCTTTTATGCTTTAAACTTGAAAAATGATCACCATTGCTTCTGGTAACTAGCATGTGTAGGCTGAGTGTTTTTGCTATCTGTTACATGCCTTGTAGCTAGTTCCTCACATAGATGCAGATATGCAACTTGGACATCTTTATACTTTAACATGGAAAATGTGCTATAAAATGATAAAAAATCAAAAATGAATGAAAATTCCATGCCTTTTATGCTTGAGTTGAAAAGATCCAAGTGGGTTTGCTTTGTCGCGTTACATTGTTCTGGACTGCTTACCATAGCACTCTGGTATGAACTAGGACAATGTAGTGTTTGCCAAGACCAATGTTTTAAGCTTCTGATGGTCCAGCCTTGGCCTAGGCTTGACTTGGTCGGTTAGCATAAGGTTTGACATACAAATAACCCTTGGGAAAATGAAAAAGGAAAAAGAAAAAGCCTGAACATTAAAAAGATAACAAGTTTTCTAAAGCACTTTGTTTTGGACAATGCTCATCTTGGTAGATATCAGTTAGCTTCTGCATCTCATGCTTTATCTTGCTTGTTAACTAGAAAAGTGGTGATGCTTTTGTTTGCAAAAAATTGAAAAAAATGCATGCTAAAGACTTTCTTTAGATATCATCTGTTGCACTGATCATGCCATGCGTCTTAGACAGTATGTCTTTTGCTATACCTGCTAGATTTTGTTAATTGCAGTCAATCATATCTGAGAAGCATGCTTTCCACACAACACCTGCACCCTAGATGCATTCATTGCATATTTTGAGGGGGAGTTGCATTTCAAGGGGAGTCTGTATCTTTTTAGAGTGCTTGATGAGTTCACTTGTCAACAAGGGGGAGAAATTTTGGGATAAGAGTTTAAGGGGGAGTTTTGGCTTTCTCTGGGATTTGTTTCGGGGGGCGTTTTTGTCCCTGTTGTCCTTACTCTTTTGATATCCTTGTTGATGATTCTGAGATTGCACTGGTTTTGAGTCTTTACTCTTGGTTAACCATATTGACCGTTTATTCCTTTTGCTTGGCTTTTGGTCATTACGGTTAAACTTTTACTTTATTTTCTTCTTCTTTGTTTTCTTGTGTATTGTTTTCGTGTTTCCACAGTTGCTTGCAGGTATTGAAGAGTTGAAGAAGTGAAGTGTTGACAATGCACTCATCAAGGGGGACATTGAGGAGCCATGCTGAAGAGCGTGAGCCTCATGGCTCCAGATGTGATGAGTCATTGTCAACGATAGTCAAAGAGGACAGAAGAAGAGAGAAGATCTGTTGCGTCTGGGCCACGTGTGACTCAGGTACACGGGCAGCGAGCGACTATCAGGCAGAAGGGCTGCAAAGTCGGGCTGGCCCAATCCGGGTACATGGGCTAGGAGCAGCAGAGGATCCACTGGGCTGTTGACCGGGATTGACTCAGGTACACGGGCGGTGAGCGATTGCCGGGCTGAGAGAGCTGCGGAGTCAGGCCGGCCCAATCCGGGTACCTGGTGCAAAGCTGGTGGATGCTTTGTCAGTTTCAGCGCAAAATTGACGACCGCTGATCTTGTATCGGACTGTCCAGAAGAGAAGTCATAGTCTCTACGAAAGCTTAGCTTCCGGATAAGTCATCTGTAAATAGGAGTTTACTATTTTGTCCCTAGGCCCACAGTCAGTCAGTCGAGTCTGTAAAAATATCCTAAGGGCAGTTTAGTCTTTTCCCTTTATTTCAGCGTCTGTAAAAAACCCTAAGGGGCTGGTGGAATATTCTAGGTCATTGGGCTACCTATAAATAGGGCCCCAATCCCTAGGGTTAGGACACCCTTTCAAGAAATCACTTTTTAATCAAGGATTGGGTCACTTTCGTTTCATGTGCTCTTTCTCTGTTTTCTTGTGTGTGCCGCCAGGAGCGTTCATCTGTTCATCGTGAGTTCCTCCGGTCCTTCACGTTTTTCTCAAGATTTTATACCTGTTGTTTGGTGTGCAGCGCTCCTTTTGTGGCTTCGCAGCCTCGTGCTACGTGCATTTTTATTCCTGATTGTTTACTCCTCTCGGTTTGCCTCTGTTCTATTGTGAGAGAGTACTAGTTCTTCTTGTTGTTCTTAATATTGCAAGTAGTACTATTTTCCTGTAGCTACAGTGTGCTAGTTCTCTAGCCTGCTTTTCTAGACATGACTTTTTGATTGAGAAAATAGTATCTTACTTTTCTCTGGTTGTTTCTGGCGAAGCCCCTTTTTAGTTCGAAGTCCTTCAGCTCTATGAAGGAGGCTTCGACCTGACTTCTTCGAAGGCTTTGCTAGAACTTTCAACTCTGAACTTGAACTGTGAATCTAGCTTCAAAGTGTGCTCTGTTCTAAGGTTTTGTTCTGACATACTTCGGTAGTCCTCGCGAAGCATACTTCGATAGATTTTGAAGTTAGCTTCGAAGCATGTCTCTCTGGTAGACTTCGCGTGGAGTGTGTTTTTCTGAGAAGGTTCTCTGATGTTGTCTTTTCCAAGGATCTCAGTTTGTGAGTTCGAAGCTTGTCTTTCGAAGTATGTTTCAAGGCTTCGACTACTTGTGAGAGCTTCAGCAGACCTCGTTTCGAAGTTGGTCTGTGGATCGAAGGTTACCTCTTCGGTAGTCATATGTCGATATAGCTAGCTTCGAAGGTAGCGTTGTAGGCTTCGTTTTGGTCTTGCTGCTGTGTGTTTGGTTTTGCTTCTCTTTCGAAGCTTGCTTTTCTGTGAACCTTGTTCGAAGTTTTCTGATGGAAGTATAGGCTTTGAAGTATACTGTTCGAAGCAGGCTTTGATATTTTCATACTTCGTATCGAAGCATACTTCGCTTTCTACCACACTCGAACTAGGCTAGTTTCCACAAACCTTCGGCACTTCCATGACATCCTTCGACAAGGGACCCCGAAGTAGGCTTCGACACTGCGAAGCAGGCTTCGCCAAGTTTCGAACAGGAGACAAATTTGAACAGTAACTTCTCATCTCTTTTCATGTACACTTAGATCATCCACTGAGAAGTTTGATCTGCCATGTTTTGAATATTTCGTTTATTTGCCTATTAGCACTGTATTGGTGTTTCTCTATCTAGGACACCGGTCGTTTCTAGGCTAGATACTTTTAGGCTTAGGCGATCTGTTCACGCTTTGCTGCTTAGTCTTTTGAGGTGCGTTGGGTGTTGGGAGCAGGCCATAGATTCGAAAGAATTTTTAGGCGCCCATTCACCCCCTCTGGTCGCTACTTTCGGTCCTACACTTGTCAACCCGAAGGCTAGGCCAGTGTGCCAGGGGCTCCGTAAGTTATCAGCAGAGAGGGCAGACCTCGCCAAGGTAGAAGTGGAAAAATTGCTAAGGGCTGGCATCATCAGGGAAGTAGCCCACCCGGAGTGGCTGGCTAACCTTGTTTTTTCAGGAAAAATGGCTCCGGCAAGTGGTGCATGTGCATTGATTTCACATCATTAAATAAAGCATGCTCGCGAGACTCCTACCCTATGCCCCGAATAGACCAATTGGTGGATTCTACGGCTGGCTCCGAATTACTAAGCTTCCTAGATGCATACTCCGGTTATCATAAGGTATGGCTAAAGTGCGAAGACAAAGCCAAGACAAGTTGTATAACTCCCTCTGGAGTATTTTGTTATGTTCAAATTCCTTTTGGCTTGCGGAATGCTAGAGCCACCTTCTCGTGTTTGATAGCTAAGGCTCTAGGTCATCAAATAGGCCGAAATGTCGAAGCCTATATGGATGACATTGTAATAAAGAGTGTTGTAAAACACCATCATAGCCTAGACTTAGCAGAAACATTTGAGAGCCTCCGAGCATGTGGAGTTCGCCTCAACCTTGAAAAATGTATATTCGGGGTGCAAGCAGGAAAACTGCTAGTGTACTTAGTTTCGAGTAGAGGAATCGAAGCTAGCCCAACACAGATAAGCGCATTGCAAAGAATGTCTCCACCAGAAAAATTGAAGCAGGTCCAGAAGCTAACAGGACGGCTCGCTGCTCTTAGCAGATTTTTGGCCAGATCAGTCGAGCGAAGCCTTCCAATTTTTAAAGCTCTAAAGGGGTCCAAAAGTTTCAAGTGGACGTCGGAGTGCCAGAAGAGGTTCGATGATATTAAAGAATACCTTAGAAGCATGTCGACACTTACTGTGCCCCTCCCGGAAGAACCTCTTCTTTATCTTGCAGCAACGGGCTCCGCATTAAGTGCAGTATTGGTCAGGGAAGTTGAGCTTAAAGGAAAGCTGGTGCAAAACCCTATTTACTTTGTCTTAGAAGCTTTGTCCGGAGCAAAGACAAGATACTCTAAGCTCGAAAAATTTGCTTATGCTTTAGTAATGGCTGAGCGGAAGCTAAGGCATTACTTTCTAGCACATAACCTAATCGTTCCTACCTCGTATCCCCTTGGTGATATGCTTCAGAGCAAAGATTCCACGGGTAGGATCGGGAAATGGGCTATTGAGCTAGCCTCCTTTGGTATTTCCTTCACGGTGAGAACAGCTATTAAATCTCAGATCATAGCTAACTTCGTGGCAGAGTGGACTCCATTTGCTGTCTGGGCTCCAGGAGAAACCTCCGAAGGTCCGTGGACAATTTTTTCATACGGAGCCTATCAGGCATCTGGTGCCAGAGCTGGAGCTGTGATAAAATCGCCGTCAGGACAAAAGGCTATGTATTCTGCAAGGCTCAACTTTAAGAGCATCAATAATATTGCAGAGTACGAAGGAATCCTGCTAGGCCTCCGAAAGGCAAAGGCACTTGGAGCAGTAAGGATTATAATTAAAACAGATTCCCAAGTCATCGCAGGGTATGTTGACAAAAGCTTTCAAGCCAGGAACCCGCATCTTGCAAAGTATCTAGAAGAAATCTACAAGACAGAAGCAATGTTCAAAGGATTTTCTATTCAGACTATCCCTCGAGCAGATAATCAACTTGCAGACATTCTAGTGAAGGCTTCAGCAGGAGCATTGGACGTCCCGGAGGGTGCTTTCTATGAAGAACTTGTCAAGCCTATGGTAAATCAATTACCGTCCATTGAAGTCCTTTGCATCCTATCTATAGATTGGCGGACTCCGATAATGGATGTCTTGCAAAACAACGCAGTCTTGTCAGAAGGCCCAGATTTCCAAAGGTTGCAAGCAAGGGCTCAAAATTATGAGCTTGTCAATGGGATATTATACAAAGACGGAGTTTGTTCTCCCTTACTTCGGTGAATCTAACAACCTGAAGGCCAAGATATACTTTGGGACATTCACGAAGTTTTATGTGGCTCTAGTAGGAAATACACTTCGATAGGGGTTCTATTGGCCAATAATTGTAAGGGATGCAGAAGAATTAGTTCGAACCTGTCAAGGATGCCAGTGGATGGGTAGACGGAGCCACCGTCCACCAACACCACTTCAAGTTATTGCCACGATATGGCCAATGGCACGATGGGGAATGGATCTCATCGGCCCTTTTCCAATGGCAAAAGCCAGCTTGAAGTTTGTAGTGGTAGCAATTGAGTATTTTTCTAAATGGGTCAAAGCTGAACCCCTAACTACTATCACTTCAAGAAATGTGCAAAAATTCTTCTGGCAAAATATCATATGCAGGTTTGGAGTGCCAAGGGAGTTAACTATGGATAATGGCAACCAGTTCGAAGCCAAACCCTTTAAAGAATTTTGTGAAGAAATGGGTATCAAGTTATGCTTCGTAGCAGTTTGCCATCCACAATCCAATGGAGCCGTCAAGCGAGCCAATGGAAATATTCTCTCTGGTTTACATTGAAGGATTGTCGGGCTAGCCAAAGGACTATGGACCGAAGAACTTCCTAAGATTCTATGGTCCATTTGGACCACTCAAGCCATGTCCACAGGCTTCACTCCATTCAGAATGCTATTCGGAGATGAGGCCATGACTCCTACGGAGCTCAAAGGTGGATCCCTTCGCCTAGTAGAACCTGGAAATGAAGACGAGAGAAGCACTTCGCTGGACTTGTCAGAAGAAACAAGGCTTCAAGTCATCGCCAATCTAACGAAGTACCAAGACCAAACAAAGACATGGTATGACCCGAAGATAAAAGTGAACGAGCTTAAACCAGGTCATTTGGTATTACGAAGTGTAATAGCTCCAAGGAAGCTAGGAAATAAATGGGAAGGACCATATATTATCCTACGTTCAGGGTGCCCCGGTTTGTTTAAATTAGCCAATTTAGAAGGAGAAGAGTTGAAGCATGCATGGCATGTGGAGCACCTTAAACGTTATTACGCTTAGGGGCTCCTTGTAATCAATTGTAAAAGTACCTTTCTAAATAAAGATGGAGGTTCGAATTTTGTTTACTCTTCAAATATCCCTTATTCCTGGTGGACGCATCAGGAGAATGGAGATGCTTGCGGAGTCAAGCATATTTCAAGGAACCCACACAACGGCCTTCGAACCATTGGTTCAAGGATTCCGTTGGCCAGCCTACGGATTCTAGGATCCAGCTTGTTAGGATCCATAGAAGAGTCTAAGGACTTTAAAAGAACAGATTTCCGGCCTCCGGGTTCGAAGCATCTGTAAAAGAGTCGTAGGTGGCCAGCCTACGGATTCCAGGCTCTAGCTTGTTAGGATCCGTAGAAGAGTCTAAGGACTTTAAAAGAACAGATTTCTGGCCTCCAGGTTCGAAGCATCTGTTAAAGAGCCCTAGGTGGCTAGCCTACGGATTCTAGGATCCGGCTTGTTAGGATCCGTAGAAAAGTCTAAGGACTTTAAAAGAACAGATTTCCGGCCTCCGGGTTCGAAGCATCTGTAAAAGAGTCGAAGGTGACCAAGCAATAAGGTTTCAAGGCTCTAGCCCAATGAAACACTTTTAAAGTCCTAAGCGACTGCTATGGGAGCTTACAAGTATAAATTTAGCTCTGAAACTTATAAACATCATAATACGAACTTAAAGTTTGAAGAACTCTATGAAAGAGTAAAGTATGATTACCAAGTGTTGTGCGAAGCATCAGATTGTTACATAAATCATTGTGTCCGACGGACCCTATCGCAACGTGTACGGTCCCCCACCCACAAGGAGGGGCAGGGGAGTAAGGAACAACAAAAAGATGCTTCCAAAGCAATTCATATTAATTGGATAATCATATTATTACATCAAGAGAAGTTTTGGTCTAAGCCTAGATAAACATGGAGACCCCTCCAACCTCTAGAGCTACTTCTAAGACCACTTCGACCTTCGGAGCTCGAAGCCTTCGGGATTTTCTTCTTAGTCCGGGTGCTTTTCTTATTTCGAAGCTCGTAGTTTTTTCTGCTCCTCTTGAACTTCAGCCCAAGACAGAAGTCTTTCGGAGCTAGCCTCTACTGGATCTTTGGCTTGGTATTCCGAGACAGACAAATCTACGTATTCGGAGGACGAAGACGCTTCTTCCTTATCCTCTTCCTTGATATAAGCTAAGACCTCGCGATGGACTTCAGGTGCTATCTCCCCTTGATCCAAGTGAGGAACAGAGAAGCACGAGCGTCGATAAGGCCTTAAGATTTTGAGGACATACCATTGCCAATGAAGCTCTGTGTTAAGTTCCAATACTTCAAAGTCAAGCTCTGAAGTGCATGGAAAAACCTAAAAAGAATAAACATCCAAACAAAGTTCCACGTTTATAAACTTTTCATTCATATAAGGGGCTTTACAAGATTTCTTGTACATGCTTAAGCGCCCTATAAAGCTAAACCTGCGGGTCAGCTGGCAGAGCAGGTGGCGTCGGAGCTAGGGAAGCTGGAAGCGGAGGCCTCGTTTGAGCTCGCTTTTGCTGGCGAGCCTCGTTGATCCAAGCTTTGGCTACAGCCTTGTGGTCCATTTTCCAGATTGCCCGGAAAGCTTCCTAGGCAGAAGCTACATCCTGCGAAGGACGCAACAAGTCCTCGTCAGCAAAGCCTGCAGGCATCGAACCCCCAACCAGAGCAACCGAAATCCCAAGGGCTTCGATGTGATTGAGGACTCCAATCCCGGCAACTTGTCTGGAGATCTCTCCGTACTAAACGTTGGAGCCCATCATTAACTTCATTGCCACTTGAATCATTTTCAGCTTCCGGTCGAGGGGCTCGCTCGCTATAGTCGAAGATGAAGGGCACATTGTGCCGAAGTATTCCAAGGTACCCTGAAGGGCATCCAAGGTATGCTCCGCTATTGCAGCATTCTTCACTTCTGCCGTCTCCAGCCCAGCAGTAGCAGCAGACACTTCGGCCATTTTGGATAACAGACTGCTTTTCTGAGCCATGGCCTGTTGAAGTAAGTCTTGGAGTTCTACGAGTTGTGTGCTTGAAGTGGCTACTGCTTGCCGGAGCCTCTCGACCTCTGCCCTGAGCACCATACATTCGGCCTCGGCCTCTTGGGTCAAAGTTTGGAGTGCAGTGCTGCTCTGCCGCTCGACCCGGAGTGCTTCTTCGGTGACAGCCCTAGCCCTCGTTCCTCGAGGAGCTCCTCCAGTCGAAGTGTTTTGTCTTCGGAGCTTTTAAGGGCAGACTAGAGGGTAGTAACCTTCTTCTTCAGCCGATTAGTTTCGAGCTCATTAGAAGTCGTTGCCGCTCTAGCAAGGACAAATTGCTGCAAAAAAGCAAGTAAGTACCAAGTAATTCCATTTATTGATTGAATGCACTTGTGGTGTGTTGCATACCTGAAGGGCGGCCCTTTTGAGGGCTAAATTGAGCTCCGAGGCTCTGGCTTCGCTCAAGACGGAGACCAAGTCAGAGATTACGACTTCTTGGCCCTTGTCCGCCAAGGGCTCCAGCAGCGCCCGGAGGCCTATTCGCTGCTCCAAGAATGGAGCCAACAGAGGGAGCCGTGACAAGGCCTGGCGATCATCTACGGCAGCCTCCTCCTCTAAATTGCTCGCCGAAGGATGGTTGGAGGAGGGCGTCATCGTCAAGGCAGGAAAGGGACCGAGGCTCATCATGTTCTTTCCCCTCCCCTGCACGAAAGTCGAAGTAGGGACTCCGGCGGAGGTAGATCCTCCTTTGACTGAAGCCCCCTCGGCCGGAACTGCTTTGCCCGAGAAGGCTCTAGTCGTCGGAGCTGCTGTGTCTGCCAGAGCCTCAACTACTCCGAGGGAAGCTGAAGCCCCATCTGTCATCGGAGCTATGCTACTCCTCGACGCACCTACAACATTAAGGTACTTTATGAATATTTGTGGGTAATAGTTGTTGCAGGAATTGTAAAGGCAAAAGTTTCGAAGTATACCTTCGTCTGTGCCTTGAGGCAGAATTGCAGGGTCCTCCAAGAATTCATACATTCAGAGGTACTCGTCGAGGTCATTCCCCGAATTCCACTCTGGTGTAGCCACTACAAGTGCCTCGACCTCTGACACTATCACCCCGGCCATAGGTGAGTTGGGAATAACCGCCTCAAGATATGAGCTCGCAGCGATAGGCTCAGGAGAGCGCACCGAGTCTACCTCCGCAGCCTCTGGAGAAGGAGCTCCAGCTGCATCCACGGCTTCATCTTCACTATTATCAATAAGATAGTTCTCGAGAGCTTTCCACATTCGGGTGTCGGAGTCCTTTTCTCTGGAGTCTTCCAAATATGAGCTCTGCATGCCCAAGGAGGAAGGCGAGGACACTAGAGTCAGCTGAGGAGGAGGTCTCGTTGTTTTCTTCCCCTTCTTGATAGGGGTCTTGACGGGCTTCTTCGAAGGCTCGGTGGTGACTTTCCTCTTCCGAGGGGCCACTTCGGTCGAGTCGAAGTCTGGCAGAGGTGGGGGCTCCATTTCGAGAGCCCTCCACATTCTGTTGAAGCGCTCCAAGCTTCCCACCAACTCTATCCTTTTCTGCCTCTCCGCTACCGTAGGTGCTCTGAGCACCCGTTCGGTGGCTCTTTCTATCTGCTCCTGAGCTAGCGCCAAAGGAGCAGCTGAAAAAAGGTAGCATTTTATAAGTATGTTATTTCTTTTTTAATATATTACTGCAGGAAGGTCGAAGATTTACCTAGACTTCGAAGCTCTCCCTCCGAAGCGTTTTGGAACGCTATCGGCCAGTCGGCTCCGAGAGGCATGATTCGGAGGGCGATGAATTCCTCGGCCAGATCCCGCATGCTCATGCGGCTGGCTATCGAAGAAAGCAACACAAGCCGTGTTGAGAGCATACTTGGGTTCGGAGTGACTTTGGCCTCCTTCTAGAACCAGATCTCTTGAAGGGGCCCCACGAAGCTGGAGTCTTCTCCGACCTCGTCATAAAACCACCGGAGGATCCAATTGGTATACCACCAGTCATTGATGGCCTTCGCAAGGAAATGTTGTGCATGCTCCTTCTGAAGCTGAAAGTTGACACTTCTGAAGGCTATCAACACCTTGGTATCTCCGGGGCCATCTTGTGGCTTCGGTTGGCAGGTGTCTTCGTGGGTGGCAGCGAAGATCTCCGATCTTCCTTCGCATCCTTTGGCTCGATGAGCACATTCAAAGATCGCCAGCCTCGCGATAGCGTTGGGGGACAACTGAGGTAAGGTAATGTGAAACATTTCTAGTACCTCTAATAGGAAATCGATGGCAGGGACTCCAAGTCCAGCTTCGAAGAACGCTTCGAAGATCACTACTTCTCCACTTCGCGGCTTCAGGGTCAACTCCATTCCCGGGACCCGAGTCCTCATTCTAGGGCCCAGCTTCCCAGCCACTGCCTCTTCAATGGATTCCGCAGTGCTTGTGGACTGGCCGATGAGGAAGCTTTGCGGGCTTTTCTTCTTGGACGGAGGGCGGAGCTCCTAAGGATTTTTGGGCCAAGAACTTCCGGGAGCCCCCGCCATGGCCGCTGCTACAGAAGCCGCCCAAGCTTACCTTTACGCCAAAGTGCTCGCTGCCGCTGGCACGGTTGTGCTGGTATACGCCATGAGTTGATCGCTCAGAAAGGTTGAAAGGAAATTTTGGAGGTTGAAGAAAGTGAGCTTTGGAAATCAGGCTTTGTAAAAATTTTCGGTGGGCTTCGATCTCCCTTTTATAGCCTTTCCGCTAGCTACTGCGCTTCGGTTGTGTTCACATTGCAGGTTCAAGTTCTGCTGCTGATAGGTGGGACTAGGAAGTGAAAAGGTGTGAACCCACAGTAAAATTTTGACCGTTACCTTTTTTGAGAGCATAATGGCTACTAGAAGGGTAACGACTCGAAATTAACGGCTCTTCACAACGTTCCACCTCCATAACGGTTCACTTCCCTACGAAGTGTTCACACAGTAGTCCCAATTTGAAGCTTTCATCGAGGATACTTCGATTGCAAATACCCTTCGAATAACTGTAACACCTTCAAATTTCTCTAAGTCCTTGAATATAAAAATATTCCTTGCGTATACTTCTTTCCTACCATACAGGTTAAATCGGAGAAGCGTATTCAAGGGGCCACTGTTGGAGGAAAATACTCCATTTTCAGGACTTTGGAAATCAACAGTTAAAGATAATTCACCAACATCAAAGTTCACGTTCATCTCCGGAGATGATAAAGTTTCTAAGCCGAAGGATACTTCGTCGTCATGATTCGAAGGCATCCTCCAAAGGCTACGAAGCTACAATGGAAAATAGCAAGACTGATAAGATGTCTGCCTTATCTACCTTCTCCGGATGTATTTTACTATTTTAACCCTATTCGGGGTACCGAATAGTTTCCACTATGTCGGTTGTAATTAAGGGGTAAATAGGTCTTTTCCTTAGACTTTTTGCCTATAAATACCCCCCTTCTTACCCTATAATAGGCATCAAATACTCAGCTATTCAATACACAATTTCGGACTACTTGAGCAATTATCCTATTCGGAGGCTTGAGATAGGTCTCAACACGAACTCTCTGTTTGTTAGTTCTTAATCTTTGAGAACCTATTAGCGTAATCTTTTATGCCGACATATGTCAAGAGTGCTTTTCTGAACGGGTACATAGAGGAGGAAGTCTATGTTAGATAGTCGCCCGGTTTTGAAAACCCTAAGTTTCCTCGACATGTTTTCAAGTTTTCTGAAGCAAGCCCCTAGGGCTTGTTATGATCGTTTAAAGTAGTTTTTTGGGGAATGGCTTTGTGATGGGTTTTGTGGATAAAACTCTTTTCTTGCTCGGAGTTGGCTCTGATTTCTTGGTTGTTTATATTTACGTGGATGATATTATTTTTTGTGGTTCTACTAATGAGCTTGTGTCGAAATTTTCTGAGCATATGCACAACGAGTTTGAGATGAGCCTCATGGGTGAGCTCAAGTACTTCATAGGGCTCCAGATCAAGCAGACAAAGGACGGCATCTTCATCTACCAAAGCAAGTACACATGGGACATGCTGAAGAAGTTTGACTTTGGTGGAGAGCTGAAGCCTCATATGACCCCCATGGGCACATCTGGAGTCTTGGACAAGGACGAGAGCGGCATTAAGGTCAACGAGAGAGTGTATTGAGGTATGATCGGATCGCTTCTATACCTAACGTTGACGAGACCACACATTCAGTTCACCATGGGATTGTGCGCGCGCTTCCGATCTTCACCATGCGCATTTCATCGGTAGGCTGTCAAGCGCATTTTCAGGTACCTTACCTATGCGCCTGATCTCGGTCTTTACTATTCAGCATCATCTTATCTTAAGTTATCCGGCTTTTCTGACGCTAATTTTGGTGGGTGCCGACTGGATTGCATGTTGACTTTCGGTACTTGCCAGTTTCTTGGTTCCTCACTTGTCTCTTAGTCTTCTCGAAAGCAATCTGGGTTTGGATGATTTTTGTGTGTGCCAGCTGCTCACAATTGGTCTGGATGATTTCCACTTTGAAAGATTTTGGGTTGTCTTTCCTTGCCAGAGTGCGTTTGTTTTGTGATAGTACTAGTGCAATTAGTGTAGGGAAAAATCCTATCTCATTCGAAAACCAAACATATTGATGTGTGCTTTCACTTTTTGAGAGATCAATATGAGAAAGGTGTCGTTGACCTTGTTCATGTTTGTGACGCCCCGACTTTCCAAATCGGAACATTATTGAATTTCCATAGAAAAAAATAATAACAAGAGGTTCATCATGCGACAACGTACATACGGGCAATCATTCGTGGTACGCAGACCACATTATTACATAAGTGTAAAAATAAAATAAACCACGAAAAAACAGCATGACGAACGACTTCTTCAGGATCTTCTTCTTGACTAGGTCGCTACCTGTAACACCCCAGAAATTAAAAAGGATTAAAATAAAAGAAAAATATTATTTAAATCATTTCTGGATTTATTTATTAAAGGAAAATCACAAAAGAACCCAAACAAAGCCAAACAAGGAGAAATACCCAAAATATGGACCTGAAAATTTTATGAGATGAACTAGAGACAAAAATATAATTTTAGGAATTTTTACAAATTTTTATCAACAGTGATTCAACCCTTAATCAAATATATGAATTACTGGAATTATTTTAAATCAGAAAACAATTTTAAATGCTTAGTGGGCCTCAACCCCGAATCCGCCCTCAGCCCAGCCCAACACAACCGTAAGCCACTGACATGTGGGACCCGCCTGTCGGCGCCGCTCCCCTCTTCTCTCACCCGCCCGCGCCCGCCCCGGTCCCACCCGTCAGCCTCAGCCGCGCCCCTTTCGCCCTCTGACATACGTGGCCCGCCTGTCGGTGCCGTTGGTTTCGCACTTGGCCGCTGACAAGTGGGGGCCACCTGTCAGGATCTTCTTCCCCGATGGAAAGGGATCCCCTCTCTCCCGCCGGCGACCCCCACCTTCCAAATCCGCCGCCTCGTGTCCTTTTTCGCCAAATTCACCGAGGGATCGCCTTCTCCGACCGCGGGGGATCTCATTCCACCAATAGCCACGCGTTTTCGCCACACATGGAAAGGATCCGAGCCTTAGGAAAGTTCACCGGCGATGAGAAAAGGGAAACCTTCGGTTCCCTTCCAATTGGACGCCGGCGACCCCCCTATAAGAACCCCTCGCCCTCACCGCGTTCAGCCCACACCACTGTAGCCTGCTATAGCGTAAACAGAGCGCTGCCGCCCTCGTTTAGGTCTTCGGCTCTGCTTCAACTCCGGCCATCGCTCGCCGTTGATCCAGGCCCCTCTCGCCCTAGCTATCACCACCGTCGGATCTGTCGTCGCCCACCCATCCCCGGCATCCACTCGGTTGGCCGTGGATACCGCCGGATCGTCGTCGCCGTCGAGCCCCGAAGAGACCTCGCCGTCTACCCTCGCCGCCGACCATCGCCACTGCCCCGTCGTCGCCGTCTCCGGTACCATTGTGATCCGTACACTCCCCTGGTTCCATTTTAGCTAGTAGCCTAGGCGCTAGGCCCTCACCATCGCCGGAATAGCTCGCCGCAGTACCGCCGGCGTTGGGGAAGAAGGGTAAAATTACCCCTTCGCCGCTGGCCGTGCCGTACGAGCTCTCGGCCGCTCGATCTGCGGTGAACGGCTGAGATTAGATCCCCGGTTGACTTAATCTGAGCCCTCGATCTGAGTCAAAGCGGTATCGCTCGCTCTCGGCCGTCGATCGCCACTTAAATCCCAGAAGTGATCTTGAGCGTCCACGCGTACCGGTTCGGTATGATTTAATCGTGGTCGTCCGTTTTCATTTAAGGGATCCCGCCTCGCGCCTGGCCACCGGATCTGGATCCAACGACTCTGGATCGGCCGGTCCACGCGCACAGTGACGCGGTCCACCGTGGGCCTGGCTCACCGTGGACCAGAGCCCATTTTTCAGTTTAAATAAAATTCCAGAAATTGATTTAAACTTTGAAAATTCATATCTTGCTCATTTTAACTCCAAATTTCACCATTCAAATTTTGTTAAAACCAGAATATTATTCTCTACACATTAATGTCATAAAAACAGTATGTTACTGTTACCCAAAATATTCTTAATAAATAAATGAATAAAAACCCCTTAGGATTAAAATTAATAATACAGAAAATAAATTAGGAAAAATCCTAAAAAGTTAAACTTCACTGTTTTATGCAAAAACTCAGAATATTAAAATATTACTTCACATAAAAACACCCACAACTATGTATGTTCTTTTATTTGGTGGATTTTATCTGTTTATTGAATGTATTATTTATTTTTCCATATCGAGAAGACTACGAGTTCATCGAGGAGCAGGAGTTCTACCCCGAGGTTCATCCATCCCCCTTTGCTGATCAAGGCAAGTCATCGACCATCTCTGTGGCAACAGTTGATCATCATTTGAGCCCATGTTTTAATAAATTATTGCTATAACTCATAGGTTAATATTGCATTAGTCCAATATCAAGCCTGACACTTATATTTATTAGATCCCCGTCCTTGTGTGCAAACCCAAGCCATGCTTATTGAGCCTTAACTCCTTGTCACTCTACTATAAAATATTAGCTAGTGCCCAATGTACCGGCACAACTGCTATAGGATAAAAAGAATGAGTCGTAGATAGCTGGATTCTGTATATGAATTTCCCCGTTATTCTTGTCTCTGGACTCTGTTGGAGTTGGCTAGGTTATAAGTATGGTGGGTTCCGGGTGCAAGCTCGGGCACTGGTTTGTCGCACCCGGGGCACTATAAGGACCGGTTTGCGGGATCTGTTGCAAAGCACTTCCGTACCAACCACAAGTCTAATGGGTAAGTCCTAACTGGAAGTATGGAATACTCCGGCTCGATGCACCATAGAGGAGGGGGCAAGGGGCTAGCCTGCGGGCGACTTGTACCGATGAGGCTCAAGGGGGGGTATGGTGGGGCTCCGATGCGTCGGGACACCATATGAAACCCATAAGAGGGTGCTATTGGGTCGGGGAGGACTATATGGAAGGTTTTGGCACGAGTTCCCGTGTGATGGGTCATCTCGTTACACTTCGGTGTAGGTGATGAGTGTGTGCCTTGTGGGTACAGTGGTACATCTCTGATCAGAGTAATTAAATCTTTTCGAAAAGCCGAGCCCACGGTCAAGGGCGGGTTGTGTGACTACTCGCAGTTAGTTTACAATTGTTTGAATGGTCGAGTTATTCATGGCACGTAAGGACTGTTGAGCGAGGTGGGGCTGACTGTACCCCTCGAGTTAGAAGATGATGATGCACACACACATGTTTACTTTTCCGTACTAATAAATTGCTCACATTTAAAGCTTTACAATTATGCTGCTTCCGCAAAACTAGCCACTATCTCCCTTGTTATTACCTTGCATTATATTTGCATTCGGTGGCTTGCTGAGTACATCTGTACTCACCCCGTTGACTTACACCATCAGAGTCAGTCTACTACGAGAAGGATGAAGGTCTGGAGTAGCGACACAGTCAAGGCGAGACTGGAAGGAGGCGTTCATCTAGGACCCTTGATTTTATTAGTTTCTCTTCATTTTCTTTCACTTTTGTATTAATGCGGTCTACGAACCATGAATGATTGCCCATATTGTACGTGGTCGCTTGATGAACGTCTTGTTTTATTGATTTTCTATGGAATTTCAATAAAGTCCTGATTTATTAAATCGGGGCGCGACAAGATGGTATCAGAGTCGACTTGACTGTAGGAAGCCAAACAGACCTGATCCTAGGACTTATACTTACTATATTTTCTTACAAACACTACTTATCCTCTCATCTTCTGAAATTTTCACCAAAAACTTTCTCTCTTTTGTAGATGCCGGTTCATACCATGAGCGGGACTCTTCGTGATGAGGCCGGATTCATCCGCGAGCTTCGCGTGCTCGTCGACTTCTTGGGGTTTCCCCATGAACCCGCGTTCCACGGGATCTTTCCCAATGCGAACGAGAGCTACTGCGAGGTCACGGTTGTGATCCGCCCCTCTTCCACGCAGCCACCCTTCTACACCCATGGAGTTGGAGGACCCTCATTCGTGGTGGCTAGCCAGCGAGCAGCTCTTCAGTCCCTCGCCGAGCTTTGACTGGTATACGACTACCACCTCCGCGACACTGTCTACCGCTTCATGCCCATGCGCACACCCGGGAGTCACCGCAGCATCTACTTCAGCCCCCTCACACAGAGCAACTCCGCCATCACCCGCACGATGAGACTCTTGGAGGCCATGGACAACCTCCACACGGAGGCCGTCCTCGACGCAGACAGCCAGCACGACACCATCGACTTCTACCGCCACACCTCGGAGAACCTGACCCGTGAGAATGCCGAGCTCTGTCGACAGCTTGAGCAGAACCCCCTGTTGACCCTCGAGGTGGAGGAGTTGAGGCGCCAGAATGAGCTCCTCCGCCAGGGCGCCATGGTCCACACCCAGCTCCGCCAGCAGCTCAAAGAGTTAAAGAAGGACATTGAGGAGATCGCGCCTCTTCCGCCTCGCAAGAAGAAACCCCTTCGGATCCCTACTGTGAGGCCCAAGAGGATCTCCCGCAGCGCACCACCCGCCGGACCGTCCAGCTCCTCGACCCCGACCATCTCCCACGAGCCCTAGATTGAGCCGTCCCCCGAGCTACCGTAGACGTAGTTTTACGGTTGTTTGTTTTTCATTTATGCTTGCTTGTATTACCATTCATGTCAAAACATAAGGCATGAATGAAGAAATAAATAAATGTAACCGCAAGAACGGTACCCTTTTGAAATAAAATATAAAGAGTTCGCTAAAATAAAAGTGTCTACTTTGAAAACTCCAGGATGCCCAACACTCAAGGTTCCGACGCTCCTCAGAACGGAGGAGATAATGGGAACTTGCCTCAGTGGGGAGCAACTGGGCAAAGGCAGGCCCCAGTCGCCAATCACCCCACTTTGGCCGAGATGATGGCCACGCAGAACCAGTTAGTTTCAGCTCTCCTGAATCAGATGCAACAGCAGCAGCAGATGCAGGAGCAGCAGGCTCATTTCTTCCACCTCCACTAACAGCCCGAGCTGCCTCGTCCCGCCGCACCAGCTCCCGCTCCCACCTCTCAGCTCTCGGAGTTCCTCCGAGTCCGCCCACCAACCTTCTCCAGCACCACCAACCCCATGGAGGCTGGGGATTGGTTGCGAGCTATCGAGAAGAAGCTCGATCTGCTGACCTGCACTGAGCAGGAGAGGGTGGCCTTCGCCACCCACCAGCTTCATGGTCCCGCCGCAGAGTGGTGGGACAATCATCGTGAGACTCTGCCCGAGGGCCACGCCCATACTTGGGCAGAGTTTTCGGCCGCTTTCCGTGCCGCCCACATCCCCGACGGTGTTATCGCACAGAAACAACAGGAGTTTAGAGACCTGCAGCAGGGGAGCAGGTCTGTTACAGAATACCTACACGAGTTCAACCGTCTGGCCAGGTACGCACCTGAGGAGGTCCGTACTGATGCGGCCAGACAGGCCAAGTTCCTCCGGGGACTGAAGGATGAGCTGTCCTTACAGCTTATCTCTGGAGATTTCGCCAACTTCCAAAAGTTGGTGAACAAAGCCATCATGCAGGAGACCCAGCAAAACAAGGTCGACCTGAAGAAAAAGAGGATGATAGCTTTCAGGCAGAACCAGGGAATGGCCCAGAGACCCCGCTTTGCTCCACCTCCACCAGCGCAGCAGTACCAACCCCGCCCAGTATATCGTCCGGCACCACCAGCCGCCAATGCCGAAGCCAGTCAACCTCGCCCCGCTCCCGCCGCACCAACCACCCCAGCTGCCCCGGCCAAGAAGCCGGAAATTCTGAGAGACAGGCATGGCAAGCCTATAGTATGCTTCAACTGCCGCCAGGAGGGACACTACTCCCATATGTGCCCTCATCCCAAGCGTGCTCAAGGCATCACTTCAAACCCCGCCGTCCGCGCCAAGGTCAACCACGTCACCGCTGAAGAAGCCCGGGCCGCCTCCGAGATTGTCATGGGTAAGTTTATGGTTCATTCATCACTTGCAGTGGTATTGTTTGACACCGGAGCTACACACTCCTTTATATCAACCGCTTTTGTGGAAAGTAATGTCCTGGACATAAGTGAACTACCCAGGCCAGTATTGATAGCTACCCCGGGCAAGCAAACCCTCGCCCATTCTTTTAGCCCAAGGATATGGGTAGATATCCAAGGCACGATATTTTGGGCCGACCCCATTCTAATAGAATGTCAAGGTTTGGATCTCATTCTAGGGATGGATTGGCTAAATAAACATCAAGGAGTGATAGAATGTGCCCAGAGAAAAGTGACCGTGACTAATGAAGAAGGGACTATCGTCACGTTCCAGATGCTAAGCATGAAGGCCGGAAGGACAAGACTACATCAGATTACCTTGGAGGAGATACCAGTAGTTAGTGAATACCCGGACGTATTCCCAGAGGATCTACCAGGGATGCCACCCAAGAGGGATATCGAGTTCAGGATCGACTTGGTGCCCGGAACCACCCCTATTTATAAGCAACCATACCGGATGGCCGCCAATGAGTTAGCTGAGATGAAGCAGCAGTTGGAGGATCTCGAGAAGAAAGGCTACATCAGACCTAGCACATCGCCATGGGGTGCTCCCGTCATCTTCGTCGAGAAGAAAGAAGACAAGGCAAAGCGTATGTGTATGGATTATCGCGCTTTGAATGAAGTAACCATCAAGAATAAGTACCCGTTGCCTCGGATCGACGATCTCTTCGACCAGCTAAAAGGAGCTACAGTATTCTCGAAGATCGACTTGCGTTCTGGTTATCATCAGTTAAGGATCCGAGAAGAAGATATACCCAAGACTGCCTTCACCACCCGTATGGATTATATGAGTGCACGGTTATGTCCTTTGGATTGACCAACGCCCCTGCATTCTTCATGAATATGATGAATAAGGTGTTCATGGAATATTTGGACAAGTTCATCGTAGTCTTCATAGACGACATCCTCATTTATTCCAAGGACCAGAAAGAGCACGAGGCTCACCTCCGGTTAACCTTAGGAAAGCTAAGGGAACACCAATTGTATGCCAAGTACAGCAAATGCATGTTTTGGACGGCAGAAGTAAAGTTCCTTGGACACATCATCTCTGCACAAGGAATCGCGGTAGACCCTGCCACCGTAGAAGCAGTTACGGATTGGCTGCCACCCACGAACGTATCAGAGATACGAAGTTTTCTGGGTTTGGCCGGATATTATCGGAGGTTCATTGAGAATTTTTCTAAAATAGCCAAGCCAATGACCAAGTTGTTGCAGAAAGGGGAGAAGTTTGAATGGACTCCTGAATGCGAGGAAAGTTTCCGCACCCTCAAGACCCGTCTGGTGTGAGCACCCATACTGACCCTACCCAATATCCGTAAAGACTTCCATGTCTACTGTGACGCATCTCGCCAAGGATTGGGATGTGTTCTTATGCAAGACGGGAAAGTTATCTCTTATGCCTCCCGTCAGTTGAGACCTCATGAGTTGAATTACCCGACCCATGATTTGGAATTAGCCGCCGTAGTGCACGCCCTTAAGATTTGGAGGCACTATTTGGTTGGAAATCGCTGTGAGATCTTTATGGATCACAAGAGCTTGAAGTACATTTTCACACAGCCTGACCTCAATCTGAGGCAAAGACGATGGTTGGAACTCATAAAGGACTATGACTTAGGTATTCACTACCACCCCGGAAAAGCAAATGTGGTAGCTGATGCATTAAGTCGCAAGGGATATTGCACAGCCATGATGATTCAAGAACACGCACCCTGGTTATGTAGAGAGATGGAAAAATTAAATCTTGGATTAACCACAAGAGCATATCTAGCCACCTTGGAGACTCGACCTATCTTGTTCGAACGGATCCGCGAAGCTCAATTGGAAGACCCGGATATAGCTGCCATTAGGAAGAACATGAGGCAAGGAAAAGCCCCAGGATTTTCAGAGGACGAGAACGGCACCATATGGTTTGGAACCCGGATATGTGTACCAGATAAACCAGAGATAAAGAGCGTTATCCTGAGAGAAGCCCATGAGACATTGTACTCCATTCATCCTGGCAGTACCAAGATGTACCAGGACCTGAAGGAACATTATTGGTGGGTCAGCATGAAAAGAGAGATTGCCCAGTTCGTCGCCGAATGTGACACCTGCAGAAGAGTAAAAGCTGAACACCAGAGACCTGCAGGATTGTTACAACCACTTAAAGTGCCTGAATGGAAGTGGGAAGAGATCGGTATGGATTTCATCACCGGACTACCAAAGACCCAACTTGGGTATGATTCTATTTGGGTGATCATCGATCGGCTTACGAAAGTAGCACATTTCATAGCCGTCAAGACGACCTTCAGTGGCCCTAAGCTTGCAGAGCTATATATGGCCCGGATCGTATGTCTTCATGGAGTACCCAAGAAGATAGTGTCCGATAGAGGAAGTCAGTTTACCTCTCGTTTCTGGAAGAACCTTCAAGAGGAGATGGGCACGAGATTGAATTTTAGTACCGCCTACCACCCTCAGACAGATGGACAAACAGAGAGGGTAAATCAGATATTGGAGGATATGCTTCGAGCATGTGTCTTGGATTTTGGAGCCACTTGGGACAAGAGCTTGCCGTACGCTGAGTTCTCATACAACAACAGCTATCAAGCCAGCCTTCAGATGTCTCCTTTTGAAGCACTATATGGACGTAAGTGCAGAACGCCTCTACTTTGGGACCAAACTGGTGAATCCCAAGTATTCGGAACAGACATTCTTCGTGAAGCTGAAGAGAAGGTACGGATCATCAGAGACCGACTCAAGACAGCCCAATCACGACAGAAGAGCTACGCAGACAATCGTCGCCGAGACCTAGCCGTTGAAGAAGGAGATCATGTTTACCTTCGAGTTACGCCTCTCCGTGGTACTCAACGGTTTAACATGAGAGGAAAGTTGGCCCCTCGATATGTTGGACCATTTCCCATTGTTCGACACCAAGGCGAAGTTGCTTATCAGTTGGAACTACCGCCCTCATTGGCTGGAGTACATGACGTATTTCACGTATCCCAACTCAAGAAGTGTCTGCGCGTTCCGACAGATCAAGTGGATCTTCAGTAGTTGGATGTTCAAGAGGATTGACCTATGTGGAAAAGCCTGTCAAGATATTGGAAGTCAAAGAAAGGACCACCAGGAGTCGGGTCATCCGCTTCTGCAAAGTGCAGTGGAGCAATCATCCGGTAGAGGAAGCTACATGGGAAAAAGAAGATGAACTCAAGGCACATCATCCTGAGCTATTCGAGGATTGATCCGAATCTCGAGGACGAGATTCTCTGTAAGGGGGATAGGATTGTAACACCCCAGAAATTAAAAAGGATTAAAATAAAAGAAAAATATTATTTAAATCATTTCTGGATTTATTTATTAAAGGAAAATCACAAAAGAACCCAAACAAAGCCAAACAGGGAGAAATACCCAAAATATGGACCTGAAAATTTTATGAGATGAACTAGAGACAAAAATATAATTTTAGGAATTTTTACAAATTTTTATCAACAGTGATTCAACCCTTAATCAAATATATGAATTACTGGAATTATTTTAAATCAGAAAACAATTTTAAATGCTTAGTGGGCCTCAACCCCGAATCCGCCCTCAGCCCAGCCCAACCCAACCGTAAGCCACTGACATGTGGGACCCGCCTGTCGGTGCTACTCCCCTCTTCTCTCACCCGCCCGCGCCCGCCCCGGTCCCACCCGTCAGCCTCAGCCGCGCCCCTTTCGCCCTCTGACATACGTGGCCCGCTTGTCGGCGCCGTTGGTTTCGCACTTGGCCGCTGACAAGTGGGGGCCACCTGTCAGGATCTTCTTCCCCGATGGAAAGGGATCCCCTCTCTCCCGCCGGCGACCCCCACCTTCCAAATCCGCCGCCTCGTGTCCTTTTTCGCCAAATTGACCGAGGGATCGCCTTCTCCGACCGCGGGGGATCTCATTCCACCAATAGCCACGCGTTTTCGCCACACATGGAAAGGATCCGATCCTTAGGAAAGTTCACCGGCGATGAGAAAAGGGAAACCTTCGGTTCCCTTCCAATTGGATGCTGGCGACCCCCCTATAAGAACCCCTCGCCCTCACCGCGTTCAGCCCACACAACCGTAGCCTGCTATAGCGTAAACAGAGCGCTGCCGCCCTCGTTTAGGTCTTTGGTTCTGCTTCAACTCCGGCCGCCGCTCGCCATTGATCCAGGCCCCTCTCGCCCTAGCTATCGCCACCGTCGGATCCGTCGTCGCCCACCCGTCCCCGGCATCCACTCGGTTGGCCGTGGATACCGCCGGATCGTCGTCGCCGTCGAGCCCCGAAGAGACCTCGCCGTCTACCCTCGCCGCCGACCATCGCCACTGCCCCGTCATCGCCGTCTCCGATACCATTGTGATCCTTACACTCCCCTGGTTCCATTTTAGCCAGTAGCCTAGGCGCTAGGCCCTCACCATCGCCGGAATAGCTCGCCGCAGTACCGCCGGCATTGGGGAAGAAGGGTAAAATTACCCCTTCGCCGCTTGCCGTGCCGTACGAGCTCTCGGCCGCTCGATCTGCGGTGAACGGCTGAGATTAGATCCCCGGTTGACTTAATCTGAGCCCCCGATCTGAGTCAAAGCGGTATCGCTCGCTCTCGGCCGTCGATCGCCACTTAAATCCCAGAAGTGATCTCGAGCGTCCACGCGTACCGGTTCGGTATGATTTAATCGTGGCCGTCCGTTTTCATTTAAGGGATCCCGCCTCACGCCTGGCCGCCGGATCTAGATCCAACGGCTCTGGATCGGCCGGTCCACGCGCACAGTGACGCGGTCCACCGTGGGCCTGGCTCACCGTGGACCAGAGCCCATTTTTCAGTTTAAATAAAATTCCAGAAATTGATTTAAACTTTGAAAATTCATATCTTGCTCATTTTAACTCCAAATTTCACCATTCAAATTTTGTTAAAACCAGAATATTATTCTCTACACATTAATGCCATAAAAACAGTATGTTACTGTTACCCAAAATATTCTTAATAAATAAATGAATAAAAACCCCTTAGGATTAAAATTAATAATACAGAAAATAAATTAGGAAAAATCCTAAAAAGTTAAACTTCACTGTTTTATGCAAAAACTCAGAATATTAAAATATTACTTCACATAAAAACACCCACAACTATGTATGTTCTTTTATTTGGTGGATTTTATCTGTTTATTGAATGTATTATTTATTTTTCCGTATCGAGAAGACTACGAGTTCATCGAGGAGCAGGAGTTCTACCCCGAGGTTCCTCCATCCCCCTTTGCTGATCAAGGCAAGTCATCGACCATCTCTGTGGCAACAGTTGATCATCACTTGAGCCCATGTTTTAATAAATTATTGCTATAACTCATAGGTTAATATTGCATTAGTCCAATATCAAGCCTGACACTTATATTTATTAGATCTCCGTCCTTGTGTGCAAACCCAAGCCATGCTTATTGAGCCTTAACTCCTTGTCACTCTACTATAAAATATTAGCTAGTGCCCAATGTACCGGCACAACTGCTATAGGATAAAAAGAATGAGTCGTAGATAGCTGGATTCTGTATATGAATTTCCCCGTTATTCTTGTCTCTAGACTCTGTTGGAGTTGGCTAGGTTATAAGTATGGTGGGTTCCGGGTGCAAGCTCGGGCACTGGTTTGTCGCACCCGGGGCACTATAAGGACTGGTCTGCGGGATCTGTTGCAAAGCACTTCCGTACCAACCACAAGTCTAATGGGTAAGTCCTAACTGGAAGTATGGAATACTCCGGCTCGATGCACAATAGAGGAGGGGGCAAGGGGCTAGCCTGCGGGCGACTTGTACCGACGAGGCTCAAGGCGGGGTATGGTGGGGCTCCGATGCGTCGGGACACCATATGAAACCCATAAGAGGGTGCTATTGGGTCGGGGAGGACTATATGGAAGGTTTTGGCACGAGTTCCCGTGTGATGGGTCATCTCGTTACACTTCGGTGTAGGTGATGAGTGTGTGCCTTGTGGGTACAGTGGTACATCTCTGATCAGAGTAATTAAATCTTTTCGAAAAGCCGAGCCCACGGTCAAGGGCGGGTTGTGTGACTACTCGCAGTTAGTTTACAATTGTTTGAATGGTCGAGTTATTCATGGCACGTAAGGACTGTTGAGCGAGGTGGGGCTGACTGTACCCCTCGAGTTAGAAGATGATGATGCACACACACATGTTTACTTTTCCGTACTAATAAATTGCTCACATTTAAAGCTTTACAATTATGCTGCTTCCGCAAAACTAGCCACTATCTCCCTTGTTATTACCTTGCATTATATTTGCATTCGGTGGCTTGCGGAGTACATCTGTACTCACCCCGTTGACTTACACCATCAGAGCCAGTCTACTACGAGGAGGATGAAGGTCTGGAGTAGCGACCCAGTCAAGGCGAGACTGGAAGGAGGCGTTCATCTAGGACCCTTATTTTATCAGTTTCTCTTCATCTTTATTCACTTTTGTATTAATGCGGTCTACGAACCGTGAATGATTGCCCGTATTGTACGTGGTCGCATGATGAACGTCTTGTTTTATTGATTTTCTATGGAATTTCAATAAAGTCCTGATTTATTAAATCGGGGCGCGACACTACTCCAGACCATCTTCCTCATAGTAGGCAGCCTCTGAAGTGTGTGTCCAATGGGTATGAGTACAAAAAGTACTCAACAAGCCACCGAGAATGCAATAATAATGTGAGATAATAACAAGGGAATGATAATGGCTAAAAGTGCGGAAAAGTACATTTTTCAGTTATAGCATTTAGTGTAGTAAAATTTAGTCATGCGGAATATTAAACATGAACAACATCATACCATCTAACTCGAGGAGTACGTTTTCCCTCCTCGCTCAATAGTCCTTACATGTCAAATCATCATGCACACTCATGAAAGTAAACTAACTGTGGGATGTCATGCAACCGGCCCTTGACCGTGGGCTCGGCTTTTCAAAAAGATTTAAACTCTAATCAGAGGTGTACCACTGTACCCACAAGGCGCACACTCATCCCATACACCAAAGTGTAATGAGATGACCCATACCATGGGAACTCGTGCCAAAACCTCAGAATGAAATGCTTCAATCGATAATCACCCGATCTAGGTTTCATCGGCACGCCGGGCCGCATCCCGGCTAAGATCGCACCACTTTTGTGGCACGTCGGTACAAGCCACCCGCAGGTGCTGCTTGACCCATCTCCAAGTGGTGCCTCGGATTGGAACACTCCATACCTTAGTTATGTCTTACCCACTAGACTTGTGGTTAGTATGGAAATGTATTGCAACGGATCCCGCAGACCCGTCCTTATAGTGCCCTAGGTGCTACCGACCAATGCACTAGATTGCACCCGGAACCCACCATGCATACGTTCTCAACCATAACTATATCACCAACAGAATTCCAGGGATAAGATAAATGGGGATCATATAGTGGAAATCAAATTGCTACGACCCATTTTTAACTTATAGCAATTGTGTCAATACATTGGACACTATCTAATAGTACTAATAATATGGTGACAAGGAGTTTAGTCTAGATAGCATGGCTTGAGTTGCACTCCAAGGTAGGGGATCTAAATAAATATAACGTAAGGCTTTCATTTGACTAATGCATGTACAGCTTATGTGTTTTAGCGATAGTTTAACAAAACTGGGTTCAATATGCTCAAAAGATTGGTTTGGTGACTTGCCTTGTTCAGCGAAGGGTGAGGGAGAAACTTCTGGGAAGTATTTCGGCTCCTCGACGGTGTCATAATCATCTCGTTGCATATAATAAACATTACATTCAATTAAACATCCCAAAAGCACACAATAAACATAAAGGTTTTTATTGGGTTAAAATACTTGAATTGATGTCATTAACCATTCTAAAATTATTATTTAAATTGTTAAGACAATTTTATGGAGTTATGGATTTTTCTAAAAGAATTCAGAATTTACCCAAATGTGCCTTTAAAAACTTTATTAAATAAAAATAAAATATTCAAAGTAAACCTATTGTTTTTATTGCATAAACATGTAGAGAATAAAATTATAAATTTTCTAGAATTTAAATGGTTAAATTTGGAGTTAAAATGAGCAAGATATGAATTTTAGAAGTTTAAAACCATTTCTGGAAATTAAATTAAATCAAAAACAGCCGCCGGTCCACGGTGAACCGGTTCCACCATGAACCCGCGCATTGTGCGCGTGCGTCGGATCGCGGATCGCCGTTGGATCGCGATTGGGCGATCATGGGCGAGGCGGGCGGTGTTAATCAAAATGGACGGCTGAGATTAAAAGATAGAATCGGTACATGATGGATGGCCTGGATTCGATGCGGGTTTTAAATATAAACGGATTACTCAGATTAAAATGTACCCCTTCATTGTGATCCGACGGGCTCGATTAAACCGAACGTGCGATATAATCTACACCGTCTGATCGCGATCGCATGGTCGTGATTGAATCCGACACAAGACGGGTACTCTGCCCGTGTTGGTCATCTTCTCTGGCAACGGCGAGCGGGCAAGTGGCCACGACAAGCGACAGCGGTCCTATCCGAGCCTAGAAATGGAAAGAGGATGACAAAGGGAACAAGATGTTACCATTGCGGACGTCTGAGGTAGTCGGGTTGCGGCCGGCGGCGAGCGGGGGCGACGAAGGATTTCGGGTCCTTGTCGGTGATGCGGTTCCAGTGGTCTTCTGTGGCGACGGAGGGATGGATGAGGTCGGGGTGGCGTCGGTGATCACACAGGTGCGGTCGCCGAGGGTGGAGGAGGACTCCGGCGATGGCGAGCTGTGGCTAGAGCGCGGGTGGCGGTGTGGCGTTAAAAGGGGTGTCGCGGGTGTTTCGTTCGGGTTCGTTCTAAGTGTTAGCGAAGGGTGAACATTTAAATGCCGCCAATTTAATGGGAGGGGGCCGGCGGGAGTGGATCACGGAGTGGGGTCGTTGGCCGGTGGGATTTGGGGGCGGTGGCATGAGGTGGACGATGGGTCCGATAGGTGGGGTCCACCGGTCAGCGGGCGCGGGGCGAGTGGCGTGGCAACGGGACACAACTGACGGGTGGGGCCGAGGCATCGGGCGCCCGCGTGGAGGGAGAGGGGGTGGCTGAGGACCAGGGCCCATCTGTCAGTGCGGATGTGGGGAGGGAGTTGGCTGGGTTGGCTGGTTGGGGAGAATGGGGGAGGGAGGCCCATTACTGTTTAAATCCTTTTTCGAATAAAAATAATTGCTGAAATTGGTTTAAATTATTTGGGTTGATTCCATGAGTGATAAAAATTTGTAAAAATTCTCAAAAATATATCTTGGCCTTGAGATCATATAAAAATTTTCTTAGCCTCTGGTTTGGACATTTCCTCTAGGTTCTAGTTCATTTGGGGCATAAATGGCATTAAAGGAATTTCCAAAAAATAATCTTTTCCAGAAAAATATAGTAAAATGTATTTTTTTTCTTTTAAAATTTGGGGTGTTACAATGTTAATACTCATCATCAGTTGGCTGACATTCTTACCAAACCCCTAGATCAATCTATGTTTGAGGATTTGCAAGGGGATTTGGGAGTTGTGTATCCTTTTTAGGATATTTTTAAGTCTTGTCTTTTTGTGTGAGTTCATATCATACACATTCATATATGTGTGAGTTCATATCATACACATTCATATATCACACTTTGAGCTTGCTTCTGTTAGATGATTAAATTGTTTTACTTGTTCTTTCTAGTATATGCCTTAGAATACATGTCGATGATCGTACTTTGCTTCAGTTCACATGATATATCTGATATCTATCATATGCATGGCTTTTATGCTTTAAAATTGAAAAATGATCACCATTGCTTCTGGTAACTAGCATATGTAGGTTGAATGCTTTTGCTATCTTTTACATGGTTTGTAGCTAGTTCCTTACTTAGATGCAGATATGCAACTTGGACATCTATATGCTTTAACATGGAAAATATGCTATAAAATGATAAAAATCAGAAAAATGAAAAATCCATGACTTTTATGCTTTAATGAAAAGATCCAGGTGAGTTTGCTGTGTCGCATTGCATTGTTCTAGACTGCTTACCATAGCACTTTGGTATGAACTAGGACATTGAAATGTATGCCAAAACCAATGTTTTAAGCTTCTGATGGTCCTATTCTGGCCTAGGCTTGACTTGGTCAGTTAGCATAAGGTTGACATGCAAATAACCCCTGGCACAAAAGAAAAAGGAAAGAAAAAGCATGAACATTAAAAAGATAACAAGTTTGTTGAAGCTCTTAGTTTTGGATCATGCTTGTCTTGGTAGATATTAGCTAGCTTCCGCACTTCATGCTTTACTTTGTCTGTTACCTAGAAAATTTGGTGATGCTTTTATTTAAAAAATCTAAAAATATGTGCTAATGACTTTCTTTGGATATTATCTTTTGCATTGATCATGTCATTTGTCATAGACAACATTTTGTGCTATACTTGCTAGATGTTGTAATTGCAGTCAATCATATCTGAGAAGAATGCTTTTTACAATCCACATGCACCCCAGTTGCATTCATTGCATATTTTGAGGGGGAGCTGCATTTTAGGGGGAGTTTGAGTTTGTGTCTCTTTTGAGTGCATTTAGTCTCACTTGATGAGTCCAATTGTAAACAAGGGGTAGAAATTTTGGGTTACTTGATCTTTTAGAAGGATTTAGGGAGAGTTTTGGCTTTCTCTGGGATTTGTTTTAGGGGGAGTTTTAGTCTATTTTGTATTTACTCTTTGGATACACTACTAGAAAACCCCCCTATAGCTACGTCATAGTAGTAACGCCATGTAAAAGCATCTCTACATCCACATATAAAGATGCTTGTTGACACGATTTTGAAAGCATGTTAGATTGTTACGATAATAGACACGCCATTGAAGTCATCTCAAAATGACACGACGTTAGACACGATTTAAAGCGTCATTATCACACAAAGACGTTGTAAAGTGTATCAAACATTTGTTTATAGTTAGGTACAGATGCTTTCTAACTTGATTAGAAAAGCGTATTGAATTGATACAAAGTTTAACATGTTGTCATTCCACGAATAGCATGTAGATTAGTCGTAAATCGTATCAAATAACCATCAATAGAAAATGACATGGACATAAACACGCTTTGAAGTGTCATTATCCTCTTGACACATTTTAAAGCATATCAAACAATTGTTTGTAATCGCGCCTCACTCTTTAGTCCCACCTCGCTAGTTTGAAGCAGTGTGAGTGGTGGGCTGCCTATAAAACCAGGTCAAGGGGCACACCTTAGCAGCACAAATCTAATGCGTTTTGCATTAGTATTATGTCAAGAAATAAAATTATGTTTGAAGTTTGATACACATATTAAGTAATGATTTATTTTATGGTTATTTTCTATAGATAACCATGTTGATTTCGGATATCCGGATAAGATTTTTTCGGATTTGGATGGAAACTATCCGATTCATTTTCATCCCTAGCCACGTCACGTGCCACATCATCTGACACGTCACGTTCCGCGCTCTACAAATTCGTCTCTATACTTATTACTGCGCAATAAGGCGTCCTTATAAAACGCATCTATATTATTAGACATGATTTGTATATGTATCTATAAATTGTATCTACATTTATTAACGTGAATGAAATGTCACAATACTACGTAACTACACCACTACAGATGTTTTATACATGTGTCTACTAAATTGTATCTAACTTTATAGATATGCAAATAACGTGTTTATAGACTGTCTCTTTCTTTCATAGCAACGCATAAATAATTCATATCTACAAGGTCTGACGCAGTACGTACGAAGACGCTTCTAACACGCTTTATGAACGCGTGTCTATATTGACATAGAGATGAAATAAAGCATGTCTACAACCTAATTCTGGCGTAGTTACAGGGGGAGTTTTCTAGTAGTGATATCCTTGTTGATATTTCAGAGATTGCACTTATTTGAAATTTTTGTTGTTTTCTCTTCTGTTTAACCATAATGACTATTTTCTAGCTTTTGTTTCGCTTTTGGTCATTAAGGTTAAACCTTTTATTTCATTTTCTCCCTTTTGTTATCTTGTGTTTTGATTTTCGTGTTTCCACATGTTTTGCAGGTTACAAAGCGTTAATGAAGAGGGTGTTGACAATGCACTTATCAAGGGGGAGATTGAGGAGCCATGTTGAAGATCATGGGCCTCATGGCTCTATAAGTAATGAGTGATTGTCAACAGAAGTCAACACAGAGACGAAGAGGAGACGAGATGTGTAGGTTCTTGGGCAGCGTGTGACTCAGGTACATGGGCGGTGAGCGACCGTCGGGCAGAGGGGCCACGAAGTCGACTGGCCCAATCCAGGTACATGGGCTAGGAACAACAGGGGATCCGCTGGTCTATTGACCGGGTTTGACTCAGGTAAATGGGCGACAAGCGATTGATGGGCTAAGGGAACCGCGGAATCGGGCCAGCCCAATCCGGGTACCTAGTGCAAATATGGAGGACGCTTTGTCGGTTTCAGCGTAAAACCGACGCACCAATTTGACCGTCTATCGGAGATCCGATAGTCCTGAAGCGAAGTCGTAGCTGATACGAAAGCTCCGTATCAGGACAAGCTATCCGTAGATAGGATTTTACTATTTTGATTGTTGGGCTCGTAGTTTTATTTTTTTGTTAGTATGTATTTTACCCTAGGAGTATTTGCGTCATTTCCAGTTTTTGAATAGCATGTAAAAAGGCATGTCTACCATAGGGTTTTATCAACTCAACTAATTGAAAAAATTACAGTTCCTTCTTTTTATCCAGAAATTTTCTCATGTGCATTCCCTGTTCCTGAGCCATCATTTTTGCTTCCATTTCCGCTCCATGTTGTAGCTGCTTTCTTAGGATTTCTTCCTGGTGCATCGGCTGACCAGATCCTTATTTCCCGTCGGGCGAATGAGTGCGAGGCCGGAGCGGCACTGCTCAGCGTAGTCGGCAGAGCGCAAGGCGCCAGCGCGTGGGAGTTTTTGGAGGCGCGGTTTTGGCTTGATCGCCGGGTGCATCCAGGCATCGTAGGCGGAGCGCCAGGGACACACGCATGGCTTCTCGATAAGGGATAGGCGGCGTGTGGCGCTATGGCATGAAGAGCATGTAGCATAGAGGGGAGCACAATGCGTAGGGCACATATTCGACCGTATGCATGAACAGGAGACATCGATTAAACAGTAACTTCTCGATTCGCGTGCATTGTTGTTTATTTCTTAATATTACAGAATAGATTAATTAGTTGTTAGCACATTTTATTTACTGCATTTATTCTGTCAATTTAAATGATTTAAATATTATGCTTGATCACATTCATGAACTGCCTGTGATTTGGAAATTATCTATATGCACTTGATTGATGATCTCTGATTTGGTGAAATTTTTATGGGGATGTCAATTGTTTTGTGAGTTATATTAATCTCCCTGTAAGCACTGTTGTGGTGTCTTTTCAATTAGGACACCGGTTGCTGTTAAGCTAGATTATTTTAGTGCTTATGATCTCTCATATTGTCGCATCATTTCATTATTGACAAGAGAGTGATAGCACTATTTCATTTTTGAGGCGCCCATTCACCCCCCTCTGGTCACAACTCTCGGTCCTATAGTAGTGCCATGGAAACTTTACTTTGATGGTTCGGCTTGCAAGAATGGCCAAGGTTTTAGAGTTGTGCTCATATCACCTAGTGGTATGTGTTTCAAGTCCTCGGACCGGTTAGAATTTCCTTGTACAAATAATCAAGCCGAATATGAAGCTCTGTTGCTAGGACTCGAATTTTTAAGCTCCATGGGTGTTAAATTTGTTCATGCATTTGCTATTAGTAGTTTAGCAAGTAGATAAGGGTGTCCAATGTTTCAATGGTTTGCTAAATAGCTACTTGGATAAATGTCTAGACATATGAGGAACCATGTTGAAGAGCATGAGTCTTATGCTCCAGATGTGATGAGTGAGTGTCAACGGAAGTCAAAGGGGAGACATGAAGATCTGCCGTGTCTCGGGCATGTGTGACTCAGGTATACGGGCAGCGAGCGACAGCCGGGTAGAGGAGTCGCGGAGTTGGGCTAGCCCAATCCGGGTTCATGGGCTAGGAGCGGTAGATGATCCACTGTCTGTTGACCGGGTTTGACTCAGGTACACGGGCTGCGAGCGATTGCCGGGCTGAGGAAGCTGCGGAATCGGGTCGGCCCAATCTGGGTACCCGGTGCGAAGATGGTGGATGCTTTGTCAGTTTCAGCGCAAAACTGACAACTGATGATTATCTTTATTTAGGATTTTAATATTCAGTATTTAAGTCAAAAATAATTGTTATTCGAGTCAGTTGAATATTCTAAGGGTATTTTACTAATTTTGAATTTTATTTTTAGAGTCAGTGTAATGTACCCTAGGGGTAAATTAGTCTTTTCCTGTATTAGTGGGCTGCCTATAAATAGGCCCCAACCCCCTAGGGTTAGGGTTGACTGTTTTTTCCATAATCAATCTACAGTCCACATTTTCTGTTCAGTCGCTATTCTTCTTCCACGAAAATTTTTCTCTGCGAATTTCGTCGTTGCCGTGATCTTTCTCCTCCAAAAGTTTTTTTTCGGCGTGTGTAGAGGAACGAACTAGCGGTGACTCGGGCGCGTGCTTTTTTACAGCAGCAGATGTGGCTAGGCACATGCTGCAGCCTAGCCTATGCAGCGCAGCGCGTGAGACCTGGCAGCCGAGCGGCTCAAGACCAGCCACGTGCAAGCAGAGTCACCGTTGTGGCAGCCTTGAAAGTAGCACGGCACGTTGCGGGGCCCATAGCGCATAGCTATTTTCCAACAAGGAGTGCAGTGCTCGAGCGGCGAGCTGTCAACTGCGCTCAGCTACAAGAGGCCTAGGCGCACACGAGAGCCGAGAGTCCAAGCTTTGTCTTTTGGATGGGAGTCCATGATGTGCTGGCCAATGGTTGCATCATCACGCGCGCCGCAAGCTGCAGCTAGACAGGGCACGGGTCTCAGCGATCGCAGCGTGGGGAAGAGAGGACTGTTTCTTCCAGAGATTTTTTTTCAAGGGATGAGGCGCGCGACATGCAGCACTGGCGGCAGTGCATGCGGCTGAAGTTGGAGGAAGCGGCAGACGCAGGTAAGTTTGATCTAATCTCCTATTTTTTAGCAAATATTAATTAATTAACCTGAGAACTTGTTTAGTGATTTCATGGTAATTTTCTAGCGGTTAAACCTGGTTAGTTCTCGGGTAATATTTTAATTAGGTAATTTTTAGTCTGCTTATATAAAAAATATTAGTCGCAATAATATTTTTTTATTCTAGATTTACGTGCTATATATTAGTTTTATTTCTGAATTAATTTCTGGATGATTCATGTTTTATTCACTTAATTAGTACTTTATTCTTAGATTGTGATATAAATATTTATTGATATATCTAGGTGTTTTCCTATGCACATCAAGTATTTATTAAATCATTTGTGAACACTGTTTATTTACTGCAGTTATTTTTTTCTAGTTTAAATCATTTTTAATATCGTAGTTAATATCGTTTTAATTAGGACAACGGTCATTTTTAGGATAGACAACTTTAATCCATGTAATCTGCTTTGCTACTGTTATTTGTCTGTCGAGGTGTGTTGGGTGTTGGGATTTGGTCATTGATTCGTAAGAATTTTTAGGCGCCCATTCACCCCCCTGGTCCCTACTTTCGGTCCTACCAGTGGTATTAGAGCAAGGTTAAGGTTTTTTCATACCTTAACCGGTTCTAAACCCAGGTAGTGATCATGACTTCCTCTGGTAAAATCCCGTCCCTTGAAGCTTTTGGATACACTTATTGGAAGACTCGCATGCGAGCCTATCTTATGATCCAGAGCTCGGATATTTGGGATATTTGTGCTCACCCTACTTTTACTACACTTCCTGTTGCTGAGCGTGATTCTCCTGATATAATCGTCCATCATCAAGACAATAGCAAAGCGGTGAACATTTTATTCTCTGGTCTAGGTCCTAGTGAGTTTGAGCGTGTTAGCCATCTCAACGCTGCTCGAGAGATCTGGGCTACCCTCCATGATGAGGACATCACTTCACATGATACACACATGGAGCCTCCACCTACAATTCAACTACAAGGACCAATCACACGCGCCCGTGCCCGTCGCTTGAACCATGAGGTTAATTCGTTCCTTAGCAACTTTGATTATATTTGTTTGGATGGGATGCTACTGAATACTAGTGATATTTTGTTGCTTAGGAACATGGGAGATGGAATAGGAGAGTTGGAGTTGAAGACGGAGCCGCACGGATGATTTGAAGTCAAGAATTCGCTGGTTCGGACTACATCGACCACCATTCACCAAAATGGGCATAACTTCCTCATACGAAGTTCGATTGGCGAGTTCTTGGACTTTTTGGAAAGCTGAGGAGAAGACGGATCTTTTGCCGTTGGTTTCACATCATTTGGAGTCTCGAGTCGACCTGTGTATTTAAAACAGTACTGCGTGACAGAACTGGGCCGTGTTGGCCATAATCTGAGTCTGTACGTCTTCTAGCCCACAGCCCAAGTCTGTTCCCCTTCCACAGGCCGCCGCCCTATATATTCTCACGCCAGCCAACTCTAGGGTTAGGTTTTGCTTTGTTGCATCTACACTATTGTGTTTAGATCCCGCCTCTTGCACCGGACAGATTGGCTGCTGCATTGGCGTTTGTGAAACCTCACCTTATCTTCGTTTGTCTGTGATTTGGCATTCGATTTGTATCCTTCCTGTTCTTGCTTGTGTTCTTGGGTTCGCTTGCAGGAATTAGCCTTCGTGGCGAGGTCAATCGCGTTCTGCGTGGTTGATAACCAACGGAGACAGTGGTGTAACGATTGCAAGGTTTTGATCCGCCGGACCGGAGCCTTGGATCGCCAACGTCGAGATTCTCCACCAACCCAAGTTTACCCTTTACCTAGCGGAAGATCGGGACCAATCCCCCATCACTCCAGGCACACCATGAGGGGACATCTCAAGTCAAGGATAGGCTCTATCAGACATACCGGCGTGAGTATGAAAATTTCTCTCAGAAGCCGGGTGAGACTGTTGAGCCTTTGTTTGGTCATTTTCAAACGATCACTAACAAGCTTTAGGCCAACAAGGACGATCATGATTAGCTAGTCTCAGATCATGAACAGGCGCTCAAGGTTCTTCATACCTTGGACCCTAAGATCTGGGAGATCAAGGTTTCTTATATTGTTGAGAGCGCTTCCTATGATACCTTGATTACCGTAGAGCTTTTAAGTAAGCTCAAGGCCTCAGAGGTTGATATCCAGTTAAGATCAAATCTCACTGGTTCTGGCTCAAAAACTCTGGCCCTTGCGACACCGTCTGCTTATCCTACTGCCTTGAGTTGTACTGTATTTTCTTTGATTTCTATCTCCGAGGATCAGCTTGATTCGCTAGGAGATGATGATCTGTGTTTGTTTAACAACCGGGGGCAATGTGTCTATGATAAACGAATGCTTAAAAGACACGACACAAAATCCGGATGCTTTGAGTGTGGTGATCTAGGTCATTTCATCGCCGACTGCCCCAAGCGTAAGAATTACAAGAAGGGAACCAACGGTAGCTCCTACAACGCCGGCAAGCACGACAACTCCACTTTCACAAAGGGCAAGCCCAAGACAAGATTCTTTCGAAAGGCTCGGAAGGACTACAGGCATGAGAACAAGAAGAGAGACAAGGCCTTCTTCGCCGACATGGAGAAAAGCTACTCCAAGAGATCTTCGTCTTCCTCCTCATCTTCGAGTTCAAGTGATGAAGAGTTCATGATCAAGAAGGGGAAGGACAGGGACCATCCGGCGGGCCTCTGCTTCATGGCCTTCGTGGACAAGCCGAAGAGTCGCTCGCGTCACATCCGAAGACCCCGCAAGAGATTCTATTCAATGGCTCTTGGGGATAAGGAAGAAAAGGGTTCCTCCGACAACTCCGACGATGACGAAGATGAAAAGGTATCTTCCTATGAATAAGAAGTTGTTAATTTACTATAACAAAACCATCAGGAGTTGAAGTATCAGGAGAAACTGCTTAGAGGGGCTAAAAAGAGGATAGATGAGCTTGAGATTGACCTTGCCATGGCAAATGGCAAGATTGAGAGTCTGTCTTCTTTCTCTTGCTTGGGTGGTAGTAGTGAGTGCCCTAACTGTGAGGTGTTGTTGTGTGACATGACGACTCTGAAGTCCAGGTACATAGAGAGAGTAGATGAGAGAGACGCTATGGTCGCTGAGCTTGAAAGCGCTCAGCTGGAGCTGAGAGATGCTCATGCCACTGTCGTCGTGGCTTGTGTAGACTGCCCATCCCATTTAGCTAGTATAGATGAGCTGAGGGCCAAGAGTGATGAGCAGTTGGGTGAGTTAGCAGGAGTGAGAGCTGAGTTGGAGCAAACTAAGCTAGAGCTTGAAACCTTTTCAGTTCCACCCACTGTTTGTGAGAACTGCTTGTCCCTGAGATTGGAGATGATCAAGCGAAAAGCTGAGAAGTCAGTTGAAGTTTATAGAGAGTGTGAGATCTTCTTGTCTAAGGTGGAGGTACTAGCTTCATTGAGAGAGGAGCTAGCGGATGTTCAGAATGAGAACTTTTACCTCCGTCAAATCCTGAGTTGGATTAGTGCCAGAGAGCCACAACTTGGCATGATGATCCAGCAGCTCAAGAGGCAGGATGGGTTTGGGGTAGGTTACACCTATACCAAGGCTGATTTTGAGAGTGCCATTAGCCGAGTAGTGAAGTGGAGTAAGATGACTCCTGAATAGAGATATCCCAAGACTCACTCCACTGAGTCTTTTCAGGTTAGTCAGCCCAAGGATGGAGTGTTCCAAGAACAACCTAAAGCTCCACCCAAGAAGCAAATATGGGTCCCAAAGCCTAAACCTCTCCACACTTCTCTTGATTCTTTACGTGGACCCTGTCACACCAAAGATTCTACACCCAACACCACCAAGCCTAAGAATTCCAAGCCTCAACCACATCCCAAGAAGCCTACCTATCACTATGAGTTTTGTTAGAGAGACGGGCATCTTGAGGAGTTTTGCTTCAGGAGGAAGCGGGTTGAGAGAGCAGAGAGAGCTCGAGGTGGGCAGGAGCAGTTCTACTAGCAGGGTGGTAGACAGAGAGTCCCTCGATGTAGAGAGAGGATAGAGGCTAGGCCACGTCATGTAGGTGGTGGTAGAGAAGACGATTTTCATGACCGTGCTCCGAAGGGTGGTTTTCGTTCCGGCAGAGCTCCAGATCGTTATGGATATGGTTTTGGACCTCGTGGTCATGATTTTAGGCAGAACAGAGGACAACACTTTGAGCCACGTTTTGGTCCAGACTCATATGATTCCTTCTACTTTCTTACTTACGAGCAGATGGCTCGACACTAGTTTATCTCTTTTGCTAAACCTGGTGTTGGACCATTTGCTCCCACTCATGACCATTGATCTTGCAGGATCGAGGACTGGAGGACGTGTGGATCATGGATTCAGGATGTTCTCGCCATATGATGGGACACCGCAGATGGTTCTCCAGCTTCTCTCCCCCGAGCTCCAAGGAATACATCACTTTCAGGAACAGTGGTTAAGGAAAGGTACAAGGTATTGGGTCAATTCGCATCTCCGATTATTTCTCTTTGAAGAACGTTTCTTTGGTTGGAAACTTGAATTTTAATTTAATTTCTATTTCGCAACTTCTTGAGGATGGTTTAGAGGTTCGCTTTAAGAAGGGCGTGTCTTCTGTTGTTGATTCTAGAGGATCTTTAGTTTGCCGAATCTTACCTTTCGGTAAGGTTTTTCGTATTGATTTCTCTAGTTCTTCTGGCCCTTCTCGTTGTCTGATGGCTGGATCATCCACTGAGATCTGGAAGTGGCATAGGATGTTAGGTAATTTGAGCTTTGATCTGCTGGTTAGATTGAGTTCTATGGACCTTATCTGAGGATTGCCTTATCTTAAGATGGAGAATGATCTAGTTTGTCATCCATGTCGTCATGGGAAAATAGTTGCCGCTTCTGATGCACCTGTGACTTAGATGATGACTTCGTACCCGGGAGAGCTGTTACACATAGATACAGTTGGTCTAGCTCGAGTACGCTTAGTCAGTGGGAAGTGGTATGCGCTTGTGATAGTTGAGGATTTTTCTTGATTCTCGTGGGTTTACTTTCTAGAGTCTAAGGATGAGGCTTTTTAGTATGTTCATGACCTGATTTTGAAGCTAAAGAACGAGAACAATGGTCGGATGCGAGCAATTCGTTCGGACAATGGATCTGAGTTTAAGAACTCTCAGTTCGTCAGCTTTTGTAGTGATCAGGGTCTTGATCATCAGTTCTCTGCCCCTTACACTCCCTCAGAGAACGGTGTTGTGGAACTAAAGAACCGCATGCTAGTTGAGATGGACAGGACGATGCTTGATGAGCATAGGACTCCTAGGCGCTTTTGGGCTGAAGCTATGAACACGGCTTGCTATCTAGCCAACCACATTATTCTTAGAGCTTACTTAGGTAAGACGTCATATGAGTTGTGGTTTGGCAGACAACCCAAAGTGAGTCACTTGCGAGCGTTTGGATGCAAGTGCTTTGTGCTCAAGAAGGGAGGGCATTTGGACAAGTTTGAGTCTCGTTTCTGGGATGGAGTCTTTCTTGGTTATGCTTTGCATTCTCGAGGCTTTCGTGTCTAGAACCTAGATTCTCAGCTGCTTGTCGAGACTTGTGAGGTTTCTTTTGATGAGTCCATGCCTTCACTGACTCCTTTTAAACTTTCTGGAGAGGATGAGCTTGGAGAGACCATCTTCAAGGAATATGATGACACTCCTGATGTTGATGAGGGTGGGCCCTCTGCACATCTTGCATACCCCACACCTTCGGAGGATGAGGACGAACCTCTAAACACTCCTTCTACTTCGATCGAGCCTCCTCAGCAGAGTCCAGAGGTGCCAGTTGCTGACTCCGGTGAGGTGACTTCAGATCACCGAGGATCCTGAGCAGTTCAGTGTGATCACCCCACAGAGCTCATCATCGGTGATATTACTGAGAGATCCTTACGTTCTTCAGTTGGTTCTCTTGCTATGTTTGCTGAGTCTACGTTTGTTGCTACTTTTGAGCCCAGAGACGTTTCTGACGCTCTTTCTGATTCAAATTGGATAAACGCCATGAAAGAAGAGCTTGAAAATTTTGTTCGCAATCGGGTTTGGACACTAGTTGAGCTGCCACCTGGATGCAACACCATAGGCACCTAGTGGGTGTTTAAAAACAAACAAGGTGAAGACGGGGTTGTGGTGCGCAACAAGGCTCAACTAGTTGCACAGGGTTTTTGCCAGAAAGAAGGTATTGATTTTGAGGAGACCTTCGCCCCTGTTGCCCGTCTTGAGTCCATTCGTATTCTTTTGGCCTTTGCTGCTTCTAAAGGTTTTAAGCTTTTTCAAATGGATGTCAAGAGTGCTTTTCTGAATGGGTATATAGAGGAGGAGGAGGTCTAAGTTAAGCAGCCCCCCAGTTTTGAGAACCCTAAGTTTCATCGACATGTTTTCAAGTTGCAGAAGGCTTTATATGGTCTGAAGCAAGCCCCAGGGCTTGTTATGATCACCTAAAGCAGTTTTTGTTGCAGAATGGTTTTTTAATGGGTTATGTGGACAAAACTGTTTTCTTGCTTAGAGTTGGCTCAGACTTACTGGTTGCTCAGATTTACGTGGATGATATTATTTTTGTTGGTTCTGCTAATGAGCTTGTGTCTAAGTTTTCTAAGCAGATGCACAGCGAGTTTGAGATGAGTCTCATGGGTGAGCTCAAGTACTTCTTAGGGCTCCAGATGAAGCAGACCAAGGATGGCATTTTCATCCACCAGGGTAAGCACACACGGGACATGTTGAAGAAGTTTGACTTTGGTGGAGAGCTAAAGCCTCAGATGACCCCAATGGGTACATCTGGCGGCCTGGCCAAGGATGAGAACGGCGTCAAGGTCAACGAGAGAGTATTGAGGGATGATCAGATCTCTACTATACTTGACTGTGACGAGACCGGACATTCAGTTTGTTGTGGGTGTGTGCGTGTGTTTTCAGTCTTCACCACGCGCATCTCACCAACAGGCTATCAAGCGTATTTTCACGTATCTTACTTATGCTCCTTATTTAGGTCTTTACTATTCTGCATCATCGTCTCTTGATTTATCTGGTTTTTTGGACAATGACTTCGGTGGGTGCCGGCTGGATCGCAAGTCGACTTCCGGTACTTGCCAGCTTCTTGGTTCTTCACATGTATCTTGGTCTTCTCGAAACAATCTGGAGTTGCGCTTTCTACTACTAAGGCTAAGTATGTAGGTGCTGCTAGCTGCAGCTCATGGTTGGTTTGGATGATTTCTACTTTGCGGGATTTGGGGTTGTTCTTCCCTTCCAGAGTTCCTTTGTTTTGTGATAGCACTAGTGCAATTTGTGTAGGGAAAAATCCATGTCTTCATTCAAAAACCAAACATATTGATGTGCGCTTTCATTTTCTGAGGGATCAATATGAGAAAGGAGTCATTGATCTTGTTCATGTTGATACCCATCAGCAGTTGGCTGACATTTTTACCAAACCCCTAGATCAGTCTACTTTTGAATGTTTGCGAGGGGATTTGGGAGTCGTGTATCCTTTTTAGGATACTTTGAGTCAGTTTTTCTTTCTTCTTTATTTTTTTATTGAATCTTTTTGTGTGTGTTCATATCATGCATAATCATATATCACATTTTGAGCTTGCTTCTGTTATATGATTGATCTTCTTTACTTGCTCTAGCTAGTATATGCTTTTGATTACTTGTCGATGATCATGTTCTATTTCAGTTCACATGATATGTCTGATATTTGTCATATGCATGGCTTTTATGCTTTAAAATTGAAAAATGATCACCATTGCTTCTGGTAACTAGCATGTGTATGCTGAATGCTTTCGCTGTCTTTTACATGCCTGGTAGCTAGATCCTTACTTAGATGCAGATATGCAACGTGGACATCTATATGCTTTAAACATGAAAAATGTGCTATAAAATGATAAAAATTCAGAAAAACGAAAAATTCATGCCTTTTATGGTTATTTGAAAAGATCCAGGTGGGTTTGCTTTGTCGCATTGCACTGTTTTGGACTGCTTATCATAGCACTTTGGTATGAACTAGGATGGTGTAATGTATGCCAAGACCAATGTCTTATGCTTCTGATGGTCCAGTTCTGGCCTAGGCTTGGATTGGTCGGTTAGCATAAGGTTGACATGCAAAAAAACCCTGGCAGAAATGAAAAAGAAAAAGTCTGAACTATTTAAAAAGATGACAAGTTTGCTGAAGCACTTTGTTCTGGACAATGCTTATCTTGGTAGATATCAGTTTGCTTTTGCATCTCATGCTTTACTTTGCTGGCCAACAAGAAAATGTGGTGATGTTTTTGTTTGCAAAAATAGAAAAATGCATGCTAAGGACTCTCTTTAGATATCATTTGTTGCACTGATCATGTCATGTATCTTAGACAATATATCTTTTGCTATACCTGTTAGATGTTGTAATTGCAGTTAATCATATCTAAGAAGCATGCTTTTTACACTTCACCTGCACCCCATTTGCATTCATGGCATATTTTGAGGGGGAGTTTGTGTCTATGTCTCTTTAGAGTGCATTTAGTCTCACTTGATGAATTCAATTGTCAACAAGGGGGAGAAATTTTGGAGTTTAAGGGACATTTTTGGTTTTCTCTGGGATTTATTTCAGGGGGAGTTTTTTTAGTCTCTTTTGCCTTTACTCTTTAGATATCCTTGTTGGTAGTTTTGAGATTGCACTTGTTTTTGAGTCTTTATTTTTGGTTAACCATAATGACCGTTTTCTTGCTTTGTTTGGCTTTTGGTTATTACAGTTAAACTTTTACTTCTTTCTATTTTTTGTTTTTGTTTTTGTTTTTGTTTTCATGTTTCCACATGTTTTGCAGGTTGTGAAGAAGGGTGTTGACAATGCACTCATCAACGGGGAGATTGAGGAACCATGTTGAAGAGCATGGGTCTTATGCTCCAGATGTGATGAGTGATTGTCAACAAAAGTCAAAGAGGAGACATGAAGACCTGCCGTGTCTAGGGCACGTGTGACTCAGGTACACGGGCAGCGAGCGACAGCCGGGTACAGGAGCCGAGGAGTCGGGCTGGCCCAATCTGGGTACATGGGCTAGGAGCGGCAGAGGATCCACTAGTCTGTTGACCGGGTTTAACTCAGGTACATGGGCGGCGAGCGATTGCCGGGCTGAGGAAGCTGCTGAATCGGGTCGGCCCAATCCAGGTACTCGGTGCGAAGACGGTGGACGCTTTGTCAGTTTCGGCGTAAAACTGACAACTAATGATTATCTTTATTTAGGATTTTAATATGCAATATTTAAGCCCAAAATAATTGTTATTCGAGTTAGTTGAATATTCTAAGGGTATTTTAGTAATTTTGAATTTTATTTTTAGAGTCAGTGTAATTTACCCTAGTGGTAAATTAGTCTTTTCCTGTATTAGTGGGCTGCCTATAAATAGGCCCCAACCCCCTAGGGTTAGGGTTGACTATTTTTTCCATAATCAATCTACAGTCCACATTTTTTGTTCGGCCACTGAGAAACCATGTTGAAGAGCGTGGGTCTTATGCTCCAGATGTGATGAGCGATTGTCAACGGAAGTCAAAGAACGAGACATGAAAACCTGTCGTGTCTAGGGCACGTGTGACTCACGTACACGGGCAGCGAGCGACAGCCTGGTAGAGGAGCCGCGGAGTCGGGCTGTCCCATCTAGGTACATGGGCTAGGAGCGGCAGAGGATCCACCGGTCTGTTGACCAGGTTTGACTCAAGTACATGGGCGGCGAGCGATAGCCGGGCTGAGGAAGCTGCGGAATCGGGTCGGCCCAATTCGGGTACCCGGTGCGAAGACGGTGGACGCTTTGTTACTTTCGGCATAAAACTGACAACGAATGATTATCTTTATTTAGGATTTTAATATTCAGTATTTAAGTCCAAAATAATTGTTATTCGAGTCAGTTGAATATTCTAAGGGTATTTTAGTAATTTTGAATTTTATTTTTAGAGTCAGTGTAATGTACCCTAGGGGTAAATTAGTCTTTTCCTGTATTAGTGGGCTGCCTATAAATAGGCCCCAACCCCCTAGGGTTAGGGTTGACTATTTTTTCCATAATCAATCTACAGTCCACATTTTTTGTTCGGCCATTGAGAAACCATGTTGAAGAGCATGAGTCTTATGCTCCAGATGTGATGAGTGATTGTCAACAGAAGTCAAAGAAGAAGACATGAAGACTTGCCGTGTCTGGGGCGCATGTGACTCAGGTACACAGGCAGTGAGCGACAGCCGGGCAGAGGAGCCGCGGAGTTGGGCTGGCCCAATCCGAGTATATGGGCTAGGAGCGGCAGAGGATCCACTAGTCTGTTGATCGGGTTTGACTCAGGTACACGGGTGGTGAGCGATTGCTGGGCTGAGGAAGCTGTGGGATCGAGTCGGCCCAATCCGTGTACCCGGTGTGAAGACGGTGGACGCTTTGTTAGTTTCGTCGCAAAACTGATAACCGATGATTGTTTTGATTTAAGATATTAATATTTAGTTTTTAAGTCCAGAATATTTGTTATTCGAGTCATTTGATTTTTCTAAGGGTATTTTAGTAATTTCGAATTTTATTTTAGAGTCAGTTTAATTTACCCTAGGGGTAAATTAGTCTTTTCCATTTATTACTGGGTTGCCTATAAATAGGCCCCAACCCCCTAGGGTTAGGGGGACTGTTCCTCTTAGCAATTAATCTACAGTCCACAAATTATTTTGGCCGTCTGTGATTTTTGATCTCCTATTTTGTCGCCGCCGTGATCTTTCTCCTCCGAAAGTTTTCTTTTCCGGCGTGCGCAGAAGAAGCAGTGCAGCAACGTGCCAGCGTGCGTAGGCAGAGACATCGACAGCTCCGAGGCGTGGCTTCACGGCGCAGGCGGGCCCCACATGCATGCCGGTAGGCTAGCTTTTTTCCTCTACTAGTTTTTGGCCTGCAGCCGCAGCTTTGCAGCAGGCACCGTTTTCTGCGCAGCGCAAGAGGCAGCCTTTTTGCTCACGGCTGTACATGGCAGCAGCAACTTTTCTTCCCTGATGCGACGGCGTGCAGGAGGAAAGAGCAGGAAGTGCAGCGTTTCAGCTTCACCCGGCGCAAGGCAAGCACGTCAAGTTGTGGGACCCGCGGCGACCTGGGTTTGTATTTTTGGCTGGAGGCATACGTGGCGCGTGCAGTTGGCGGGACCCGCCGGTGCGGTTTCTTTGTGAACTCCAGCGGACAGCAGGCAGGATCAGGATCGTTTGCGGCAGAACGACAAACAGATGAACGGGAAGACGCAGGTATGTTTTTTAATCTCCTATTTTTTAGCTGGTTAATTAAATCAATAGTTATCTAGTTTTAATTAGCAGCCAGATAATAATTTCGTAGTTAGTTTTTATATGGTAAAAATTTTATTAGTGCTCACATATTTTTTATTTAAATATTTTTAATCTGCTCATATAAAAAAAATTATTAGTCGCAGTAGTATTTTTATTCTAGATTTACATGAAATATTTTAGGTTTATTTCAGAATTAATTTTCGGATGATCCATGTTTTATTCAGTTGATTAGTATTTTATTTTTAGACCGCAATCTGAATATTTTAATATATTTAGGTTTTTTATATGTCATTAATATTTTTGAGAACATTTTTTATTTACTGCAGTTAATTTTATTTAGTTTAGTTTAGTTTTAAATATCATTTTATTTAAGACATCGGTCATTTTTAGGATAGAGAATTTTAGTTCCTGTGATTTGCTTTGCTACTGTTATTTGTCTGGTTAAGTATGTTTGGGTGTTGGGATTAGGTTTTATTGTTTCCTAAGAATTTTTAGGCGCCCATTCATCCCCCTCTGATCGCTACTTTCGGTCCTACACCCGCTATTCTTCTTCCACGAAAATGTTTCTCTGCAAATTTCGTCACTGCCGTGATCTTTCTCCTCCTAAAGTTTTTTTTCCGACGTGTGCAGAGGAAGCAACTAGCGGTGACTCGGGCGCGTGCTTTGGCGCAGCAAGAGACGCGGCTAGGCACAGGCTGTATCCTAGCCTATGCAGCGTGGCGCGCTTGACCTGGCAGCCGAGCGGCTCAAGGCCAGCCACGCGCAAGCGAAGTCACCGGTGCGGCAGCCTTGAAAGCAGCACGACACGTTGTGGGGCCCACGGCGCATAGCTATTTTCCAACAAGGCGTGTCGTGCTCGGGCAGCGAGCTGTCAGCTGCGCTCAGCTACAAGAGGCCTAGGCGCGCATGGGAGCCGAGAGTCCAAGCTTTGTCTTTTGCACCGGAGTCCACTATGTGCTGGCCAATGGTTGCATCATCACGCGCGTCGCAAGCTAGAGCTAGACAGGGCACGGGTCTCGACGATCGCAGCGTGGTGAAGAGAGGATTGTTTCTTCCGAAGATTTTTTTTCAAGGGACGAGGCGCGCGACGTGCGGCACTGGCGGCAGTGCATATGGCTGAAGTTGGAGGAAGCGGCGGACGCAGGTAAGATAGATCTAATCTCCTATTTTTCAGCAAAGATTAATTAATTATCCTAAGAACCTGTTTAGCGATTTCATGGTAGATTTTCTGGCGGTTAAACCTAGTTAGTGCTCGGGTAATATTTTAATTAGGTAATTTTTAGTCTGCTCGTATAAAAAAATATTAGTCGCAGTAATATTTTTTATTCTATATTTATGTGTTATATATTAGTTTTATTTCTGAATTAATTTCTGGATGATTCATGTTTTATTCACTTAATTATTACTTTATTCTCAGATTGCGATATAAATATTTATTGATATATCTAGGTGTTTTCCTGTGGAAATCAAGTATTTATTAAACCATATGTGAACACTGTTTATTTACTGCAGTTATTTTTGTCTAGTTTAAATCATTTTTACTATCATAGTTAATATCGTTTTAATTAGGACATCAGTCATTTTTAGGCTAGACAACTTTAATCCCTGTAATCTGCTTTGCTACTGTTATTTGTCTATTGAGGTGCGTTGGGTGTTGGGATTAGGTCATTGATTCATAAGAATTTTTAGGCGCCCATTCACCCCCCTCTGGTCGCTACTTTCGGTCCTACAACATAATTTCTACTTTTGATGGTTTTGAAATTTCACATGTGTCTAGAGAAGCCAATTCAGTAGCAAATGACTTGGCTCAACAAGCATCTAGTTACCAACTTAAAAGAGGTAGATTTTTTGCACAAGAGAAACCGATGCTTGACTTTATTTCACTACCCGAGTCAGAACACATCGGTCTGACCGGCCTGACAGGGCCGGTCCGACCGCCCAAACAGTGCCGGTACGACCGCCATGTGCTGTTCGTCCAACAACGGCTGGTCTGACTAGCCCTCTATGGCCGGTCTGATGGCCTAGTGTCAGGAACATTTAGGACATAGAGGGTAGGTTAAAATTTATGATTTGGACGCCAATTCGAGCAGGGATTTGTCTAGTACTTTAGGAAATCAGGAGGATGATTGGAGAACTCCAATTATTCAATATTTTAGAGATCCTAGCAAGCGGGTTGATCGAAAAGTTTAGAGGCAAGCGTTTAAATTTGTATTGTTAAATGATGAGTTGTATCGCTGAACAATTGATGGAGTTGTTGATAGCAAAAATGACATTAATTGTTAAGATTGTCAAAATATCAATTTTGGTAATTTGGGGCAAACACGTTTTCGTGTCAACAGGAGTACTTTTGAAAAGTTTGAATGTCGATCAATCTAGACTTGTTGTGGGTGAAGTACATGAAGGTCTTTGTGGTACTCATCAGCCGACCCAGAAAATGAGTTGGATGCTCAAAAGAGCGGTTTTTTATTGGCTGACTATGACTAACGACTGTTTTAAGTATTATAGAGGAAGTGAAGTATGTCGATGGTTTGGTAATATTCAGCTTGCTCATGCGTCTTTACTTAATCCTATTATCAAACTATGACCGTTCTGAGGTTGGGCCTTGGACTTCATCGGCCAAATTTATTCTTCCTCTTCAAAAGGATATCAGTTCGTGTTGATAGCTACGGATTACTTCACCAAGTGGACCGAGGTCGTGCCTCTCAATGACATGATGCAAAATGAGGTAATTGATTTCATCTTGAAGCACAATATACATAGATTTGGTATTCTCCAAACTCTCAATATAGATATCGGTGCTTCATTTGTTTCTAAAGAAGTATTTGATTTTGCTGAATCTTATGGTATAAAGTTGATAAACTCTTCACCATACTATACTCAGGCCAATGGTCTAGCCGAGTCTAGTAATAAAACTGTGATTAAGCTCATTAAGAAAAATATTGAAGAGTTTTCTAGACGGTGGCATGAAGTGATTTTTTAGGCATTATGGTCATGTAAAGTTGTGAAGCATGGCACCACCAAGATAAGTCCATATGAGTTGGTGTATGGACAACAGGCTGTTTTACCCGTAGAGGTGAATCTTGGCTCTTTGAGGTTACTTAAGCAAGATGGTTTATCGTTCGATAAGTATGAAACTCTTTTGAAGGATAATTTGGAAGAGGTGACCGAGAAAAGATTAAGGGCTCTATAGGTTATAGAAAAAGAAAAAAAGAGTGGCTAGAGCTTATAATAAGAAAGTGAGAGCAAAATTGTTTCAAGTTGGTGACTTGGTTTGGAACACGATTTTGCCTTTTGACACTAAAAGCCAAAGTTTGGTAAATGGTCGCCTAGTAGGGAAAGTCCTTTTAGAGTCGTTGAAATCGCTCCGTGTAATGCATATTTGCGAGAGTTTCTTCAAGGAGAGCGATTTCATAAGGCTTTTAATGGTAGGTATTTGAAAAAGTACTTCCCAAGTGTGCGGAAAAATGCTTGAAGTGTTGAAATGTTGATATTGAGCATATTGCCCTTAGCTCGTTGTGCTTTCGGCTCACTAAAGTTTGCAAAAACACATGGGGCTTGTGTTGATAGCAAAAAAATGGAATTAATGGTTAAAATTGTCAAAATATAACTTTTTGGTAATTTGGTTCGAAAAAATGCCAAGAGCATAGGCCGGTCCAACCGGCCATGTAAGCCCGCTCTAACCGGCCTGTTAGTTGATTTTGGGTCAATTTTATCTTTAATTAATTTTTGATGACTTGGATCTGTATCTAAGTCCAATTAAAGTCCAGACACGTCATGTCCAACCCCAATAAATACAAGGGCAAGACCGATTCAAGGGCTCTCTCTCCACCAAAAAAACCCCAACAGATCAAATCTATTGCCTTGAATCATACTTTTTGCCGTTCAATCAACTTTCTTGCCTTAGGTTTAGCTTAACATGTACATCTTTGCTGGTTCGCGCTATAAACCACCTCTCCTCCATGTCATAATCACGGTAAGCCTTGCCGATTCGCCTATGAATCATTTGTTTCATTAACGTAGTGAATTTATATCTTTTATAAGTTTTTACCGGTGATTCGGTCTCTTGGCCGAATTGCCTTATGTTTCTTAGTGTTTTTTGCAGTGTTTTATATCTTCGCCAAGAACTCTTGTTACAATCTTACCACAGCAAGTCAGTCACTGGAGTCCTGGAGATCATCTTCCAGGAGTCATTGGTCTGATCGGTAGTGTCATCCCGGTCCAACTGGCCCATGTCGTGCCATCACTTGATGCGCTGACACGCTGCGGTCTGACCAACAGCCTAAGGACGGTTTGACCGGGCATGGTGCAGAAGCCCTTTGGGAGTATTTGCGGCATCCTTCGGAGCCCTATCTGATCTGGTCAAGTGCCATCGGTCTGACTGACGGTGAGAGACTAGTCTAACCGGGGTGTGCCGGGTCATCATCACTATTGCTGACACCCGTCGATCTGACCGACCCTACTGTTTCGGTGCAATGAGCTTTAGTTTGGTTGGTTGATTGCTATTTTCCATACTTCAGTTAATTGGATAATATTTTGTATTATTTAATTGCCTAGCGACTCCATTTATTTCCCTTGTCACTATCTAGGGTCGTCTGAATGCGATGTCAGCATCGTGTTATGCTTAGGGGTTTACCTCTAAGTATCCACATAATTTTGGATCGTTGAATCGGCATTAGTGTGTTTGGCACTTTGATCGTCGTATTTTAGTGTCAACACGTCGCTCATCCTTCATGCGACGAAAGCAGATACCAACCAAGTGACCTACCCTCTTCTAACAAGAACAATGAAAAATCTTTTTGGGGACTTGAGCATTGGTCACTCGAACATTTCTCGCATGCTCTCTTGGAGTTTGCTTAGCAGCTTTCTTTGATAGAGGAGAGTCATTTTTCTTTGTAGGTTGAATGGGTTTCTGGCTTTTGGTGGAGTGTCTAGGTTGGCTTTTTCTTTTTCAAGAGTAGTGGATGGAGTGAACACAATTTTTCCCATCCTTTCTAGTGAAGTTCTCTCAAAACCCAACCCTAATGCTAAGCCAGCTTTGTTGGCTCACATCTTGGTTTTAGCCAAGAGAAAATTTGTCCTACCCTTTCCCTCAGAGCTTGCCCTCTAACAAAACTGAGTTTTTCAAAAAAGATAGTGTCGGTGGAACATTTAGGTTGCACATCCTTCGAACTCCCAGCACTCTCCAATCTAGACTCTAACACCTTAATATGCTTGTTTCTTAATTCAATATTTTCAAAAAGCAAAGGATAATTCAAACAATAATCTAAGGGAGAGGATCTAGAATCCTCCACAATGAGATTTTTCTCGCCATTCTCAATCCAATCGACGACTTGAGCGTGCACAGAATGTAGCTCAGCAAGCTAACTCATGACAACCTTGAAGTCTCACACTCGGCTTCATCCATCGAAGACCTAATGATGGCAAGATCAATAGAATAAGATTCTTACCTAGGTCTAAGTTCTTTCAACTCACGAATAGCTTTCATAAGTAACCTATCCTAACTAATCAGAGCGTCCTTCAATGTATCTACTTTGATGGAAAGCTGATCATAGGATATAGTTACCTCAAATGATTCAGGCTCGTTGTCATTGTCAGACTTGACATCAGCCATGAAGCAAAGGCTGGTGAAATTCTTCCCCTTCTTCTCATCCTTCTCTCGTTGTTCATTCTCATCAGAGTTGGTCTCCTCACATGACGTGTTGTCGATGTCGTTGATGGCCTCCATTAAATCTTTAGAAGCTTCTTTGGCTGCTTTCTTAGCCATTTTGTCACGATTCCTTTTGTGGAAAGTTTTCTTGTCTTTCTTTTGGTGTTTGGTGTGGTCACTCTCTTCTCTCCTCTTGAGTTTAGGACACTCAGCCTTAAAATGGGAAGAATCACCACATTCAAAACACTCACAAGAACCTCCTCTCATTTGATTCCATCTATCATTGTAGAAACATGTGAACTTTTTGACAATACGAGCAATCTCTTCATCATCTATGGTGCCCACTTGTTCTTTTGTGTCAGAGGCCAAGGAGGACAAGGCAAAACAACCCACAAAAGAACATGTAACAGATGTACTAGTTCCAACTATAGTGCCACTACTGGGACTAGAAACTAGTGCCATGCTTTACGACAGTGAGTTTCCTTATCCTATACGAGATGCCTTGGCTATCTCAGTGGACTTGAGCTTACTAAAGAGCCCATCACAGGTTAACGTGTCATAACCAAATGAATCATGAATGCTAGAGATCTTTACTTCCCATATGATATGATTAAGAGCATAGAGAAGTTTGATCACCTTATCATGATATGAGTAAGCCAAAGTTCCAGTGGAACGAAGATTGCTTATAATCCCATCAAATCGTGCAAACATGGCATCTATAGATTCACTAGGGCCTTGCACAAATATTTGATATTCTTGGTTGCAAGTGCTTTGGCGCCTAGCCTTAATCTCGGTAGAGCCCTCATGAAAAACAACCAATGTAGTCCATATTTCTCTAGCTATTTGGAAATGTTGAACCACGGCAAACTCATTCCTACTCAAACTTGTGAACAATATATTTCTTGCCTTGTAGTTGCAATCCTACTATCCAATCTATGTTTGAGTAGTTCGAGTATTAGGAATCACATACTGGGAATCCACAATATCCCAGATGCCACTTCCTTGGCATAGAATATAAGCCTCCATGTGCACCTTCCGGTAATAGAAATCCTTCCCATCTAACATAGGAATTTTCCCATGTCTCTCCATGATGCTAACTAATCACAAAAACTGGTTAAGGTCAACTAGTGATCTAACTGGCTCTGATACCAATTGTTGGACCAAAAAGGCGACTAGAGAGGTGAATGGGAACTTGAAAAATTATTCACTAAAAACTGACTTCAAAGGCGACCTTCGCTTGTCTCACTTTAGAGGTACAGACGACACTACAAACTTAACTTCAATAGAGTTGTACTTTGTAGCCCAAAAGATTTTGCTCAAGACTCTGGACACAGAAAACACTTTGAGTTTTCCTTCGCAATAGCTAGCTCCGCACATAGAGGTGCTTTGAGATAAGATTCACAAAAGGGGCTTCACTACAATGTACTATGACCTTCAAGAACTTTGCACTAGTGACTTGCACTAGGCTCCACAAAATAGTGCACGATATTAAAGACGCACCCCACGTAAGGGCTTCAAAAGAGAATTCACAAGACAGACTTCTCATAGTACAATCGCTAGTGTAGTTTGAAGCTTGGCCATCGATTACACAATAGAGCGCAAGTATTACTAGTGCTGATAAAGCGAACGATATCGCAACTTGTTAATGGATTTTCAGGGATTCACACAAGGTGAGAAATAATACAATGAAAAAAGTTACTCATAAATCAGAGAGTTGTTTCTTCTTGTGCAAGTAAAAACACAAAGAAACTCAACAGTACTCAATATACCCATGCATGGAATAAGAACAGTAGATACAAGTTCATGCAAAAATAAATGAAAGATTAGAGATCAAACAGAAATTTTATTGCAAGAACATGGAACACAAAAATCCTTCTCAAATCTGAGTACAAAGAGAGGCGTCTGGCCCTAGAACAAAAGATAAACAGAAGGTTCTAAAATTTGGTAAAGTGTTCTGGCTCATGTTGCCCTAGACCTCAGCCTACCCTTTCTTTTATAGCCTACTCAGACATGCGAAGAGACTACCATACCCCTAGGGTTTACAGATTCTCTACCGCACATAGTTATAGGGGTATTATTGGTAGTACTACTTTACACTTTATTCGAAGCTCTACACTGTCTCAACTTTATGCCTTCACTTCAATAGAATCTTGTAGCACTTACAATGTGCCTGAGTGACTTTGGTAGCAGCCTTCGCCTCTTCTCAGATACTTCGCTACTATGAAGCATTGTCTTCTAGTTTGACGGTTTTGATCCAAAGCCATCAAAGCTCTTGTCGCCTTCGCACCATTTCTTCGGAGTGGACCACCATGGATTCGCAGCCCTCCTATCTTGACTGACGTCCGTCCATGTACCGAAGCTCAACATAGTTGATACCATGACAAGTTATCCATACTTTGAAGTGTCCCTTTGAAATATGCCTCCGAAGTGCCTCCCTCTGGGGCACACCTTTAGTGTGCCTACTTGTCTCCGCTTAGTGACTTGTGTTCGAGACACTCCATCTAGAGAGCCTCCGAACATCCTTCGGACCACCCTTGATTTCACCCAGCTTCCTTGATCCTCCGGCACCAAGTCTCCCATCTATTCCTGATCCCTTATTGTTGACAATCAAGTTGCATCGACTTTTGACACATCATGAGACAAACGAACATGTTTTGCAGAACCCTTCGGTATTCACTGATCCCTTTGGTGAACCCTTCAGGTTAAACCCTTCGGTGCACACTTTGGTTCACATGCCAAATACCAACCCCTTCGGTAAGCCCTTCGATGCACACCTCAGTGCATAACTCCAAAGTACTGAACACTTTGGTAAACATCACTTTGAACACAATCACTTGTCAATCACTCATCATAGACAAAACCAAGGCACATCTCAATTTAGTTTCTCTTTATCCAATTTGAAAATTAATTTTAAAAGGTCTACTCTATATTAGTTAATTTCCTTCTTGTTGTTATTTCAAATTTACGAGATTAATATGTTTGAATTGAACTTTCAATGATTTCACATATTTTAATATAATTTTCCAATTTTTTCCTCCAATTTACGACACCAAAAAGAGTTTTATCACCACACGCTTGACGAATCCAACTTTCCTATATTGGCTGTAGACATCAAATGAGTCTATCAACTTATGAATTTTTTAACGCTCTCACTAAATATAATCTAGATAATGAGATTATTATAGATAGATACATATTTGCAGCCGTATACATTGTAAGGAACCATATTTACCTAGACCTCAAGTTTGAATAGTTGTTGAAACAAAATCCATATATAATATGGCTTACTCTTGAACAACACCATGAACACATAGATCAATAGTGGCTATGACTATCTATGATTGGATATATATATATATATTGGCTACTATTAGACCCCCATAAAGCTAGATCTTAAATATGTTTTGTTGGACCGAAACAGGCGACTAGAGGGGGGTGAATTGGAGCTTTTGAAATTTTGTTCTACTAAAGAGTCTCCGAACACACCCTTCGACGTGTCTGGTTCAGAGGTATCGAACACACTCCGAACACAGGCTTCGAATGGGGTAAAAGTTCGAAGTTTAGTAGACTTCACTCACACTCAGAAACCCAAAATGCACTGAACTCCATAAAGATAGTGCAGGCTCCGCACACGAGGTGCCTTCGAGCAGGCTTCGCACTACTATACTTCGCCCAAGTACGTTTCCCTCGAAGAGCTCCGAACAGATACTCCACACTAGTAAATAGTACTAGGCTTCGCACTTTGGATTGCTATAAATAGACATAAAACTGACTGCAATGAGGACTTCGGCTATGAGAGGGGAAGAGGCCTCGAATAGACGCTTCACAAAGTGCTTCGCTAGTAATCAGTGAGGACTAGCCTCCGATTTACACAGAGCGAACACACCAGAGTTACTCACAGAAATCGCACATATGAGAGACAAAACACTTCGTTCAGATGAACATGGAGTAAGAACTCAAGTTTGGACATAGAAAAATGAAACGTGGGAAACTCTACGCACACAATGCTAAACACAGATACAAGTTCATGCAATCAGTGAAAAACAAAACATAAATTTCATTGCAAGAACAGAGAACACAAAACTCATAAGTTCAGAGAACACTTCATGGTGGTTGGGCAAGGCTACAAGAAAACCAGAAGGTTCTAAACTAGAGTCCATAGTGTTACCCTAGACCTCAGCCTGCCTCTCCTTTTATAGGCACTACTCTGACTTGCAAATATACTATAATACCCCTAGGGTTTACAACATTTTTGTCTCTGGCAGACACGGGGGTACAAATGGTAGTCTACTTTATTGGAAGCTCCTTTTGTCAGCTTCGCAGGGCAGATAGTATCAGCCTTTGCAGAGCAGACATGATCAGCTTTTACAAAGCGGAATCTTCTAGAGCCCCCTTCACACATGAAGTGTGCAGAGGCTTCGGGGACATGCTTCAAACCCGAAGGCCTTTGCTTCACTAAAGTCAGTCTTCAATACATTGATGGTTTTGAGCTAAAGAAGTCAAAGCCCTTGAGCCTCCGTACCATCACCTCCGGAGTGGATCACCATGGCTTTGCAGCTACACCAAGATCGAACTCCGTCCGTCCATGTACTGAAGCCATGCATGGTCGAAGTACTTCAAATCATCAATACTCCAAAGACCCACCTTCAAAGTATCTTCACCACCTTCCAAAGTCCCTCCTTCGTCCAACGCCTCTGCATGAAGCATTTCCATAAGCACCCCTTCATAGTGTCTCCACCTAGAGCACACTCCCGAAGAGCCTTACCTGGATCATTCCTTCGATGCACCTTGACTTCTGATAACTTCGTGAGGTGTTCTTCCAAGTGTCTCCGTTTGGAGCATACTTGGAAGTCATTCCTCATTCCTGAGGACTTCGTCCACCAGGCGAGGCACTTCGAAGGGGGGCTCCAAAGGAGTAAGGAAAATTTATCTTTTACTCTTTTCATACTAGTATAAATGAAACACTAGGTTCCTTCTGAACTTTCTATTTTAAGTAGTTAGAAATTTAAAATACATTAGTTTACATTATTATCCCTTTTAGAAAGGCCATTATTTCATTAAAGTTCATTTTAAAATGTTCTTAAGATAAATTTCAGAAAGTTAATGACTTTATTTTCCTTGGTTCAAACCAAATCAAAACCTATATGCCTATTGTATGGATTTTGGATTGTTTATTGAATGTTATGTTTATTATTCATATCGAAAAGACTACGACGCCACCGAGGAGCCAAAGTATTACCCGGAAGTTCCCCCGTCACCTTTCGCTGAACAAGGCAAGTCACCAAACCAATCTTTTGAGCATGTTGAACCCATGTTTTACTAAAACTATCGCTAAAACACATAGGATATACATGCATTAGCCAAATGAAAGCCTTATAATATATTTATTAGGATCCCCCGACCTTGATGTGCAACCCAAGCCATGCTATCTAGCCTAAACTCCTTGTCACCATATTATTAGAACTATTAGCTAGTGTCTAATGTATCGACACGATTGCTATAGGATTAAAAATGAGTCGTAGCGATTGGAATCTACTCTATGATCCTCGTTATCCTTATCTCTGGATTTCTGTTGGTGATAGAGTTATGGTTATGAGTGTATGCATGGTGGGTTCCGGGTGCAAGCTAGGGCATTCGTCGGTAGCACCCCAGGCACTATAAGGACCGGTCTGCGGGATCCGTTGAAAATACACTTCCGTACTAACCACAAGTCTAGTGGGTAAGTCCTAACTAAGGTATGGGGTCTTCCAAACTGAGGCCACCAGTTGGAAATGTGTCAAGCAGCACCTGCGGGTGGCTTGTACCGACGTGGCGCAAAAGGGGGTGCGACATTAGCCGGGATGCAGCCCGGCACGCCGGCGAAACCTAGAACGGGTGGTTATCGCTTGGAGCATTTCATGCTGAGGTTTTGGCACGAGTTCCAGTGGTATGGGTCATCTCGTTACACCTTGGTGTTTGGGATGAGTGCATGCCTTGTGGGTACAGTAGTACACCTCTGATCAGAGTTATAAATCTTTTTGAAAAGCCAAGCCCACGGTCAAGGGCGGGTTGCGTGACATCCCTAGTTAGTTTACTTACAATGAATGTGCATGATGATTTGACATATAAGGACCATTGTGCGAGGAGGGAAAACGTACTCCTCGAGTTAGATGGTATTATGATGTTCATGTTTATTATTCCGCATGATTAAATATGACTACACTAAATGCAATAGCTTAAAAATGTACTTTTCCGCACTGTTAGCCATTGTCCTTCCATTGTTATTATCTTGCATTACTATTTGCATTTTGCGGTGGCTTGTTGAGTACTTTTTGTACTCATACCTATTGGACACACAATTCAGAGGATGCTTACTACGAAGATGGTCTGGAGTAGCAACCCAGTCAAGAAAAAAGATCCTGAAGAGAGCGTTCGTCATGCAGTTTATTTTTATTGTTTATTTTAATTTTACTCTTATGTAATAATGTGGTCTGTGTACCACGAATGTTTGCCGTATGTACGTTGTCGCATGATGAACCTCTTGTTTTACTATTTTTCTTTGGAAATTCAATAATGTTCTGATTTCGATAAATCAGTGCGTCACATTCATCTTCAAAGATAGTATGTTCCATATCGTGCTCACTTGCCTATTCAAAAGAAGAGCTAACTCAAGGGGTTGTTTCATCAAAAGTCACATCACATGAATCGATGACAGTATTAGTTTCCAAATTATAAACATGATAAGAATGACCATGGGTAGTGTATCCCAAAAAGATCTCGTCAGAAGAACGCGACTAAAATTTGTCCAAATTTCGACGTTTTTGGATAAAACATCAACAACCAAATACTCGAAGATGAATAACTTTGGGTTGTCTCCCAAAACGTAAATCATACGAAGTCAAGTTCAAGATTGAGCACAAGAAAATTCAGTTTGAGATGTAACAAGTGGTGTTCATGTCCTCAGCCCAAAACTTTTAGGTGTTCTGTGCTCATCGAGCATCGTCCTTGCCATCTCAACTAAAGTGCGGTTCTTTCTCTCAATTACACCATTCTATTGAGGGACCCACAGAGCAGAGAATTGATGTTCTATACCATGCTCCATGCAAAAGTCAACAAATAGACTATTCTTGAACTCAGTGCCATTATCACTTCGAATGAACTTCATTGCACCAGGGAGTTCAGTAAAAAGTCTCAAATCTATGCTTTGAAAGTGTGAAAACACTTCATCCTTGCTAGATAAAAAGAAGACCCAAGAGTAGCGAGAGAAATCGTCGACAATGACAAGGACGTACCACTTGCTACCTAAATAACTAACCCAATAAGGACCTACAGTGTCCATATGAAGAAGTTCTCTAGTTTGTTTTGTCATCTCCATAGAGACGAGTGAATGCGAAGTAGTAATCATTTTCCCATGTCGACAAGGAGCGCAAACTAAATTCTTCTCAAATTTGAACTTGGGAAATCCTCGGATCAGACCTAGGGCACTCAAGCGAGCTAGCAACTCAAAGCACATATGCCCTAGTCTCCTATGCCACTTCCAGAGCTCAGAAGTAGAATGTGCAACTAAGCAGTGAGAAGAACCAGATGACTCAAAGAAATCAGATCTAAAAACTCTCCCAACTATAAAAATCTTGCAAACCAAAATGTCATCTAAATTGAGTACTTGCGAAGTATCGCGATGAAAACGCACTTTGAAGCCCTCATCAAGCAACTGGAACACAACGAGCAAATTGTATCCCAAATTTTCAACCAAAGAAACATCTTTGAGAGTGAAATTTGAGTTGATTCTTACCACACCTTTAACTTTCACTCTGCTTCTTCAGTTATTGTCGAAGGTGATTTGCTCCTTTAGCTTGGTTGTAGTGAGGTTGGAGAACCATGATGAGTTCTCGGATTATGGCGCGAACAACTAGAGTCCATGATTCACATGTTCTCCAACCCTCTGTCTGGCGCCTACATAACATGAGACACCCTCGATCGCTTAGTGCTAGGGTAAGAGAAAAAATGACGAGGTATCCAGCGTTGAGAGACACGAGGAGTAGCAAAAGTGACTGTGAAACCAAGTTGAGATGCACCTTGGTTTCAAGGCTGTGATGAGTGATTAATAAGTTTCCTTCTCTGGATGAAGGGGTCCCTCCGAAGGGGTTCAGAGGTGTTTCCCGAAGGGTGCGGATTTAGCTGGCTGCAGTTGTGCAGCTGAGTGTGCCTGTCGGAGGGGGTCCGGCAGAGCACGATGACTTGGTGGTACCGAAGGGATCGGTACTTTGGGCGGTACACTGGAGTGTGTACCGAAGGTTGTTTACCAGAGAGGTCTCTAGTGTACTGGAAACACTTGATTATTTGTCAGTGGAAGCTTGATGCCAGCCTAGTGGGGAGCTCGGTCACGAAGGCTACGTGGGGTCGAGGTCGATCCTCGGGTCAAGGTATGCCAGGCGAAGGAAGAGAATGCGGAGGGTGGCTCTGGCTGAAGGTACCCCGAGGTGAAGTCCTTGGAGGCGAGGCACTTCGAAGGATGCTCCGAAAGGAGTAACATCGGAGTATGGTGGACGAAGTCATGAGCATTGAGGCAAGGCATTCGAAGTGTGCTCTAGATAGAGGCACTCGACGGGATACTTGACAAAGGTCTCGGAAGTCAAGGTGCATCGAAGGCATTGTCCCGATAAGGATCTTTGTGGAGTGTGCTCGGGGTTGAGACACTACGAAGGGGTGCTTATGGATATGCTTCATGTGGAGGCCTTGGACGGAGGGAATTCGAAAGGTGGCGAAGGTACTCTGAAGGAGGGGCTTTGGAGTATGGATGACTTGAGGTACTTCGGCCATGCATGGATTCGGTACACGGACTGACGGACTTCAAGCTGGGAGTAGCTGCGAAGCCGTGGTTGTACACTCCAGAGGTGATGGTGTGAAGGCTCAAGAGCTTTGATGGCTTTGGCTCAAAACCGTCACAGTATCGAATGCTGACTTCGGTGAAGTGAAGGCCTATGGGTTCATGCTTGTCACCGAAGCTACTGCACACCTCGCGTGTGAAGGGGGCTTCAGAAGACTCCAAATGTGCAAAGGCTGATCGTGTCGGCTATGCAAAAGCTGATTCTGTCTCCTCTATGAAGCTGACAAAAGAAGCCTATAGAAAAGTAGACTACCATCTGTACCCCCTTGTCTTGCTAAGACAAAAATAGTGTAAACCCTAGGGGTAGAGTAGTCTATTCACAGGGCTGAATAGTGCCTATAAATAGTGAAGGCTGGCTAGGTCTAGGTAACACTTTGAGCAGCCAGTTCTAAAACTCCAGAGCTAGCCGCCACACCCATGTACTCAGTCCCGTGAGTCTTTTGTGTTCCTTGTCCATGTAATGAAATTTGCATTCTATTCTTCATCTATTTCTTGAACTTGTATCTTTGTTTTGCACAACATGTGTTGATTTCTCTGTGATACACTTTGTTATGTTCTGACCTGAGTGTGTGCACTATTTATTTACTAGAGAAGGGTTTTAGTGTTCTGTGCATGCGAAGTGTGTGCTGTTCAGTGTGAGTTCGCTCTATGTAAACTGAGGCAACTCCTCACTGTTACTAGCGAAGCACTGAGTAGAGTTGTGCTCGAGGTCAGTTGTCTTTCCTAAGCAAAGTCAGTTTGGTCTGCCTTTATACCTTCGGTATACGAAGCCTAGTACTTGTTGCTAGTGCATAGTATGAAGCCTGTTCAAAGGCACCTAGTGTGCGGAGCCTGCACTATCCTAGCGGAGTTGGGTTTTTGGTGTGAGTGAAGTCTTCTTGACTTCAAACTTTTTCTCTTGCGAAGACTGAGCTCAGAGCCATAAAATACCTCCGAATCAGACATCCGATGGGTGTGTTCGAAGCTTGTTCCGTAGGAGACTGGTTTAAAATAGAAGGCTAGCTTTAGCCAGAAATTTAAAAGCTCCCATTCACCCCCCTCTGGTCACCCTTTATGGTCTAACAGTGGCAGTAGACTTTCTACGCACAGGAAAAGTAGAATGATGCAAAGTACGAGTTCTACCTACATGATGGAAGCCATACAAATGACGAGGTCTCCCAACCTGTCGAGGTAAAAAGCCACTAATATGTGGTCTATCACCATATGAGACATGGTGTACACCACGACGGGCAAAACCACTCAATCGAGCATGGGAAGCCTCGAAAATAGGTCGTGAGTAAGAAATAGACTCATGCATACCTAGAGAAGGGTGATGCATGTCCTGAAAACTCAACGCCTGAAAACGTCGCTCATCCTTAATGCGACGAAAATAAAACCCAATCAAATGACCCACCCACTGGCAATATGAGCTATGAAAGACTCTCTTGCGGGTACTCACATGGGTCATAGGAGCAATACTCACAGGCTACTTGGGTTTCTGTTGAGGGTTTTTCTTGGGTGGAGAAGGTGGAATTTTCTTGGGAGGCTAGGTAGGTTTCTTGGCTTTTTATGAAGTGTATAACTAGGCTCTCTCTTTCTCTAGGGTAGTGGGTGAAGTAAATACAAAGCAAAACCACCTAGAAGAACACAAGTGCCAAATGAGCTTGGTTCTGCAGTAGTGCCATGGCTAGAGCTAGAAACCAGTGCCAAAGGCTGAGGCAAAGAGTTTTTGTTCCCACCGAGAGATGCGTTGGCAATCTCTGTGGACTTCAGCTTGCTGAAGAGTTCATCACATATCAAAGTGTCATATTCTGTGGACTCCTCAATGCTTGATATCTTCACTTACCATATGCTACGATCAAGAGCATAGAGAATCTTGATAGCCCTATCATGGTCATTGTAAGCAAGCGTCCCAGTGGACCACAAGTTACTCACTATTGCATCAAAGCGTGAAAACATGGCATGTATAGATTCGACAGGGCCTTGCACAAATAGTTGATATTATTGAATGTATGTGCTCTAGTGCCTAGCCTTAATCTGTGTAGAGCCCTCAAGAAAAATAGTGAGTGTAGTCCAAATTTCCCTAGCTGTCAGGTGTTGTACCCTATCAAATTCACTTCTGCTCAAGCCAATGAAAAGTATATTTCTAGCTTTGGTGTTAGAATTATACTGAACCTTTTTTGCCTGAGTAGTGTGAGTCTCAGGGATGGAGTATTGTGAATCCACAATCTCCCATTTTGCATTTCCTTGGCTCAGCAAGTAAGCCTCCAGGCGCACCTTCCAGTATGCAAAATCAGTTCCATCGAATAGAGGTGTTTTACTAACTCTGTCCATGTCACCAAAAGATCACAAAACTGGTTAAGTTTAACTGGTGATCTTAACCAAGCTTTGATACCAATTGTTGGACCGAAATAGGCGACCAGAGGGGGTGAATAGGAGCTTTTGAAATTCTGTTCTGCTGAACAAGCTTCGAACACACCCTTCGAAGTGTCTATTTTAGAGGTATAGAACACACTCCAAACATAGGCTTCAAATGGGGTAAAAGTTCAAAGTTCAGTAGACTTCGCTCGCACTGAGAAACCCAAAAATGCACTAAACTCCATAAAGATAGTGCATGCTCCACACACGAGGTTCCTTCGAGCGGGCTTCGCACTACTGTACTTCGCACAAGTACGTTTCCCTCAAAGAGCTCCGAACAGATACTCGACACTAGTAACTGATACTAGGCTTCACACTTCAGTGTGTTGTAAACAGACACAAAACTGACTGCAATGAGGACTTCGGCTATTAGAGGGGAATATGCCTCGAATGGATGCTTCACAAAGTGCTTCGCTAGTAATCAGTGAGGACTGGCCTCCGAAGTGCAGACAATATCAGCCTTCGCATAGCAGATATGATCAGCTTTTTCAAAGCGAAATCTTCTAGAGCCACATTCACACACAAAGTGTGTAGAGGCTTTGGTGACATGCTTCGAACCCGAAGGCCTTCGCTTCACCAAAGTTAGTCTTCGATACATTGACGGTTTTGAGCCGAAGCCATCAAAGCCCTCGAGCCTCCGCACCATCACCTCTAGAGTGGATCACCACGTCTTTGCACCTACACCAAGCTCAAACTCCATCCATCCATGTACCGAAGCCATGCATGGTCGAAGTACTTCAAGTCATCCATACTCCGAAGACCCACCTTCGAAGTATCTTCACCACCTTCCGAAATGCCTCCTTCATCCAAGGCCTCCGCATGAAGCATTTCAATAAGAACCCCTTCATAGTGTCTCCACCCAGAGCACACTCCCAAAGAGCCTTACCCGGACTATGCCTTCAATGCACCTTGACTTCTGATACCTTCGTCAGGTGTTCTTCCAAGTATCTCCATCTGGAGCATACTTGGAAGTCTTGCCTCATTCCTGAGGACTTCGTCCACCAGCCTTCGAAGTTACTACTTCGGAGCCCCCTTCGAAGTTCCTCACCTCCGAGGACTTTGCCTCGGGGTACCTTCAGCCAGAGCCATCCACCGCACTTTCTGCCTTTGCTTGGTGCACCTGGAGCCGAGGACCGACCTTGACTCCACGTAGCCTCCATAACCGAACTCCCCACTTGCCTGGCATCAAGCTCCCTGCTTGACCTAGGTTCACCTACTACGAAGCGTCTCATCGCCTCCGAAGTCACCTGCACACCACCGACAAGCAGACAAGCATTTCTAGTACCCCGGAGACCTCTTCGGGTAAGCATCCTTCGGTACACACTCTGGTGTACTGCCCAAAGTATCGAGTCATTTGGTAGAGACTTCTCATCGTATTCTGCCGAACCCCTCCAATAGACATGCTACGCTGCAACAACTACAACCAGCAAACATCGAACCCTTCGGTAAAACACCTCCAAACCCCTTCGAAGGGACCCCTTCGTTCAGTAGGTAAAACTTGTCAATCACTCATCACAGACTTGAAACCAAGGCACATCTCAACTTGGTTTCTCATGTTTCTTGTTCATACATGGTGGGACAACCATCTCATGGAAGTTTACCTAGTAAACACTAGTGGCTACATCCATCAATCATTGTGAAATAATTTCATTATATAAAGTATCATGTGAATGTTTATGGCTTCATAGAATATTAAATCATATACAAAATCTTGTGTTATTGATTCCATTGAATTATCTACAATTATCTTGGAAGATAATGATGTTTGTGTAGCACAAATGTAGGCATTTTCATGATTTGCAAGCATTACCGGGAGTATCTCCCTAAAGGTTCAACATGTACATATATGTTATACTCTTTTCTTTTATGAGTTTTATATATTTTCTCATAAAATTTTTTAATGTGGTAATATCTACCCAACATTATATGTACCATATTCCAATTTTTCCCTAAAAGGGTTTTTGTAAGGAATTTAAATATTGTAGTAATAATTTCGCAATTAATTTATAACTTTTATATAGAAAGGTTTTATTATAAGTGCAAATCATATGTTGTATCATTTTCTTCTTATTTTCTCTACAGGGGTTTAAAGGAGTTTTAACAACATATTATATTTATTCTCTCCTGTTTTTCCCACATTTTTATGAGGAATTTTGTTCTCTTTTTGTGAAACCAAGTGAGGTCGCACTATGGTTTTTGTCTGTACGATGAGTGATTTACAAGGTTGCTCGATCTGAAGTGATGAGCTGGAGTGATGAGTGAGTGATGGTTTCATTGCATCGATGGGATCGATGTGTGGATATGGATTATGCCGAGGGGATCGGTGTCCGTTGCGTCTCTTGCTTTGGCTTGTGTAAAGTGTGTAGGGTGGAGATGCTAACCAATTGTCAACGGCGGGTGATCAAGGGTCAAGCAGGTAGCTCGATGCTAGAGGATCAAGGATTCTAGGTGAAGTTAGATATGATCTTAGTAGTGCATGAGGAGATAGAGAAAGTCATGGACAGACGGATGGTCGAGACAACGTGAGGGTCTAGTCAGCGAAAGAGAGGCCAGTGTGAGTGATCAGGCGGCTCGAGGGGATCGAGAGCGGGAGAGACTTGCTGGTGGTCGAGTTCGCGCATTGGCGTCACATGTCGGCGATCGAGGAGGCTTTGTCGATTTTTGCTGAAAACCGTCGCATCAGAAAATGTTTTTAATTCCAGTAATTATGAGTTTATTTTTTTCCTGTTTTGTCGTCTAGATTAAGTGTAATCTTTTAGTATTTTTCAGAATTCTTAATTTTGAAAAAATATTAAAAGAATAGGGTCAATGATTTAATAAATTAGGAGTTTGCATAAATGGATTTTTTCAGAATTTGTAAGTCTGAAAATTCATTATGTCAATTAGGTAAATAGCTAGAACTTTTACCCTAATGGCATTTAGGAGATTTCTTTAATGGGGTTGCCTATATAAAGGACCTAAAGGCCTAGGGTTTAGGTGACTCTTTCAGCAAAATATTTTGGGGGCTACCAACTACAATTTCTATTTTGTTCTAGCCTTTTTGTGGTTCTTAATTTCGTGCTTACTGTTTATCATCACCTCTGTGTCTGTTCAAGCGCAGCTAGCGCATCCATCCAGGAGCTTCTAGCGCACGTCCTATTCATCCTTTTGTGATTGACATTTGGAGCTGAGTTTTGAATTGTTTTTATGATGTTTTTGGACCTGAGTTCTTCACAAGTTTTGTTGTACAAGTTTCCAGGGTTCCATTTTTTAAGTTAGCAAAAGTTTTTGACCACTGCTACATATATTTTTATGTCCAACAAAGTGCCTAAAAAGTTCTAGAAAGTTCTGATTTCTAGTGTTGAGTTCTGTTTTTAGTCTCGATTCAATCTTTGAGATGATTTTTGATCTTTTTTTGTACTTTTTTTGGACCTGAGTTCTACATAACTTTTGTTTTCCAAGTTTCAAGGGTTTCATATGTGAAAGTAGAAAAAGTTTTTGACCACTGATGAATATGTTTGTCTGTCCAATAAAGTGCCTAAAAAGTTCTAAAAACTTCTGATTTCTGCCAAGTTGTGTTCTGTTTTTAGTCTGGATTCAATCTTTGAGACGATTTTTGATCTATTTTGGTTCTGTTTTTGGACCTGAGTTCTGCATAACTCTTGTTGTCCAAGTTAAAAGGGTTCCATGTTTGAAGATTGCAAAAGGTTCTGAACACAACTACATATAGTTTTCGGCCCACTTTAATGAAACCACAATTTTCTTTTCACTTTGGGAGGTGTTCATTTTGAAGCTGCAACTTTCTTAATCCAGTAAGTAATCTACCTTGAAATTAAATTCAGCCAACCTCTTTATTGTTCATCATCTTGGTTGTGTCATGGGGTGTTTTACTTTGCTGGATGCTACTGTTCTTTGTCCAGTTTTCTGTTCTATTTCTTGAATACTCTCAGCGCCGCTAGGAAGATTCATCCGATCTTTGTTTTTTTCAGTTTCTATTTATTTTACAAAGTCTCGTCATTGTTCATGATTATCCAACAAAGGCTATGAACAAAGTACTTTGTTGGATCAATACAATGGACAATATTTATCTCTGTTCTTGAAGAACACATGCGCAACCACTGATGTATTTGTCTCACTGATTTTGTAGTTTCACTTGGTATGATTTCTTGATGCTTTTCTTTGGTTGAGTCATCAAGTTTGGCAAATATCATTTCAGAAGGAGTAGCTGATTTGCATGGTTCTATGATTGTCAGTACTACAATTCTTATCTGAAAAAGTATTTTGCAGAAGGTTTGTTGTTTGGTTCAAAAACTGTTGGGGGGAAATACTTCATCCCGAGGACCTTCAAGATCAAGAGACAAAGACAACTCATGCAGTTCTAAGACAGAGACTTGTCTCCATCTTGATGAAGTTTCTTAGCCGAAGGGTTCGTCTGAACCCCAGTTCGAAGATACCTTTCGAAGGCTCCGTGTCTACAGTGGGAAATAGCAAGACTGACGGGACGTCTGCCTTATCTATCTTCTTCGGACATATTTTACTATTTTACCCCTATTCGGGGTACCGAATAGTTTCCACTATGTCGGTTGTAATTGAGGGGTAAAAATGTCTTTTCCTTAGAGTTTTACCTATAAATACCCCCTTTTTTCACCCTGTAAGGGGCATCGAATACTCAGATATTCAATACACAACATCGAACTACTTCGAGCTATTATCCAATTGGGAGGCTTGAGATAGTTTGCTTCACAAACTCCTTGTTTGTTAGTTCTTAATCTTAGAGAAACTGTTAGCGTAATCTTTTATGCCAACAGTTGGCACCGTCTGTGGGAAACTTAGTTCTAAAAGCTAGTTCTCCGCCGCTGACTACACTTTGAAGAGCACTTGTGGAGGGAGTTTTAGAGTGTAAAGATTCCGTGCACCCTTCGGTAAGGGGCTTCCTAGTGTAGCTCGAAGGCCTCTTCTCGCCTTCCCAAATCATTTGAAGTCTTTGGTCTTTGGACCTTAACTTCGTTAGCCATGCCTCCCAAGCAGAGCTTAGCTACCGATCCTCCCCGAAGGTCCCCTCAAACCAACGGTGCAGGACCCTCAGTCATTCCACCAACTCCTGAAGTGGTCATCAGACCTCGACCACCCAGAGGTCTCCATGTAGCTCCCTCGGTGCTTCGAACTGATTACCCCAGTTCCCAAGACCTAGAGATCCCCTCCGGAGGAGATGAAGACCTTCCTGAGGACGCGGCTACCCGGGTAGCGCGGCTTTAGGAGGAAGTATCAAGGTGGAGGCAAGAGGCTTCAGATAGACTTTGCCCTCAAGCCTTCACTCCTATTCCGGAGGTGCCTCAAGACGATGGTCCTGGTAATTATCCTGAAACTCTTCGAGTCCTGGAGGAAGCCGAGAACGCATCCTTCGACGATGAGTCTCCACTACATCCGGACATGCAGAAAGTGCCCTTCGACCCCAGGTTCAAGGCATCAAAGTTGCACAAATACTCTGATGGGTCCGATCACAGAGAGTATGCCTACAATGCAATCTTCGGGAGGGGAATGCTAAACAAATTCGGAGCTGTAGCACATCATAACTATTTGTGTCTCAAAATGACCACGCAAAGTGGATTCTCACTATTTCAGGAGACCAAGCTGTAGCCCGAAAAGCGGAGTATGGCCATGGTCCACCTCTAGACCCTCGGTAGGTGAATAGTGTGTTGGAGCACTCGGAGGAAGCTTCGGGGTCTTCAGACCCCTCGAAGGGCCCTTCCCTAAAGCCAAGCTCGAAAGGTGATGTGATCACGAGGATGATCCTAAAAGATGGCAAGGAGTATCCAATCCAATTTGGCAAGGGGCTACCTTCGGAAATATCTACTTCGCTGGAGGAAGTAGTTAAAGAAAACTTAGATATCTTCACCTAGACTGACGAAGATATCCCCAGAGTTGAACAGAGCATCATCGAGCATTGCTTGCTTGTCAACCCAAAGGCTATGCCAGTGCGCCAGGCGCTCCGTAAGTTATCAACAGAAAGGGCAGACTTCGCCAAGGTGGAGGTGGAGAAGTTGCTAAGGGCAGGAATTATCAGGGAAGTAGCCCACACGGAGTGGTTGGATAACCCCATTTTTGTCAAGAAAAAGGGCTCCAGCAAGTGGCGCATGTGCATCGACTTCACGTCACTAAATAAAGCATGCCCGTGAGACCCCTACCCTATGCCCCAAATAGATCAGCTTGTGGATTCTACGGCTGGCTCTAAATTGTTAAGCTTCCTAGACGCATAATTCGGTTATCATCAGGTTTGGCTTAAGCACGAAGATGAATCCAAGACAAGTTTTATAACTCCTTCTAGAGTATTTTGTTATGTTCGAATGCCTTTTGGCCTACGGAATGCTGGGGCTACCTTCTCACGTCTTATAGCTAAGGCTCTAGGTCAATAGATAGGCCGAAATGTCGAAGCCTATATGGATGACATTGTAATAAAGAGTGCTGTAAAGCACCATCATAGCCTAGACTTAGCTGAAACTTTTGAGAGCCTCCGAGCATGTGGAGTTCGCCTCAACACTGAAAAATGTATATTCGGGGCGCAAGCAGGAAATTTGCTAGGGTACTTAGTTTCGAGTAGATGAATCGAAGCTAGCCCAACGCAGATAAGTGCACTGCAAAGAATGGCCCCACCAGAAAATCTGAAGCAGGTCCAGAAGCTGACGGGACAGCTCGCAGCCCTCAATAGATTCCTGGCCAGATCATTAGAACGAAGCCTCCCAATTTTTAAAGATCTAAAGGGGTCCGAAAGTTTCAAGTGGACGCCGGAGTGTTAGAATAGCTTCGATGACATTAAATATTATCTCGAAAATCTTTCAATGCTTACTGTGCCCCTCCCAGAAGAAACTCTCCTTCTTTATCTTGGAGTAGCGGGCTCTGTATTAAGTGCAGTGCTGGTCAGGGAAGTTGAGCTTAAAGGAAAACTAATGCAGAACCCAGTCTACTTCGTCTTAGAAGCTTTGTCCGGAGAAAAGACAAGATACTCCGAGCTCGAAAAATTTGTTTATGCTTTGGTAATGGCCTCGCGGAAGCTAAGGCATTACTTCTTAGCACATAATCTCATCGTTCCTACCTCGTATCCCCTTGGTGATATGCCTCGTAGCAAAGATTCCATGGGTAGGATCAGAAAATGGGATGTCGAGCTAGCCCCCTTTAGTATTTCCTTCATGGCAAGAACAACTATCAAGTCCCAAGTCATAGCTGACTTCGTGGCCGAATGGTATCCATCCGCAGTTTGGGCTCCGAAAGAAACCTCCGAAGGTCCGTGGACAATTTTTTCTGATGAAGCCTATAAGGCATCTGGCGCCGGAGCTGGACCTGTGATAATATCGCCATCAGGGCAGAAGGCCATGTATTTTGCAAGGCTCAACTTTAAGACCACCAATAATATAGTAGAATACAAAGGGATCCTGCTAGGCCTCCGAAAGGCAAGGGCACATGGAGCAACATGGATTATAATAAAAAAAATTCCCAAGTCATCGCAGGGCATGTTGACAAGAGCTTCCAAGCCAGGAATCCACATCTTGCAAAGTATTTAGAAGAAATATGCAAGACCGAAGCAATGTTTAAAGGATATTCTATTCGAAGTATCCCCCGAGCAGATAATCAACTTGCAAATATTATAGCGAAGGCTGTAGCCGGAGCATTGGACGTCCTGAAGGGCGCTTTTTTCAAAGAACTCATCAAGCCTACGATGCATCAACTACCCTCCATGGAAGTCCTTTGCATCCTAGTCACCGATTGGCGGACTCCGATAATGGATGTTGTGCAAAATAGCGTAGTCTCGTCAGAAGGTCCGGATTTCGAAGGCTCCAAGCAAGGGCTCAAAATTATGAACTTGTCAACGGAATATTGTACAAAGCCAGAGTTTGTTCTTCCCTACTCTAGTGCATCTCACAACCCGAAGGCCAAGATATACTTCGGCGGATTCACGAAGGCTTATGTGGCAGCCATCTAGCTCCCCGTGCTCTAGCAGGAAAGACACTTTGATAGGGGCTCTATTGGCCAACAATTGTAAGAGATGCAGAAGAGTTGGTTCGAACCTGCCAAGGGTGCTAGTGGATGGGTAGGCGGAGCCACCGTCCACCGACACCTCTTCAAGTAATTGCTTCGATATGGCCAATGGCGCGATGGGGAATGGATCTCATCGGCCCTTTTCCAATGGCAAAAGGCAGCTTGATATTTGCGGTGGTAGCAATCGAATATTTTTCTAAATGGGTCGAAGTTGAACCCCTAACTGCTATCACTTCAAGAAATGTGCAAAAATTCTTTTGGCAGAATATTATTTGCAGGTTCGAAGTGCCTAGGGATTTAACTGTTGATAACAACACTCAATTTGACGTCGAGCCCTTTAGAGAGTTTTGCGAAGGCCTGAGCATCAAGTTATGCTTCACATCTGTTCTCTACCCCTAATCCAATAGAGCCATCGAGCGGGCCAATGGAAATATTCTCTCCGGTTTGAATCAAAGGATTGTCGGGTTAGCTAAGGGGTTGTGGACTGAAGAGCTCCCTAAGATTTTATGGTCCATTCGGATGACTCAAGCTAGGTCCACGGGCTTCACCCCATTTAGGCTGCTATTTGGAGATGAAGCCATGACTCCTATGGAGCTTAAAGGTGTATCCCTCCGCGTAACGTAGCCTGGGAATGACGATGAAAGAAACACTTCGCTAGACTTGTCAGAAGAGACAAGGCTTCGAGCTGTCGCCAATCTGACGAAGTACCAAGACAAAACGAAGGCATGGTATGACCCAAAGATAAAAGTTAATGAGCTTAGGCCAGGTCATTTAGTGCTGCGAAGTTTAATAGCTCCGGGGAAGCTAGAAAACAAATGGGAAGGACCATATATTATCCTACTCTCAGGGCGCCCCGGATCGTTTAAGTTAGCTAATTTAGAAGGGGAAGAGTTGAAGCATGCATGGCATGCAGAGCACCTTAAATGTTATTATGCTTAGGGGATCCTTGTAATCAATTGTAAAAGTACCTTTCTAAGTTAAATAAAGATGGAGGTTCGAACTATGCTTACTCTTCAAATATTCCTTACACCTGGTGGACGCATCTGAGGAACGGAGATGATTGCGAAGATAAGCATATTTCTTTAGAACCCAGCAAAAAGCCTTTGAACCATCGGTTCAAGGATTCCGTAAAAGAGCTGAAGGTGGCCAAAGCCTATGGATTCTAGGTTCTGGCTTGTTAGGATCCGTAGAAGAGTCTAAGGACTTTAAAAGAACAGATTTCCGGCCTCCCGTTTTGAAGTATCTGTAAAAGAGCCATAGGTGGCCAGCCTACGGATTCTAGGCTCCGTCTTGTTAGGATCCATAGAAGAGTCTAAGGACTTTAAAAGAACAGATTTCTGGCCTCCGGATTCGAAGTATCTGTAAATGATTCGTAGGTGGCCAGCCTATGGATTCTAGGCTCCATCTTGTTAGGATCCGTAGAAGAGTCTAAGGACTTTAAAAGAGCAGATTTCTACCTCCGGGTTCGAAGTATCTGTAAATGATTCGTAGGTGGCCAGCCTATAGATTCCAGGCTCCGGCTTGTTAGGATCCGTAGAAGAGTCTAAGGACTTTAAAAGAATAGATTTCCGGCCTCTGGGTTCGAAGTATCTATAAAGAGCCGTAGGTGGCTAGCCTACGGATTCCAAGCTCTAGCTTGTTAGGATCCTTAGAAGAGTCTAAGGACTTTAAAAGAGCAGATTTCCGGCCTCTAGGTTCGAAGCATCTGTAAAAAGAGTCGTAGGCGACCAAGAAATAAGGTTTCAAGCCTCCGGCCCAATGAAACACTTTTTAAATTCTTAAGCGACTGTTATCGGAGCTTACAAGTATAACTTAGTTTTGAAACTTATAAACATCACAATACAAATGTACAGTTCGAAGAACTCTACGAAAGAGTAAAATATGATTACCAAGTGTTAAGCGAAGCATCAGGTTGTTATATCAATCATTGTGTCTGACGGACCCTATCGCAATGCGTACAGTCCCCCACCCACAACGAGGGGGAGGGGAGTAAGGAAAAATCAAGTGATGCTTCTGAGAAACCAAGGGTTGGTTTCGGTGTTTTGTGATGAGTGATTGACTGGATTTTACCCTCTGTTCGAAGGGTACCTCCGAAGGGGCTTCGGAGGTGGTTCTCCGAAGGGTGTTCGGAGGTGTTTGCTTGCTGCAGCTGTGCAGCGGAGTGTGCCTGTCGGAGGGGTCCGGCAGTACACGATGACTGGGTTCGTACCGATGGCTTCGGTACTTTGGGCGGTACACCGGAGTGTGTGCCGGAGGTTGCTAACCCGGAGAGGTCTCCGGAGTACTGGATACACTTGTCTGTTTGTCTGAGGTGCGCAGGGACTTCGGAGGCGACGGACAAGGTTCGAGCCAGGTGAACTTGGGTCAAGCGGGAGGCTTGATGCCAGGGGAGCGGGGAGCTCCGTCACGGTGGCTGCGAAGGTAGTCCGGGTTGGTCCTCGGGTCGAGGCGTGCCAGGTGAAGGCAGAGAGTGCGGAGCGTGGCTCCGGCTGAAGGTACTCCGAGACAAGTCCTCGGAGGCGAGGCACTTCGAAGGTACTCCGAATGGAGTGACTTCGGAGTTGGATGGGACAAGTCCTCTGCGGAGGCAAGGGTTCGAAGTGTGCTCCGGAAGGAGACACTCTAAGGTGGCCCGACGAAGGTCTCAGAAGTCGAGGCGCATCGAAGGCATGGTCCGGGTGAGGCTCGTCGAGGAGTGTGCTCAGGGAGAGGCACTGCGATGAAGTGCTCATGGAATGCTTCATGCGGAGGCCTTGGACGAAGGAGGGACTTCGAAGGGTGGTACTCCGAAGGTGGGGTTTCGGAGTGAGGTTGAATTGAGGTGCTTCGGCCATGCATGGCTTCGGTACACGGACGTACGGTGTTCGAGCTGGGTGTAGCTGCGAAGCCGTGGTGGTCCACTCCGGAGGTGGTGGTGCGAAGGCCCAAGGGCTTTGATGGCTTCGGCTCAAAACCGTCACTGTATCGAAGGACTTCTTCGGCGGAGCGAAGGCCAACAGGCTGCAGGCTTCTCGCCGAAGCTTCCGCACCCCTCGCGTGCGAAGGGAGGTTCCAAAAGTCAACACTGTAAAGGCTGACACTGTCTGTTCTGAAAAAGACTGACACTGTCCCCTCTGCAGCTGACAGAGAAGCCTCCAAAATAAAGGTGGACTACCTTTTGTATCCCTTAGTTCTGTAGAGACAAATCTGTTGTAAACCCTAGGGGTAAAGTAGTCACTTCCTTAGGATGAAGCCGTGGGCTATAAATATGGGGGCTCGGTAGGTAACATTTAACACTTTGAGCATTTACTGTTGAGCTCCTGTACACAGACCTCGCTGGTTTTCATCCAGAGTTCAATATATTTTGTGTTCCTTGTTCAAGCGGCGAAGCCCTGCTTCTGTGTGCTTTTGCTTGAGCTCGCTTTACATACCTCGCTAGTCTTAGTGCACCGAAGCTTGTTTTGGCGAAGGGTGTTTTTCTCGCGAAGTGTGTTTTTCAGTGTGCAGTCGCTCTGTGTAACACGAGGCAAGACCTCGTTGCTTACTAGCGAAGCCCTGATCGTATCCCGTAGTGCTTCTTGTGTCGAAGCCCTTAGCGTAGTCCGTTTTGTGTGCGTGTAGACCTTCGTGTACGAAGCCCAGCACCAGTTGCTGTCGCCAAGTACTTGGTCGAAGTCCTCAGAGGGCTGTCCACTCTCGCTAAGCGTGAAGTGCGAAGCCTGCTCGAAGCACCTCGTGTGCGGAGCCTGCACTGACTTAGTAGAGTAGATTTTCGAGGGTTGTTAGTGGAGCGAAGTCTTCTTGGCTTCGAACTTTTGCTCCTGCGAAACCTGGGTTCGGAGCTGTCGAAGTACCTCCGAACCAGACCTTCGAAGGTAGTGTTCGAAGCCTGTTCCGCAGAAGACAGATCTAAAACCGAAGGCTAATTTTTAGCCCGAAATTTTAAAAGCTCCCATTCACCCCCCCCCCCTCTGGTCACCGTTTCCGGTCCAACAATTGGTATCAGAGCGGGTTAAGATCACCAGTTGACCTTAACCGGTTTTGTGATCTTTAGGCGACATGGATAGAGGCAGTAAAATTCCTCTGTTCGATGGGACAGATTTTGCATACTGGAAGGTGCGCATGGAGGCTTACTTGTTAAGCCAAGGAAATGCAATTTGGGAGATTGTGGACTCACAATACTCCATCCCTGATACCCGCACCACTCAAACTGAAAAAGATCAGTATATTGCCAACTCGAAGGCAAGGAACATACTGTTCATTGGTTTGAGTCGGAGTGAGTTCGATAGGGTGCAGCACCTTAGGACTGCTAGGGAAATTTGGACAACACTCACTGTCTTTCATGAGGGCTCTGCTCAGATTAAGGCCAGGCGCCAAAGCACCTACAATCAACAGTATCAGCTGTTTGTGCAGGCACCTGGTGAATCTGTAGATGCCATGTTTTCTCGCTTTGACGCGATAGTGAGTAACTTGCGGTCCAACGGGACGCTTGCTTACAGTGATCATGATAGGGCTATCAAGCTTCTCTATGCTCTTGACCGTAGCATATGGGAGGTGAAGATATCCAGCATTGAGGAGTCCACAGGCTATGACACATTGACCTGTGACGAACTCTTTAGCAAGCTGAAGTCCATAGAGATTGCCAAGGCATCTCTTGCTGTGCACAGAAGCTCTTTGCCACAGCCATTGGCATTGGTTTCTAGCACTAGCCGTGGCACCACTGCAAAACCAAGCACTTCTGGCACTTGTGTTCTTGAAGATGGTTTTGCTTTGTCCTCCCTGGTCTCCGTCACAAAGGAGCAGGTGGACACTCTAGCTGATGATGAGCTTGCTCTCATTGCCCGGAGGTTCACCCGCTTTCATCATGAGAGACGGGATCAGAGGAGAAGTGGTTTTAGTGGTTGCTATGAATGTGGCGACACCTCTCATATTAAGGCCAATTGCCCCAAGGTCAAGAAGAGAGATGAGAGTGACCGCCCTAAATACCACAAAAAGGAGAGGAAGCCCTTTGTAAAGGGCAAGCGCGGCAAGATGGCTAAGAAAGTAGCCAAGGCCGCTTCCAGAGCCTTTGTTGCTGCTCTCAGCGACATCGACACATCCTCAACTGAGGAGTCGAGCTCTGAGGAGGAGGAGTCCCCAAGGAAGGAGGACAAGAAGGACAAGAAGGGACGTGACTTCACCGGCCTTTGCTTCATGGCCGACAGCGATCACAGCGGCGATGAGCTTGACTCATCTGAGGTAAACCTATCATCTGACCAGCTTCTAATTAAATTAGATGAGCTGAATGAAGTAGTGCTAGGTCAGGATAGATTACTTGTGCAAGCCGCTAGAGAAAGAAAAGACCTTAGACTTAGGCTAGAATCTGTATCTACTGAATATGCCATGCTTAAGTCTAAATTTGATGATGCTGAATGTGAATCATGTTCTGTTGTCATGAGTGAGCTTGCTCAGTTGCGTTCTGTACATGCTCATACTCTTTCTGAGCTTGAGACTGCACAGAAGCAGCTTTTGGAGGTGGATTCTAGACCTCATGATGTTATTGATTGCATGAACTGCTCTTTATTACGCGATAGCATTAATTTACGTGATAAGCATGTTCATGATTTGGAGGCTAGATTGGAGAGGGCCGGTAGTTCTAAGGATGTGCAACCTGTTTGTGACACTTGCATCACCCTTAAGGACCAGCTAGGCACTGTTAGAGAGCGAGCTGAAAATCTCATGTCTGAAAATGAGTACCTTCTTTCTGTGGTAAACAAATGCACGGAGGGAAAGGGTAGGATGGATTTGCTCTTGGCCAAGACCAAGTTGTGTGCTGACAGAGCCGGGGTAGCTCTAGGTTTGGGTTTTGAGAGTGATGGGGGAGTGGTCCCGATCTTCCGATAGGTAAGGGATAAACTTGGGTTGGTGGAGAATCTCGACGTTGGCGATCCAAGGCTCCGGTCCGGAGGATCAAAACCTTGCAATCGTTACACCACTGTCTCCGTTGGTTATCAACCACGCAAGACGCGATTGACCTCGCCACGAAGGCTAATTCCTGCAAGCGAACCCAAGAACACAAGCAAGAACAGGAAGGATACAAATCGAATGCCAAATCACAGACAAACGAAGATAAGTTGAGGTTTCACAAACGCCAATGCGGCAGCCAATCGGTCCGGCGCAAGAGGCGGGATCTAAACACAACAGTGTAGATGCAACAAAGCAAAACCTAACCCTAGAAGTGGCTGGCGTGAGAATATATAGGGCGGCGGCCTGTGGGAGGTGAACAGACTTGGGCTGTGGGCTAGAAGATGTACAGACTCAGAGATTATGGCCAACACGGCCCAGTTCTGTCACGCAGGACTGTTTTAATCATACAGAACGACTCGAGAGTCCAAATGATGTGAAACCAACGGCAAACGATCCGTCTTCTCCTCATCTTTCCAAAAAGTCAAAGAACGCGCCAATCGGACTTCGTATGAGGAAGTTATGCCCATTTTGGTGCAGGGTGGTCGATGTAGTCCGAACCAGCGAATTCTTGACTTGAAGTCATCCGTGCGACTCCGTCTTCAACTCCAACTCTTCTATTCCATCTCCCATGTTCCTAAGCAACAAAATATCACCCGTATTCAGTAGCATTCCGTCCAAACAAATATTAACATAGTTGCTAAGGAACGAATTAACCTCATGGTTCAAGCGACGGGCACGGGCGCGTGTGATTGGTCCTTGTAATTGAATTGTAGGTGGAGGCTCCATGTGTGTATCCTGTGAAGTGATATCCTCATCATCCTCCCCTTCTTGAATTGGAGTCGTCCTCGACTCAAGGTCATCGTCATCTCCCAAATAGGGCTTTAAATCTGAAATGTTAAATGTGGGACTAACCCCAAAAGCTGCAGGCAACTCAAGTTTATATGCATTATCATTTATCTTCTCAAGCACACGAAAAGGACCATCAGCACGGGGCATCAACTTAGACTTCCTCAAATCAGGAAAACGATCCTTGCGCAAGTGCAACCAAACAAGATCACCCGGTTCAAATGTTATCTCTTTTCTACCCTTACTACCATAAGCACGATATTTCTCATTCATTTTCTCTATGTTTGCTTTAGTAGTTTCATGCATCTTAAGCAATAATTCAGCACGTGTAGTAGCATCAAAATTCAAGTTTTCAGATGGTGGTAATGGTAGCAAATCAATAGGAGCACGCGGATTAAAACCATAGACCACTTGAAACGGACTTACCTTAGTAGTGGAGTGTACTGACCTATTATATGCAAACTCAATATGAGGTAGACACTCTTCCCAAAGCTTCAAGTTGGTCTTCAAAACAGCCCTCAACATGGTGGACAATGTGCGGTTGACGACCTCCGTTTGTCCATCCGTTTGGGGGTGGCAAGTAGTAGAAAACAGCAGCTTCGTCCCCAACTTATGCCACAACGTCCTCCAAAAATGACTTAAGAATTTGGCATCACGATCTGAAACGATGGTATTGGGAACTCCATGCAAGCGTACGACCTCTCTGAAAAACAAATCAGCAACATTTGTAGCATCGTCGCTCTTGTGACAAGGTATAAAATGCGCCATTTTAGAGAAACGATCTACCACCACAAAAATACTATCTCTCCCCCTCCTAGTTCTAGGTAACCCTAACACAAAATCCATAGAAATATCCTCCCAAGGTACACTAGGAACGGGCAGAGGCATATAAAGACCATGTGGGTTTAGTCGGGACTTAGCTTTATTGCAAGTAGTGCATCGTGCCACATAGCGCTCAACATCTCGTCTCATCTTAGGCCAATAGAAGTGGGTGGACAGCACATCTTCAGTTTTCTTTGATCCAAAATGACCCATCAAACCACCACCATGTGCTTCCTGCAATAACAACAAGCGAAGAGAGCTAGCCGGCACACATAACTTGTTAGCACGAAAAAGATATCCATTATTCAGCACATATTTGTTCCAAGCACGGACATCGGTACAATTTGCAAAAGCATCTTTGAAGTCCAAATCAGTAGCATACATGTCCTTCAATGTTTCTAAACCAAAGATCTTATAATCAAGTTGAGAAAGCAAAGTATAACGTCTAGATAAAGCATCGGCAATCACATTATCTTTCCCTTTCTTATGCTTAATGATATATGGAAAAGTCTCAATAAATTCTACCCATTTAGCATGTCGTTTATTCAGATTTGCTTGACTACGTATATGCTTCAATGCTTCATGATCGGAATGAATAATAAACTCCTTAGGCAAAAGGTAATGTTGCCAAGTTTCAAGCACACGCACTAAGGCATATAATTCCTTATCATAGGTAGAATAATTCAACTGTGGGCCATGTAATTTCTCACTAAAATAGGCCACGGGTTTACCTCCTTGCAGCAGCACACCTCCTAATCCAAACCCACTAGCATCACATTCTAACTCGAAAGGCTTACTGAAATCAGGCAGCTGAAGTAGAGGTGCATGTGTAAGACGATCTTTGAGTGTGGCAAAAGCTTGTTCATGTGCTGGCTCCCACGCAAAAGTAATTCCCTTCTTGGTCAACTCATGCAAAGGACCGGCTATGGTGCTGAAATCTTTCACAAAACGCCGGTAGAAACCTGCAAGACCAAGAAAACTACGTACCTGTGTGATAGTTTGGGGTTGCGGCCAGCTGTTGATTGCTTCTACCTTTGCCGCGTCGACCTCAATACCCTGTGAAGTGACAACATAGCCAAGAAACACAACTCGATCCGTGCAAAACGTGCACTTCTCAAGGTTACCAAACATTCTAGCTTCACGGAGGGCAACAAAAACAGCACGTAGGTGTTCAACATGTTCAGTGAGAGACTTGCTATAAACCAAGATATCATCAAAGTATACAACCACAAAGCGTCCTATAAAGTGCCGTAGGACTTCATTCATCAAGCGCATGAAGGTACTAGGTGCATTAGTAAGACCAAAAGGCATGACAAGCCACTCATATAATCCAAACTTTGTTTTAAAAGCAGTTTTCCATTCATCACCTAGTTTCATGCGAATTTGGTGGTAGCCACTACGGAGATCGATCTTAGAAAAGATAATGGCACCACTAAGCTCATCAAGCATGTCATCCAATCTAGGAATAGGGTGTCGATATCGAATGGTGATATTATTAATAGCACGACAATCAACACACATGCGCCAACTACCATCTTTCTTAGGTACCAAAAGAACGGGTACTGCACAAGGACTAAGGCTTTCACGGACGTACCCACGATCAAGAAGGTCCTGTACTTGGCGCTCAATTTCTTTTGTCTCCTCCGGATTGGTGCGGTACGCTGCACGATTAGGAAGAGACGCCCCCGGGACCAAATCAATTTGGTGCTCGATGCCGCGTATCGGTGGCAGCCCGGGTGGTATCTCAGCAGGAAAAACATCTTTAAACTCCTGCAAAAGGTCAGTGACTGCAACAGGAACAGAGCTAGGAATGTTCGCAAGTGAAAACAACACGTTTGTGCAAATCAAACCGTATAGCAAAGGAGTATCATCACAAATTTCAGCAAGGTCAGTTTTAGTTGCAAGCATGACACGCCCTTTCAGATTTATAACTTGTGATGAAGAAGGAGAAGCAATTTTATCTTTCTGTTGCCTCAAAAGCGTCTTAGCTACTTGCTGATTTTCAGAAGGTTGTTTGCTCTTTTGTGCATCCCTAGCATGTTTTTCTTGTTCAAATTTTACAATTTCAGCAGGAGTCATAGGAAGCAATGTAACTTTCTTTCCTTTATACATAAATGTGTACGTATTGCTCCTACCATGGTGTGTAGCATCAGTATCATACTCCCAAGGTCTACCAAGTAACAGAGAACATGCTTGCATTGGTACTACATCAAAATCAGCAGCTCCGACGTATGTACCAATGGAAAATTTGATGTGAGCAGTTTGTGTTACCTTGACCTTACCACTATTGTTGAACCATTGCACATGGTAAGGGTGTGGATGCGCGCGTGTGGGAAGTTGAAGCTTCGTTACCATGTCGTGGCTCACCAAATTGTTGCAACTACCGCTGTCGATGATGACACGTACACGACGGTTATTGACGCCGAAGAAGGTCTGAAACAGATTGTTCCGTTGTGCCCTGTCGTCCTGCTCCATGTGAGTGCTCAAGACGCGTTGTACAATAAGTGCTTCAAGGTCGGCAGTGGCATCCGACGCAAGAACATCGTCATCGTCGAATGTATCATCATCTCCTGCAATGTTAGCAGCAAGTGCATATTCATCTTCAACATGATGGGGGAGTGGTCCCGATCTTCCGATAGGTAAGGGATAAACTTGGGTTGGTGGAGAATCTCGACGTTGGCGATCCAAGGCTCCGGTCCGGAGGATCAAAACCTTGCAATCGTTACACCACTGTCTCCGTTGGTTATCAACCACGCAGGACACGATTGACCTCGCCACGAAGGCTAATTCCTGCAAGCGAACCCAAGAACACAAGCAAGAACAGGAAGGATACAAATCGAATGCCAAATCACAGACAAACGAAGATAAGTTGAGGTTTCACAAACGCCAATGCGGCAGCCAATCGGTCCGGCGCAAGAGGCGGGATCTAAACACAACAGTGTAGATGCAACAAAGCAAAACCTAACCCTAGAAGTGGCTGGCGTGAGAATATATAGGGCGGCGGCCTGTGGGAGGTGAACAGACTTGGGCTGTGGGCTAGAAGATGTACAGACTCAGAGATTATGGCCAACACGGCCCAGTTCTGTCACGCAGGACTGTTTTAATCATACAGAACGACTCGAGAGTCCAAATGATGTGAAACCAACGGCAAACGATCCGTCTTCTCCTCATCTTTCCAAAAAGTCAAAGAACGCGCCAATCGGACTTCGTATGAGGAAGTTATGCCCATTTTGGTGCAGGGTGGTCGATGTAGTCTAAACCAGCGAATTCTTGACTTGAAGTCATCCGTGCGACTCCGTCTTCAACTCCAACTCTTCTATTCCATCTCCCATGTTCCTAAGCAAAAAAATATCACCCGTATTCAGTAGCATTCCGTCCAAACAAATATTAACATAGTTGCTAAGGAACGAATTAACCTCATGGTTCAAGCGACGGGCACGGGCGCGTGTGATTGGTCCTTGTAATTGAATTGTAGGTGGAGGCTCCATGTGTGTATCCTGTGAAGTGATGTCCTCATCAGAGAGGATACCTTCAGATAGTAAAACCAAAACTGTTTTCACCTCTCCCACCACCCTAGAGAAAGAAAGAGCTCTGTTGGACACCTCATCAGCCAAAAAGCCTACCCATCCACCAAAGAAAACCACTCCTCCTGCCAAGAAAAATCCTCCCAAGAAAACCACACAGAAGAATCTCAAGGAGCCTGTGAGAGCTGCTCCTGTGACCCATGAGAGTGCCCCCAGGAGAGTGTTTCACTGTTCTTATTGTCAGCGGGCGGGTCATTTGATTGGTTTCTGTTTCCGTCGCATCAAGGATGAGCGACGTGCTCAGGCGATGAGTTACCAGGACATGCATTACCCATCTTTAGGTATGCATGAGTCTGAGTTCTACTCTCGTCCTGCTTTTGAGGCTCGTCGTGCTTCTCGGAGAGGTTTTGCTCCTCGAGGTGTTCACCATGTTCCATATGGTGGTAGACCTCGAGCGAGTATCTTTGTACCTCGTCAGAGTAGGAGACCTCGACATGCTTTGCGTTCTTTGCATGTAGGTAGACCTCGCACTTTGCATCATTCTAATTTTTATGTGCGTAGACCGTCTACTTTTACTGTGCCTACTACTCGTGTCACTCAGTGCTGGATGCCTCGTCATTATTTTACTCACCCCAGCACTGAGCGATCGAGACGTTCTTATCATGTGTAGGCGACTGGTCGAGGCTTGGAGGGCACGTGGATCATGGACTCCGGTTGTTCGCGCCACATGACCAGAGATGCAGCTTGGTTCTCCAGCCTCACCACAACCAAGCAAAGGGAACATATCACCTTCGGAAACAATCGAAGGAGTAGAGTGAAAGGTAAAGGTGTGGTAAGAATTAATTCAAACTTCACTCTCAAAGATGTTGCTTTGGTTGAAAACCTGGGATACAATTTGCTGTCTGTATCTCAGTTGCTTGATGAGGGCTTCGAAGTGCGATTTCATCGCGATACTTCGCAAGTGCTCAATTCAGATGGCGTTGTGGTGTGTAAGATCTTTAGAGTTGGGAGAGTTTTTGGAGCTGATTTTTCAGAGTCATCTGGTTCTTCTCATTGTCTTGTTGCTCATTCGACTTCTGAGCTTTGGAAGTGGCATAGGAGACTAGGGCATATGAGCTTTGAGTTGCTCGCTCGTCTGAGCGCCCTAGGCTTGATCCGAGGATTGCCCAAGCTCAAGTTTGAGAAGAATTTAGTTTGCGCTCCTTGTCGACATGGAAAAATGATTGCCGCTTCGCATTCGCCAGTCACCACAGTGATGACTGAACAACCCGGAGAACTTCTCCATATGGACACTGTAGGTCCTTCTCGGGTTAGTTCTTTAGGCGGCAAGTGGTATGTCTTAGTTATTGTCGACGATTACTCTCGCTACTCTTGGGTTTTCTTTCTTGCCAGCAAGGATGAAGTGTTTTCACACTTTCGGAGCTTGGCTTTGAGACTTTTCATTGAACTCCCTGGTGCATTAAAATTCATTCGAAGCGATAATGGCACTGAGTTCAAAAATAGTCTCTTTGTTGACTTTTGCATGGAGCATGGCATAGAACATCAATTCTCTGCTCCGCGGGTTCCTCAACAGAATGGTGTTGTTGAGAGGAAAAACCGCACTTTGGTTGAGATGGCTAGGACGATGCTTGATGAGCATAGGACTCCTAGAAAATTCTGGGCTGAGGCCATGAACACTGCCTGTTACATCTCAAACCGAATCTTCTTGCGCTCAATTTTAAACTTGACATCTTATGAGCTGCGTTTTGGGAGACAGCCCAAGGTTACTCATCTTCGAGTTTTTGGCTGTCGCTGCTTTATCCTAAAACGTGGTAACTTGGATAAATTTGAGTCGCGATCTTCTGACGGGATCTTTTTGGGTTATACAACACATGGTCATTCTTATCGTGTTTATAATTTGGAAACTAACACTGTCATCGAGTCATGTGATGTGACTTTTGATGAATCAACCCCCTCTGTTAGTTCTGCTTTTGAACAGGCAAATGAACACGACATGGAACAGACCTTATTCGAAGAAGAAGATCCCGGAGAATTCGAGGATGAACCCCTACTACCCTCGACATCAACCCCCGAAGCTGACCCCACTTCAACTACTTCGGCACGAGGTCCCGAAGCGACTACCTCAACATCGGTCATCTTGGACCACTCCAATGCACAAGTTGAGAGGGAGACTGCATCCCGCCGCGAGGCTCCACATCATGTTCAAAGGATGCACCCTCCCGAGCAGATCATTGGTGAGCTTGATCAAAGGGTAACTCGTTCTCATGCCCATTTTACTAATGCTGCTTTTGTTGCTTCTTTCGAGCCTTTAGATGTTAGTCATGCACTTTCTGACTCTAGTTGGATCAATGCCATGCATGAGGAACTTGAAAATTTTGAGAGAAACCAAGTCTGGACTTTAGTTGATCCTCCACCAAATGTTCATTTCATTGGAACAAAATGGATTTTCAAAAATAAACAAGGGGAGGATGGGACAATTGTTAGAAATAAGGCTAGACTTGTAGCTCAGGGCTTTTCTCAACTCGAAGGGATTGATTTTACTGAAACCTTTGCACCTGTTGCTCGCCTTGAGGCCATTAGGATTTTGCTTGCCTTTGCGACATCCCGGGGATTCAAGCTCTATCAAATGGATGTCAAAAGTGCTTTTCTTAATGGCTTCATAGGTGAAGATGTTTATGTAAAACAACCCCCTGGTTTTGAAAACCCCAAGTACCCACATAAAGTCCTTAAACTTCATAAGGCACTTTATGGACTCAAGCAGGCCCCTCGGGCTTGGTATGATAGACTTAAGTCTTTTCTGCTTGAGCGAGGGTATTTGATGGGCTCTGTTGATAAAACACTGTTTACTCTCAAGCATGGCAAAGATTTCCTCCTAGTTCAGATTTATGTGGATGATATCATCTTTGGTGGCTCTTCTCATGCTTTGGTTGCCGAGTTTGCAGATACCATGAGCAGGGAGTTTGAAATGTCAATGATGGGTGAACTCACCTTTTTCCTTGGTTTGCAAATCAAGCAAAGCAAACAAGGTACTTTTGTCCACCAGACAAAGTACACCAAGGACCTGCTCAAGAAGTTCGACATGTCCGATGCGAAGCCCCTCGCCACTCCAATGGCTACATCTGTAGCATTGGACCCTGACGAAGATGGAGAAGCCGTAGATCAGAAGGAGTTCCGGAGCATGATCGGCTCCCTCCTCTACTTGACTGCCACGAGGCCGGACATACACTTCGCAGTGTGTCTGTGCGCTCGTTTTCAGGCTTCACCACGAGCTTCGCATCGCCAAGCGGTTAAGCGCATTCTAAGGTATCTCAAACACACCCTTGAATTTGGCATATGGTATTCATCATCTTCATCTTTATGTCTTAGAGGTTATTCAGATGCGGATTTTGCTGGGTGTAGAATTGATAGGAAGAGTACCTCTGGTACTTGTCATTTTCTGGGTACGTCTCTGGTTTGCTGGTCTTCCCGCAAACAGTCTAGTGTTGCTCAATCGACGGCTGAGGCCGAATATGTTGCTGCAGCTAGCTGTTGCTCTCAGATTTTGTGGATGGTTTCCACTTTGCGGGATTTCGGGTTAGATTATAAGAGTGTTCCACTTTTCTGTGATAACACTAGTGCTATTTGTATTGCGAACAACCCGGTTCAGCACTCCAGAACCAAACACATTGATGTGAGATATCATTTTCTCAGAGATCACAATGAGAAGGGTGATATTGAACTTCAATATGTTGATACCCAACACCAGCTTGCCGACATTTTTACAAAACCCCTCGATGCATCTCGATTTGCTTACTTGCGTGGGGAACTTGGCATTTGTCATCCCTACGGCATTTTGTGAGGGGAGCTGATTTTAATTGTCTTGCATATGCTCATTGTGTGTGGAATTGCACTTACATCTTTTGCTATTATATGCCTGTTTTTAATTCAAAGAAATCATGACAGCTCAGCTCTATGAAATATGTCTGGAACATTGATTGTGCATGATGCTTTATTTTTCTAAAATCAAAACTTGCTCATTGCTCAATTGTGTATCTAGCTTGTTTAGGCAGGACTGCTTTTAGCTATCTTTTATCTACTTGACAGCAAGACACTGTTCCTTGAATGCTGAAATTTGCAACTTGAAAAATGTGTTCTGTATTCATGGATATTCATCAAATATTTCATTCATCTGAATCAAAATCAAAAATCCATGATTTGCCTGGTTTAAATGAAAAGATCCAGGAGGGTTTGTTTGTAGCACTACTCTATTCTAGACTGCTTACCATTGCACTGTGGTCTGAACTGGGATAGTGTAGTGTATGCCAAAATCACCACCTTAAGCTTCAGATGGCTTTCTTGCCTAGGCTTGGCTTGATTGGAAAGTATAAGGTGGACAAACAAATAACCCCTGGCATTAAGAAAAGAACAACAAATTTATTTGATCATCAAGGTTGCCTTCTCAGCTCCTTTTGAACAAGACTTGTCTGTCTAAGGTAGAATTTGTTAGCTTTGCGCAGTCCTTGCCTTCACATGTCTAGCTGCTATGATTAAAGTGGTGATGCTTTTATTTCACAAATGACAAAATCACATGCCATCATCTTGTTTCACAGAATGTTCAATTGAGCTGAGCACATGATCATTGATGTTACTGTTGGCATATTTTTGCATTATATGTCATTGCAATTCTATTTCATTTCGAAGCTTTGCATCTTTTGAATGCTCCTTGATGCTTGCATTGCCAAAGGGGGAGAGGTTTGCTATGTTCTCTGCCAAGAAGGCATAATTTCGAAAAAGGGGAGAGATTTTTGACATAAAAGGGGGGAAAAATTTGCTTAACTCAGGGGGAGTTCTTATCAAGGGGAGATTTGCCAAAAGGGCTTTTACTTCTTTACAAAGGGGGAGAAAAATTCTTTTATCAAGTGACATGATTTGGCTCTTTTCTGAGTTTTTATGGTCACTTGTGTGCTGAAAAGTCTTTATTTTTCTTGAAATCGGATTTGGTTGTCAATGCACTCATCAAGGGGGAGATTGAGAAACCAAGGGTTGGTTTCGGTGTTTTGTGATGAGTGATTGACTGGATTTTACCCTCTGTTCGAAGGGTACCTCCGAAGGGGCTTCGGAGGTGGTTCTCCGAAGGGTGTTCGGAGGTGTTTGCTTGCTGCAGCTGTGCAGCGGAGTGTGCCTGTCGGAGGGGTCCGGCAGTACACGATGACTGGGTTCGTACCGATGGCTTCGGTACTTTGGGCGGTACACCGGAGTGTGTGTTGGAGGTTGCTAACCCGGAGAGGTCTCCGGAGTACTGGATACACTTGTCTGTTTGTCTGAGGTGCGCAGGGACTTCGGAGGCGACGGACAAGGTTCGAGCCAGGTGAACTTGGGTCAAGCGGGAGGCTTGATGCCAGGGGAGCGGGGAGCTCCGTCACGGTGGCTGCGAAGGTAGTCCGGGTTGGTCCTCGGGTCGAGGCGTGCCAGGTGAAGGCAGAGAGTGCGGAGCGTGGCTCCGGCTGAAGGTACTCCGAGACAAGTCCTCGGAGGCGAGGCACTTCGAAGGTACTCCGAATGGAGTGACTTCGGAGTTGGATGGGACAAGTCCTCTGCGGAGGCAAGGGTTCGAAGTGTGCTCCGGAAGGAGACACTCTAAGGTGGCCCGACGAAGGTCTCAGAAGTCGAGGCGCATCGAAGGCATGGTCCGGGTGAGGCTCGTCGAGGAGTGTGCTCAGGGAGAGGCACTGCGACGAAGTGCTCATGGAATGCTTCATGCGGAGGCCTTGGACGAAGGAGGGACTTCGAAGGGTGGTACTCCGAAGGTGGGGTTTCGGAGTGAGGTTGAATTGAGGTGCTTCGGCCATGCATGGCTTCGGTACACGGACGTACGGTGTTCGAGCTGGGTGTAGCTGCGAAGCCGTGGTGGTCCACTCCGAAGGTGGTGGTGCGAAGGCCCAAGGGCTTTGACGGCTTCGGCTCAAAACCGTCACTGTATCGAAGGACTTCTTCGGCGGAGCGAAGGCCAACAGGCTGCAGGCTTCTCGCCGAAGCTTTCGCACCCCTCGCGTGCGAAGGGAGGTTCCAGAAGTCAACACTGTAAAAGCTGACACTGTCTGTTCTGAAAAAGACTGACACTGTCCCCTCTGCAGCTGACAGAGAAGCCTCCAAAATAAAGGTGGACTACCTTTTGTACCCCTTAGTTCTGTAGAGACAAATCTGTTGTAAACCCTAGGGGTAAAGTAGTCACTTCCTTAGGATGAAGCCGTGGGCTATAAATATGGGGGCTCGGTAGGTAACATTTAACACTTTGAGCATTTACTGTTGAGCTCCTGTACACAGACCTCGCTGGTTTTCATCCAGAGTTCAATATATTTTGTGTTCCTTGTTCAAGCGGCGAAGCCCTGCTTCTGTGTGCTTTTGCTTGAGCTCGCTTTACATACCTCGCTAGTCTTAGTGCACCGAAGCTTGTTTTGGCGAAGGGTGTTTTTCTCGCGAAGTGTGTTTTTCAGTGTGCAGTCGCTCTGTGTAACACGAGGCAAGACCTCGTTGCTTACTAGCGAAGCCCTGATCGTATCCCGTAGTGCTTCTTGTGTCGAAGCCCTTAGCGTAGTCCGTTTTGTGTGCGTGTAGACCTTCGTGTACGAAGCCCAGCACCAGTTGTTGTCGCCAAGTACTTGGTCGAAGTCCTCAGAGGGCTGTCCACTCTCGCTAAGCGTGAAGTGCGAAGCCTGCTCGAAGCACCTCGTGTGCGGAGCCTGCACTGACTTAGTAGAGTAGATTTTCGAGGGTTGTTAGTGGAGCGAAGTCTTCTTGGCTTCGAACTTTTTGCTCCTGCGAAGCCTGGGTTCGGAGATGTCGAAGTACCTCCGAACCAGACCTTCGAAGGTAGTGTTCGAAGCCTATTCCGCAGAAGACAGATCTGAAACCGAAGGCTAATTTTTAGCCCGAAATTTTAAAAGCTCCCATTCACCCCCCCTCTGGTCGCCGTTTCCGGTCCAACAGCTTCCGAAACAGATTACATTAATTGGGTAATCATATTGCATTACATTAAGAGAAATTCTGGTCTAAACCTAGATAAAAACAAAGATCCCTCCGACCTCTAGAGCTACTTCTAGGACTGCCTCGGTCTTCGGAGCTTGGTGTTTTCAAAGCTTTCCTTTTAGTCTGAGTGTTTTTCTTCTTCTAAGCTCGTAGCTTTTTCTGCTCTTCTTGAAGTTCAGCCCAGGATAGAAGTCTTTCAGAGCTAGCCTCCATTGGGTCTTCGACTTGGTACTCCGAGTCAGACCAATTTACATATTCTGAGGACGAAGATGCTACTTCCTTATCCTCTTCTTTAATATAAGCTAGGACTTCGCGTTGAACATCAGGTGCTATTTCCCCCGCTCCCCTCGAGGAACAGAAAACCATGAGCGTCGGTAAGACCTCAAGCTCTCGAGGATAGCCCACTGCTAGCGAAGCCCTTTGTTAGGTTCCAATACTCCAAAGTCGGGCTTCGAAGTGCATAACAAAACTTAAAAATAACTATACAAACAAAGACTTCCTGTTTATAAACTTTTCATTCATTAAGATAAAGAGCTTTACAAGATTTCTTGTACATGCTTAAGCACCCTACGAAGCTAAACCTGCGGGTCGGTTGGTGGAGTTGGTGGAGTCGGAGGTGGTTTCTTCATCTAAGCCTGCTTCTGCTAGCGAGCCTCGTCAATCCAAGTCTTGGCGGCAGCTTTGTGATCTATTTTCTAGGTCGCCCGGAAGGGTTCCTAGGAAGAAGCCACATCCAAGGAAGGACACAACAAGTCTTCATCGATGAAGCCTGCAGGCGTCGAACCCCCCACTGGAGCAACAGAAATCCCGAGGGTTTCGAGATGTCGAAGGACTCTGATTCTGGCTACCTTCCCGGAGATCTCTCCATAGCGAGTCCCGGATCCCTTCATCATATTCATCGTCGCCTGGATCATCTTCAGCTTTCGCTTGAGGGGCTCGCTCGCCGAAGTTGAAGACGAAGGGCACATTGTACCAAAGTATTGTAGGACACCCCGGAGGGTATCCATAGTCTGATTAGCAACGGCGATATGCTTCGTCTCGGCCTCTGTCAGCTTAGAAGCAAAAGTAGAAACTTCGACTATCCTAGATACCAATGAATTCTTATGAGCCAGTGCTTGTTTGATTGAGTCTTGGAGCTCTACAAGCTGTGCACTGGAGTCTGCCTCTGCTCGCTGAAGCCTCTCAACCTCAGCCCTAAGCACCACATGCTCGGCTTCGATTTCTTGGACCGAAGCCTTGAGTGTTGCGCTGCTCTATTGCTCGGCCCGGAGTGCTTCGTCCGTAATGGCCTTGGCCCTCCACTCCTCGAGGAGCTCCTCCAGTTGCAATGTTTTGTCTTCGGAGCCTTTGAGGACAGTCTGGATGGTAGTAACCTTCCTCTTGATTCAATTAGTTTTGAGCTCATTGGAAGTCGCTGCCACTCTAGAGAGGAAAAATTGCTGCAAAAAAGCAAAGTGAGTAAAAAGTAATTTCATTAATTAAATTTATTTATTGTATGTTGCATACCTGAAGGGCAGCCCTTTCGAGGGCCAAATCGAGCTCTAGTGCCCTAGCTTCACTTAAGATGGAACCCAGCTCGGAGCTCCCAACCTCTTGGCACTTATCTGCCAAGGGTTCTAGGAGTGTTCGGAGCCCTGTCCGCCGCTCTAGGAATGGAGCTAGCAGAGGAAGCCAGGACAGGGCCCATCGGTCATCCACAACGGGGTCTTCCTCCGAAGCGCTTGCTGAAGGGTCATTGGAGGAAGGCGTCGTCATCATAGAAGGAAGAGGGTCGAAGCCTGTCGTGCTCTTGCCCCTCCCTGGTACGAAAACCAGAGCTGCTGCTTCGGCCAGAGTGGATCCTCCTTTGATTGTAGCTACCATAGGTGGAATCACTTCGCCCGAGACAACTTCAGTCGTCGGAGCCACTGCCTCGACCGGAGCCTCAACTCCGAGTGAAGCCAAAGCCCCACCAGTGGCTGGAGCCACATCGCTCCTTGAAGCATCTGCAAAGTCAAGGTATTCGTTAAATACTTATTGCACAATAAAGTCTTTTTAGGAAATTCGAAGGTAAACTTACGAGATTTACCTCCGTTCGTGCTTTGAGGGAGAATTTTGGGGTCCCCTAGAAATTCATACATCTGAAGATATTCTTCGGGAGCATCCCCCGAAGTTTGTGCCGGAGCAGCTACAGTCGATGCCCTGACCTCTGTTGCTACCACTCCGACCATGGGTGACTTAGGAGGGGTCTGCTACGTCAACTTCTACAACCTCCCGGAGAGATTCTCTAGATGTAGCTTGGGAATCACCCTCGTCATCTTGCAGCAGATAATCTTCGAGCGCTTTCCCCATTTGGGTGTTCAATTCCTTCTCTTCTGTTTCCTCTGAAGAGGAGCTTCGAATGCCCAAGGAGGAAGGCGAAGACACTAGAGATGACGGAGGAGGAGGCTTCGCTGTCTTCTTCTCCTTCTTTACGGGGGTCTTAGAGGCCCTTTTGGAGGTCTCAGAGGTGATTTTCTTTTTCCGGGGGACCACTCCTGTCGAGTCGAAGTCTGGTAGGGGAGGAGGCTCCATTCCAAGAGCGCTCCACACCCAGTTGAAGCGTTCCCAGCTTCCTACCAATTCTACCCTCTGTTGCTTCTCTGCCACACTAGGGGCTTTGAGCACCCATTCTGTTGCTCTGGCAATCTGCTCCGGAGCTAGTGCCAAAGGAGCCGCTGAAAAATGGTAGCATTCTATTGAGTATGTTATCTATTTTTTAATCAACGTTAATGCAGAAGTGTGAAGGCTTACCCAAGCTTCGAATCTCTCCTTTCGAAGCATTCTGAAATGCTATCGGCCATTCCGCTCCGAGTGGAGGGATTCAGAGGGAAATGAATTCCTCCACGAGGTCCCGCATGCTCATGCGGCTGGTCACTGAAGAAAACAACCCCAGCCGTGTTGAAAGTAGACTGGGTCCGGAGTGGCTTCGGCTTCCTTCTGGTACCAAATTTCTTGTAGGGGTCCCGCGAGGCTGGAACCTTCTCCGACTTCGGCGTAGAACCATCGGAGTATCCAGTTGGTGTACCACCGATTGTTGATGGCCTTCACCAGAAAGTGCTGCGAGTACTCCTTCTGATGTTGGAAGTTCACACTTCTGAAGGCTACCAGCACTTTGGTGTCTCCTGGTTCGTCCTGCGGCTTCAGCTGGTAGGAGGCCTCGTGGGTGGCTGCAAAGATTTCTGATCTCCCTTCTCACCGTTCCACCCAAAGGGCCCATTTGAAGATGGCCAATCTTGTGATCGCATTCGGTGATAACTAAGGTAAAGTGATATGAAACATGTCTAATACCTCGGCTAAGAAATTGATTGCAGGCAGCCCTAGCCTAGCCTCGAAGAAGGCCTCGAAGACCACTACTTCTCCACTCCGTGTAGCTGGGGTCACTTCTGTCCCGGGGACCCGAGTCCTCATCCTCGGGCCCAACTTCCTGTTCACCGCTTCCTCGATGGAGTCCGCCGTACTCGCCGACTGCCCGAGGAGTAAACTTTGCCTCAATGGCTTCTTGGACGGTGGGCGGAGTTCCCTTGGGTTCTTGGGCCAAGAACCCCCCGGGGCTCCCACCATTGCCGCCGCTGCTAACGCTGCCCAAGCTTGCCTCTACGCCAAGGTTCCTGCCACAGCCAACTCCGTCGCACTAGTTCTCGCCATCATTTGATTGCTCACGAGGATGGGGAAAGCTTGAAGGTTGGAGAAAGAGGGCTTAGAACCAAGGCTTTGTAAAAAATTCTGCTGAGGTTTGAGTCCCCCTTTTATAACCCTTCTGCCTCCAGTTACTGCTGTTCGAGTATGCATTCACATTGCAGGTTCGTCTTCTATCACTGATTGGTGGGGCCAAAAAGTAAAAAAGTGTGAACTCGCGGTTAAAATTATGTCCGTTACTTTTTTCTGGAAGCCTAACGGCTACTTGAAGGGTAACGACTCAAAATTAATGGCTCTCTGTGATGCTTCAGATCCGCAATGGTTCATTTCCTTGCGAAGCTTTCACACTAGAGTTAAGATTTGAAGCTTCCATCAGACATACCTCCGATGCCGAAGACACTTCAAATGGTTATAATACCTTTATTTTTTTCTAAGTCCTTGAGCATGAAAATATTTCTTGCGTATACTGCTCTACTATTATACAGGTTAAATTGGAGAAGCGTATTTGAGGGGCTACTGTTGGGGCGAAATATTTCATCCCTAGGACCTTCAAGATCAAGAGACAAAGACAACGCATGCAGTTCTAAGACAGAGCCTTGTCTACGTCTTGATGAAGTTTCTTAGCCGAAGGGTTTGTCTGAACCCCAGTTTGAAGAAACCCTCTGAAGGCTCTGTCTCTATAGTGGGAAACAGCAAGACTGGCGGGACGTCTGCTTTATCTATCTTCTTCAGACGTATTTTACTATTTTAGCCCTATTCGGGGTAACGAATAGTTTCCACTATGTTAGTTGTAATTGAGGGGTAAAAAGGTATTTCTTTAGAGTTTTTACCTATAAATACCCCCTTTTTTCACCCTGTAAGGGACATCGAATACTCAGATATTCAATACACAACTTCAAACTACTTCGAGCTATTATCCCATTCGGAGGCTTGAGATAGTTCGCTTCACAAACTCCTTGTTTGTTAGTTATTAATCTTAGAGAACCTGTTAGCGTAATCTTTTACGCCAACAAAAATAGTTAAACTAGAACATGGACTACACAATCTTCTTTGGTTTTGGGTATAAATTCCAGTTCCTCTTGTGTTGATAGATCAGTCACATGAAGTCAATCCAACTAGAAATACTGAGATATCCCAGATGCTTCTCTAACTGATCCAATTTGAAGGAAGTTCTAAGTTGGTTCTCTCAATCTATCATTTGACATAATATCATATAGGAGGGTGATAACATATGTTTTATCAGGGTCTTTACTACATCTTCTTCCGCTTGTTCATTTAGAGGTGCGTTGGGTGATTTAAAAAGGCCAGCATATTCGTAAGAATTTGTCGAGGCGCCTATAGACCCCCCTCTAGTCGCCATTCCAATCCCACAATTGGTATAAGCGCCAGTTAGATCACCAGTTGACCTTAACCGGTTTGTGATCCTCTTTGGCAATATGGACAAGAACACTAAGATTCTGATATTCAATGGTCATGACTTTGCTTATTGGAAGGTGCGCATGGAGGCTTATCTACTAAGCCAAGGAAGTGCTATATGGGACATTGTTGATTCCCAATATGTGATTGCTGAAACTCGTACCTTAGAGACTGAGAAGTTACAGTATGACTGCAATAGCAAAGCAAGAAACATATTGTTCATTAGTCTGAGTTGCAATGAGTTTGACAGGGTCCAGCATCTTCGAACTGCACGTGAGAGTTGGCCTACTTTTAAAACCATTCATGAGGGCACTACTCAGATTAAGCACATATAATCAAGAATATCAAATGTTTGTACAAGGCCCCGGCAAATCTGTAGATGCCATGTTTACTCATTTTGATGGGATTGTGAGCAACTTGCGCTCCACTGGGACTTTAGCTTACTCTGATCATGATAGAGCAATCAAACTTCTCCATGCTCTCGATCGTAGCATATGGGAGGTGAAGATCTCTAGTATTGAAGAGTCGGCAAGCTTTTACACTTTGACTTGTGATGAACTCTTTAGTAAGCTTAAGTCCACTGAGATTGCCAAGGCATCTTGTCCAGGATTTGGAAACTCTCTATTGCCTTCTATTGCTTTAGTTTCCGGTCCTGATAGTGGTACCTCATCTAGAGGGAGTCTTTCTAGTGGTTCTGAAGTTTGTTCTTATTCTATTGGTTTTGACCTGTCCTCCCTGGTCTCTATCACAAAAGAATAGGTGGACACTCTAGATGATGAGGAGCTAGCTCTCATTATCAGGAAGTTCACACGCTTCTATAATGATAGACGAGATCAGAGGAAAGCAGGGTCTCGGGGTTGTTTTGATTGTGGAGATCCTTCTCACATAAAAGCGAATTGCCCTAAACTAAAAAATGAAAAATGAAAATGAGCACAAGTACTAGAAGTGGAACAAGAAACCCTTCTTTAAAGGGAAGAGCGGCAAAGTGGCAAAGAGAGTAGTCAGAGCATTTGCCGCCCTCAGCAACATCGACAGCACATCAAGTGAGGAGCCAAGCTTTGATGAAGAAGAGCCATCGAAGAAAGAAGAAAAGAAGGAGAAGAAGAGAATGGATTTCACCGGCCTTTGCTTTATGGCCGACATCATCCACAAAAGAAACGAGCTTGACACATCTGAGGTATATCTAACCCGTGACCAGCTTCTTGTTTAGAATGATGAATTACATGATGTTGTCTGTTCTTAGGATAGATTACTTAAACTTGTTAAATAACGGAAAGAACTAAAACTCAGACTTGACTCTTTATCCATTGAACTTGCAATCTTAATATCTATGTCTGATGATGTTGAATGTGAGTCATGTCTTATTGCTATGAATGAACTTGCTCAGCTGCGTTTTACACATGCTCAAACTGTTGACAAACTTGAAATTACTGAAAGCAGCTTTTGAAGGTGGAGTCTAGTCTTGTTGTCATCAACGAATGAATGAATTGTCCTTTACTTGTTGAAAGCATTAATTTGAGAGATAGGAATGTTGATGAACTTAAGCCTAGATTGGAGAGTACTGACTGTTCTAAGGATGTGCAGCCAGCTTGTCCCATCTGCATCACCCTTAAGGACCAACTCAGCTTTGCTCAAGAGCAAGTTGAAAAACTAAAATGTGAAAATGATTATCTTCTCTCTGTGGTTTAAAAATGCACTAAAGGAAAGGGTAGGATAGATAAACAAAATTGTGTGCTGAGAGGACAGGGTTAGCTTTAGTGTTGGGCTATGAGAGAAGCACTCCAAACACTCTGAGTGAAACTGTGTTCACTCCACCCACTACCCTTGAGAAGGAAAGAGCCCAGTTAGACATCACACAAAAAGCCGAGAATCCTACTCAACCTATTAAGGAAACCCTTCGTCCACCAAAGGAAACTCTTCAGCAAAAACCCAAGAAGACTGTGAGATTTGCGCCTGATACCCATGCTCACACACCGAAGAGAATGTATCACTGCTCCTATTGTCATCGGGTGGGTCATTTGGTTGGGTTTTTCTTTCGTCGTATCAAGGATGAACGATGTTCTTTTGCGATGAGTTTTCAAGACATGCATTACCCATCTTTTGGTATCCATGAGTCAGCTTTTCACTCTTATCCTGATTTTGAGGCTCCCCATGGTCCCATGAGAGATTTTTCCCATCGTGGTGTACACCATGCTTCATATGGTGCTAGACCGCGTGTAAGAGGCTTTGATTCTCGACAGTTTATGAGACCTCGTCATTTTCTAGGCTCGTGCTTTGAAGGTAGACCACACACTTTTTATCATGACTCGTACCTTGTGCATGATCAGTCTACTGCTTTACCTGGTTCTTGAGTTTTACAATGCTAGATTCCTAAACAGTTTTTCACTCACCCTAACATTGAGCATTTAAGATCTTCTAGCATGTTTTGAGGGGGAGTTGAGTTGTACTACATTAGCTTCTATCATATGATCGATTGCTTTTACAAGTACATGCTTTATTATGTCTTTGGAGTATTGTCTTTAATACTATTGATTTCACTTGTCTTGTTTACATCTGTCATTTGTTATGAGCATGGCTTTTATTTGTGAAAAATTGAAAATGATCACTGCTTAGTCTAGAAACTAGCATGAATAGGGTGAGTGCATTTGCTATATTTTACATACTTGGTAGCTAGGTCCTTTTCGCTTGGATGCTAATACACAACTTGATATTATCAAAATGTTGTGCTAAAAATTAAAAAATGAAAATGAAAAATGAATGAAGATGAAATGAAAATTATTGATATTCATGCTATTTTGTGCTGAAATTGAAAAGATCCAGGTGGGTTTGCTTTGTCGCACTACTTTTATCTAGACTGCTTACCATGGCACTTTGGTATGAACAGGGACATTGAAGTGTATACCATGGCCATTTCTTTAATCTTCTGATGGTTTCAACCTAGGCTTAGCTTAGTCGGTTAGCATAAGGTTGACATGCAAATAACCCTTGGCACTAAAATGAAAAAAAAATAAAAAGCTTGAATCAATTGCATAACAAGTTTGTTGAAGCTCCTTGTAGTGGGATATGCTTATCGGGTTAGTATTTGATTAGCTTTTGCATATCATGCCTTGCCATGTCTTGTATACTCGTCTGAGTGGTGATTCTTTTATTTGCTAAAATCTGAAAATGCTTGCTCATGCTTTTGTTTAGACGATATTTACCTAAGATTATCATACAATATTTTTAGACAATATTCAAGGCAAATTATTTTTGTATTGTAATTGGAGTTGCTCATGTTTTAGAAGCTTGCATTTACACTCTATCCTCACTCCCCTCTTTACATCTTTTTATCATCTTGATGCTTGCATTGCCAAAGGGGGAGAAATGATTTACATGGTGCTTTGGATAATTGCTTTGTTAAGGGGGAGTAATGGCTTTCATGATGCATTGATACTTTTTCCAAAGATAGGGAGAATGCTTTGCATGAGTTTTTGCCCAACGGGGAGATCTTTTACCAAGTGACATGTTTTAGCTCTTTTCTGAGTTTTTATGGTCACTTGTGTGCTTAACTTGAAACTTTCATCATGTTTCTATTTGGGGTTGTCAATGCACTCATCAAGGGGGAGATTGTGAAACCAAGTGATGTCGCATTGTGGTTTTTGTTTGTATGATGAGTGATTGACAAGGTTGCTCGATCTAGAGTGATGAGCTAGAGTGCTGAGTAAGTGATGTTTTGATTGCATCGATGGGATCAATGTTTGGATATGGATTATGCCAAGGGGATCTTGTTTTGGCTTGTCTCATGTGTGCATGGTGGAGATGCTAACCAACTATCAACGACCGGTGATCAAGGGTCAAGCGAGGAGCTCGATGCCAGAGGATCAAGGATGCCTGGTGAAGTTGGGGATGATCTCAGGAGTGCATGAGGAGATAGAGCAAGACATGGACGGACGGATGGTCAAGACAGCGTGACGGTCAAGTTAGCGAAAGGGAGGCCAATGCAAGTGATCAGGTGGCTCGAGGGGATCGAGAGCGGGAGATACTTGTTGGTGGTCGAGTTCGCGGATTGGTGTCACATGCCGACGATGGAGGAGGCTTTGTCGGTTTTTACTGAAAACTGTCGCATCAGAAATGTTTTTAATTCTAGTAATTTGGAGTTTGCATTAATGGGCTTTTTTACAATTTGTAATTCTGAAAATTCATTATGGCAATTAGGTAAATACCTAGAACTTTTACCCTAATGGCATTTTGGGGATTTCTTTAATGGGCTTGCCTATATAAAGGACCCAAAGGACTATGGTTTATGTGACTCTTTCAGCTGATCATTTTGGGGCTACCAACCACAATTTCTATTTTGTTCTAGCCTTTTTGCTGTTCATAATTTCGTGCTTACTGTTCATCATCACCTCTGTTTCGGATCAAGCACAGCTAGCGCATACATGAGATTCCTATTGGGGAATAGATCAGTACCTTCTAGCACTTGACGCGCTAGGTGCAGCGGAAGAAGAGATTGGTGAAGCGCATCAAGCCTATCCTCGCTTTGTCCCGGCCATTCCTCGCTGATCCAATCTATGAAGAAGTCGCCTTCCTCGTGGTGATGGCCATGAGTGTCGCTTATGGAGCAACGCCTCCACGAAGTCCACACATACAGGGATGGAGTTCCTCCCACGGCAGCGTGCTAGCACCACATGTGAGAGACGGGAAATCATCGATCTCAAAGTTTGAGATCATGAAAGGGAGGAGAGGATTCTTGGGTGGCAAGGTCTAATCTAGGCTTATTCCCTGTTCCAATAACTCCTCTCCTTATATAGGGTTGAAAGCCCCCTAGGTCATGCACATCTTGGAACCCGCAAATTAGTTACAACTAATTCGTATTTGTAACAGATCCAATCTAATACCCCACATCAGAACTTCCGATCCTAGACTGGAACTTCCGACAAGGTATTTTTCAGGTCTCTAAATTTAGCACGACATGCAACAAATCCTATCTTTTTTCGCCCACCTCGGAACTTCCGATACCATATCAGAACTTTCGATCAGTACAAAAATTCCCCGATTCCGAATCAGAACTTCCGGCTCGTCAGAACTTCCAAAACCATATCGGAACTTCTGAAGCAACAATTGCACTCTGTATCAAGACTAGAAATTAACAAGAACTTCTGATCCATTGAATTTTCTTGGGCATGACCTTCAATCTCCCACTTGCACAAGAACCAATTCTTTGCATGTTTTAATCCATCCCCTTAAGTGTGTGACCCATTAGGTTCACACTAAAGGTTGTTCACCGGAAACCGTTTCCGACTCACTTATCAATAGTGGTACTTAGCAGCACATATTGACCCCTGAAAGTGTACAAAATCGAATTTTCATGAACCTTCATATACGCATGCACTAGTCGCTTCACCACGCGCCGTTAGTCAAGTCCAAGGCGAGATACGTGCCACCCTTGTTGGTTAACTTGACATGTTCACAGGATCAACTATCGGATTCAAATCATGACTAACTCCTTAGTCATAGTGGCATGTCCATGCACTTTTCCAATCAAATACCTCGAGGGGCCCAGAGATGACTCTCCTGTTATTAGGAGGGGTAAATTCCATCTTGACCGCTCACATCCCAATAAATGTTTCACAACACACCTGAAACTAAACCTTATTACTATCCTGTTATGGAATAGTGTTAGGAAGTATCTAAGTGTGTCACAACGCATTCTGGAATCAAATGACGATCTCAGGTCCAAGGACTCTACATGTACATCATTTGAGATGACAACTATTGGCACATTACAATCTCAGCAGTATGTCAAGCGGGTCTGGCCAACACCATGTTCACTAACATGTGTACAAATCACTGATTTGACATCTTTATGTCTATGATATATGAAACGCAATCATCAATCAGTCGGATGTGCTAATCTATGTATCATCATTGTCACACATGATGACAAGATTAGGGACCCTTTTAAACAACATCGTCGTAAAGCTAAAAGTTTCACATAACAAGTCATACTCATTAATTAAATGCAAACTATATTTATTCAAGGAACAAGATAATAATTATCCTCATACATTAACATAGATTCTACTAGCATCTTCCACAAATACATGACTCACTCACGCAAGTATCTAATACCCATGGAGCTCATATGCGCCTCATGCTTGGGCTGTGGAAAAAGCTTCGTCCATCGATCCGCCATGTTCAAATCCGTGTGCACTTTGCAAATCTTCACATCACCTCTCTCAATGATCTCGCTGATCAGGTGATATCGCCGAAGTATATGTTTGGATTTCTGGTGTGATATAGGCTCCTTGGCTTGCGCAATGGAACCACTATTATCACAATAGAGGTCCACTGGACTGGACGCACTAGGAACAACAGCCAACTCAGAAACAAACTTCGTTATCTAAACAGCCTCCTTCGTCGCTTCTAAAGCAGCGATATACTCAGCTTCTTAGAAACCAAGGGTGGTTTCGGTCTGGATGATGAGTGATTGACAAGGATGAGCGTCTGAGGAGTTGAGTGGTTGAGAGTGGTTTGAGTGCATCGAGGGTTTCGATGTGAAATGGAGGTTTGGCTGCTGAGGGTTTCGGCGGTGCGTCGCATTCTTGTTTTGGCTTGTCTTGTTTGTGCAGGGTGGAGATGCTGACCGACTGTTGACGGCGGGTGATCGAGGGTCGAGCGGGGAGCTGGATGCCAGAGGATCAGGGAGGCCGGGCGAAGTTGGAGAAGATCTCAAGACTGCACGAAGAGACGGAGCAAGACTTGGACGGACGGCTGACTACGACGGCGTGACGACTGGGTTTGCGAGTGGGAGGCTAGGACAAGCATTCAGGCTGCTCGAGGAGATCGAGAGCGGAAGTGTCTTGCTGGCGCTCGGAGTAACGAAGCGGTGTCACGAGTTGAAGGGTTGAGAGGCTTTGTCGGTTTTTGCTGAAAACCATCAAAATGTTTAATGTTTTTGTTAATTCAATAAATTTGTGTCTAGTGTTAGTTTAAATTTTCAGTTTTGTAGTGTAACCTCTTGGTATAATTTTTAGAGTGGTTCTACTCTGAAATTTTATTAAAAAGAGAGTCAATTTGTAATTTTTCTTTTAGGTTTTATAGGATAATTTTCAGAATTGTTAAATCTGAAATTACTAAGGGTCTATGTGTCAAATGGGGGCTTCTAGAACATTAGTTGGTAGGATATTATACCCCCAAGTTGGCTGAATCATTTGAGGGCTTTAGAGACAAACTTTGCAATGAAAATACAAGAGAAAACTTGGTTTTTAAGAAATCTGGACATGGAATAGTGATTTCCAGCAATTTTCGGATTCTGCATAGTATTATCGCCAATACTGTTCACTGTAATTCCAGGTTCCAACGCAGGTACGTTTCTGTGGATGAATTCGTTTGTGTTCTGTGTTTTCTGGAGAATCTAGTGCAGAAGTTGATGTTGAAGTTTATGTAACTTTTTTTGGGAATAGTTTGAATGATTTATTTTCGAAGGTTACAACATGTTTCTGTGATGTCTTCTGAATTATTTTGCTGCTCAAAGTAGGCTCCACAGTGCTGAAAAATTATTATGAAAAGTGGTTATTTTGGTTATGCTCCTCACATGTTTGATGAAATGTTTCATCAAGTGTTCATCAGGCTTTTGGCTGATCATTGAAGTAGTTAATTCCGAATTTCACCTAGAAATATTTCATGTTTGAATGATGAACTAAATATTTTGTGTAAAGATCAAGTAGTTAATTCTGAATTTCACCTAGAAATATTTGAGAATCCTGTCCCTGTTCTGAAATACAATCTGATTTGATCATGTTAATTGGTCTATTTTGTGTTCATCCTTGATCTGATGATTGAATAGGCATATCTTTCAGATTGGTCAAGTACAGCCTCAGTTTTGCTGATCTAATTGTTTCCATGTGTGTTTGTTGTGTTCAGTTTTCAGCTATCTGAAATTTCTGTTTTCATCTAGTACCTAAGTGACTAAGTGACTAATCTGTTCAGTTATAAAGGTTATCATCTATAAAGTTGATACTGAAGTTCAGTTGATGTAAATGAGGTTGGATTAGCTCTTGCTACTTTAGATGAACATTTTACTGAATGGGTATAATCTGAAACAGTTTTGATAACTTCTTACACTATTCATTTTCAAGACAGTTTCAGGTTGTTAACATTTGTGTTCTGGTTGGTCTATTTGAGTTGATTTTGTGCAAAGATTGCTGAACTCTGAAAAGTTTGAACCATACTCATGTTCTTGTTGTTCTGAGCTAAGAGATATACTGTTTCTGGTCAGTTGTTGTTTCAACTGCTTTTAATTTTCAGATTACTCAAGTGATTCAGTGTAACCAGATCTGATTTGACTTGTTGATTTGATCAAACTTTTGCTACAAGAAATTCAGTCCTGTTTTTAATAATTTAATTCATAAACCTTCACTCTGAATATTTTTGATAAAGTAACTGAAGTGTTTTTGCTCTGCTGTGTAGTTTTGTTATTGCAGTGATTAGATGGCAATTCAGTATATACTCAGTTCTGTGATCAAGATTTAAATGCTTATTCAATACTGAAATATTCTCAACACTGTTTAAAATCAGGAAAGTTTCAGATTAAATCTGTGTAGTGTCCAGTTTTGCTAAGTTTTGATATGATTCAAGTGTGCTAAATAGTTCTGTTTGCTAATTGCTAGTAGTCAAAATGATTTTTAATCTATGTTGTGAACTGAAAATCAAAAGTTAACTCAGTATTTCTAATCAAAACCTTGAGAAATATTCTGTGAGATAAACTTCTTGATCTGAAACAGTACTTTGCTGTTGGGTTTCAGTTTTGCTCTAGTCTGTTTAACGTCTGAAGTTCAGTTTTCAGCATTTATCATTCAAGCAAATTCATCTAGTTCATGTTCAGATTATTGAGTGCTGAAATCAAACTTATACTGAATTTGAAGTATTCAATTTGATACATAACATGAATGCTGAAGTTCTCTGTTCTGTTCTGTTTCCCTGTTTGAGCTAAACTACAATTACATTTTCAGTTCTGTTTTTCTTTTGTGTTGGTTATTTGATCTACACCTGAATTCCATGCTTGTGAAATCTGAATCAGTGTAGTTCTGATTTCCTCAGAACTTGAGAGGAGATTAAAGTTTTGCTGCTCAAATTTTTCAATACACCAAAAGATTTGCTGTGAGGAGTGTATTATGATTTGACACAGTGCACTGAAACTGAATTTCAGAATTGCTACAGTACTTTCAGCTCTCACTATTCCAAATCAATAATTTTGTTTTTAGCAATTGTGATTCAAGTAAATCTCTCTAGTTCATGTTCTGATCTCTACTTGCAGAAATCAAATTTGTTCTGAATGTGAAGTATACAGTTCTATACAAAATCTGCATCAAAACTTGAATACTGAAATTTGTTGAAATACTCTTTTACTATTCATCGTCTGACAAATTTCAAAAGTTCAGAGATTTCATTTGACACTCTATTGAAACAAAGCTGATTTGGGTTTTTGAATCTTGTGGAGCTCAAATTTGTACTGATTGGTTTAAAACTTGAAATTGAGTGTTTTGAGGTGCGTTGGGTGATTTGACTAGGCCATCACATTCGAAATAAAGTGTCGAGGCACCTATTCACCCACCTCTAGTCGTCATTCTGACCCCACAATTGGTATTAGAGCCGATTTGATCACGAGTTGACCTTAACCAATTATGATCCTTGTTTTGGCGACATGGAAAGGAACACCAAGATCCCAATGTTTGATGGTCGAGATTATGCTTATTGGAAGGTGCGCATGGAGGCTTATTTTCTTAGCCAAGCAAGTGCGATATGGGACATTGTTCATCCCAGTATGTGAATCCTGACACTCGTACCTCAGAGACTGAGAAGGCACAATATGAATGATTATCTTTTTATCAGTCTGAGTCGCAACGAGTTCGACAAGGTCTAGCACCTTCGGACTGCACGAGAAATCTGGTCGACCTTGAGTACTTTTCATGAGGGCACTACCCAGATTAAGGCTAGGAGGCAAAGCACGTATAATAAAGAATACCAACTATTCGTGCAAGGCCCTGGCGAATCGGTAGATGCCATGTTTGCGCATTTTGATGGGATTGTTAGTAATTTGCGCGCCACTGGGAATTTGGCTTACTCTGATAATGATAGGGCGATCAAACTTCTCTATGCTCTTGATCGTAGCATATGGGAGGTGAAGATCTCCAGTATTGAAGAGTCGGCAAGCTTTGACACTCTGACTTGCGATGAACTCTTTAGTAAGCTTAAGTCCACAGAGATCGCCAAGGCATCTCGACTAGGAGCTGGAAAAGCTGTGTTGCCTTTGATTGCTTTGTTTTCCAGTCCTGGCAGTGGCACCTCATCTGGAGGTAGTGCATCTGGGAGCTTTACCTTGTCTTCATTGGTCTCCATCACAAAAGAACAAGTGGACACATTGGACGATGAGGAGCTTGCTCTTATAGTCAAAAAGTTAACTAGGTTCTACAATGATAGAAGATATCAGAGAAGATGAGGCTTTCGAGGGTGTTTTGAGTGCGGTGATCTTTATCATATTAAAGCAAATTGCCCAAAACTGAACTCAAAGAATGAACATGAACTCAAACACTAGTAAAGAGACAAAAAATCCTTCTTCACAGACAAAAGAGCAAAAGTGGCAAAAAGGATGGCTAGGGCATTTGTGGCTGCACTCAGTGACATTGACAACACCTCGAGTGAAGAGCCAAGCTCTGATGAAGAAGAATTTTACAAGAATGAAGAAAAGAAGGAAAAGACGAAGGACTTCAACGGGCTTTGCTTCATGACCAATGACAAGTACAACAGCGATGAGCATGACTCATCTGAGGTTAGTCTATCACATGACCAATTACTTGTTCAAAATGATGAATTACATGATGCAATTATTTCATAAGATAGACTGCTTAAACTTGTTGCTAAAGAATGAAAGGAACTAAAGCTTAAAATTGAATCACTTTCTACTGAACTTGCTTTGTTGAAGTCTGAGTCTGAAATTGATGAATGTGAGTCTTGCCTTATCATTATGGATGAACTTGCTCAGTAGCATCTGATACATGCTCAAAACATTGAAAAACTTGAAAATGTTCAGAAGCAACTTTTGGTGGTGGAGTCTAGTCCTTGTGCCATCGATGAATGCTTAAACTGCACTTTATTGATTGAAAGCGTTAGTTTGAGAGATAAGCATATCGATGAGCTTAAGGCTAGATTGGAGAGTGCTGAGTGTTCTAAGGATGTGCAGCCGACGTGTCCCACCCGCATCACCCTTAAGGATCAACTCAGCTTTGCTAGAGAGTAAGTAGAAAAGTTGAAGTGTGAGAATGATTATCTGTTTTCCATGGTAGACAAATGCACTAAAGGGAAAGGGAAAATGGATTTGCTTTTGGATAAAACTAAAATGTGCGCTGATAGGACAGGGTTAGCCCTTGGGTTAGGTTATGATAGGACTTCATCTAATACCCCAAGCCAAACTATGTTCACTCTACCTACCACTCTTGAGAAAAGAGAGAGCCCAGTTAGACACACCTCAAAAAACGAAAATCCTACCCCGCCCAAAAAGATAATCATTCCACCACTCAAGACAGACTCCAAGCAAAAACCTAGGAAAACTGTGAGGTTTGTGCCAGAAACCTATAAACCTACACCCAAGAAAGTTTTTCATTGTGCTTATTGTCATCGTGTAGGTCATTTGATTGGTTTTTGCTATCGACGCATGAAAGATGAACGTAGTGCTCATGCTTTGGACTTTCATGATTATTCTTCACTTGATTTGCATGAGTATGCTTTCCGCTCTTTTCCTAGTTTTGAGTCCCCACATGGTTTTAAGAGTGATTTTGCCCCTCGTGGTGTACACCATGTTTCATATGGTGATAGATCACGTGTAAGAGGTTTTGATGCTCGAAAGGTTGGGGGACCTCTTCGATTTCCAGGTTCACGCTTTATTGCTAGACAACACTCTTTTATCATGACTTATCTCATATGCTTGGTTAGTCTAATACTTTGCCTAGATCTCGAGTTTTGCGTTGCTGGATTCCAAAACAATTTTTATCTCACCCTCTCACTAAGCATCCGAGAGATACTAGCATGTTTTGAGAGGGAGTTATGTAGCATTGCATGAGCTTCTCTCATATGATTAATTGCTTTTACAAGTACAAGCTTCGTTATGCCTTTGTACTATTGTCCTTAATACTGTTGACTGTACTTGGCATGATTTCATCTGAGAATTGACATGAGCATGGCTTTTATTTGTGAAAATTTGAAAATGGTCACTGCTTAGTCTAGAAACTAGATTGAATGGGTTGAGTGCTTTTGCTAGCTTTTACACACCTGATAGCTAGGTCCCTTTTACTTGGATGCTAATACGCAACTTGATTTCATCAAAAATGAAAATGGATGAAAATGAAAATGAAAATTGAATGAAAATGAAAATGAAGATGGATGATATTCATGCTTTTGTGTGCTGAAATTTGAAAAGATCCAGGTGGGTTTGCTTTGTCGCACTATTTTGTTCTGGACGGCTTACCATAACAATTTGGTAAGAACCGGGACGTTGTAGTGTTTGCCGAGACCATTGCTTTAAGCTTCTGATGATTTCAACCTAGGCTTAGCATGGTCTGTTAGCATAAGGTTGACATGCAAATAACCCCTAGCACAAAAATGAAAAATTTGAAATTCATTGCATATCATGTTTGTTGAAGCACCTTGAAGTGGGATATGCTTATCTAGTGTGTGCTTGTTTAGCTTTTGCATCTAATTCCTTGACATGTCTAGTATACTAGTCTGAGTGGTGATGCTTTTATTTGTTAAAGTCTGAAAATGCTTGCTCATGCCTTTTGTTTAGATGGTATTCATCTGAGGTTGGCATTCAGTACTTTTAGATGATATTCAAGGCGAATGCTTGTTTGTACTGTAATTGCAGTTTCTCATGTTTCAGAAGCTCACAAATCTGCTTTACCCTCATTCCCCTCTATGCATCTTTTTATCTCCTTGATGCCTATATTGTCAAAGGGGGAGAAATGATCTAAATGATGCTTTCAGAGCTTTTTGGATGATTGCTTGATTAAGGGGGAGTAATGGCGTTCATGTTGCATTAAGTTGCTTTTGATGCTTTTTGTCTTGCCTTGCATAAGGTTTTTGCCCAAGCGTGGAGATCTTTTACAAAGTGACATGTTTTGCTATTTTTTCGTTTTTATTGTCAATTGTGCGCATAACTTGCAATTCTCGTCATGTCTTTTCTTTGGGGTTGTCAATGCACTCATCAAGGGGGAGATTGAGAAACCAAGTGTTTTTTCGGTCTGGATGATGAGTGATTGTCAAGGATGAGCGTCTGAGTGGTTGAGAGTGGTTTGAGTGCATCGAGGGTTTCAATGTGAAATGGAGGTTTGGCTGCCAAGGGTTTCGGTGGTGCGTCGCGTTCTTGTTTTGGCTTGTCTTGTTTGTGCAGGGTGGAGATATTGACCAACTATCGAGAGTGGGTGATCGAGGGTCGAGCGGGGAGCTTGATGCCTAAGGATCAGGGAGGCCGACTGTTGGCGTAAAAGATTACGCTAACAGGTTTCTGTAGAAAAGAAACTAACAAACAAAGTGTTTGCGAAGCAAACTGTTCTAAGCCTCCGAAAGGATAATAGCTTAGAATAGTTCGAAAGTGTGTATTGAATCACTTGTATTCGGTCCCCATTACAGGATGAAATGGGGGGTATTTATAGGCCTAAACATTAAGGAAAAGACCTATTTACCCCTCTATTACAACCGACATTAAGGAAACTATTCGGTTTCCTTAATAGGGCTAAAATGGTAAAAGACTAATCTAATAGGATAGAAGATAAGTCTTCCATCTTAGCTGGCAGAAAAGATCCTGAAGGGCTTTGGTTCGAAGACATACTTCGAACCAGTGCCTGTCTTCGGGCTTCGAACCAGGTTCCGGGCATCTTCGAAGAAGGTCTTCGAACAATCTTCGAACTAGTTGGCTGTCTTCATGCTGCTTTAGCAATAACCCCGAAGATAAGATATTTTCCCCCAACAGTAGCCCCTCGAATACGCTTCTCCGTTCGACCTGTAACGTTAGGAGAGCAGTATACGGAAAGAAAAGATAACCAATCATAGGGGTTATTGATTTTCATTTTATCTCCGAAATGCATGAAGATATGAACTTCGAATCAGTCATAAGGTAATTACCTTTCGAACCATCTTAGAACTGACTCAGGAAGTTCGAAAGTCTTTTTAGACTTAGAAAAAATAGCCGTTAGTTTCTGTTTCTAACGGAAGCTATACGAGGCGTTATTTTCGGAGGAAAATAACAGGCGGGAATGCGAAAGGGCAGAACCCAAACGGTAACAAACGGAAAGATTAGGCTATAAATAAAGAGCCTCAAAACTTACCCGATTACCTTTTCACCGCTTCTTCCCAGTCAAAAGCTTTTTGAGCCCTTCGAGTTCTTGAGCCCTAGTCTCCATTCCCTCAGATCAATCCGGCAATCGCGATGGTGAAGACCAAGGGATCTGCGCCTCCTTCGGCCTTGGCTCGGCAGCAGGCAGCTGCAGCAGCAGCGGCGGCGACATTGGCGGCGGCACCCTCGACGCGGGCGACGATTTCCATGGCGGCAGGGGGGAGAAATCCCCAAATCCCCGACGACCAAGGTCTGTGCCCACCCTCAACCAAGTACTTGGATCAATCTTTTGAGTTGGGGCCGTCTACCTGCAAGAAAGAGTCTTTGGCAATCACAGCGGGGGGAAAGATTAGTGATGGGGTTATGATTCAGAAGCCGGGCAAAGAATCGATTCCATCACCGAGACCCGGAGAAGTTGTAGTGTTCGAAGCTTTTTTCGAAGCGGGCTTGGGCCTCCCTGCTGTGGATTTCTTGGCCGAAGTACTTGACTTGTTTCATGTAACCCTCCCCCAGCTGTCTTCGAATGCTGTAGCCAGATTAGCTATCTTCGAGTGGGCACTGAGAGCCGAAGGTTGTGAGGGGAGGGCTGAAATCTTCGCTGCGCTTCATAGAGCAACTTGTCAGCCAAAGACCTTCGTAGGCTCCGGAGGTGAAAAGGTGGTGGTTTCCTTCGGAAGCATTAATTTTAGGCTTCGTGATGAATATGCTCTGCAATTCCCTGCTAAGGCCATCAATGCTAGATGGTACACCGATTGGGTTCTGAGGTGGTTTTATGCCGAAGTTGGAGTGAGCAGTCCTCTGGCCGGTCCCCTCAAAGAAATCCAGTTCCGGAAGGAAGCCTTAGTGCAACCTGACGAAGGTCAACTCGAAGCTCGCCTCAACTTGCTTCAGAAAATTAGCAGAAGGTTGAGCATGCGGGACTTAGCCGAAGAGTTCCTCGGACTTCAAATTCCTCCGTTGATGGCCAACTGGCGTATCGCCTTCGAGGATGACTCGGAAGGCGGTCTTCGCAAGATTAACTATACTTCGAGCCCTGCAGGTAACTTCGAAACCAACATGCATAGTACATATTTACTTCGAAGAAAGATTAACTTGAATTATTTTTTAGCTTCTTCAGCCCCTATTACCTCAGAGCAAATTGTAAGGGCTTCGGAGAAGATTCTGGGTGCTCCAACTCCGTCGGAAAAAGAATGGCGAATCAAATTAGTCGGAAGTTGGGAGCGATTTAACAGAGTATGGGGAATGCTGGAGTTGACTCCACCCCCTCTGATGGATTGGGTGCCTCAGGAGAAAGGCCCCAAGAAAAGAGTAGCTGAAGCCGGAGCTTCAGGTTCAGCAAAGACTCCGGTGAAGAAGGTGGCTCGAAAACCTAAGAATCTCGCACCTTTGGATCCTGCTCCTTCAAGCTCAAGAACCTCACTTTCTGGTTCTAAAGAGGACGAAGGTATTTTATTAGTAAAATTAATTGATGAAGATGCAACTCAACGAAGTATTCACATTGAAGATACTGCAGGTATTCCGGAGCCTCAAGCCAACATCGAAGAAGTAAGAGCTCCGGATACCCAGGAAGAACAAATCGAAGCCCCTATGGGTGTAGATGAGGCCGAAGTGCCTGCGAACGTACCGGAGTCTGGAGATAATGCTGATCAACCAATGACTTCGGTAGTTCAAGAAGATACAACTCAGGCTGGAGTTCCTGTGGATGAAGGTGGAGTCGAAGTCACTATGGCTTCGATTCTCGAAGAAGTAACGAGGACTCTTCAGGACGATGCTCCTGCAGTCCAAGATTTAGCGGTTGATTCGGATGAGGACTACACTTTTGATCCTCCGATCAGTCCGGTGCTCGATATTCCAGAGAATGTCGAAGGTAAATTTTGCTTAATTCTTATCAATTTTTGCAAAATTATACAATGTGTAATATTTTTGTTTTTTCAGAGCCTCCTGTTGTCGAAGTATCCCTCGAAGATACAATTCAAAGACCTTCGACAACTTCGGAGCCACAACCGGGGGTTACTCTACCGGGGCCTGGAAGAGGAAAAAGACACATAGAGCCTCTCCCAGCTCAAGGATCGACTTCATCTGAGTCAACAGATGAAAGCGAATCAACTGAGGGGGGGCCATCTTCAGAAGTTCCAAGGGCCTCGGAAGAACCCTCCGGACCCTCGCTAAGCAGAGCTGATCAGAAGGCTTTAGCACTGCTTCCTCTCATAACTCCATTTTTGGAGGAGAAAACCGGACTTGGGACTTTGGTTAAACCTTTGGGTGAAGCCAGTCGCAAAGTCGGGGAAACAGAACTGGTAGCCCTTTTAAGCAGAGCGAAGGGTTCAGAGCTTAATATTGCTGTGGAAAGAGCAGCTTATCAGGTATAAAGCATCTTGAACCAAATAATGAATTATATATGAATAATTTCTTATTCCAGTTTTTCTTTTTTCTTAGCAAGCAGTCTTAGCCCGCGCTGCAGCTTTATCGAACGAAAACGAAATTGCTCAACTTCGGGAAGAGAACGAAACTCTTCAAAGAAATTTTAACTTCTCCGAAGGTCGAGTAGCTCAAATGGACAATGTAATACTAGCAGAGCGAAGGGCTAGGCAAAGCTTGGAGGCTGCGAAGAAGGAGCTCGAAGCAGAAAGAATTGTGCTTCGGGCAGAGATTGAAAGACTGCGGACGGAGGATGCTACCAAAGGGACTGAACTTGTAAGGCTACAAGAAGAAGCTGGCCAACTCCGGACTCAGAAGAATGCTTTGACTACGGAGAATGCTAGAATCTCCGGAGTTTTAGAAGAAACGACTTCGGTCAAGGATGCACTTAATGCAGAAAAACTCAAGTCTGAGAAGGTGGCTTCGGAGGTCATCGAACAGATGCTAGGTGTCTTGGAGTACTTCGGTACTACTGGATCACTACCTTCGGATGACAATGTAACTCTGCTGCGCCGGCTAAAGAGGATCCAAGGAGCAGCGAAGCAAATGAAGACGGCAGGCATACGTTATGGAGAACTCTCCGGACAAGTGTCTGCCCTTGGAATACTTCGCTACTACGAGGATTTGGGCCGAACAATCACTCCGAGCGCAGAGGGCTCCATCATCTTCGACGACGCGAGACTTTTGACTCCTTCCGAAGGCGTAGCTACTGCTTGGCGAGCCTTCCAGACTTCGTGGAGAGCCGAAGGTCGATCTGCGATCAAGGCTTGGATTGATGAAGGCCAACGCCAAAAGCAAGTTCGGAGTCAAGCTTCGAGCAGTCAGCCTCCTCCGAACCCGCAGGTTTAGGATTATTTAGGATTTTTTGATTATGTAAAGCTGATGCTTGTAAATATTTATCAATGAAAATCTTGTTTGTCATATTTTTAGGCTTTGCCTCTTATGGAAGATATCGAAGTGTTAGAGCTTAACAGCGAACTTCGCTCACTTTGGAACACCTTCGAACTTCTAAAGAGTTATAAACGTCCTCGATTCCTTATCCCTCGAGATGACTCCGGCGTTATTGCGCCCGAAGTAATCAAAGACGTATTGTCTTATATTAAAGAGGAAGATAAAGAGATCGACGCAAACACCTCGTCTTCTGAAGACACTAATTGGTCCGAAGACGAAGGTGAAGCCCAAAATAAAAGATCTGAAGATCTTAGAAGCTGGGAGAGAAGCCCCGAGCGGCATTCGAACTTGGGCCGAGCTTCAACAAGAACAGAAGGATTTTAGAGCTTCGAAGGGGAGGAAGAGAGTTAAACGCAAAGTTCTTAGAACTTCCGATGTTGGAACTAGTCGTTCCACCCCTAGCTCTCGGGACCGAAGAGGTCTCCGATTCCTTCTTGGTATAGATACCAATTTTTCATAATGTAATATGTAAACACATTTATTTCAATAATGAATGCCGATTTAAAATTGTCTCCATATTACTAGCCCCTCTTTGGGTATAAGCAACTTCGAACTGTATTCAAAGATGGTTATGCGCAAAGAAAAAACTTCAGAGTACAATTTTTTGGGGGTTCGGAGCCCCTCTGTCATTTAAAGATCTTTTGAAATCTTATAAAATGTCTTCGACCTTTGTAGTCAGAAGAATGGTTAGCTTGGTACCTTTGTTTATTTCATGAAAGAAATCAATTGAGATAACTTCCAGGACACTTTAGTGTCTTAAAAAATTTGTCACTTTGGACGCATATGAACAGACATTCGAAGCTCATGGCTTAAATGCTGTTTGCTTTAGCCACCTTCGGCTGTTTTTTGCAGAAATCTACCAGCCGGAGCTTGGATTTCGCAGAAATTGTAGCCACCTTCGGCTATTTTTGCAGAAGTCTACCAGCCGGAGCTTGGACTTCGCAGAATTTGGCCAACTTGGGCTCTTTTTTGCAGAAGTCTACCAGCCGGAGCTTGGACTTCGCAGAATTTGGCCACCTTCGGCTCTTTTTTACGGATGTCTGCAAGCTGCAGCTTGGACTCCGCAGATTTTGGCCACCTTCGGCTCTTTTTACGGAAGTCTACCAGCCGAAGCTTGGACTCCGTAGAATGTGGTATTGGCTCTTTTACGGATGCCTACAAGGTATCAGCTTGGGCTCCGGTGGATTTCAGCCACCACACCGGAGGCTTCGACTTTATGGGTACGAAGTCCGGAAATACAGCCCAGCTTAATGACACTTCCCTCTCGATCGACTTCTGTCCCAGCGCGTCCGCTCGGGAAACTAGGAGTGTCAATGGGAAGGCAACCATCAGGGTGTATGCTTTATTAATTTAGAGGTGATTACAAGCGAATTACAAGGAGCCCTTATGCGAAGTATCGCTTTAGGTGCTCCGCATGCCAAGTATGTGCTAACTCTTCACCTTCTAAATTAGCTAATTTGAATGAACCAGGGCGCCCTGAGCGGACAATTAAATATGGACCTTCCCATTTATTGCCTAACTTCCCTGGTGCTATAATGCTTCGTAGAACAAGATGACCCGGCCTTAACTCGCTGAGCTTAACCTTCGGGTCATACCAAGTCTTCGTCTGCTGATGATACTTTGATAAATTAGCTACAGCCCGAAGTCTTGTTTCTTCTGACAAATCTAACGAAGCTTGTCTTTCTTCTTCGATGTCCGGTTCGGTGCTGCGAAACGACCCCCCTTTGAGCTCTGTCGGAGTCATAGCTTCATCTCCGAATAGTAGTCTGAACGGAGTAAAACCTGTGGACCTTGTTTGCGTAGTCCGAATGGACCATAGAATCTTTGGAAGCTCTTCGGTCCACAGTCCCTTTGACAACCCTACTATTCTTCGATTTAGCCCTGATAAGATATTTCCATTGGCTCGCTCAACGGCTCCATTCGACTGAGGATGTCTCACTGCAGCAAAACATAGTTGAATGCCTAGGTCTTCGCAAAACTTCCTGAAGGGTTCTGCGTCGAACTGTGTTCCATTATCAACTGTGAGATATCTAGGCACTCCGAACCGGCAAATAATGTTCTTCCAGAAGAATTTCTGTACATTATTCGAAGTGATAGCTGTTAAGGGCTCTGCTTCCACCCACTTAGAAAAATATTCAATAGCTACCACTGCGAACTTCAGATTTCCCTTTGCTAACGGAAAGGGACCAATTAGATCCATACCCCATCTGGCCATAGGCCATACCGGAGCAATGACTTGAAGAGCTGTTGGTGGGCGATGACTCCGTCGACCCATCCACTGGCATCCTTGACAAGTGCGGACCAAGCTCTCCGCATCAGCTGTTATTGTGGGCCAATAAAGCCCCTGGCGAAGTGTTTTTCCTGCCAGAGCTCTAGGGGCTAAATGACTTCCACAAAGGCCTTCGTGAATTTCTCGAAGAATTTCTTGGCCTTCGGCTTGAGATATACATCGGAGTAGTGGGGAACATACTCCGGCCTTGTATAATATACCGTTGATTAACTGATAATTTCTTGCTCTGAGCTTTAATCTTGACAATTGGGGTTCTTCAGGCAAATTTGTTCCTCCTTGCAAGAGTTCTATGATTGAATCTTTCCAATCTGCACTAGGAATGCAGAGAATCTCTGCAGAAGCAACTTGTGGCACCGAAGGTATATTGAGCTCCTCATAGAAAGCTTCGTCAGGCACATCCACAGCTCCGGCAGCAGCCTTCGCTAAAATGTCCGCTTGCACGTTTTCAGCTCTTGGTATACTCCGAATGGAAATACCCTTGAAATGTGCTTCGATCTTGCGAATTTCTTCCAAGTACTTTGCAAGCTGTGGATGTCGGACTTGAAAACTTTTGTCTACGTGCCCTGCTACTATCTGAGAATCTGTTTTTATAATTATCCTTGTAGCCCCTAGAGCACGTGCTTTCCGGAGTCCCAATAAAATTCCTTCGTACTCCGCTATATTATTGGTAGACTTAAAGTTAAGTCTTGCGGAGTACATTGCTCTTTGTCCTGATGGCGAAATCAATACTGCCCCAATGCCTGCTCCGGATGCTTGGAAAGCCCCATCGGAGTAAATAGTCCAAACTCTGTCATCTGATTTCTCCGGAGTCAACTTCGCAGGTGGAGTCCACTCTGCTACGAAGTCTGCTAGGACTTGAGATTTGATAGCTGTCCTTGCCAGGAAAGATATGCCGAAGGGTGCTAGCTCTACTGCCCACTTTCCAATTCTTCCAGTGGAATCTTTGCTTCGGAGCATATCTCCTAAAGGATACGAAGTTGGTACAATTACATTATGAGCCAAAAAATAATGTCTTAGCTTCCTCGAAGCCATTATCAGAGCATAAACGAACTTCTCAAGTTCGGAGTATCTTGTCTTCGCTCCTGACAATGCTTCGGATACAAAATAGACAGGATTTTGGACCAACTTCCCATTGATATCAGCTTCTCTGACAAGGACTGCGCTGACAGCTGAGCCTGTGGCTGCAAGATACAGAAGTAGGGTTTCGTCCGCAACAGGCACCGTAAGTGTAGCAAGATTGCTGAGATAATCTTTAATATCTTCGAAGCTTTTCTGACACTCCGGTGTCCATGCAAAATCTTCGGACCCTTTCAAAGCTTTAAAGATTGGCAAACTCCTCTCCGCAGATCCTTGATAAAAACCTGCTAAGTGCGGCCAGACGTCCAGTCAGCTTTTGCACTTGCTTTAAATTCTCCGGAGGAGCCATCTTCTGCAGCGCAGTTATCTGAGTAGGGCTAGCTTCAATTCCCCTGCTTGAAACTAAGTACCCTAACAACTTTCCAGCCTTAGCTCCGAATATACATTTTTCGGGGTTAAGGCGGATCCCACATGCCCGAAGGCTATTGAATGTTTCCGCTAAGTCTAGGCTATGTTGGTGCTTTAAAGCACTCTTTATTACAATATCATCCATATAGGCCTCCACATTGCGACCTAGTTGATGACCTAGAGCCTTAGCAACTAATCTTGAAAAAGTAGCCCCGGCATTTCTTAGGCCGAAGGGCATTCTTACATAGCAGAAGACTCCCGAAGGAGTTACAAAGCTCGTCTTGATTTCATCTTCGCGCTTCAACCATATTTGATGATAACCGGAATACGCGTCGAGGAAGCTTAGTAACTCCGAACCTGCAGTGGAGTCAACTAGTTGATCAATTCGGGGCATGGGGTAGGGGTCACGTGGGCACGCTTTATTCAAAGATGTGAAATCAATGCACATGCGCCACTTTCCGGAGGACTTTTTCCTGACGAAGACTGGGTTGGCTAACCATTCTGTATGGGCCACTTCCCTGATAATCCCAGCCTTCAACAGCTTTTCAACTTCGTCCTTAGCTAGAGCAGCTCTCTCTGCGGACATCTTCTGGAGCCCTTGTCGAACAGGCCGGGCCTTCGGGTTTACAAGCAAACTATGCTCAATAATATCCCGATCGACTCCGGTGATATCTTCGTCAGACCAAGCGAAGACATCCAAATTTTCTTCTACGACCTTTTCCAAGGAAGTTGCAACTTCGGGAGGTAAATCTTTACCAAATTGAAAAGTGTATTCTTTACCATCTTTGACAATGACCTTCGTTGCAATCTCTCCTTCGGGACTTGGTCTTGGAAATGACTTCTTTCGAAGCTTCGGAGGAGGCTGAAAAAATTTCTCCATTATCTTGGACACTGTTTACTTGCCTCGGATCAAGAGGAGGACCATGACCATATTCTGCCCTCCGAGCTATGGCTTGATCTCCGAAGATTGTCAGAACTCCTGATTGTGTGGGCATCTTCATGCACAAGTAGTTGTGATGCGCCACAGCTCCGAACTGATTCAACATGCCTCGCCCGAAGATGACATTATAAGCATACAGGGGCATCCACCACATCAAAGATAACTTACTTCAGTTCGGGCTAGTAAACCTTCTCCGAAGGTTACTTCCAGGCCTATCTGGCCAAGTGCATCTAGCGGAGGTCCTGCAAAGCCTTGCAGAGGACGAAGCCGCTGGGAGGAGATGCTTCCGGGAAATGCATAACTGATCGAAGGCTTGTACAAATATGATATCTGCCGAGCTACCTCCGTCAATTAGCACCCTTCGGACTTCTGTCCCTGCAATATCAGCAGTAATAACCAATGGATCTGCATGCGGGAACTTGATACCAGCTGCATCCTCCGCAGAGAAAGATATTGGAACATGAGACCACTCCGGCATTGCAGCTGCAGATGACGAAGTCCCAATGTGGCCTACTTCTCGAACGTACTCTCTTCGCTATCTCTTGGACATGCTTCCGAGGGTACCTCCTCCGGAGATAGGGAGAACTACTCTCTTCCCTCTATCTTGCCCTTCTTCTTGCTTCGGGGGTGGCATAACATTGGCCACCGGAGGATGCCTTGCAGCATCAAAATTTTCTATCCGCGCCACAGCCTGGACCGGCTCCGGGCGCACTGCTGCTACTGGACTTCGGTCGGTACTACCTCGACCCGAAGTTCTCTCCAAGTATTCTCCCCGAAGGGTAAGAATAGCCTTGCAGGTGTCAGTTGCATGGCTTCGATTCTCTCCATGAATACAGCAAAAAAGGGTCTGGCCCTTGCCAGCCGTTTTCCCTGGCGGCCTCCAGCCGCTGGACTTGTTCCCCGCAGACTGTGGAGCTCTTGGTGCAAACTTCTGCGGGGGTGCAATGTTTAAGACTTCAGAGCGAGGGTGCTTTTGCCCTCTTCTTCTATCATGTTGCACTTCGGAGACTGGTTCTTGCGGCTGAGCCGAAGTCTTCACCTCTGCTTTAACTTCTGTCAACACTGTCGAAGTAGCAGTAGTCCTCCGAAGCCAACCTTCTTTGACTTCGAGTACTCCTCGAAGTACGACATCAGCTGTGATACCGTGGTGATGCTCTTTCGATGCAGTTTATCCAGAAGGCCTTTATGATTGACACCTTCTCGAGCCGCATCAACCACCGAGGATGTGGACAGCCCCCGAATTTGCGACTTCGTGTGAGCGAAGCGCTTGAAGTACTGCCTCAATGTTTCTCCGGGGAGCTGTTTCACATGGAAAAGGCTTCCTGTCGACATGGGGGGCACGAAGGTGCCCTGAAAGTTACTTATGAACTTCTTCTTCAACTGTGACCATGAAGTGATTGATCCTGGTTTTAAAGACCAGAACCATCTCAACGCCACTCCTTGAAGGGCTAACGGGAAGCACTTCGCCATAGTTTACTCTGTCTCCGCCACTAGCCTCGATTGCTAGGGCATAAGAACGCGCAAACTCACTGGGATCTTCGTCTCCGGCATACTTGCAAAGCTTCGAAGCTTTGAACTTCAGATCGAAGCGAACCTTCTGAAGCTCGGGATGCAACGGAGATTCGTTGTCGTAAGAGGCGTTCTCCGGGGCTTCGGGATAATCAAGATCGTCGTCTTCGTGCACTTCGGGGATAGCTGGAGTGGCTTGAGGACGAAGCCTGTTCGCAGCCTCTTGCCGCCACCTCGCTACCTCGGCTTGAAGATTGGCCATTTGAGTGGCCATGTCTCCAAGGCTATCTTCATCTCCTCCGGAAGGACCTTCCGGGTCTTGAGAGCTGGTATGATCAGTTCGAATCGGAATGGAGGGTGGCAGAGTGGCTCCGGGCGGTCGAAGTGTGGAAGGGGTTGGCGGAGAGGTTTCGTATCCTCGAGGGATAGAAGCCCCTTGCGGAGTTTGAGGTGGAGGGATAGTCGAAGACCCTCCGACTTCGACTGTGTCGAAGGGTATCTCTCCGGAGATCCGAGAGGACCTCCGAGTGGGATTGCGAGGTGCGCTCCGCTTAGGAGGCATGATGTAAGAAGTTGGTAGAGAACGAAGTTTTTTGGACTAGGTTCCCCACGGACGGCGCCAACTGTTGGCGTAAAAGATTACGCTAACAGGTTTCTGTAGAAAAGAAACTAACAAACAAAGTGTTTGCGAAGCAAACTGTTCTAAGCCTCCGAAAGGATAATAGCTTAGAATAGTTCGAAAGTGTGTATTGAATCACTTGTATTCGGTCCCCATTACAGGATGAAATGGGGGGTATTTATAGGCCTAAACATTAAGGAAAAGACCTATTTACCCCTCTATTACAACCGACATTAAGGAAACTATTCGGTTTCCTTAATAGGGCTAAAATGGTAAAAGACTAATCTAATAGGATAGAAGATAAGTCTTCCATCTTAGCTGGCAGAAAAGATCCTGAAGGGCTTTGGTTCGAAGACATACTTCGAACCAGTGCCTGTCTTCGGGCTTCGAACCAGGTTCCGGGCATCTTCGAAGAAGGTCTTCGAACAATCTTCGAACTAGTTGGCTGTCTTCATGCTGCTTTAGCAATAACCCCGAAGATAAGATATTTTCCCCCAACACCGACGAAGTTGGAGAAGATCTCAAGACTGCACGAAGAGACGGAGCGAGACTTTGATGGTTGGATGACTGCGACGGCGTGACGACCGGGTCTGCGAGTGTAGGACCGAAAGTAGTGACCAGAGGGGCGGTGAATGGGCGCCTAAAAAATTCTTTCGAATCAATGGCCTGCTCCCAACACCCAACGCACCTCAACAGACTTATCAAGGAACAGTAAACAGATCAACAAAGCCTAAGAAAAATCTAGCCTAAAAACAATCGGTGTCCTAAACAAAGAGACACCAACACAATGCTTAAAGGCAGACTAATAAAGAATTTAAAGCATGGACGAATCACACTTCACTAAAAAAGATCATCACAGAGATTTATCATGAGTGCACAAAAAATGAGGAATCTTACTATTCAAAATTTGTCTCCTGTTCTGAACTTGATGAAGCCTGCTTCGAAGAACATAGTGCCGAAGCCTGTTGTGATCATGCCGAAGTATGCTTCGAAGTCTTTGTGCAAAAAACTGTTGATGTGTTACAGCGAAGCCTGTCCGAAGTATGTCCGAAGGCTGAGCAAAAAGCTTGTCCTACTTCAGAACGAAGTAGCTTCGAAATAAACAACCTTCGAACGCTTCCTTGCGAACCCCAAAGCAACCCAGAAAATATTCTAAGAAAAACAGCTGCTGCAATGTATGCAAGGCCGACCTTCGAAGTAAGCTTCGAACTTGTCGAAGCCCGCAATGGTTTCAGCTGAAGTCTGCAGAAAAACACCTTCGAAAAGAACAAACAGAAGTACTGACGCTAAAAACTCTGAAACACTCGAAGCCCTCGCATACTTCGAAAATCTCAACGTGAACTTCGAAGCCTATAGGATAAGCACTGAAGTCTAGCAGTTTCACGTTGTGGGTCCTACGCCAGAGATTTGACAGAAAGACTTGAGTGCCAAGCTGATGTAGGAAAAATAACCAGCAAATAGCCTATCACACTTCGTAGCGAAGTACGAAAATTCTGGACGGGTACACAGTTCCAAGAAAGACGTGCAGGGTCCTTTCACCTCTTGATCAAAACGCCACACCAAGAAAAACAATAGAAAGCATTCATCCAGGCGGCTGACACAGAGCAAAGAATACAAGCTAGTATGCGTGCAGCTCTAGGACATAGATTACAGCTAAAAAACTGTACAGCAGAGCTGCAACAGCAAAAGGCTACTAATAGCCTACCGGCTAGCCTGTGCTACAGCCAAACTAGCTGTCGAACAATCTGAAGGATGAATACTGATGCAAAATAAAACAACTCTGATGAACCAGTCTTCGTCTCAACAAAAACAAAATAATCGCTATGAAACGAGAAGTAAGAAACTCAGAAGTGAACTCAGGACATGCGTTTAAACATCGCACGCAAATCAAGATAGAGAGAAAAGAGTCCACGGAGTAACTACTGACGGCTGAGAGAAGAGAATAAAAATCACCAGATTTCTGAAGACGGCGTGACGAACAGGAAGAACAAAAATGGTGGCGCACACAGGAAAAGTGAATGATCCAATCCTTTTGATTAGTAAAGTGATTTCAGAAAAGGGTAACCCTAACCCTAGGGATTGGGGCTCTATTTATAGGCAGCCCAATAGCCTAGGAAAATACCAAAAGACCCTTAGGATTTTTACAGACGCTGAAATAAAATGGAAAAGACCAAACTGCCCTTAGGATATTTTTACATACTCGACTGACTGACTGTGGGCCTAGGGACCAAATAGTAAACTCCTATTTACAGATGACTTATCCGGAAGCGGAGCTTTCGTAGCGACTACGGCTTCGCCACAGAACGGTCCGATCCGAGATCAGCGGTCGTCAGTTTTGCGCCCAAACTGACAAAGCGTCCACGACTTTGCACCAGGTACCCAGATTGGGCCGGCCCGATTCCGTAGCTCTCTCAGCCCAGTAATCGCTCGCCGCCTGTATACCTGAGTCAATCCTGGTCAACAGCCCAGTGGATCCTCTACTGCTCCTAGCCCTTGTACCCGGATTGGGCCAGCCCGACTTCGCGGCCCCTCTGCCCGAAAGTCGCTCGCTGCCCGTGTACCTGAGTCACATGCGGCCCAGACACAGCAGGTCTCCTCTTCTTGTCCTCTTTGACTTTCGTTGACAATGACTCATCACATCTGGAGCCATGAGGCCCACACTCTTCTGCATGGATCCTCAATCTCCCCCTTGATGAGTGCATTGTCAACACTTCTCTTCATCAGCTCACCAGTACCTGCCAGCACATGTGGAAACACGAAAAACAAAACACAAGAAACAGAGAAGAAGAAAATAAAGTAAAAGTTTAACCCTAATGACGAAAAGCCAAACAAAAGCAAGAAAGCGGTCATTATGGTTAACCAAAAGTAAAGACTCAAAAAAACGAGTGCAATCTCAGAATTATCAACAAGGATATCCAAAGAGTAAGGACAAATGGGACAAAAACTACCCCTGAAACAAATCCCAGAGAAAGCAAAAACTCCCCCTTAAACTCTTCTCCCAAAATTTCTCCCCTTGTTGACAATTGGACTCATCAAGCGAGACTAAATGCACTCTAAAGAGACACAGACTCCCCCTGAAATGCAACTTCCCCTCAAAATATGCAATGAATGCAACTGAGGTGCAGGTGGAGTGTAGAAAGCATGCTTCTCATATATGATTGACTACAACTACAACATCTAATAGCTATAGCAAAAGACATACTGTCTAAGACACATGGCATGATCAGTGCAACAGATGATATCTAAAGAAAGTCATTAGCACGCGTTTTTCAATTTTCGCAAACAAAAGCATCACCACATTTTCCTGTTGACAAGCAAGGTAAAGCATGAGATACAAAAGCTAACTGATATCTACCATGATAAGCATTGTCCAAAAACAAAGTGCTTCAGCAAACTTATTATCTTTTTAATTTTCAGGCTTCTTCTTTTTCCTTTGTCATTTTTGCCAAGAATTATTTGCATGTCAAACCTTATGCTAACTGACCAAGTCAAGCCTAGGCCAGAACTGGACCATCAGAAGCTTAAGACATTGGTCTTGGCATACACTACATTGTCCTAGTTCATACCAAAGTGCTATGGTAAGCAGTCCAGAACAATGCAATTCGACATAGCAAACCCACCTAGATCTTTTCAACTAAAGTACAAAAGGCATGGAATTTTCATTTTTCTGATTTTTCATCATTTTTAGAGCACATTTTCCATGTTTAAAGCATATAAATGACCAAGTTGCATATCTGCATCTAAGTAAGGAACTAGCTACAAGGCATGTAACAGATAGCAAAAGCATTCAGCCTACACATGCTAGTTACTAGAAGCAATGGTGATCATTTTTCAATTTTAAAGCATAAAAGCCATGCATATGGCAGATATCAGACATATTGTGTGAACTGAAGCAAAGCATGATCATCGACAAGTAATCAAAAGCATGTACCAGCTAGAATAAGTAAAGCAGTTCAATCATATAACAGAAGCAGGCTCAAAGTGTGATATGTGAATATGCATGATATGAACACACACAAAACAACTCATGAAAAGAGTAAAGAAGAAAGAAAACTGATTGAAAATATCCTAAAAAGGATACAGAACACCCAAATCCCCTCGTAAACGCTCAAAAGTAGACTGATCTAGGGGTTTGGTGAAAATGTCAGCCAACTGATGATGGGTATCAACATGACAAGGTCAATGACACCTTTCTCATATTGATCCCTCAGAAAGTGAAAGCGCACATCAATGTGTTTGATTGTTGAATGGAGACAAGGGTTTTTCCCTACACTAATAGCACTGGTACTGTTGCAAAACAAAGGAACTCTGGTAGGAAAGAACAACCCAAAGTCTCGCAATGTGGAAATCATCCAAACCAACTGTGAGCAGCAGCTAGCAGCACTCAGCCTCAGTGGTCGAAAGTGCAACTCTAGACTGCTTTCGAGAAGACCAAGAGACAAGAGAGGAACCAAGAAACTGGCAAGTACCGGAAGTCGACTTGCGATCCAACCAGCACCCACCAAAGTCAGCGTCCAAAAAGCCAGATAAATCAAGAGATGATGATGCTGAGTAATAAAGACCAAGATCGGGCGCATAGGTGAGATACCTGAAAATGCGCTTGACAGCCTGCCGATGAGACATGCGTGGTGAAGGATGGAAGCGCACGCACAGTCCTACGACAAACTGTATGTCTGGCCTCATCGCCGTCAAGTACAGCAGTGAACCAATCATCCCTCGAAACTCTCTCTCGTTGACCTTGACGCCGCTCTCGTCCTTGTCCAGGCCCCCAAATGTGCCCATTGGGGTCATCTGAGGCTTCAGCTCTCCACCAAAGTCAAATTTCTTCAACATGTCCCGAGTGTACTTACCCTGGTGGATGAAGGTGGCATCCTTGGTCTGCTTGATCTGGAGCCCTAGGAAATACTTGAGCTCACCCATTAGGCTCATCTCAAACTCACTGTGCATCTGCTTAGAAAACTTGGACACAAGAGCATCAGAAGTACCACCAAAAATGATATCGTCCACGTAAATCTGAGCAACCAAGAAATTTGATGCATCTCTGAGCAAGAAAAGAGTTTTATCCACAAAACCCATCACAAAGCCCTTCCCCAACAAAAACTGCTTCAACCGGTCATACCAAGCCCTAGGGGCTTGCTTCAGACCGTATAAAGCTTTTTGCAGCTTAAAAACATGTCGAGGAAACTTTGGGTTTTCAAAACCGGGGGGCTGCCTAACATAAACCTCCTCCTCTATATACCCATTCAAAAAAGCACTCTTGACATCCATTTGAAAAATCTTAAAACCCTTCGAAGCGACAAAAGCTAAGAGAATGCGAATGGACTCAAGACGGGCAACAGGGGCAAAAGTCTATTCAAAGTCAACACCTTCTTTCTGGCAAAAACCCTAGGCAACTAGTCGAGCTTTGTTGCGCACCACAACCCCATCTTCACCTTGCTTGTTTTTGAACACCCACTTGGTGCCTATGGGGTTGCATTCGGGTGGCAGCTCAACCAGTGTCCAAACCAGATCGCGGACAAAATTCTCAAACTCTTCTTGCATAGCATTAATCCAATTCGAGTCAGAAAGATCATGAGAAACGTCTCTGGGCTCAAAAGATGCAACAAAAGCAGATTCAGCAAACACAACAAGAGAGTCAACAGAAGATCGCAAAGTCCTCTCAGACAGAACACCGATGATGAGCTTTGAGGGGTGATCACGCTGAACTGCTCAGGATCCCTAGTGATCTGAAGTCACCTCACCAGAGTCAGCAGCTGGCACCTCTGGACTCAATTGAGGGGGCTCGATCGAAGTGGAAGAACTGATCAGAGGTCCGTCCTCGTCCTCGGTCGAAGTGTCAGGAGGTGTGGGTTCTGCAGGCAGTGCAGAAGGCCCACCCTCATCAACAACTGGAGCATCATCATCTTCCTCGAAGATGGACTCTCCGAGCTCACCATCTCTAGACAGCTCAAAAGAAGGAGTCAACGAAGGCAAGGACTCATCAAAAGAAACCTCACAAGTCTCGACAAGCTGCTGGGAGTCGAGGTTCCAAACATGGAAACCTCGAGAATGCAAAGCATAGCCAAGAAAAACGTCGTCCCAGCAACGAGACTCAAACTTGTCCAAATGCCCTCCCTTCTTGAGCACAAAGCACTTGCAGCCAAACGCTCGCAAGTGGCTCACCTTGGGCTGTCTACTAAACCGCAACTCATATGAAGTCTTACCTAGGTAAGCTCTAAGAAAAATGCGGTTGGCCAGATAGCAAGCCGTGTTCATGGCTTCAGCCCAAAAATGCCTAGGATTCTTGTGCTCATCGAGCATCGTCCTGGCCATCTCGACTAGCGTGTGGTTCTTTCGTTCCACAACGCCGTTCTGTGGGGGAGTGTAAGGAGCAGAAAACTGATGATCAAGACCCTGATCACTACAGAAGCTGACGAACTGAGAGTTCTTGAACTCAGAGCCATTGTCAGAGCGAATCACTCGCATCCAACCATTGTTCTCATTCTTCAGCTTCAAAATCAGGTCATGAACAAAATGAAAAGTCTCATCCTTAGATTCCAAGACGAAAACCCACGAGAATCGAGAAAAATTGTCAACGATCACAAGCGCATACCACTTCCCACCGACTGAGCATACCCGAGCTAGACCAACAGTGTCCATGTGTAACAGCTCGCCCTGATACGAAGTCATCACCTGAGTCACAGGTGAGTGAGAAGCGGCAACCATTTTCCCGTGACGACAGGGATGGCAAACTAGATCCTTCTCCATCTTAAGCTTGGGAAATCCTCAGATGAGGTCCATAGAGCTCAACTTGACTAGCAGATCAAAACTCAAATGGCCCAACCTCCTATGCCACTTCCAGAGCTCAGAGGAAGATCCAGCAATCAAACATCGAGAAGGGCCAGAAGAACTAGAGAAGTCAATCCGAAAAACCTTATCGAAAGGTAAGATCTAGCAAATCAAAGACCCTCTAGAATCAATCACAGAAGAACTGCCCTTCTTAAAACGAACCTCCAGACCATCCTCAAGAAGTTGCGAAACAGAAATCAAATTGAAATTCAAATTTCCAACCAAAGCAACGTTCTTCAAAGAGAAATTGCCAGAGATACGAATTGAGGCAATGCCGTGTACCTTCCCTTGACCACTGTTCCTGAAGGTGATATATTCCTTGGAGCTCGGGAGAGAGAGACAGGAGAACCATCTGCGATGTCCCGTCATATGGCGAGAGCATCCTTAGTCCATGATCCAAACGTCCTCCAGTCCCTGATCCTGCACAATCAGTGGTTGTAAGGGGGAGTAAATGGTCCGGCACCAGGTTTAGCAAAAGAACTAAACCAGTGTCGAACCATCTACTCAAAAGACGGAAATCTAGACCAAAATACGGCTCAAAGCGCGGTCCACAGTTCTGCCTAAAAACTCAGCCACGAGGTCCAGGACCGTATCCAAAATGGCCTAGAGCTCTGCTGGAGCGAACACCACCATCCGGAGCACGGGCATGAAAGTCGTCTCCTCTACCACCACCTACACGACGCGGCTTAGCCTCTAGCCTCTCCCCGCGTCGAGGAACTCTCAGTCTACCACCCTGCTGGTAGAACTACTCCTGGTCACCACGAGCTCTTTCTGCTCTCTCAACCCGCTAACTCCTAAAGAAAAACTCCGCATGATGCCCGTCTCTTTGACAATACTCACAATGGTAGGTGGGCTTCTTGGGATGTGGTTGAGGCTTGGGGTTCTTGGGGTTAGTGGTGTTGGGTGTAGACTCCTTGGTGTGAGAGGGTCCAGGAAGGGAGTCAAGAGAAGTGCGGAGGTGTTTGGGCTTTGGAACCTAGATGGGCTTCTTCGGTGGAGCTTTGGGCTGTTCTTGGAACACTCCATCCTTGGGCTGACTAGCCTGGAAAAATTCAGTGGAGTGAGTCTAGGGGTATCTCTGTTCAGGAGTCATTTTACTCCACTCCACTACCCGGCTAATAGCACTCTCAAAATCAGCCTTGGTGTAGGTGTAGCCTACCCCAAACCCATCCTGCCTCTTAAACTGCTAGATCATCATGTTGAGCTGTGGCTCTCTAGCACTCACCCAACTCAGGATCTGATGGAGGTAAAAATTTTCATTCTGAACATCAGCTAGCTCCACTCTCAAGAAAGCTAGTACCTCCACCTGAGACAAGAAGGTCTCACACTCTCTATCATCCTGGACAGACTTCTCGGCTTTCAGCTTGATCAACTCCAATCTAAGAGACAAGCAGTTCTCACACATAGTGAGTGGAACTGACAGTGTCTCAAGCTCTAGCCTAGTCTGCTCCAGCTCAGCTCTAACTTTCTCCAAATCGCCCAATTGCTCATTACCCTTGGCTTTCAGCACAACTAAACTATCTAGATGGGATGGGCAATCAGCATAGGGCACGACGACAGTGGCATGAGCATCTTTCAGCTCCAGCTGAGCGCTCTCAAGATCAGTGGCCAAAGCGTCCCTCTCATCAACTCTTTCTGTGTACCTGGACTTCAGAGTCGTCAGGTCACACAGCAACACCTCACACTTTGGGCACTCACTGATATCACCCAAGCAAGGGGAAGAAGATAGACTCTTAATTCTGTCGTTGGCCACGGAAAGCTCACTCTCAAGTTCATCTATCCTCTTCTTAGCCCCTCTAAGTAGTTTTTCCCGATATTTCAACTCCTGACGATTGCTTTTAAGTAAGTCAACATTTTCACGATCGTAAGAGGACACCTTCTTATTTTCATCGTCGTCGGAGTCATCGGAGGAGCCCTTCTCTTCCTTATCCCCAAGAGCCATTGAGTAGAAGCTCTTGCGGGATCTTCGGCGTTGATGTGAGCGGCTCTTTGGCCTGTCTCCGAAGGCCATGATGCTGAGGCCTACCAGATCGTCCTTGTCCTTCCCCTTCCTGATGACAAACTCCTCATCACTTGAGCTTGATGAAAAGGAAGAAGACGTGGACCGCTTGGAGTAGCTTTTCTCCATCTCGGCGAAGAAGGCCTTGTCGCGCTTCTTGTTCTCACGCCGGTAGTCCTTCAGGGCCTTTCTAAAGAATCTGGTCTTTGGCTTGCCCTTTGTGAAGAAGGAGTTGTTGTGCTTGCCGGAGTCGTAGAAGCCACCACCGGTGCCCTTCTTGTGACCATTGCGCTTGGGGCAGTCGATGATGAAGTGACCTGGATCACCACACTCAAAGCACCCGGATTTCATGCCGTGTCTTTTGAACATTCTCTTGTCATAAACACGACGCACCCGGTTGTTAAAAAGACACAGGTCATCATCTCCTAACGACTCGAGCTGGTCCTTAGTGATAGACATCAAGGAGAACCCAGCAATGCTCACAGAAGAGGGATCCACAGAAGGTGTAGCAAGGGCCAAGGTCTTTGATCCAGAGCCAGTGAGATTTGATCTCAACTGGGTATCAACCTCAGTGGCCTTCAGCTTGCTAAACAACTCAGAGATTGTCAAGGTATCATAAGATGTGCTCTCAATGATAGAGGATACCTTGATCTCCCAGATCTTAGGGTCCAAGGTATGGAGAACCTTGAGCACCTGCTAATGATCTGAGACTAACTGAACATCCTTGGCCTTGTTGGCCCGAAGCTTGTTGATGATCGATTGAAAACGACCAAACAAAGCTTCAATAGATTCACCCGGCTTCTGTGTGAAATTTTCATATTCACGTCGGTAGGTCTGATAGAGCCGAGCCTTGACCTGGGCTGTCCCCTCATGGTGTGCTTGGAGGGTAGCCCAGATCTCTCTAGCTGTGGTGAGATGGCTCACACACTCAAATTTAGTGGGACCTAAACCAGAAAACAAAATGTTCACCGCTTTGTTGTTGTTCTGTTGTTGGGCAATAATATCAGGAGAATTATGCTCAGCAACAGGTAACACTATGAAAGTAGCGTGAACACAAATGTCCCAGATGTCCGAGCTTTGGCTCATGAGATAGGCTCACATGCGAGTCTTCCAATAATTATAGCCATAAGCTTCCAAGGACGGGACCTTTCCAGGAGACATCATGATCACTACTGGGGTTTAGAACCTATTAAGGTATGGGAAAACCCTAACCAGGCTCCGATACCACTTGTAGGACCAAAAGTAGCGACCAGAGGGGTGGTGAATGGGCGCCTAAAAAATTCTTTCAAATCAATGGCCTACTCCCAACACCCAACGCACCTCAACAGACTTATCAAGGAACAGTAAATAGATCAACAAAGCCTAAGAAAAATCTAGCCTAAAAACAACTGGTGTCCTAAACAAAGAGACACCAACATAGTGCTTAGAGGCAGACTAATAAAGCATTTAAAGCATGGACGAATCAGGCTTCACTAGTAAAGATCATCACAAAGATTTATCATGAGTGCATGAAAAATGAGGAATCTTACTGTTCAAATTTTGTCTCTTGTTCTGTACTTGACGAAGCCTGCTTCAAAGAACGTAGTGCTGAAGCCTGTTGTGACCGTGCCGAAGTATGCTTCGAAGTCTTTGTGCAAAAAACTGTTGATGTGTTACAGCGAAGCATGTCTGAAGTATGTCTGAAGGCTGAGCAAAAAGCTTATCCTACTTTGGAATGAAGTAGCTTCAACATAAACAACCTTCGAACGCTTCCTTGCGAACCCCAAAGCAACCCAGAAAATATTCTAAGAAAAACAGCTACTGCAAAGTATGCAAGGCCGACCTTCGGAGTAAGCTTCGAACTTGTCGAAGCCCGTAATGGTTTCTGCCGAAGTCTGCAGAAAAACACCTTCGAAAAGAACAAACAGAAGTACTGACACTAAAAACTCTGAAACACTTGAAGCCCTCGCATACTTCGAAAATCTCACCGTGAACTTCGAATTCTGTAGGATAAGCACTGAAGTCTAGCAGTTTCATGTTGTGGGTCCTACGCCAGAGATTTGACAGAAAGACTTGAGTGCAAAGCTATTGTAGGAAAAATAACCAGCAAATAGCCTATAACACTTCGTAGCGAAGTACGAAAATTCTAGACGGGTACACAGTTCCAAGAAAGACGTGCAGGGTCCTTTCACCTCTTGATCAGAACGCCACACCAAGAAAAACAGTAGAAAACATTCATCCAGGCGGCTGCCACAGAGCAAAGAATACAAGCTAGTATGCGTGCAGCTCTAGGACATAGATTATAGCTAAAAAACTGTACAGCAGAGCTGCAACAGCAAAAGGCTACTAATAGCCTACCGGCTAGCCTGTGCTACAGCCAAACTAGCTGTCTAACAATCTGAAGGATGAATATTGATGCAAAATAAAACAACTCTGATGAACCAGTCTTCGTCTCAACAAAAACAAAATAATCGCTATGAAACGAGAAGTAAGAAACTCAGAAGTGAACTCAGGACAGGCGTTTAAACATCGCACACAAATCGAGATAGAGAGAAAAGAGTCCACAGAGTAACTACTGACGGCTGAGAGAAGAGAATAAAAATCACCAGATTTCTGAAGACGGCGTGACGAACAGGAAGAACAAAATTGGCGGCGCACACAGGAAAAGTGAATGACCCAATCCTTTTGATTAGTAAAGTGATTTCAGAAAAGGGTAACCCTTACCCTAGGAAAATACCAAAAGACCCTTAGGATTTTACAGACGCTGAAATAAAATGGAAAAGACAAAACTGCACTTAGGATATTTTTACTGACTCGACTAACTAACTGTGGGCCTAAGGACCATATAGTAAACTCCTATTTACAGATGACTTATCCAGAAGCGGAGCTTTCGTGGCGACTACGGCTTCGCCCCAGAACGGTCCGATCCGAGATCAGCGGTCGTCAGTTTTGCGCTGAAATTGACAAAGCGTCCACCGACTTTGCACCAGGTACCCGAATTGGGCCGGCCCGATTCCGTAGCTCTCTTAGCCTGGCAATCGCTCGCCGCCCGTATACCTGAGTCAATCCTTCTCAACAGCCCAGTGGATCCTCTGCTGCTCCTAGCCCATGTACCAGGATTGGGCTAGCCCGACTTCGCAGCCCCTCAGCCCGACAATCGCTCGCTACCCGTATACCTGAGTCACATGCGGCCCAGACACAGCAGGTCTCCTCTTCTTGTCCTCTTTGACTTTCGTTGACAATGACTCATCACATCTGGAGCCATGAGGCCCACGCTCTTCAGCATGGCTCCTCAGCGAGAGGGAGGCCAGGACAAGCATTCAGGTGGCTCGAGGAGATCAAGAGCGGAAGTGGCTTGTTGGCGCTCGGAGTCGTGAAGCAGTGTCACGGGTCGAAGGGTTGAGAGGCTTTGTTGGTTTTTGCTGAAAACCGTCGAAACATTTGATGTTTTTTTTAATTCAATAAATTTGTGTCTAGTATTAGTTTAAATTTCAGTTTTGAAGTGTAACCTCTTGGTATAATTTTTAGAGTGGTTCTACTCTGAAATTATATTTAAAGGAGAGTCAATTTGTAATTTTTCTGTTAGGTTTTATAGGGTAATTTTCAGAATTGTTAAATATGAAATTACTAACGGTCTATGTGTCAAATAGGGGCTTCTAGAACATTAGTTGGTAGGATATTATCCCCCCAAGTTGGCTGAATCATTTGAGGGCTTTAGAGACAAACTTTGCAATGAAAATACAAGAGAAAACTTGGTTTTGAAGAAATCTGGATGGGGAATAGTGATTTCCAGCAATTTTCGAATTCTGCACAGTATTATCGCCAATACTATTCATTGTAATTCCAGGTTCCAGCGCAGCTACATTTCTGTGGATGAATTCATTTTTGTTCTGCATTTTCTAGAGTATCTAGTGCAGAAGTTGATGTTGAAGTTTATCTAACTTTTGTTGGGGATAGTTTGAATGATCCTTTTTCGAAAGTTTCAACATGTTTCTCTGATGTCTTCTGAATTATTTTGCTCCTCAAAGTAGGCACCACAGTGCTGAAAAAATTATTCTGAAAAGTGGTTCAGTTTTGGTTATGCTCCCCACATGTTTGATGAAATGTTTCATCAAGTGTTCATCAGGCTTTTGGCTGATCATTGAAGTAGTTTTTCAATGATTTCATGTTTGAATGATGAACTAAATATTTTGTGTAAAGATCAAGTAGTTAATTCTGAATTTCACCTAGAAATATTTGAGAATCATGTCCTTGTTGTGAAATACAATCTGATTTGATCATGTTAATTAGTCTATTTTGTGTTCATCCTTGATCTGATGATTGAGTAGGCATATATTTCAGATTGGTCAAGTATAGCTTCAGTTTTGCTGATCTATTTGTTTCCATCTTGTTGGGCGAGATAATCCCGATGGAGCCTAGGAGCGCGAGGGGTGTGGAGCGATGTTCAAAGGAAGGACTCCGCAAGCTGGCAGTGGGCAAAGACATTGGCCCCGAAGCGGTACGGACCCGAAGTGTGGAGGCCCGAGGCTAACGCCCCGAGCCCACGGAGCCAACAGGAGGCTGGGGACGCATCCCTGAAAGGCACGGAAGGCGCAATACCGATGCAGAAGACTGGGATCAGTTTGGTCAAGTCGGCCTAGTGGCAGGATCACGATCGTTCGCGTAGCGTCTGGCACTGCAGCCATTCTCAGAATGGACGATACGCTGTCAAAGCTATACTCTTTGTCCGTACTATAGGGCTACTGTACGCAGTACTACTGTCAGAGGGGTTTTGGAAGTATTGGACTCCTGTATCGGACCCTTGTAGGGCTCCACTATAAATACTCCCCCCTCTTCGAGTTGTAAGGACAGGACACTTGATCCGAGAATACAATTTGAGCCTAGCCTCTCGTTCCAAAAACATTCATAAACCTGTTGGTCTAGTCCGCTGCTCCAATAGTTGGCGCCGTCCGTGGGGATCCTAGTCCAAGAAGCTAGTGTCCTCTACATCCACCTAAGAAGAAGCATGTCGGGCAGGAAGAGTTCAAGCATGCCCCCCACCAGAGGTTGGCCCGCACCACCGGGACAGTGCCCTTCCCGACAGTTGGACCGATTCCTGTCGCGCCCCCCCCCCATCGCTGGCCCCCCCGAGGTGCCGAGCTCAGGGCCAGGCCAGGCCCCAGGAGGGGCACCGAAGGTCTAGGATCCCACCGGTTTATTGGGGCCAGCCACGGGGAATCCCCTAGTGTCTCAAGAGGAACTCTTCGGGCTGTATCTCCTAGGTGGACCCCCGGCTGTAGCCCTCCAGACTGACTACGTCCGCTCGCAGGACCCGAAGACAACTTCTGGAGTTAGCGGAAGCCAAGCTGACGCTCTAGCTACTGAAAATGCGAGGCTGAAGGCCGAGTTGGCCCAATGGCGCCAGGAAGCTTCTCTCTGCCCCCGCAAGCCCTCCAAGGCGATGGGGGTCGCGGCCGTCACGATAAGTGATGACGAAGATCAAGGGGAGGAGGAGAATGCATCCTACGATGAGGAGTCGCCGTTGCACCCCGACTTGCAAAGGGTGCAATTCGACTCGAAGTTCCACGCCGCGAACCTCCCCAAGTACTCCGGAGAATCTGACCCCAGAGAGTTCTCTCGCTCGTATGCCCTGGCGATAGAAGCCTGCGGGGGAGGTCAAGACACAATGGCAAAGTGTTTTCCTTTGGCTCTCGAGGGAATCGCTCTCCGATGGTTCTGGTCGCTGAGGCCAGGGACCATCAGGTCATGGGACCAGCTGAAAAATATGTTCGTCAATAACTTTTAGGGGTCATTCGTAGCCCCAATGTCCACTAGGAGTCATTTTCAAGTAAAGAAGCATCCCGGAGAGATGTTGCGGCAGTATTCGCAGCGTTTTGCACACACCAAAGCACATATCAAGGTGTTGTCAGCCTCCTCCATCATTGATGCTGCTCAGGAAGGTGTCACCAACCCAGGCCTCCTCGACAAGCTCCACCGAAAGCCGATATCCTCGGTGGCCCAGCTCATGACATACTTCAAGTAGTTTGCTCAGTCCGAAGAAGGCTAGCTGCGTCGCCAGGCGATGATTGCCCCTGTCCGAGCTCCGAGCGCCAAGGTGTATGAAGCACCCTTCGGCCCTACCCCGGATCTTCGCCATCGGGATTCCCGGCGAGGGCAGAAGCATCTCCGTGGAGAAGTCCTCAGTATTACCTCGAAGGGCCCTGCCAAGTATCAATACACTGCGGGCGGATGGCGATCCTTCGGTGCTAAAGCACCTGCGAGGGCGCCTCCTGGGGGAGCGACCTTCTACTGCAGCGTTCATGGTGAGAACCGGAGCCACGACACCGACTCCTACCGTACCATCCTCACCCTTCGGAATGACTACCTCGAGCGAAGCTCAGGCCGCGGTTCCTCCGATAAAGCACCTCTTATATCCCACGCCAAGTATGTCTGGAAAGTCGGGAATATCGGGACTTCCAGCCTCACCACGCTTCCCGAGTGGTCTCATGTTCGTATCTCCTTCACCACCGATGATGCTGTCGGTGTCAAATTCCCCCGTGCTGATTCACTTGTCATCTCAACGAATATTGCTGGTGTTGAGGTGCGTCGCATCCTAGTTGACGGAGGTAGTTCGGCTGACATCATTTTCGTGCAGGCCTTCGATCAGCCGTGTCTCTCTCGGAAGCACCTGTTGCCGACGTCCTGGCCACTTCAAGGTTTCACAGGCCCACCCCTCGACGCCCTCAACCAAATTGGGTTGGAGGTGACCTTCAGAGAAGCTCCCTTGTCCCGCAACGAGGAGATCATCTTTGACGTCATCAACGCCCCATATGCCTACAACGCCATCTTCAGGAGGGATATGCTCAACCGCTTCGGAGCCATTGCACACCACAACTACATGTGCCTCAAGATGCCAACACCTGGAGGTGTTCTATCGGTCCTCAGTGATCAAGCTGTGGCTCGGCGGGTGGAGTATGGCCACTCTACACCTTTGGAGCCAGGACAAGTCCACAGCGTCTGCGGGAGTTCAAAGGAAACTGAACTTTTTGGCGTCGGCAACATTTTCTGCTCTGCGATGGGCCCCCAAAGGGCCCACCGCCAAACCTGTAGCGCCCCGATTTAACAAATCGAGACATTATTGAATTTCATAAGAAAAACAATAATACAAGAGGTTCATCATGCGACAATCGTACATACGACAATGTTCATGGTACGCAGACCATATTTATTACATCATTGTTTTAATAAAAACAGTAAGGTAAAATAATTAGAAAACGGCATGACGAACATCTTCTTCAGGATTTTTCTTCCTGACTGGGTCGCTACTCCAGACCGTCTTCGTAGTAAGCATCCTCTATGGGGTCCAACGGGTATGCGTACAAAAAGTACTCAACAAGCCACCGCAAATGGAAATAATAATGCAGGATAATAAATAAGGAAGGATAATGGCTAACATTGCGGAAAAGTGCAGTTGTAGTTATTGCATTTAGTGTAATCATATTTTAATCATGCGGAAAGTAAACATGAACATCATCAACATCAACTAACTCGAGGGGTACAGTCAGCCCCACCTCGCTCAATGGTCCTTACATGTCAATCCATCATGCACATTCATACTCAAAGTAAACTAACTGGGGGATGTCACGCAACCCGCCCTTGACCGTGGGCTCGGCTTTTCGAAAAGATTTTAGACTATGATCAGAGATGTACTACTGTACCCACAAGGCACGCACTCATCCCAAACGAGATGACCCATTTCACGGGAACTCGTGCCAAAACCTCAATATGAGATGTTCCAAGCGATAACCACCCGCTCTAGGTTTCGCCGGCGCGCCGGGCCGCATCCCGGCTAACGTCGCACCCCCTTTTGCGCCACATTGGTACAAGTCACCCGCAGGTGCAACTTGACCCCTCTCCAAATGGTGGCCTCGGTTTGGAACAACCCATACCTTAGTTAGGACTTACCCACTAGACTTGTGGTTAGTACGTAAGTGTATTGCAACGGATCCCTCAGACCGGTCCTTATAGTGCCCCAGGTGCTACCGACCAATGCCCTAGCTTGCACCCGGAACCCACCATGCATACACTCACAACCATAACTCATCACCAACAGAATTTCCAAGGATAAGAAGTAACGGGGATCATATAATAGAACCATTTTGCTACGACTCATTTTTATCCTATAGCGATCGTGTCAATACATTGGACACTAGCTAATATCATTGATCATATGGTGACAAGGAGGTTAGGCGAGATAGCATGGCTTGGGTTGCACATCAAGGTCGGGGGATCCTAATTAAATATAATGTAAGGGTTCATTTGACTAATGCATATATAACCTATGTGTTTTAGCGATAGTTTAATCAAACATGGATTCAATATGCTCAAAAGATTGGTTTGGTGACTTGCCTTGTTCAGCGAAAGGCGAAGGAGGGACTTCCGGGAAGTATTCCGGCTCCTCGGCGACGTCGTAGTCTTTTTAATATAATAAAGTAAAACAAGAAGAACACATTCAATCAAATAATATAACAATACATTATAAGCACATAAGTTATAGTTGGTTTGATTAAAAATAAAAATAAAGTAATTTCCATCGTTAAGGTTCTGTGGTTTATCTCAAAAATAAATTTTAAAGGAATTTAAAAAGTAGTCCTTTTTAGAAAGGGGTTTTAAAAGGGGTTATCCTCATTTTTAAGTTCTCTAATAAATTTAAAATGAAAGCTTCATAGAAAACTTAGTGTTTTGTCCCTATCAACAGAAAATAAATGAATATAAACTCCACTGGAATTTAAATAATTAAACTTACATTTTTAACCCTAGGGTATTTAAATGTTCATTTAAATAAACATGAAATAGTGAAAGTAACCCTACTGTTTTTATTGCATAAACATGTAGAGAATAATATTGTGGATTTTCTGAAATTGGAATGGCAATTTTTAGAGTTCAAATGCGCCAGATATGAATTTTACAAGTTTTAAACCTTTTCTGGAATTTATTTTCAAATTTTAAATCCCTCGGGTCCACGGTGAGCCAGGCTCACGGTGAACCCGCGCACTGTGCGCGTGCGCCGGGTCGATCTGGACCGTCGGATCCAGATCTGACGCGCGAGGGCGAGGCGGGGCCCGTAAGTGACCACGAACGGCCAGGATTAAAACGTTCGAAGGGGTACTACGTGGACGCACGAGATCGCACGCTGGTTTTAAATGAAAACGAACGCGTGAGATCGCACCGTACCGTTTCACTCAGATCCGACGGCCCGGATTAAACCGAACAGATGATTTAATCCTAAGCTTTGGATCTGGATCGCACGGCCAGGATTGAATCCGGCACAGTGCGTGTCGGGGGGGTAAAGTACCCCTTCTTCCCCGACTCCGGCGATGCGACGGCGAGCGATTCCGGCGAGGTCGAGGGTTATCTAGTCTAGCTAGGACTAAAAACGGAAAGGGGGTACCGAGGGGAACAAAAGGGTACCCTTGCGGTGGTCCGGGGTCGACGGGGTGAGGCCGGCGACGAGCGGTGGCGGCGAAGGTTCTCGGTTCCTCGGCGGGGACGGCGATCCGGCGAGGTTCGTCGTCGATGGAGCGGTGGCCGAGGTCGGTGAGGTCCGTGCGGTCGCAGTGGTGCGGTCGGTGAGGAGGGATGGGGACTCCGGTGACGGCGAGCGATGGCTGGGGCGAGGGCGACGGTGGTGCGCAAAAATGGGAAATGCAAGGGCTCTGTTGGTTCTCGCAGCAATTGGGCGTAGGGGCATAATGCGGACGGCCAGGGGGTTTATATAGGGTCGTCGGCGGGGGCAGAGGGGCGTAATCGAGGGAGGCCGGGAGTAAAAGCTCTCTTCAACGCCGGCGAGCTCCTGCCGTGCATGCGAGCGCCAATCCGGGGGCGATGACGCGGTGAAATAAAGGGGGAAACGGTCGGGGGAGCGCGGGGAAATCAATGCCGTCGAGTAATTAGGGTGAGGGGGCCGGCGAGAGCGAATCCGAGGAGGGCTAGGGTTTCGGCCGGCGGAGGGGGGGATTTGGGGGCGGATCCCGTGGGGAAGACGGGTCCGACAGGTGGGCCAAAGTGGTCAGCGGGTGCGAGCGCGCGAGAGAGGGGACTGACAGGCGGGGCCGCGGTGTCGGGTGTGCGCGAGAGAGGAGAGGGGGTCACTGACGGGTGGGACCCGGTTGTCAGGTGGTGCGCGCGAGGAGGAGTGGGCTGGGCCGGCCGGGAGAGAGGGAAGAGGGGAGGGGAGCCCATTACTGTTTTAAAGCTTTTCTGAATAAAAATAATTCCAGGAATTGGATTGAAATATTAGGGCTACTTCCAAACTTGGTAAAAATTTATAAAAATTCTCAAAATATATTTTGGTCTTAGGATCATACACAAAAAGTTTCACCTCCTAGTTTGACCATCTACTCTATGTTGTAGTTAAAAAGGGTATAAAGGAGTATTAAAAGCATTTTCAAAAATATAAATTCCAAGAAATTGATTTTAATAATATTTTTATTGTTTTGAAAATTTGGGGTGTCACAAACCTATCCCCCTTACAAGAATCTCGTCCTCGAGATTGGAACGTTACTCGAATAATTCGGGATATTGGGCTTTCAGTTCGTCTTCCTTTTCCCAAGTGGCTTCTTCGGCGGGATGGTTGTTCCATTGAACTTTGCAGAAGCGAACAACGCGACTCCTGGTTACTCTCTCCTTGGTTTCCAAGATCTTGACGGGTTTCTCTATGTAGGTCAAGTCTTCTTGGACATTAAGCTGCTGAAGGTCGGCTTGCTCGGTGGGTACACGGAGGCACTTCTTCAGCTGAGAGACATGGAACACATCATGAACTCCTGCCAAGGATGGAGGCAGTTCAAGTTGATATGCCACTTCTCCTTGTCGACGGAGGATCTGGAAAGGTCCGACGTAGCGGGGTGCTAGTTTGCCTTTCATGTTGAACCTTTGAGTGCCACGGAGGGGAGTGACTCGGAGATAGACATAATCGCCCTCCTCAAAGGCTAGGTCTCTTCGACGGTTGTCGGCGTAGCTCTTTTGCCTGGATTGTGCTGCCTTCAATCGGTCTCTTATGATCTTAACCTTCTCTTCAGCTTCCCTTAATAGGTCAGTCCCAAACAGTTGAGACTCTCCGGTTTGATCCCGGAGCAACGGCGTTCTGCACTTACGTCCATAGAGTGCTTCGAACGGGGACATTTGCAGGATGGCTTGATAGCTGTTGTTGTAGGAGAACTCTGCATATGGTAAGTTCTTGTCCCACATTCCGCCAAAGTCTAGAGCGCAAGCTCTAAGCATATCCTCCAATATCTGGTTGACCCTTTCGGTCTGACCGTTGGTCTGTGGATGATAGGCGGTGCTGAAGTTCAGCCGGGTGTCAAGTTCCTCTTGAAGGTTCTTCCAAAACTTGGAGGTAAACTGACTCCCACGGTCAGATACAATCTTCTTAGGAACTCCGTGAAGGCACACGATCCGGGTCATATACAACTCGGCCAACTTGGCGACGGTGTACGTTGTCTTGACCGGAACGAAGTGAGCTACCTTGGTGAGTCGGTCGATGATCACCCAGATATAATCATGACCGGCTTGGGTCCTGGGCAGTCCCGTGATGAAGTCCATTCCTATCTCTTCCCACTTCCATTCAGGGACCTTGAGAGGTTGAAGAAGTCCGGCAGGCCTCTGATGCTCTGCCTTGACTCGCCGGCATGTGTCGCACTTGGCCACATACTCTGCTATCTCTCTCTTCATGCTGACCCACCAATATTTTTCCTTTAGGTCTTGATACATCTTTGTACTCCCGGGATGGATGGAGTATAATGTATCATGGGCTTCTTGAAGGATGAGGGTCTTCAACTCAGGTAGGTTGGGTACGCATACTCGGTTTCCGAACCAGATGGTACCGTGCTCGTCCTCGGAAAATCCGGGGGCTTTACCCTTCCTCATGTTCTGCTGGATCTCCAGGATGTCCGGATCTTCCTTCTGCTTCTCTCGGATCTGGTCTATTAAGACAGGCCAAGATTCCAAGGCAGCGAGGTACGCTTGGGTGGTGATCCCTAGGTTTAGCCTTTCCATCTCCTTGTAGAGTAAAGGAGCTTGGTCGTGAATCATGATGGCATTGTAGTACCCTTTTCGACTAAGGGCGTCTACCACCACATTCGCTTTGCCCGGATGATAATGGATGCCCAAGTCGTAATCCTTTATCAGTTCCAACCATCTCCTTTGCCTGAGGTTCAGATCTGGTTGGGTGAATATGTACTTGAGGCTCTTGTGGTCGGTGAAGACCTCACACCGATTCCCCACAAGGTAATGTCTCCATATCTTCAAGGCATGAACCACAACTGCTAATTCCAGGTCGTGGGTTGGGTAGTTCAGCTCATGCGGTCTCAGCTGTCGGGAGGCGTAGGATATCACTTTCCCTTATTGCATTAAGACGCATCCCAATCCTTGACGAGAGGCATCACAGTAGACGTGGAAGTCTTTCCGGATGTCTGACAGAGTCAGAATGGGAGCTGACACTAGCTTCTTCTTGAGGGTCTGGAAGCTTTCTTCGCAGTCGGGGGTCCATTCAAACTTCACTTCCTTCTGCAGAAGTCTGGTCATAGGCTTGGCGATCTTGGAAAAATTCTCGATGAATCGGCGGTAGTATCCGGCCAATCCGAGAAAACTCTGGATCTCGGTCACCGTTGTGGGCTGCAGCCAGTTGGTTACCGCTTCAACGGTGGTTGGGTCCACTTCTATTCCTCCGGCAGATATAACATGGCCGAGGAACTTCACCTCAGACGACCAAAATTCACATTTGCTGTACTTGGCGTACAGTTGCTGCTCCCTTAGCTTTTCGAGGGTCAGACGGAGGTGAGTCTCGTGTTCTTCCTTGGTCTTGGAGTAAACGAGGATATCGTCGATGAATACCACGATGAACTTGTCCAAGAACTCCATGAATACATTGTTCATCATGTTCATGAAAAAGGCCGGGGCATTCGTGAGTCCGAACGATATCACGGTGTACTCGTAGAGTCCATAGTGGGAGGTGAAGGCAGTCTTGGGTATGTCTTCTTCTCTAATCCTCAACTGGTGATAACCTGACCTGAGGTCAATCTTGGAAAACACCGAGGATCCTTTCAGCTGATCGAACAGGTCGTCGATCCGAGGCAATGGGTACTTGTTCTTGATGGTTACGTCGTTCAAGGCTCTATAGTCCACGCACATCCTCTTGGTCTTGTCCTTCTTCATGGCAAATATAACAGGTGCAACCCCAGGTTGAGGTACTTGGCCGAATATACCCTTTTTGTTCTAGGTCTTCGATGTTGCTCTTGACTTCAGCTAGTTCATTAGCGGCCATCCGGTACGGGCGCTTGGAGATTGGAGTGGTCCCGGGGACAAGTTCGATTCTGAATTCGATGTCCCGCTTGGGAGGCATTCCGGGTAGATCTTCAGGGAAGACATCCGCAAACTCCTTGACTATAGGCACCTCTTCAAGAGCTATTGAGCGAAGGGATGCTCCGAGTGGTTTGCGACTGGTCATCCGAAAGGTGACGGCTGCGCCTTCAGGGTTGGTCACTGTTGGCGTAAAAGTTACACCAACAGGTTCTTAGTAGTTAAGAACAAACAAACAAGAGGTTTGTCCTTTTAGGACAAACTTGAGCCTCCGTAAAGGATAACAACTCAAGAGGTCCGAATATATGTGTTTGAACCACTGGTTCTGGATCCTTCTTACAAGGTACAATGGGGGGTATTTATAGGGAAAAAGGTTTAAGGAATAGACCTATTTACCCTTGTATTACAAATGACCTCCAGTATTATAAACAAGGTTATACACGGTAAAGTGCTGTAGGGTAGATGGATAAGCAGGGCATCCAATCAGTCACGTCTTCCTGCTTCGAAGCCTCCTCCTTCCCTTCAGAGGGTCCTTCGAGATTTTGCATAGTGACACCCTTCGATCGTGCTGACGTATGCTTCGAGCATTATTCAGCCATCTTCGGGATCTTCTTGGAGCCCTCGGAGGATTAACCTTTAAGTCCTGGAAATGAAGTAATTTCCCCCAACAGTAGCCCCTCGAATACGCCTTTCTGTAGATAACCTATTTTTTAGAAAGAAGGCAGTATACGAAAGGAACATTTTTAGTTTCGGAGGCTTAAAGGGAATGCAAAGATGTTGTGATTTAGCCCAGAATATTGGACCCAATATTTTAAAGCGTTCGTCTCCGAGCTTCGGCATAGTGGGAAAACTCCCTGGTAATAGCATGGTTTCAGTGTAGGAGTGTTACGAAAGCGGTTACGGAGTGCGAGCGTCGTGCAAGCGGTTACGAAGTGTCTTTCGTCGTGGCGACGGTTACGGAGTGTGAACGTCGTGGGGTACTGTCAATATGACCGTTACGGCGCAAATAGCCGTTACCCGCTGTGAAAAAGAAGTAACGGTCGATTTCTTCAGCGGTTGCACGCCGTTCCAATTACCAGCCCCACCTGTCGGCGACGGAAGTCGAACCTGCAATGTGAAACTTCTCGAAGAGCAGTATAGGTTGTGCGGTTATAAAAGGGGGAAAAGGGGATTACTGGAAGTTTTTTACCGCATTCACCGTTCTTGCAATTCACCTTTCCCCTCAACCTTCTGCCCCTTCGAGCATTTGAGCGCAATGGCGAGAACCAGCCACACAACTCCCTTGGCGGCCAACACTCTGGCGCAGCGGCAGGCATGGGCTGCATCAGCAGCCACGGCAATGGCGGGGGGTCCGGGCGGTGCCTGGCCCAAGAACCCTCGAGCGCTCCGCCCGCCCTCCAAGAAGAAGATGGCCCAAAGCTTCGTCATTGGTCAGTCAGTGAGCACCGCGGAGTCCATTGAAGAGGCAGTAGACGGGAAGCTGGGAGCCGGAATGAGGACTCGAGTCCCTGGGACAGAGTCGACTCCGCGGCCTCGGCGCGGAGAAGTGGTAGTCTTCGAGGCGTTCTTCGAAGCTGGTCTGGGGCTACCAGCCGTGGATTTTCTGGTAGAGGTACTGGACCTGTTCCACATTACTCTGCCTCAATTGTCCCCCAACGCAATCGTCCGCCTGGCCGTCTTCGAGTGGGCTCTTCGGGCGGAGGGGTGTGAAGGGCGCTCCGAGATCTTCGCAGCGACCCACGAGGCTATCTGCCAGCCGAAGCCTCAAGATGGGCCCGGAGACTCGAAGGTGACAGTGGCCTTCGGCAGTGTTAATTTCTAGCTACGGCGGGAGCACGCTCTTCATTTCCCTGCGAAGGCCATAAACGATCGATGGTATACAAATTGGATACTTCGGTGGTTTTACGCCGAAGTAGGGTTGCTGGCTTCAGTGGCTCGTCGCATGAGTATGCGCGACCTGGCCGAAGAGTTCGTAGGCCTTCGGATCTCACCCCTCGGAGCCAGTTGGCCAATCTCCATCCCGCAAGCCTCGGAGGGGGACCTCCGAAACATAGGTACGTCTTTCTCCTGTGGCATCATTTTACATGAACACATTAATTATACTTATGCTTCTTATACCTTTTTCTTTTCAGCGGCGCCTCTGGCTTTAGCCCCGGACGACATAGTCCGGGCTACCGAACGAATTCTCGGAGCCCCTTCGGTGGCCGAGAGGCAGAGGAGGCTGGAACTGGTGGGGAGTTGGGAGCGCTCGAACAGGGTGTGGAGAGCCCTCGGCATGGAGCCCCCGCAGCTTCCCGACTTTGCCCCAGCTGGAGCGGCGGCTCGCAAGAGAAAAGCAGCGGCCGAGCCCTCTAAAAAAGCTGGCAAGCAGCCTGCTCAGAAGAGGGCAGTGAAGCAGCCTCCTCACTTGACACCCGCTTCATCTTCTTCGTCGCCGGATGAGCGGAGCCCGACTCCCGAAGAGGCAGAAGACTCCGGAGGTGCTACAGCGAAGGCCTTCGAAGACTATCTTCTGATCGACGAAGATATGGGGGAGGTCCCCACAAACCTCCCCGATAGGGAGGATGTTGATGTAACTCCACTGACTCCTCCTGCGCCTGTCAACGTGCAAGTGGAGTCAAACTCTACCTCCGACTTGCCTGCACCCGAAGGGGTTCCTGCGGAGGTTGCGGCCCCGACGGACGAAACCGAGGGCAGGGCTTCGGGGGATGACTTCGACAACATCCTCCGGATGTACGAAGTCCTGGAGGATCCGGCGATCCTTCCTCAAGCGGCTCTTGGAGGTATTTTCCCGGAGCTCTTCTTTTTTCGTCGGCATTCGCTTGCTATCTGTAGAATAGTTAATTAACCTTGATATTTGAAATAGGTACCTCTTCGGGTATCGAAGCCTTGGTGGCGCCCGACGTCCCTACTTCTTCGGAGACGGTCACTCGAGCGGACCCTCCGGCTCCCCTGGGGGCTCCGAGCCCGGTGGCGGAGAACGTATCCTTCGGAGCGGACGATGTGCTCCCTGGGACGGAATTGGCTCCGGCCGTGGCGACCTCGACTACTGACGGTGCCTCCGACAACGTGGCTCCGGCCGAAGATGTGGCGGCCGAGGGTCGAGATGTTCTTGCCTCTCCCCCTTTTGTGCCGGGGAGGGGTAAGAGTATTTCTAGCCTGGGCCTTCGGGTTGACCAAGCAGCGCCCTCCGTCGGCAACTCAGAGGACGAGGCTGCAGAGGACGATGCCCGGGCCTTGTCTTGGCTCCCTCTTCTGGCTCCTTTCTTGGAGCATCGGAGCGGCCTTCGAAGGCTACTGGAGCCCCTGGCTGAGAAAAGCCAGGATATTGCCAATTCGGAGTTGATCTCCGCTTTGACCGAAGTTAGGGCTTCGAGCCTCAACACGGCCCTCGAAAGGGCTGCCCTTCAGGTATGAAAAAGACACCACGGTTGCTGTATTTTAATGGTCAAAACTTCTTTAGCACTTACCTTGTTTTCCTTGCAGCAATTCGTCCTTGCTAGAGCGGCAGCGACTTCCAGCGAGGTCGAAATTAACCGACTTAACCGGAAGGTTACAGCCCTTCAAACAGCTCTTGATGACTCCACCGGGAGGTCTCTCAGGCTGAATGAAGAACTCTTGGAAGAACGGAAGGCTAAGGCCGCGTCTGACGAAGCCCTTGAAGCCCTCCGCTCTCATGCCGAAGAAGCCGAGGCTGAACGAGTGGTTCTCCGTGCGGAGGTCGAGAAGCTTCGCCAGGATGCGGCTGCTTCGAACGGACATCTGGTGGAACTTCAAGGGGCTCTTAGCCAGGCAATGGCTCAGAAGAGTTCCATGATGCTCCGGGTGGCCGCGTTGGACGCAACGGTTTGCAAGCCTGGAAGTAGCAGATAGAAAGAATTCCAGTACTACTGACCGTACCTTGGAAGCTCTTCAGGGTACGTTAGAGTACTTTGGCACCATGTGCCCTTCGACCTCTGCTGCAACCTTCGAGCCGCTCGACCGGAAGCTGACGAGGATCCAGGTAGCTTCGTCGCTGATGAAGAATTCCAGAGTACGGTACGGAGAGATCTCCGGACAGTGCGCCGGCATCGGGGTTCTTCGCCACCTCGAAACTCT